>CM067380.1:0-718737 GCA_034510155.1 Eucriotettix oculatus
ACATACAAAATAATGATTGAACCAGAAACTATGCAACCTTGAAATAAACTGAAATATTTGGAGAAGTGATTGGGAACATACCTGGATACAACTCTTCTTAGACTCGATGCTGTAGATAGTGACGAATAATTCCGTTCTGCGTTAACTTGCACTCTTTCACACACTGTCGGCACAAATCCGAATTATGATGATTCCTTTATGACAGGAATGAAATGAAAATGCACAAATTTCACAATAAACACTGTAATTTTGAATATTGTATCAAGTTGTCCTAGAACACTTGACCAGTCCACACGTTCTCAGGGCCCAGGCCACAAAACCAACTCCTGTACACAAAGGAGCGCCAATTTTATCATACCAAAGACACTAAAATCCAACGAGTATGTTTACTGGAGGAATATAAATAAAGACACAGAAAATTTTGTTAAAACTTGTTCAGATTGTGGTCGAATATGAAAAACCCCTACCATCATTGGGATGAACTTTCTGAAAATTTTGAAAGAGTTCATATGGACTATGCCAAACCATTTCAAGCCCATCATTTCTTCATACTAGCCGATGCAAAGTTCTAATGGTTAGAAGCTGGTTTTTCCAAGAATGCAACAAATTCCTTCAAGACATATTCTCAGTTCATGGATTACCAAGAATTCTAGTTTCTGACAATGCAGCTATCTTCAAAAATGAAACATTTACAAAATTCTGTACAAACCAGGGTGTAGACCAAAAGATCATAACAGCAGGACACCCACCTACTAACGGACTAGCTGAACGTAATGTACAGTCCATCAAACTGAAATTCCCCTTTCATGTGGGAAATCTCCATCAGAATTGTATCTGAAATGAAGAATACATATCAAACTAGACCTCCAAAAACCACCACCACTAACCATGTGTTTTCCCAAAGTCACCCCCATAGTTCGTCAATTAAGTGTGGGAGATCACATACATGGAAATTAAGGATGATAATACGAAGATTGGGAAGCTGCACTACTAAGTAAAATTGGATGAGATTGGATATTTCCTAAAGAGAGACATAAATCAGTTATTGTCAATGAAGCTACAAAACCTTTAGGCCCCATCACCTAGCCATACCAACACACCAATAAAAGCCACTCCAAATGAACTGCAGACAAGACTGCCCAACCCAGCACCAGAGCAACGTGAGGGACAACCAGAGCAACCTGGAGGACTACTGATACCTACCCTGCGGCGATCAGGCAGAGAAAAAAGACCCCCCTCTCAACTAAAAGACTATAATTTATTTTGTTAATAAATGTAATTAGTGTGGGAGACTTATGACAGGAATGATACCGATTAGGACTATTGAAGTTGAAATTCTGTGTGCGTGAGATGCTTTTGTTCCACGATAATCATGTTTTGTGAATATATAAGTTATTCATATTTAATTAAAACACAACAAAAGTTTTATATGAATTTATGCAATTCAGTTTATAGTTGTTTTCAATGTTTAATCCTATATTTCTAAGTTTCTTAATTACAGTATAAACTACCAACATACATCGGAAAAACAATATCCCCCACTATACCCTTCATGCTTTTAATAACATTTTACAACTTACCCCAAGCACATAATATTCTCTTTATCATAATGTTTGTTTCAGATGTTGCAAATACAGTGATCAAGAGTTGATACATGTTCACTGCTTCTACTAACATCCAACTTAAGGAAGTTAGAACAAAATAATGTGTCAACATAGCAACTGCCATACATACGTTTACTATAGATACTGAGTCTTTAATTGTAATTAAGAGGAAAGACAAATTCATTAGCAGTAGTGATAAGCAAAGATTCAGTAATATTTTTCCAGGCCTATCACGGTTTAAGCATCTGAAATTTAAAAAATCTTAAAATTAGTATATTTGATTGCATAATTAAAAACATAGATAGTATTACAAAACGTGTTTAGTATTTGAAATAAGTTTGCTGCATATTCTGTAAAACACCATAAATTTAAATACATTTCTCAATAAAACTAAATTTATATTAACATTCTAGTAGAATTGTACACTGTAGAGTACCAATGAGGTAAAAAAGTTATGATGCAACATTTTTGGGGTAAAAATTAAGACTCCCTATGGTGAAATGCTGAACAGTTTTCCCAAACAAGATGTACTTAACAATCCTATCTACCACAATTTTTAAAATTATTATCTGTAAAATTATAGAATCACGTACATCAACATATCATTGATCAAGCAGTAGATCTGTTCTAAATTAACTTTCAGTCTAGTTACCATCAAAAAGTTCTTCCAAAAATAATGCCAGTAATTTAATTTCACCTTCATAACACACAATTGCTAAATATCAGTCTATTTTGAAATTTTGATAAACCATTAAAAAAGATATATTTTATTGTTGTAATAATCAGTCCTTAGACTGGTCTGGTGCAACCCTCCATGCTAGCCTATTCTGCACAAGCCTCCCTCATCTGCTAACTTTACAAAACCCTCATGTCCCTTATCTTGGTCGAAGTCCTCCATATTGTTCTCTCTTCTCTTATTATACTTAGAACTTCCTGGTTAGTAACTTTATCCACACATCTCATTCTACTATAGCACCACACTTCTAAAGCTCTATACTTTTCCATTCTGGCACACTTATCGTCCACTTTCCACACCTATATAAAACCACACTCCATATGAACATTTTAATAATTATTTCCAAATATTCATACTTATATTAGCTCGAAAGTATATTCCTCTTTTTTGCAATAGCCTTTCTTGCATGTGTTATCCTATTCTTTATATCAACTAGTTATTATGTGCCCCAAGTAACTTCCATCAAAATATATCTTCCCAATCTAACAGCCTTTGTTATTCCAATGTTGACTCTATTAATCCTTATATTGAACACTTTCTCCAGGACCACATTCATGCCATTTATTATGGTTTCAAAGTTTTTTTCTGACTCCCCTAGAACTACAATATCATCGGCAAAGTGTAGGGTTTTATTTCGTCTCCTTGCAGTTTGATTCCTTTTCCATATTCCATATACCATTTTAACAAATTTTCATCACCTGTTCCATATACAAGTTTTGCATGGGCGACAGACTGCTTTCTTGATATCTGCTTTCTTTTCTTGCAGTTCAATTCTAATTTCAGCTAACTGCCTTCTATAGAGGGTATTGATAACTCTACTTTCTCAATATTTTATTCATGTCAGCTTCAAAATCCGTAGTAGTGTGTTCCAGTATACATTATCAAAGGCTTTCTCTAAATTTACAAATGCCATGAATGTAGGCCTTTTTTCTTACGGTCTCTTCTAAAATTAGACACAGAGCCAATATTGCTTCTCTTTTCGCGACATTCTTCCTAAAATCAAACTGATATTCCCCTAACTCACATTCTATTTGTCGTTTCATCATCGTGCATACTATTTTTGTTAATATTTTGCAAGCGTGGGATACTAAACTAATTGTCCTGTGCTGTTCGCATCTATCAACCCGTCTTCTTTGGTATGGATATAATTATGTTGTTACTAAAATCTTATTCATATTAATATATTTTATATTTTCTTTATCAATGAAAATATATTTATAACTTAAATGATACCTATCTTAGTAAATCCACATGATTTCAAATGTTTGGTAAACACACTTTTTCTAGCAATAATTGTTTCAAAATCCATTTAGTTCCCTGAATGGTACCAAAATTTATCCTAATTATCAAACCCATGTTAAGACTTGACGAGACCCTACATTATTTGAAATATGGGTTGCTTTATAAGTCCAGATATTTTAAATATGTGATAAAAATTATTTTTGAATACCTAAAGGGTTTAACAGAAATAAAATTTAGTAGTGTGAATTAATAAACTAAAAAATCAATTTGTTCTTGTGGTTGGAACCTCCATCAAACTGGGGCCCCTAAGATATAGTTTGAAAAGCTTGTATGTAAATTTGGCCCTGAACATTTTTAAATCTTCATTTTTCCTGAGCATTTCATGTCATGAAAACAAATCACCTGTATTTTATACAAGATTATTTTCCACTGTATTTATTCACCAACTTTCTATCTCTCTTTCCTTTCCTTATTAATTGTCCAAAGATTACACACACATGACCAGAGATAAAATGCTTGAATTGTAACTCAGACCAAAGGCAATGAAACGGACTTTAGAAGAATGGAATGGAAAAATCATGACTGGACCCAGGAATCAAACATGTGGACATCTATTAAATAAATTAATGATATATTTTAAGAGTGACAAAGTCACACAATGGGTGACCACACACGAGCAGATATTACGGCAGATATCTGGCAGATTTGAGAAATCTGCTGTGAAATCTGAAGGTCATTCACATGTTACGATTGAGATCTGTGCATAGTCTCTTATGCACAATAAATTTGTTCTCTACCATCGGATTTGTTTACTATCTGTGCTCCAATCCAGCGAGGTCAGCCGATCAAATCTGCCGATAATATCTTCTCAGGTGTCGTCACCCATTGAATAATTGGATAAAGAAGCAGAGTGTTAGAAAATTCACTTTAAATCAATATGTTCAGTATAGTATTATGCTCAAAGAAAGACATGTTAAGTTCAGAAATGAATGGAAGAAGAAAGAAAGACTGAAAATATTCAGCACTCAAACTTGGAAATATGAAATCAAACTGTGAAATTGCCAATTTAGGTGTGATGTACATTAGCCAATTCAACCACTGAGTCACCAAACATATTCAGTCTTAATATTAGGTTTTATGTAGGATGGATAGAGAAGAGGGCTAGAAGAGTTTTTTACAACTAAAACTTTACTTTTACCTGAATAACGAGTATGTAATAATTGTTAGGAGAAGTCCAAAAATACTAAAAATAGAACCAATGTAGCTAATTATGCTTAAAGCTTCCTTATGCTCCTCAGGCAGATTGTAGCTTGGGTCTGCATCAAGTAGAATTGAGAAGGCAGTTAAATGGGTTGATTCACATGTTATCTTTTCATCAGTTTGATTTGTTGATAACCCATCTTGTAACCATTCCAGTGCTATGGTAATAAAAACCAAAATTTTAATGTTATTTGTATATTTATACTGTATCACAATTATATGTTTTATACGTGTTAATTTTCTAATGTACTTTCTTTTAATGTGTGTCTTTTTCTGAAAGAAATTAATACTGAAAATTGCACTTTATTAAATTACTATTCAATGCTTCAATTTCATATATTACACTCCTAAATAAAAGTGAAATCATTAACCAGTCATAAATCACGGTAAATTATAAATTCAAACCTATGTAATACAAATTAGCATTGAGTAGGTAATATCCAAGAGAGATTAATAAATTGAACAAGGACAATATCTTAATAATTTGGTACATATCCTTTTAAGAATCTAAGAAGTGAATACAGTGTGATATCTTACTATATGGATCCCAATATACACAAGACTGCTTCTGTTTCCCATATACATTTGGTATGTTGTACACCAGTAATTCAGTCAGATTTTCAATGGTTGTATTTGAAATTGTTGCTGTTATGACAGTCTGGCTCATGTTGAATATGAAACCATCATTAGTTAAATTACTTATACCCTTATAAATAGAAATTGGGCGAAAAAATTTGCTGTTTCTGTAAGAAACAAACTGTACTCTTGCAACCCTTGATGTTTTCAGTGCTTCAGTTACAGCTTGCATTGGCACTTTCATTGCTACATCCTGTATTATTTGAAATTTAAGAAAATATCATGAGCATAAGATAGTAATGTTTTTATAACAGACAAAGATAGGGAAAAGTATGTGGTATGTTTGAATATTAAAGTTGGTGTCCACAATTAGTGATAAGTTACAATTTTAAGGACGGTGAAGCCTCCTCTTCAGAATAGTAGTTTAGAGTATAGCGATGTGACCCTATCATTTCATTGATAAGGTATGTATCACTATTGAAACTTCAATTTTATCACTAACTGTGTACTTCCCTAATTTCCATTTCTGAATTATTATAAGTTCTTGTGAACCCATCAGGTAATCACAGAACCATAATTTTGTGATAGACAAAAGTCATGGACATCTTACAAACTTCCTTAACCCCACATCATATTGATAATGTGCAAGGTGCTTATTTTACTAATGTAAACAATTAAACATTTATGATTTCTTGTACTAGAACCTTTATTGATAAATCCATGGGAAAAATTATAAAATAAGCAAGTTTACTTTTAGGTAAGAGTTGGAATGAATTTTCTGGAACTCACCAAAGCTTGGTTTTGCAATTTACTTTGATTAGCCTTTGATAAATGCATTGGAGAAAACGGAATTCCTTGAGTTGTATTAGACTCCTCAGCATCAACTTCATTAACTTCGAGTGCAATATTGGATGATTTGATGGAGATATTTTCTTTTGATTTAATTTTTGCCTTACTTGTATATGTGTCAATAAGCTGCACTAAACCCTGAGACACAGTGCCATTTTTATCCCCTTCCTCCAATACACTTTCATTAACTTCCATCATATTGCTAATAATTGATACCATTGATTGCGCAATCTACCACAGAGAGAATAATGTTATTGTTTGTCTTTAAAATGTTATATGGTTTGTAGTTCTTATAATTTACCTGTTGATCGCTTAGAGCATAGTCTACAACATTAAGCAATTCCTTACTAGTATCTAAGAACATTTTAGTATCAATTAAAAATGGATCCTTTGTCAGCTCTTCAAGGCGGTAACTTAATTCTGCAGCTTGTGTAAATCCCTAGATATTTAAGACACAGGCAATAAATTAGACAATATCTTCACATAATGGAATTGTACGAGAAGAAGAAAGGAATTACCTCATTGCGACAAACGCTATCCATTACTGGCCCCCGTTGAACACTTCCATTCTCAATTTGTAGACACATTCGTAGTGCATATGAATGTCCATCTTCGTCAAAGTGCCACGATAAAATTGTTTTGTTAAAAATATCTACTTGTGTTTTCTTGGTATGAGAACTTTCCTGAAGATTGTAATGTAGTGATTTTAAGGAAAATGATGATCCTGTTTTATCAAAAATATTTTGACCTGCTTGTTTGAAGAACTGTATAGATTTAGCAGCATAATGTTCATCCAGACCATATGGGCATCTAATTCTTGATAGAATTCCATGATCTACTGCACTCCACATAAATGTTCCTCGATCTGTCTTAACCATCTGGTTTGGACATTGTTCTAAAATAGTAATATTTAAAGAAAATAAATGCTATAAGATATTTATTGCCATAAAAGTTGAAACTTGAAATATTCTCAAGAAATACTTTTGGAAATTCCAACTTTCAAGTGACATACCTTTAGAATCACACATTCTGCCATGATAGCCCTGTAAACAACTGCAACTAAAATGGTCTTTGTTGTCATTGCATGTGCCTCCATGTAGACAAGGATTAGATTCACACAAATCTAAAATTTAAAAGAAAAATTAATTATGTCACAAGTATGTGACATTGTCAGAATAACTAAGACAGTTAATAAGGAAATGAAAGAAAGGTGGTAGCTTACCTGAAATTGAAGCTCAATGCTATCATTGCAGGGTAGGATTTTTTTCAAATTTTTGGAGGCACTAGCCTCAGGTAAGCCACCACATCTTTCTATATATATATTTGCCTGTGTACATATTAATACTTACCTAAATCTATTTCACACAATTTACCAGAAAATCCTGCAAGGCACAAACATTCAAAATCATTTAGAGCATCTCGACACTTTCCTCCGTTGACACAAGGTCTTTTCATACATTCATCGATTTCTTCTTCACAATAATCTCCTGAAAAAACAGACTAGATAATATTTTATAACAGAATATTTTACGCATAATATTATCAGAACCATCACGCTGTGTAAAGAATGCTGAATACATTATGGTTGTGTAGTATAATGCCTAACTCACAGGATTGGTAGGGGCATTATGTTTCAAACATACTTAATGTGAAAAGTGTGTAAAATTTTTGAAGGAAATCTTTTAATTGTGTCAAACTGTAACATAGTATATGCACCTCAGATGATGTAACTGCAAAATTGTACTCTTGTGAATAATAGTGGTCAAGAACAGAAGTTGAAAGTATATTTAAAGGCTATTGTTACATTCTACTTAATTTCTAGCCTCCTGTACTGTAAAGCTACAGTTGTGAAATGTATCTCATCTCTCTGGTAATCTAACTCACTCACATTTATGAAGTTTAGCAGCACTGCTATACTCACATAGCATCTTTCAATGTAAATTTATTAACTGACAAGCTAAATTAATATTTGCTTGCCTCCTAATACCATGAACTGTTTATGTATCAGAGCTTATTACATGGAACATACTCTCACTATTCTTCACCACATTCACCTCCTATGACAACTCTTCCACAATTATCTTAATATACATAACACTTTATCATTTCATTAAATTAGAACTTCATTTGCAGAAACTCTTATTTTCATCATGCCTTCTGTAATCATATAAGACAATTGCTTGTTTCCCATAAATTGGAGAAAATCTAGTTCATTGCACAAGTCATATAAATTTAAAAAAATTTAATTTTCTAAAAAAGATAATACGGTAAGAATAGCAGACTTTCTGAACAAAAGTAAGAACTCCTCTTAACTTTTAATATGTTTAAACTGTTTAATTGTGGACTTCAACATTAATATTACCAGCAGTGGTTTAGCATTTCTGCTGCCATTGGAGTTTTCCAATGTTTTCACCTGTTTGTTCAAAAACAACTTTAAATCATTTTTGATAAAATTATAAAATAACCTCACTATTCATAAAAAAACCATAATTGGTTGAAGTCAATGATACTAATTTAAACAAATTTACAGAAAATTGTTTTATTTAAATTAAAAATTACATTCTTAATGAGCTAATGTCAATTTACATGCAAATTAATGCTAGTACCTAGATATAATAAGAGAGAGAATTTAAATACGCTTTTGAAACAACAAACAAAAATAGTTAAATAGTATACAAAGTCTAAATCTAAATTAAAACAACCTTTAATGAAGTTAATTTCCTGCAAATTCACAAATAACTTATTTCAGATTCAATAAATAAAAAGACGTCCAAAAAAGTCAGCATAAAATATATAACTATTTATTCACAAAAGTGATGTTTCATCATCTCATCTCCATTTTGAGACTTCCTCAGGCTTAAAATTTATCAATACATCATATTTCTCCTTGACTCTGTCAGTTGAAAAGATTATTGAATTTACATATGAAGAATTCTGTGTCGCGGACCATCTCCAGCAACAATTATGGCGACACCAAATTCTAGGAGAAAAATGATGTATTGCTAAATTTTAAGCCTGAGGGAGTCTCAAAATGAAACATAGTTTTTGTGAATTAATAGTTATATATTTAATGCTGACGTTTTTGGCTATTGTAAATATTTAATTCAGAAAACTAAGTTCTAATTATTATTCAATTCATATCCAGTGGCCAACATGGCTGACCCATAAAGACAATTGAGTAGACATGGTTCATTTATTATTTTTAAATTAGGAAAATTGATTTCATTTTAGCAACAGCATTAGGGAAATTCTTAAAGCAATTCTCAGATTTGGCCCAACCTAGCTCAGGTAGTTTTCCCACTCCTAGATTTTGCCGCCATATGCAGTTGCCTACCATGCATGCGCCCTAGGACTGCCTCCGATATTATGTATAAATGATTAATATAAATTGTTGGAAAGAGGTTTGGTGTTTTATTACAATTATTATTCAGGGTTGTTGTAAAGTAATTAAATATTATCTATCCAGATCTTTCATAAACTAGCATATCTACTGTGCCTCCTAAAATTGGGAATTATATAATATTTGAAATAATTACCTTCAAAGCCAGCTTCACAAATACAATTATAGTCATCTATTCCATCAATACAAGTAGCATTATTATCACAAGGGTTAGATAAACATTCATCAATATTACTTTCACAAGTAAGACCTACAAGCAATTTATCAGTATTAGTTAGGTGTTCAGAATTAATAAAGCAACATTCAATTTGTTAATACATTATTTATAAATATATATGAAGCAAGTAAAGATAATGTGACAAAGTCAAAATAACTGATACATTTGGACAGGAAAGAGTTATGGTGGCTGGGATGCAGGAACTTGTTAAATTGTTTAGAGCCTGAGCTCCCTTCTTCAAGACAGGGTAAAAATGCTGTTCATTCACCTTCTGGCTTTAACAAGGTGTCTTAGGATCTAAAAAAATATGATATGTTCCAACAATTGACGCCTACTATCCATTTAAGTATGTCAACTGCTTCTCTTTGTTCCTCTTTCCTATCCCTATTAATTAGAACAGGAAAGCAAAATACACAGCATCTATTTTTACCTGAACCCTAAATATGTATTGCATTAGAGTGGAGAAGTGTGAGGAATAACTTCTTCAGCATCTGATATGCCTGCTGCTAACTACTGCCTCTCTCTCTCTTTCACACACACATACACAAGTAGATAAGTAGAAAAATGATCGGAAGGGGTGACATTGTGATGGATACAATTGCTTCATTGGGGATGGTGCTGGACAGCAATGGAAATAAAGCCACATTCTCGAGAGGAAGAAATAACTCAATTGTCGACCTCATGTTCATAAGTGAGAGCTTGGCTGCAGGAGTGAAGTGGGACGTCGGTGACCATAACACTTAACAGTGACCATTAGGCCATCATTTTTAGCTTCACTGATCCAGGACCAATGAAGTGCAGGTGAAGCAAAAGAGAATGGGATGGAGTACCAGAAAAATGGATGAAGAGTTCTTCATAACAATGTTACAGGACGACTGCGACTAAAGTGGCACCTTAGAAGAAAAGGGGGAAGGACCTGATGAAAGCCTGTAACGCTGTGATGCCAAGGACTTCAGCGAACAGACACCATGCACCAGCGGTTTGGTGGAATGACATTGGGGAAATCAAGAGGAAGTACCACAATAGCTGCAGGAGATAACAGCGCACAAGATGGAAACTGGTTCCAGACCTGAGAGACCAGTTCTGCTCTGATCGTTTGGCCCTAAAAAAGGCCATAAAATATAGCAAAAAGAAATGCTGGAGTGACCTCTGTGAAGAAGTCAACAACGACCCTTGGGGACAGTGATGAGCCAATTGAAAAAACAGCTAGCAGCAATGCCTTCATCCCCACAAAACTGGCAAAGATTGTTGCAACACTATTTCCTCAACGAGAAGGACTAACCAGAACAGAATGCGTACTCAGAGGGGATAAAGAAGTGCAGCCCATTACAAGAGAGGAACTGCTATTAACCTGCTCCAAAATTAGAAAGAAAAATGCCACAGGCTTGGGCAGAATACCCAACAGGCACGGTTAGAACTTGACCAGATTTGTTCCTCAGAATTTACAATGAGTACTTGGAAATGGGAACATTCCTGAATAGGTGGAAGAGAGAACGCTTGGTCCTCCAACCCAAAACTAAAGTGCCATGTGAGGACCCATCATCATACAGACCAATATGCCTAATTGACATGGTGGGAAAGATCCTAGAAAGATTGATATGCAATCGGATGAATGCCTACATGGAAACAAATCAGAGCCTGTCCAAAAACCCCAGTTTGGTTTCAGGAAATCGAAGTCAACGGTGGATGCGACCCAAGTAGGAGAACAAATGGCCCAGAATGCCATTAAGGGAAGCCAATGAAAGCATGGGAGAAAGGAATATTGTGCTATCATGATGTTGGATGTCAGAAATGCATTTAACACAGCAAAATGAGACAGAATAATGGATGCCCTTAGTACATTAGGCATAACAGAGTACCTCACACTGCTGATCACTGAGGAACAGGTTGCTCATTTATGATACAAAAGATGGAGTGGCATGTTACAATGTCATGGAGGCGTCCCACAGGGATTGGTCCTTGGACCCCTCATGTGGAATGCTGTGCTGAAAATAGGGATGCCAGAAGGGATTAAGACAATAGGGTTCGCTGATGACTTAGCGATAGTTGCCATGGAAAAACAGATAGAGGAGGTCACCCAAACCATAAATGAGGTGGTGAAACACATCAAGCAGTGGCTGAAGGAAAACAGCCTACAAATGGCCGAACATAAGACAGAGGCAGTGCTCATGTTGATTAGAAAGAACGAAGAAACTTTAACCCTGAGAGTTGGTAACCATCTAATCTGATCCCAACCATGCGTGAAGTACTTGGAATTCTGGATTGACTCATGACTCAGCTTCAAGGAACATGCCAAGAAAACAAGCGCCAAGTCAGACGCTTTCCTCAGGGCACTCGCAAAATTAATGCCTAATTCAGGTGGTCCATGTCAGAACAGGAGACAGCTCCTGGCTACAATAACCACGTATGTTTTATTGTATGCTGCACAAATCTGGGCAGGTGCCATGGCAACAAAAGCCTACAGGAACCCGATGACTGCAGTATACAGAAGAATCGCATTGAGAGTGACATACTCATTCAGGACAGTGTCCTATGACACACGGATTGAGTTACTAGCGGTTGCAGTCGGATTCAACAAGCTCATGAAACTGTGCACATTGAAAAATGATTAATCTCAACACAGGAAGAAAGATCAACCATTAGACAGTGGCAACTCATGTGGGATAGGTCTACTAAATGGAGATGGACCCACCGACTAGTCCCAGATATCAGAACATGGACAGGTCGGAAGCATGACAAACTCACCCAAATGCTAACAGGCCACGGGTGCTTTAGAGGTTACCAAACCAGATTCCGTATAATGGAGGATCCAATGTGCCTAATATGCCATGACAAAACTGAAGAGGTAGAACATGTCTTCTTCTACTGTCCATGTTTCCAGAGGCATAGAAGGACGCTAAATGAGTACCTACAGGAACTCAAGAAAATATTGTGGGACTTATGCTGAAATTGCCTGAAAAATGGGCTACCTGGATCATTTACCAACTAAGACTTGAATAATGGGAGAGAAACAATCAGTTATACAGAGCAAATGAATAACTGAAGATGTAAATATATGTAGTTATTAAGGGAGATGTGTCTCGATAGAACAAAAAATGTATATAGTGAATATAATTATAATAAAGAAAGATACAGGATAACAGAAGAGAAGGGTGCCCAACATCCACACTCTTCCGCAAAGTAATGCCTGACGGCGGTCCCGGGGGAGAGTAAGGACAGGTGGGGTTGGGAGTTTAATGGGTAGGAGGCTTCGGCCTGAGTCCCACATAACCTCTCTGGAGGTCTCCTTAACAAATGAAAACTCTCTCTCTCTCTCACACACACACACACAAATGAGAAATGTATATACGGTTTTTTGTGTGTACAAATGTTATGATGTATATGTTATCAAACATATGCTAGTTAAACAATTAAAATTTAAACTGGATAAAAAATAAAATTACCCTCATAACCTCGAGCACAGTGACATTTGAATGAGCCGATGCCATCAATGCAAGTACCACCATTTTGACATGGCAATGATTTGCATTCATCCACATTAATTTCACAATATCTACCTGTTAAAATGTAATTTGAGAATTATTAAAATTATTTACTTTCTTTTTATTTAATTTCAATATTTATAGTATTCAGAGCTTCAAACATTATCAGAGTCTCCTTTATAATTTACTGAAAGTTACTATACCTTTCAAACCAGTGGGACAACTGCAAACAAATGAGTTCAGACTATCAATGCAAGAACTTCCATTGTTACATGGCGATGATTCACATTCATTTATATCTTTTTCACAGTGAGTGCCTAAAGACATACAATTTATTAAACTACCAGAGGAACAAAAGTTAAATTTACATCATTATTAATGAAAAAAATTCCAGTATATTTTGCCATTCTTTTAATATTTTAAAATAAAAAGGGTTATCATGACAACCACTAACTTAGTATTATTTCTCTTAACCCTAAATGATCAAATAACCTTTTCCACTACTACTTGGATAAAAATATTTATCAAGTTACTAAACGTTACAGTTTATAAATAAAATCAATATTAAAATTTTGAATAATTTACTTTAAAAATTGTGTATTCAGAGTTTAAATATTGTAAACAATACCTGTATATCCTGGTACACAATTACATTTATAGTTTGAATTAGAGACATTTGAGCATAATGATCCATGTTGACATGGGGGACGAGAACAAGGATTAAAATTCTCGCAACTGTCCCCATAGTAGCCTTCTGGGCAATTGCAATTATAAGTATTGCTAGAGTTACTGAAAATGAAATAATATATTATTTAGTAGTTAAAAATGCTTATATAGTTCAGGTTCTATTACTTTACAATATAAAATTAATAACATGTTTAGCACAAAACTGAGTTATTTTATAAAATAATGTTAATTTTTCAAGGTTTCATTTGACATTTAATATAAGGAAAGCACTAAATAACTGTGTTGTACACAGGTTTCCAAATCAGATATCAAATGTAAAACAATGACCTGTAACAAGTTGCTCCATTCTGACATGGTGATTGTATTCCCAGACATGGATTAAATAACTCACAGTCTTGACCATAGAAACCAGGTAGACAAGTACAGGAATAGTTAGATGAATTAATGCTGATACAAGATCCTAAATTAAAAGAGTATGCATCAGTTCTTACAAAATTTAACCTTCAATGCTACGGAACACTATTTTATAAACACATCAAGTATTTTAAAGATAGTAAAATAACACTTTGCTCAGAAAATAATGGCAGCGAATAATTTTTAAAGGAATTGTGATCCTATTGGTAATTCATGAAAACATGAATGATAATATAATGATCATATTAGGACTGTTAATATTGACAATAATAATAGGATTATAATCATAATAAATTACTACAATGGTAAGGATGTTCAAATTTGCCAGCTCAATTACTGTTGGTAGACTTCAACTTCCAATCCTCCCCCTCCTTTCCTTACCCAGTAACATGGAATATCGTTAGCATAGAACAATCCAGAGTGGTCTGACATTAGTGCATTAAATCCGCTAAACCACAAAAACTGAAGGAGATGCAGATGTGTATCATATTTGGTATCATACCAGACTAAAATAGAATATATTTTATTTCCAACATCAATTGTTTGATACATAAGTAATAATAATAATAATGCCAATTTGCTAGCATGTGCTAGTCCTATACATAAAAATTATACAACACAATTTCATACTTACAAGGTCTAAATTTATATACTGTTTATATTTGTATTTATTGTTGATAACACTGTCAAAACCCTGTACATTTTTCAAATTTGTATCTGGGTTGAAATCTGAGAACTGTTAATTAACAAATTCATTCATTCTAAGACAGCTCAAATATATTTTAAAACATCATCATTCAAAATTAGCCATTTATTTAAGTAATACTTTGATTACTTGCTATAATTTACCTAGATCAGTGAAACATTTAGCATCTAAATATTTTTAGCACTGTTGTAACAGGCTACAATAAGTAAATTAAATTTAAAATTCTTGTTCTCCTGTGTTTTATTGATCTAAATTCACGTACTTTTATTTCTCTCTGCGTTTACTCACCAAGATTATGACAAGGGTTTGGGTAACACAGGTTATGGGAGTCACACAGTTTTCCTGCATAGCCAGGAGAACAGTCACAAATGAAGCCAACAGAACTTGAATCACTTACAAAACAAATTCCATGCTTACAAGGATTTACTTGACAATCTGCGGAAACAAAATTAAAAACAAAAAAACAAACAAAGACAATGTAACAACATTCACAGGTCAGAAGCTGCTGAGTATGTCATTTAATACTATTTAGCACACTTAAATCAAAAATGAGAAAGAATCAAAGAACAAATATGCAAGATAATGCTACAAACTATTCAAATATTAGTAAATCAACACACATTTTGGCAACATAAATTACAAACATGGAATCATTGCTAGCTATACTGCAACCAATTTCAGTTCATTGAAGAAAGGTGGCATAAATATTTGTTAGGAACCATTGAACCTATTGACTCTGACCTTTAACACTAGGGTTTTATTTTATTTAAATGACAGTACCCACCATCGGGTAAATGGTAGAGCCAGGAGCACCTGGGAAGTTTTCTCCATTTCAACCTATTTTACTGGACAACTGAAGCAGGACCACTTAAACTCCTCCCAATTTGCATTATACCTTTAATGTGGTTCTGAATCACAGACAATATTTTTATCTTATGGACTCATGGGGCCAGACTCCTCTCCTCCAAACCCTCAATACCAAATATCCAGTTAAATTTATAATGAATTTGAACCAACCTTGACTCCTTGGAACTCGCAACAAATTTCCATTCCCAGCATTGGGATGTAATTCAAATCAGCATAAAAATAAGTATGATGTACAAGAATTCAGAATAAACTCAATAGTTATATAAAAAGAAATAGCTGGGTGCTCGGCACTGTAATTCAATTATATTAGCCCACTGAAGCGTTTAATTCGACAGTAATCCTTTTGTCACCCTGTGATTAAACCATCAGATAGATTGTCACATTTTTAAATTGTACCTTTTCAAATAAAAAGAAAATTCTAGATCTCGACAACAGAGCCATTTACCGGGTCCAACCAACTATTGCTTAGAATCGTCCAGGTGAACCACACAACAACAAAAATCATCAAAATGGTCAAGCCGTTTAGGAGAAGAAGAATTACGAGACATGCACGTCGGAATTGTGTGTGCGTGCGTGTGTGTTAAGTTGAAGAGCAACAGATTGTAGGTTGTGTAAATAATTTCTGACTGCAAGTTTACAGTAGGTATACATCGAGTAAAAATCTGCAGATAAGAAGAAAATTGAAGAAAACCTTTAATGAACTTCACTTATTTTATGATCGGTCTATCCGGTGTTTTGAATGTATTATCAATTCAACACACCTATAATAACACTGTATGTAAGGCCATCTTACAGACAAGCGTGTTTCACCTGAGATTATAACGACAATTTCAGATTTATTTTTAAAATTAAGAATATTCGCATTTTAAATAAGAATTTTAACTTACTGTTAACATTAGTACTGACGGATACCGGAAAACTGATCATGCCCTTTTCTTCTTCATTCCATCCAGAAACTTGAACTTCAATAGTGCTCTTTGTATCGAGGTTTGTTAACGCAGTGCAAATTTTTCCTCCGCGCTGCCCCAACTCATTAATTGATATATTGTGATGAGACATAGTGCTCATACTTGAAACAGTCGAATTGCTGTCAGGATTCTTTGTTGAAAGTAAATGTAACATATATCCAAGTGGAACACCACTTCTAGGGGTTTTCCAACATATCAATGCCCATTTGTCTCCCGTTTCAACGACAGTAACTTCTTCAGGAGCTATAACAAAACAATTAATTATTTATCAATCTCTGCAAAAATATTTGTAATAATGTAACAAAATGATCGAGTTAAATATAGAATAGAATTCAACATTTAAATAATTTTAAAAAATTGTCATACTTTCGTAACAACGTTTTAATATCTTATGTAAACTATATTTTAGCAAGAAATTGTGTGACACAATTATAACTATATTTAACAGAGTTAACTTTTTATTATTATTATTAATATTGTCACGATAGTTAAATAAATGTTGAAACACCCATCATCGTCAAGCTTCCAGCGGATGCAGTACTCGGTGCTGATGATTGATACGACGACCCAGGGACGCAAAGGGTAAAAAAGACGTGGGCTTTCGAATAGTATAAAACTACGATGAAATGAATGATACTCGCTGCGTTAACGTCTAGAGAACAGCGGACGAAGTCGAGATGGCTACTACGGTGGGTTGGGAAGCATCACTGACAACACTGCCTCCAAGTAAAAATAAAAGGAAGGGAAACTGTTACAACGTAGCACGTACCGTCGGCGTCGGCGTCAGGATTAACGTTCAAACAAGTGGCGAGTTTAGGGGGCCTGGTTTGTGGTTTGTCTATTAAATGTGGAAACCTGGCGGACGAGGCCCCGAAATGGTTCGTATCTGTAGAGAAGTCAAGTAACGGATGAATTGGCCCACTACTTGAAGAGCTTGGTAGGCACCCAATGACGTCCAGAGAAATAGATGATGTGTTTTCTAAAATGTACCAAAATGAGACGATTAGGACGAAACATGTCAAAGGAAGTAACATCAGAATAGTGACCATTTCGGCTGGTACTTGGACGTCATTGGAAATTCAGCTGAGACAGACGGCATTAGATAGGAAACTTCCAAGTTGTAAGCAGAAGCACGGAAAATGACTTGGTTGGGCAGGAACGTAGTTAGTCCTTGCAGCATACATACCGCACTGAGGAAAGTGGTGGCAGAGGACTCAGACGTGTGCATGTGACGAAAAATGCCAGCCTGATTCGTATATGTGCGGCGGTCATCAATACATGGAAGCATACAGGACGGAAAACTCAGACGCTAATACATTATACGAAGAAAATAGACTAGTCCCTCCCCTCCCCCCCCCCTACGAAATGATTAAGGATACTACAAGAATAAAGAGTAAAAGAGGAGACTAAGGTAACGGTACGCGATTGTCTATGACGGAATGAAAGTTGATGGAACCTGCATATGACGGGAGAGATGATCGACTCACTCAAAGGGTATCTGAAATAGAGAAAGATGAAATGCCAGGGCTAGCTTACAGGCTGAAGCGTGACTGTCATCCCCACTCCACTAGGATCAACTCGCTCGTAGGCCCTTAAGAACCGCTAAAATCTACCTTAAAGCAGCAAAAGACAAATTAAAGTGGATAATTTATTTATACGATATCTTCGTATTTTAAAATATATAAGGTATATTCATACAGAATATTAAGAAAGTGAGCATGTGTCGAAATCAATATTCCGAGTCGGAAGCGAAGTTATATCAGCATATTTCTCAATTAAATGTTAAAAATAAAACTTTTACAATTTTTGGTGGCGTCTGTCTCGTCTAAGCTGTTTATTATTTCTCAGCCACTGATGCCAAATCAACATGGCAAGTTACACAATTGAGTCGCATGTCCAAATGATAAAACTATAGTATCAAAATGACTGTTCGTTAGTGCAAACGTTGCGCCCATTTTACGGCAGACCGCGGCGACCCTTCGATTTTCCAAATTCAAACACCAGTTCGGTCAACACTCAGCTAACAGCCGTAAGTCAAATGAACACCAGATCGGCCGAGAACATCGCCGCGGTCCGCGAAAGCGTGCAGGTGAATCCGAGGCAGTCAGATTTCAACTTGGCGAATTTTGAGTTGGGTCCAACTGACCCAGGATCTGAAAGTTAATGACCGTAGACAACGCCGTTTGTGCGCCGACTGGGCTTCGGGGCGTTTGGTAGAGGACCTCAATTTCGGCCGAAAAATCATCTTCAGCGACTAAGCGCATGTTTGGATGAAGGGCTACGTTAAGAAGCAACCCACACGAGGTACACCACGTGGCAATGTAATCACAAAAAGTTACCGTGCTTTTTTGAAAACGATGTCGGGTGAGCGTTACAGAACGATGATAACCGAATTTTGGCCCAAATTGAACGATATGGACGTAGGTGACACGTGATTTCATCAGCACACCACGGTATGGTTCTCTCTCGCAGAGGTGACGGTGCTATTTGACTCCACTAGAGTCTATACCAATCGAGGCCACCGCTCATATTGAACGTTATCTATGCGTATCCGTGGACCACTCGGATCCGCGCCACCGTCACAATCCACGGCGGACATTGAACGATGTTATATTCCATATATTTATACCTTTCAAATAGCTTGTTTTTATTCCATTTTGACCTGCCCTTATTGAAAATCCTTTTATATATGCTTTCTTAATCTTCTCTTAGCTATATATAACTTTTTGTTGTATATAGCTTTTGTACCTTAACTTTATGTATTTTAAACACAGCCACTGGGCTTTGCAAAAATCGATAAAATCCTGTTAGAAATTTAAACCACGAAAATTACCGTTTTCATTTCATATATCCGATTACTTTAAATAATTTCAAACCTGAAAGTATTTTGATAGAAATGATTAACTTGCTACGTCCAGCGCGTCTAGGAGATCCCCCATCTACTGCTACCAGATTAACAGGAATTTCTCTTGTCAGTCTGGACAGTTTCTCTTTCAGGATAATTTCTCCAGATGTTCTGTTAATTGTTAACAAAGGATGCGGCTGGTGAAACGCATAGTATACTTCACTATTGTATGACTGTATATCTCTGTCTCTTGCATGAACTTTACAAACGACATTACCAGGGGGTGTCATTATGTCAACGTCAAATCTGAAAAAAAAAATTCTCTTAACATCGAAACTAAATCCTAAATGTTTAACATAAATATACACATGAATTTTTTATCAACAATGAATGACACAAAAAATATTAGTTCATAATCAAATGATAAAATTTTGCCTTTTTTCCATTCCACTGGTTCTGTTTTATCATAACATGGGACATTTTCCTTTAAGCTGAATGTGTTGTAAGAACTTGATGACCAGTAACAATTACTGATGGGAAACCAATAAACTATGTTATCAATATTTAATCTTAATAAATCAAAAATAGTCTGTAATCATAATATTTTTATATATATTTATTATTTATATACTTAATGGAACCCCAGATAATAAGTCGATTAAATTCATTTAATAGTTTATTACAACGACTATTTGTAAGAGCTTCCAATTAAATAATCAAAATCATCTTATTGGTGATATCAAATATTAGGCAAAACTTCAAATTGATATTCAACATTGAAAGTATTATTCTAGTTTCAAAAATTTTATTAAATTATTACATGTTCATATTAATTTCTGATTAAATTACTTTAATTGTGAGATGTGAATTTAAGTCTCATACACAGATTTCATTATTTTGTGTAAAAAATAAAAACTAATGTTTCTTAAAAATTATGAAGTATGTTTATAAGAATTAAATTTATATCTTACTATGAGAGTAAATTAATCATAACTTAATATGAACATATAACAACTTAAAGCTCGAAGGTTTTCCCGACGAATTACGGTTTCCACCCGGGTAATATCGGTTTTCAGTGAAAGCCGTCGAAACGTCGCTGGTCTACGATATTACCCAGGTGGAAATAATAACTTATTTCAATTTTCGAAATTACAAAAATAATTTCGATTCCGTAAACTTGACGTTCTAGCTACTATTTTCTAACAATTAGAATATGAGTTACAGAAAGCTTCTTCAAAAAATCTCGTAAAAATTGTGAAATAAGTTTTATTGACTGATTAGCAAGAGTTTTACTAATTAAATTGTATTATAAAAACAATTCGATTTAAGATTAAAGTATTAATATTGAAATTACTTTCGAGTTGTTTGGAAATTTAATTATGGTAATACATCATTCGAAAAGAAAACCAACATATATTACTTACAAATAGTTAGACATCTGAAAAACTGGTGGATATTTGTTGTATTCTGTAACTCGAATGGTTAATTGATGATGATTACTTTCTCCTTGGCTGAATGCCACAACAATGATATCATATGTGGACTCTACGGGCTGATCAATGTATCTGTAAAAAGTGACGGAAACATTTTGATCAAACGTTGAGTAATGTTATGCTTTATATTACTTCATATCGTTAATACAATTACATATTTAATTTCGACATAAGAGTACAGATATTTTAATATTATATACTAATGTTACAAAACATGCAAAGCGTTTTATTTTTATTTTTTCTTTACATTTTTCTGTGTAATTCTTTCGGAAATATTTTTTACAGTATCGCGATAGTTAAGTAATTATTGAAAATATGTTTGATTCCACTGTATTCTATAATATTAGCAAGGGTTAAGAAGTTGGCAGGTTGTAATGTGCTTCTCCGAAGCGAATGGGGGCAGTTTATATATTGTAATGCATAACTTGCAATAGATATGAATTACCTTACGTACAGTATGTATTGAGGAGATAGTTTTTCAAAATGGCGAGTTTCACGAATCAGAAATGTTGTTTCTTTCTCCGTTTGCATATTCAGAGAACGCGACTTAAATCCGAAACGCTACGAATTGTGGCCTGGCCTTTATTTAGCTATTCAAAGTTGACCATAGAGACTATTAAAACAACTTATTTCAATAGCGTGCAAATTTCATTTCAAGTGACAGACTTCATTTATGAGATAATACGGATAATTTTACGTATCCAACTAGGAATTGGTTCACCAATGTATTAAATTTAAATAAATTCATACATTTTTAGAATATGGGAGCTAGCTGGAGTCGATGCGAGGTCCTTCCAACCTTGTACACCTCAAGCTTAACCTAATGGACATTGTGTAAATTTGATTCAAGTGAATTCAGCTGAAGGTCTGGTCGACATTTTTATAATCAGATCTGAATTCAGTTTCATGGCCTTTGGTTGAGCTTTAATTGCAAGCAATTTTTCTTTCTTCGAATATATTTTTTTTGTTTCTGACGTATAATAATTATGATACACAAAAAATATTAAACACAATATGTAGTGCATATATTTTTATGTTCCTCAGTCATTTCTGGAGTAAATATAATACTTAATAAATTATGCATCAGTAAACAAGCAAACTCTAAGTCTTATTTTATCCATTAATTGTAATATTATGTTCCCTTTGGATTTGTAACATTATAGTTGACGCGACCTAAAATTTAATGAAAAATATAATTACTGAATTCAATAATCCTAGAATTTAATAGAGACTTAATACTTTTTAATGAGAATATGTAATGAAGGCTAAGGCATTTCAAACTAACCGGAATATTTCTTTTAGTTATTTTTCTTATGTCTCCTCTTAAACACTGCTAAAAGTTCCAAATTCTGTATTGGTATAAAATATATTTCAGTAAAGTGAAAAGAGAAAAGAAACGTCTATCAAGTTATCGTCCGTGTTTGTTTACCGGTAAATATTCCTGCATTAGATACTGTACAAAGTGGAAACTCAAAGAAAAGGAGAAAAAAATATTCAATTAAAAATGACACGATGCTGTTCTCTTTACTTGTCAACGAATATTAATTTCTCCTCTTTGCTGCTTGATGGAGTGTTCATATCGAACGGTGGTTTGACTCGTAACATGAAAGTCTCAGTTTTATCGAGGTATAGCCGCATAACGAAACAGGGAAATAAATGGAAAATGACACTATTTTAAAATGGAATATTTTCAAAAAATGCATAATTAAGTACTTGATATATAATTATTTGTACACCGATAAAACATTTTATGATGAAATTTTACGGAGTCACATTTCACCTTACCCTTTATAAGATTGAGTCTGAAGAAACTTCACGAGTTCAAATTCTATGTACACAGTCAAGAAAGCGCAAGTGGTGTACAATCAGCGAAAAAGTTGAAAAAATAGGAAAAATGTTGATGCAAGCAAAAGAAATTGGATCGTCATCTCAACAGCCTCAACGTTACTGAAGAATAAACAGGTCTATATTTCGTACTTCCAAAACTACGTAACAAGAGACAACAAAATGGGGAGCTGTTGATTCAGCAGTTTAGACAGAGATTTAAAATTTAACGTTGTTTCCGCCCAATATTTTCATTTTCACTTAAGAAGCATTACAATCTGTTGTTGTGTAAAACATCAAGTAATTAGTATCATGTTATTTATATTTCAATTTAGTTTACTTAAGCAATGATTCTCTTAAAAGAACAGCAAAGCCTACATATGAGGAACCCCAGTTATCACAAGCAAAATTGGACGTTACCTAACCCACTTTCAAATTCTTATTTCCCGAAATGTTTCACTTCGTAATGATTCTATTCCTCAGTACATCATTGAAAATACTACTTGTTCTGTGAGGAGTCGGTGTCTTTACGTTTCATTATCGAGAAATGCAGTCTGGTTTGAGTTGCCGCCATTCCCTGCGATTGAATTTTCATGTTGGATCGTCCATTATACATTATTTAGATTTATCAAACGCATTCCTGCGGGTACAGAATATATATTTTCCTTAGGAAAATTTTTCCTATATTTGTGGCGTCTAAACCGCTTCACAGATTAAAACAAAAATGTCATATATAAATAAAACGTTTTAAAAATTGTGCCTTCAGTTGTCTAGGCATGCGATTATTATTTATGTTTAATTAACAATCAAACCAAAACCAATAGGAATTAATTAAATAGTTTATCTGACAATGAAATTTATAATAAATGAGTTATATCAGCCTCTTTGTCAGTTTTTTAAATTTAAATAATAAATATTACAACGTTTCGTCTGATTTCAGACTTCTTCAGGACTTAAAAAGAAATTTACAGTAGATTAAAATGGTTAAAATTATCATAGAGTAGACATATAACTAATTTATTATATATTTAATTATCAGATAAACTATTTAATTATATACGATGCTTGGCCTGTAATTATTTGCATCTTAATTTAATTTTATTTTTAATTCACAATATTTCTTGTGAATTTGTCTTTTGTCTATAAGACTGACACTTTTACAGTTCATAAAGATTACATATGGTATTTTGACACTAAAAGTTTTTAAAACATGGTTGAATTCAATTATGATATTAGTAAAATCTAGACCCAAAAAAAATCTTGATGAATTGCATAGAATGCACCATTATACCTAGACAATTAAATAATATCAATCCAGAAACTTTGACCATTAAATTTTTCCACTGCATGCTGAAATATAAATTTGAAAGCAATATTTTATATTTAAGAAATAAAATCTTGAATTTCGAAATCAAGGCCAACTAACATTCGACGACAGCTGAAAAAAAAAAAACAAGAAAGATCGCTGATAACAGGGATACTGTTTTAATGATGCACCGTCAACCGTCATCGCCCTGGGACTTTGTGAAGAGTTTTCAAGCAAGCCGTAATTGACTCTAAACGCTCAGAACTTTTGCTGGATGAGTTAAGCGTCTGTAGAAAAAACAGGAGATGTAACCAAAGTTACAGTCGCGTTATTCCTGCGTCTGTCACGTCGTTCAAGAACGGCACTAGAGAATTATGAAACATACGTACTTAGTAACACAACAACATGTGACTGTCATGGCAGACGAGTAACAACGCAGCTAACCATGGATCAGCAGACGAACTTTCTTCAACTGCTTCAGAAACATTCTACGTACTTCGACGCAGTAATCAGGAGCAAATCAACCACCGTGAAGCTGAAACATAAAATGAACACGGGAATCCATCCATCCATCCATCCATCCATCCATCCATCCATCCATCCATCCATCCATCCATCAGTATCACCGAGTATCACCAGCAGAACGACGCATTATTCAAGAATAAGTGGGTAAGATGCGTTTCTGCGTCGATTATAGGAGACTTAACAAGATGACGAAAAAAGGCGTTTGTCCACTACCGAGTTAACACTAAAGGAGAATCACTACCCTGAAAAAGTGGCATTCCAAAAGATTCCGGAATGTGTCATGAAAGAGCTGAAGCGCCAATAAAGAATTATATGTATATGAAATTCTTTTCGCATATATTTTACATTATGACGTGAGGGTTTTTAAAATTTTGTTTTATGTGCTTTTAAAGATGGTAATAGTAGATAAATAAGCCGAAATCTTATAGTGATAATAGAAAGAATATATAATTGAATTGTTGCTGTAAAAGTAGCTACTTTACAAAAAATGTCATTTAATAAAGTGAATAGTCTACAATAGCGGAAAAATCCATTGATAATATTGTTTGGTATTCCATTTCCGATTTGGAGAAGAATTAATTGAACTGTCTCACATTAAGTGAGAATAATAATATTGAAGGAAAGGGCTGAAATAATACAGATTCTAATATTGAAACTTTGTTCATTTCTTAATATTCGGACGTCACCATTATGAGTATTATTTAAGAGGAATACGAATTTTGGAATGGTAGTTTCGCAATAAAATGGTTTTTCGATTATGTTCCTACCATAAAACCATAAAATATTGGTCAACCGTATTCTCATTTTGGAGAAATAGTAAAAGTATATACTAAGTTAAAATTAGTCTTAACATCCTACTAAACCTATGCCTATAGAAGTGAATCGTGCCAGCACTTCAATTACGACCGAATTCGTATAAGCTATGTACAATAGCTTGCCACAGGATTTGAGAAAACTTTCAAATAATATTCATAAGAATAATTGTGGCACCAGTGCAAATATTACGAATAGAATCCGTACGAGTTGTCAAATATTCATTGGCACTCGTAGCGTCAGCAAACATGAACAAAGATGTTCTAAGCGGTGCTTGACGAACAGAATTTTACAAAAACAGCCGCCTCGATACTTTCAAGCTTCACATAAATAATCTTTAATAGACGTAACAAAATTTATGATATAATAATGCTGAACTTTACGTGAACTATTTTAAAGAAATAGATATATTGAAGTCTATTGTGTAATAGAGGTAACTAAGATGAATGATTTGTGTTTACACAACACTAAGAGCACTTTAGTAACACAAAAAATAAAAACAGCACAATGATGTGTAATAAAAGTTCTCTAAAATTTTTATTATAGATGCAATTAAATAGCACTTATCTTTAGAATGTACTATAGCCATGGCTGACAACAAACTATTGATGAATGTAAAAAAGGCAATGATATTTACTCTGAAGGAACGTCAAAACTGTCCACTGTTGTTAATATTCCTGTTTATGTGAGCGATATTCATTCACTGATGGTGAGGAACGTATCATGTATGTAAACTCTTGTTCTCTTTGAAATTATTAGATGTTCACACCTGTAAAAATGTTTAGGTTTGCACGCTACGTCGTGCCAACCTTCATATTATTGACTTGTTCTATTCAAATATATTTTTACGTAATTCAATCAAGTCAGATAAACATAACGCATAATGAGTTACGATTCAAGAAGTTGACAGCCTTTATTAATTGATATTTCAATTAAATAAAACATGCTGCAATGCTATAATTAAATATTTCTCTCCTACAACAAACGCTAATTTTTGGTAAACCTTCCCTACGGTTCTGGGAAATAGACGGAATGTTCCAGAAACTTCAGTAGGCATTGTCGAGCACCGAGAATTTTCTCTGCATTATTTTATAATGAGTAACCCACTAAATGATGTTGGTCAACGATATTTGCCATTCCTTACATTTCATCTTCCCAATACTCGCATATTCAGTCTTGCGGAATTTCATTTCGATTAAGTGAACTGAAGTTTCGAGAGACGAAATGTTATACAAATATTACCGAGTTGCGTTGGGTTACGGAAAGTTCGCTACGAAAAAAGTTTTGTGTGTACGGTGCAGAATGACTTATGGAAGTTTCCCCTCTGCGAATTATTTTGTGATAAAAGGTTTCGGTACCGTCGCCAGTGCGACTCGCAGAGAATCTGTTGAAGACTTGCGTTCAATTAACGTGTGATTTTGTGATTGGGAATACATTGAGAAGAGCAGAGCAGCACGGGTGAAACACATCGGAAGAGCAATCCAAATCAGCGTTTTCTCTTAATAAATATTTTTAATTAAGTTCGCAATTATATCCTGAAAATTACGAAAATATATGCAATTCAGTTGACTGTGACGTCATCGACGAGTACGAATTAATAGGCCTAAATATTACTAGTTTGATTCGTGTTCATTTTTTTTCACATTTTTATTAAGGTGATGATTCTGAATCAAGGTCACTGAAATTGGGGATACTTTAGTTGGAAATAGTCTGTGTCAACCAAAATGTAGTGGCAAGTTTGTGCTTTATTTGACTATTTCAAAGCAGAATTAGCAGAATTTCCATGGGCCTAGGGAGAAATAATGGCAGACCGCGAAGGAAGGGTAATCTGTGGAAGAGGTGACGTGTGACAACTGCCCCCATTCTGCTACGAGCCAACGTAATTCCATTCTTATTTTTAGATTTAGCAAATAAATAACGTAACAAAATTTTTACATGATACCGGTGTAAGAAAGAAATTGGGTTCTGTGAGAGTGATTAAGTTTCATTATCAAAGATTTGAAGACTTGCAGCCCCAGCCGAGTGTAACATTACTCGGGCCCGCATTTAGAATATTTAATGTTTGTATTTATTGATAATTTATGGATGCTGCAGTTTGATAAAAACTGACAAAAAATGCAGCTTGCGTAACTTAAATAACCTGTTTACCCCCACCCACACCAAATATGTTCCTAACTTATCGACAACTGTGTATGTATGAAGTAAAATGGAAATGCAGCTAACATTTTGAAATAAGAAAAAATAAAATTACCACCGTGTCCTATGAATAATAGTTTTAATTTCAGTGACACATTTGTTGTGTTTAATAATTTACAAGTTTCTCTTCCGCAACGTAAATCTCATTGATATAAGTAATTTTAGTTATGTATAGTAGCAGAATGATTGCATCTATCGTTAGAATAAGGCGTTTCGTAAAAAGTTTAAGAAATTTGGACAAGTTTTGAATTGAGTAGCTTTATGTCATATGTCTCGGATTTTGGAGAACACAAAAAATCCCAATTTGAGACTGGCTTCAGAGAAATTATAATTAAGAGTCTTCATAAATCCAAACTTCCATTTTGTTATCGAGTTACTAAAATGTGTGTTATTTAAATACTTGACACACGTTGTGTGTTTTTTAATCCAACTTGAATCTTTTACGCGATGTTAGCGATATATGTTTAAGTATAAAGACGATAACATTGTTTGAATGTTAAACTGAGTGGAGCGGTCTGAAGCCTGTCGTCATCTTAAGAGATAGCGCGCTTGCTTCCAGGGGCAATCGATAAAAGCCTTCACGTCGATAAAACAAACCAAAACGTTTCAACTTCGCTCTTCATTTCTAACGTACTACGCATCAAAGCTTTCACGGTACAACAAAACAAATGTTTTACTCTGTTTATGCCCGCCAACGATTACTGAATTGAAATTGCTGGGTAAACGAACGTCAAAGGAAAATATGAGAATATTGAGAAAACGGGGGAGTTTGATCTCGGTGGTGGTTGTAAAAAAAAAGCTTAATATAACAATAATAATAATAATCATACAAACAAACACAGTACAATTTCAATACCCATTGTTTAGATATGAGTGATTTGCGGGGCTCACCTGATTATGTCGGGAATGCCTCGTACACTCTCCGTGTTCTCAGACACCGACACACCGTCACCTATTTTCGGAGGTTTATGTACTGGGGTCGAAGACCTTGGGCATAAGACAAGAGTTGCCCCTGATCCCATCGGATCAGTCGGCTAACCGCCTCCTAAAACTGGACGAGACACGGAGAAGGGAATGCTGCGACCCCACAGCAAACTCTTCTCCCGTCATTCGAAAGGGCGTGAGAATAGTACGCAGTGCCCGACCTACCAAAATTACTTATATCTAGGGTTTGCCCTGCATCTCATCGGGTGAAACACCGGGTAGGATCCTTAGTAGGGCCCTAGTTAACCGTCGGCTACCTTGCTATACCTTCCCATGCTAATAAAGGGGAGTTGCCTGTTTCAGGATCACCTCCCTAAAAACATATTTCCCAACAGCTGTTTTCTAGCTGCTCTGCCCAATTTTACAATTACGATTACGATTCCCTCTACTGTAATGATGTGCTCCTAAAAAACTCCCAGGATTTTTGGCTTGCAAAAACTTTAAGAGGAGGCCCTGAGACATCAATTTTGCCGTCGTTTTTCTGACATATCGCAACGTAATTGACGAACCTCGTTTCCCTGACCAGGACAAATTTTGCCGCCCTCCAAGAAAGTGAATGTCAAAAATTTGGCGCCAAATTAACTGTTCATATTCTAATGGAGTCTAAACCAAGCGTCGACATCCTGTTACATAGAAGAGGGCGCCTGGGACACAGCGTCCAGCACCTGTGCTTATGATAGCGGCCGTTATTAAGAAACGGTTACACCGTTGCTGAAATATCAGGAACCAGGAAGAAGGAGAAGAACGAGCTTATAACCCCTACGCCATACTAGACAAACATGGTATAAAAACGGTGTTTCTAACACAACGAAAAATAAAAGATATGCTCAGAAATGTGAAGGGCGGTTTAGACTTATGAAATACTATGCGACTGCGGTCTTAAATATATAGGACAAACAATGCGAACCATAGAGAAAGGATAAAGAAGCACGATCGACATCTACGATTAGGCCGACAGTTTTGGAGCGGACGCTCCAGACGTGCGCTTCAATCCTGTGTGTGTGCTCCAGATCTCTCACTTTACTTCTCTTTATTATTTACTAACAACGTTACACTCAGTGGAATCTGTCCAACCTTGAAACAACGAATTGTATAGAAACGTGACCGTGACCAAGTTATAATATTCTGCAAGCAACATGTACAACCGGAAACAAATAATGAATTTCTTACAAAAAGGAACAAGACATTCATGGCGTTTTTCGGAAGGAATTAAAAAAACTCTTCGTTTCGGTATAAATAGACGGACATGTTTCCGGAAGAATATAATACAAGGCAGCTGTTGAGATGTTGTTGTCGTGATATTCAGTCCTAAGACTGGTCTGATGCCAAGCAACCTCCATGCTAACCTATCTTGCGGAAGGCTTTTCATTTCCTTATAACTAGCACAACCCACATCCTCCCTAATCTGCTTAGCGTATTCCATCTTTGGCCAAACACTTCCCTCTAATGCTAATTTTACAAGACCCTCGTGTCTTAAAACGTGGCATGCTATTAATCCATCCCTTCTCTTAGTCAACGTCCTCCATATTGTTCGCTTTTCCCCTATTCTGTTCAGAACTTCCTCGTTTGTGATTCTAGCCACCCACCTGATGTTCAGCACCACATTTCAAACGCTTCTATTCTTTTCCTTTCCCCAACTCCTATCGTCCACGTTTTGCACCCATGTAACGTCATGCTCCATACGAACATTTTTAGCAACGATTTCCTAATACTCACATTTATATTACCTGTAAGTAAATCCCTCTTTTTCGGGAAAGCCTTCTTTGCCTGTGCTATCCTACTCTTTATACTTCTACCATCCCTAGTTATTACGCTTCCCAAGTAGCAGAATTCCTTAACTTCCGTCAAAATATCCCTTCCCAATCTAACACCCTGTTATTCCACCGTTTCCCTTACTTTGGTTTAGCCTCTTAATCCTCATTGAATTCTTTCTCCAGGACCACATTCATGCCATTTATTATTCATTCAAAGCTTTTTTCTGACTCCCCTAGAACTACAATATCATCGGCAAAGTGTAGGGTTTTTATTTCCTCTCCTTGCAGTATGATTCCTTTTCCATATTCCGTTTTAACTTACTTCATCGCCTGTTGTATATATAAGCTAAACAGCATGTGCGACAGACTGCTGCATCCTCGTCTTACACCTTTCTTGGTCTTTATTCTAATTACTGCTGCCTGTCTTCTTAGAGGTTATGTATAAGCCTCTTATCTCGATATTTTATTCCAGTGTTCTTCAAAATCAATAATAGTGTGTTCCAGTTCACATCATCAAAAGCTTTTTCTAAATCTACAAATGCCAAGAACGTAGTCCTGTTTTTTTGTATCCTGTCTTCTAAAATTAATCGCAAATTCAATATTGCTTCTCTTGTCTCTAAACCCAAACTGATCTTCTCCTGACTCGCATTCTATTAGACGTTCCATTCTCGTATATACTATTTTCGTTAATATTTTGCATGCAAGGGATACTAAGTAATTGTTCTGTGCTGTTCGCATCGATCAGCCCCAGCCTTCTTTGGTATGGGTATAATTATGTTTTTACTAAAATATTCTGGTATTCTTCCCGTTTCGTATATTTCGCGAACAGCCGTGATATCTTCGGCTTCTTCGCCCGATGCTCTTATCAACTCTGCTGGAATGTAATCAATTCCTGGCGCTTTACCATAACTCAGGTCTTTTAGCCATGGCCCTATCAAACTCTGACCTCCTATTCTCTTCTTCTATTACTGACTGATCTGAATTTCCACCATGATACAGCACTTCCACCTTTCTGATTTTTCTTCTTTATCCATATATCTCCTGATATTCTTGTTAATTTCATTGATTTTCCATCAGCTGTGTCTATTTTCCCTTTCACCATGAAATCTTCAACCGCTTTGCATTTCTCTTGTAGCCAAGCCTCTTTGGCTGATTTCCACTTCCTCTCTATGTCATTCTTCAAGCGTCTGTACTGCTCTTTACCATTTTCATCTCTCGCCTTTTCATATTTACGCCTTTTATCAATCATTTTTATGGTGTCTTGTGTTATCTACGGTCTATTGGTCTGTGCTATTCTTCCTATTTTTGTTGTTGTGCACTAATTGCCGAGGCAAAGATTTAGCTCATACAAACCGATGTTCATACTTCGCTTTCAAGAAGATGCCATTCATAATCCCGACAGGAATTTATACGTGCCATCCACCGAGAAAGACCTCGTACTTTAATAAAATGTTTTCCTAACCTTCTGATGAATGGTCGGTGCCTCCGAAAATTCAAGTACTTTAAACCGTACGTGGTGAACTTTCCTGTCCTTATTAATTGTTTATATTAACCTGACGATGCCATTTCCTGACGCATATACATACGACTTTATTTCAATATTAAAATCCGTCCAAATGTCACGTATTTGCCCATCTCTCCAGCGTCATTTTCAATACTGACTCTCCCTACACAGCAAACAAAATAAGCGTGAGATAGATTTTGATAATATTCACATATTACACAGATAAAGAAATGTTTGGAAAAGGTGATTATTGGAAGTAATTAATGTAACCCAACACCGAGATTGCATTGTGAATTCAAGAAATGAGGCCGGAGTGATGGGCAAGATACAGTAAAATCGTTCTAAGTGATATATATATATATTTATATATGTTATTCTTCTGTTGGAATCAAAGTGATTGAAATCCTGTAATCATGTTATCTATTTAATGTTTTAAATACTTACCGCCGGGTCTTGATCTCGCCGGTCTGCTCGTTGATGTGGAAATACTGTTTGTTTGACTCTTGAATTCGATATTGAGGTTTCAGCTGTTGATTGCGTCCATCAACAGCCAGAACTTGTGTTACACTAACACCTGAAGGAGCGGCCAAGTAGATTCGAGGTTCGTGATCTCCAGGTATGAAGTGGATATGAGCTGTAATAAGAAATAAATTCCAGTCAGTTTCTCTAAGAATACGTCCGGCATATTTCTATCAGGAATCAGTTATTAACGTAAAATATTATATAATAATGTCCCGGAAGTTACAGCAAACAAAAAGTCGTAATACAGAATATTAATGACATGAATGAAAATCGAAAACTTGTCACACACTAATTTATTTTTGAAACAGTAATTTGTATTTGTGCAGCGCCACGACTCGAGTTTACCTATTATTTTATTTTTTGCTTTATAATGAAGTTTATCGTTCGATATTAAAACCCTGAGTGGAAGTCCTCACCTCTGCGCTCGTCTCAAACATTCAAGTACGAACAAAGCAATTTCATTCATTGTTCAATTTTATTATAAATGCACGTAGTTGTGCTTTTAATTGACCTCTTTCCTCAGTATATTTATAAAATACGATTTGGTTTGTTCAATATTCTCTAATTTTGACCTAAGTCCCTCAAAGATCTGGCTTCCTTATTCCAATTTTTTTATGTAGCTCGCGGGTCCTAAAAGGAGTCTTTAATAAACTACCCAAGGAGCATATTTAAACGATATGAATTAAATAAACTGATCACTCAGTAATCTAAATTACAAACGATTTCGCAGCTTTATTAATATATCATAAAGTTCAAGATTTATACTATATTGGAGTAGATTTTGTACCTTTAAATTATCCGCAATGGACTTTGATTAATTTTCATTTAGGATGCAGAGAAAAGAGATTATGTTATGTGATTAGCAAAAATGGCTTTAAGTTTTAAAATTTTCAAGAATTTGTATAAATGAGTATCTTTCCAAAAGATTTGCACCGTATTTGCGTGTAGAAAACCCTATCATATGCTGGCAGCACTGTGACTATTTCAGCTTTTACGAAGATTGTAATGAAATTAACATTCCGTTGGTTTAGTTAGTGAAGAGTGCGTGAAAATACTTGAATGTGGCGTACTTCATTCCGGTTTAATCAGGCGTTGACCTTTCGCACTTCAACTTCACCCTAACATTTGGCTTATTAACGTGCGCGTGTCTGATTGAGAACATCTGCGCAAACAAATTATTTTCAACGTATAATAACTTTTGTTTTGTGATTATTGCAATTGAAGTTGGGCGTAAGATTGAAAAAGGAAAACGTTTACAGAGTGACCAAGTCGATAATATTAATTATATTTAATATTCCCCTTTACTGTGCTCTTTTGTTACTACAAGCAAAATATGTTATTAACGAGAACATATGCATTACAAATATAATACTGTAAAAATCAGCCATGTTACTGGTGGCTTTGATTAATTGACGAAAATGTGGATGTCTGTTGTCCTTTGTTGAGCGAGCAAAACTCTCTCCGGCTCCTTGGCACCAGCGCTACACTATTCGGCTTTTCCAGCAAACTAATCTTCTCTTACGAAACATTTGACAATAACTTGGCGTTTTTGTTGGGTCCATTTATCTTTAGTGAAAATATGATAAGTAAGCTTTCAGCTATGGAACACCTGCTTGTCTGCCTTTAAAATTTGCATATCCAACGTAACGCAAGAGTAATTAAAAACGATGGGCGTCATAATCATCTGCAACTATTTATTAAAAAATAAGTCATAAACGTAAAAGTGTACAATGACAACTATTTAAACATAATATAGTTAGCATACCTGGAATATAGTTAACATACCTTTTCAGTAAAATATATCAAACGTCATTATAATTCATTTTCGTACTTGTACACTTTCGTATCTACCTCTAACGTCAAACACTTCAATTACTACTCTGCTACAACACCATATTTACCCCTAACGTCAAAGAAATTAAATTACTGTTCTCATCATTACCTTCTTCGATTATTAATTTAGATCGATTTATTTACAATTTTACTTATGAATTTTATTTAAAACATTAGCGTAATAAATTCCAACATACCGATTTTATTTCTTTTGTTTAAGACAGCTTTTTGATTTTAATATATATATATATATAAATATATATATAAATACCTTCTAACAAACTCCTTTTATACTTAATTTTTACTTATGTAAAATATCAAAGTTATCCCAATCACAATTGTGTTTATTATCTGACAGAAGTATATATATATATATATATATATTATTCTTCGGCTCTATATCCCCATCGACGGCCTGGGCCTATCGGATCAACTGCGGACTGTCATCTTGTATGACAGATTCCGAATTATACGAAGACTCGACTTGGGTTAAGTACATAGAACGAAGAATACTTATGATGAACGAGGCTACAAAATGATACGTTTAAACTATAGCTACGAGTATAAATGAGAAGCCAAGCCATCGGGCCGAGGGCGGTAACGGTGTGAAAATGATGCTAAAACACAAAGATGTTTTTGGGATGACTGAAGTGAATACATGCCGCTAAAATTTACGTACGGCACGAATAAGCACGTGGTGACAAGTGATGAAAGAAATTTTCAAATTGGCTTATATTACTGTCGAATCCATCCGTTACGGTTACCCACAACACATTAATATATTATTGAAAATTTGATGAATAAAGCCCAGATGACGCCGGCAATCGGCAAGTTTTTAGAAGTAAGTTATTGGGAACTATTCAGCTCGAGGCAGTCACATTTATTTACTTTGTACCTAATCACGTCGTCCCCACTAAGCTCGATGAATGTGAATTTCAGTAAAACCGGCGTGATAACTCGTACTGTTCTCATTAGACAGTAATAATTTCCGTTTTACAATATTTTAAAATGCCCAGCCTGTCACACCTGTACAACTGCTAGGGGTGTCGTTTTACGCAAACTGTTTCCCTCTGGGTCTTAATACGCATTTTCGTTTATACGGGGAACTTTGGTGCTGAACTACAATTTAAACTGCATGTTGACTGTCAAAAAGAAATACTTCCATAAACCCGAAAGACAGCAGTCTCGATTGTTTTCGCATTATCTCCACCCCACCCCACCCCACACCACACCACCGTGGGGTTGAGATTATACACAAGTAAACATCGATCCCGACAAAATATTTATGGAACGCACATATCGGACGTTTATGAATGTCCACTCCCGCACAACATTATTATCCTTCAGATTACTCTTTATCCTTGAATTTATGTAAATAATTGTATAGTGTAATAAATAAACTTAATATAGCTTACACAACTTTTATTATAAGTTTTTCATTTTCATTGAATTATTTGACCTGCAGAGTAGAAATCAGTTATCTGTTGCGCTTGTCCCGTCTGAATAGAGAAAGCTACCTACCTGAACCGTTGCTCTTCATGAACAATTTGGTAGCTGTACTCTCACGTTACGAGCGCGTGTGATGCCTTCCACTCTTTCACGCGCTCCCTAAACAAGCTGGCCACACTTTTTTCAATTCTAACGGTATATACTGTAAGAGGGTAGTTCTATAAATACCAGAGAGTATTTGTTTGAATAAGAAAGGTGGTTCCAACCTTATAAAGCTTGAATTTCAACTTTTATGTCACTACATTTGTTTAGTGTTTGTCTGACAGTCATGAATAGTGAATTAATAAACATGGGGAACATGGTCATCGTTATGTGATGCGATACTTTCACTTGAAAGTCGGGATGGGGAATCTTCTCAACGAACATTGCAGAAATGGTGACGAAAATCCACAAAATGGTATTGAATGGCAATCGACTGAAAATCCGCGAGCTTGCAAAGAAGGAAAGCATTTAAAGAAGTTATTCGCATACCGACATGAAAAAGTTGAGCGCAAGACTGGTGCCACGTTTGCTTACGATGCAACGTAATCAGCCTCGTGAGGAACGTTTACAGATATTTCACGACGATAAAGTGTAGTTTTTGTGTCGATTGATAACCACGAATGAAACATGACTGCTTGTGATACGCGTGGAAAAGACTGAGGAGTACTTTTCGGATGAGGGACCCGACGAGTAAATATCATGTATTGCTAAATTTGTAAGCTTTGAATCATGTTTTTTATATATGAATCAATCTCGAAACAGAAAATACTAGAAAGTAAAAGAAAACAATGTAAACAAAGTAAACAAGTAAAATAAAAATGGTTGCGTCGGGTGGGACTCGAACCCGAGGCTCTATATCCCTCTGCCATCACTGCAGGTCTTTACACGAGGAGAATAAGCTTTCACTGCAATAATTAAAGAAATAAATAGAGTCTACACCGTTTCCCTTTAAAATTCTGATACTAACTGTGTGAACATTATCCTCATGAGGCTTTCTAAATATTTTGTGTAGTAATATTACAGGCATCATAGCTTTTCTGCTGCGCACGTTACTGAGTAATAAGCAATAGTTTTCTCGTTATTTTATGAGCCCCTCCTCTCCCACACCTATCAATCCCGTTGACGGGACGGGACGGGACGGGACGAGCAGACGTGAACTTGGACTTTGGTTTGCATAGATTCTAAAATTCAACAGCATTCAGTCGTTACAAAACTTATATTTGAAATCATAATTGCTACTTGACAAAGGACTGCCGCCTTAAATTTCCTCCTCGACTACACGACTACAGAGCGAAGTTAAGAGCACAAAAGCGATAGTTGGAGAAGAATGTGAGTACTTACACGTGGGATGCTGCGCTGGATCTCCGTCGCTGACGTTCCAAGTCTGAGCCGCATCTGCAACATAATCAAGGTCGATATATGAAATTCCTAGCTTGGAAGTTGTGCACCATTGCTAACTAGCGAATTAACATTTCATATCGAAAATTAGTGTGACGGAAATATTGATGTGGCGGACGTATTTCACTTTCACGTCATATTCAAAATAACTGATTCGTATTTATGTACTCACAGCACTTTATTACAAAGAAAGTAATTATTAATTAATGACGTATTTTGGCATCCATCGCTGCAAGTACATACGCATTTGTTTAAAATCATATAAAGTAAGCACTTTTTTCGAGTGAAACGTTGATCATTTCCTCCTCTGAGTCTACTGTAACATTGTCTGACCCTTAGAAATCAAAGTAGTCCAAAATCAGGAAAAAATAAGTCCTACTAAATTATGAACGTCCGAAAAGAGATAAACGATCTATTAATATGCAATCCCATTAAATTCTTTTCCACAAAAATTATCCATTTGGATTAACAAAGCAAGGCGATCTTTCTTTTTATTTGTTTCCACGTACATATATTTTTAATATTTTTTTTCCCGAAAAGGATAGTCAGCTCAAAGAGAGATTAGTGAAATGGGCCTCGGAACCAAACTTTCCGACGAAACATATCAGAGAGAACTGTCTACGTAATCTGAAGAGACCCACGAAATGGATGTGCTTAACCGCCAGGTTATCAGTAAATTCTCCTCGTACTATCGATATCCCGATGGATCAAGTTCAAAGCGATTTCATTACTTACATTCCGCAGTATCAATTAAAAACTTATTCTAATTATGTTTTCAGTTTGTTAAACTTTCCCAAAATATCTTCAAGTTACAATAGAAAGTTAAATCGTAAAATATGATCTAATATAAAAGTTGACTCAGGAAGATGCATCAACCGTGCTACGTGAATCAACTAACATATATAGAAAAATCTCTTCATTTATGTGTAAATATGAACAAAAACTATCGTAAGTTTTAATAATTAAAATTAACAGACTCATGATAATGTAAATATTGTCAAAATAACTGTCCTGTTTAACATTATGCAAATGTACATTGTATAACATTTAATAAATTTTTACATTTTTTCCAACAAAATATCAAAAATATTATTTGAATATTTCTAATCTAAAACTAGAAGTCTATGAAATATTGGAAACTGAACCTTTCTCCTTAGCTATTAACCGTGATAAAAATGATTTGCTAGAAATAAAGAAGAAAATAACATTCCTGACAGAATTTAATACAGCATACAAACAGAATTAATTACAAAAAATCCTTGTATTTGTAAAATATTAATAAATTTTGTTTAGTGAAGATAATAATAGGTATGCATCAGTAAAAAGTGTTTAGTATATATATGATCTTCGAAATAAGCAATTAGGAACCCATCTTTATTTATCATATTCAGTTTTTATAGTATTGTCACATTAATAAGAGTCAAATTACATAAATAACTATAATCTTTTATTCCGGTAGGATTAAAAGAATTTGAGCTTCTACAAATACTAAAAACTTATCAAGTACTGAAAAAAAGGAAACCAACAATTAGGTAAAAATTTAGGTAATGTGTAATATTAATACATTCTTGGTCAAAAATTAAACTTTCAATTATAAAAAAGAGATATCAGATTATTGATTTAGTGAATGCAACTTTCGTCAAGAGATATCATTAATAATTTTAAAGAACATTTTAAAAAGGCTTAAAATAAAAATTTAATAAAAATAGGATATTTTAAGAAAACCTTTGAATGTTAGATTTTTTGTAAATGTTTATTAATAAAACAGTAGTATTTATATACTGATATCTCATAAAGATAATTTAGATCATAGTTGGGGTAATAAATGACTTAAAAATCCGTAAATTTTAATGTTTTATCATCGTGTACCTTCTCGCTGGAAAATTATTTTCCATGACTTTTTAAAACTCATCAAACTCTCACTTTCTAACATTTTTATAGTGTCATTTATGGAGAAGATTAAGACTATCGAAAAAAATTAGCAACTTAATGGATATAAGAGGTGTGAACGTAATTTTAAAGTCCAAGGGAAAACGAAAATAATCCAAATATCCAACTTTCTTAGAATGCCAATAGTGAGGATAAAATAAATAATAGTAATAATAAGATTAATGATAAAAGGGAGTGCTATAATATGAAATTCAGTACATAACTTATATAGTATAGTCAATACACGTTGTACGTAACCATAAGACAAAATAAGAGGTAAAATTATTTATTTATAAAATATAATAGTAATTATAAATTCATTTTAGTTTCTGAACTGTTATACATTGTTCATTCACGTAATATTAAAACCAAGACATTTTCTTTTCCCAATATTAACAGTCTTATAATTCAGGATATATGATCTTCTAGTTTTAAAAAATTATCTCCAACTTTTTTTTATTCAGATAGCTTATTTTTAAAATTTAATTAACTTCAACCTTACTTAGTGAAATCTATAATAATGTTATTGCTCATGTGACTAAATTAATGGATTAGCCCGTTGAAGGTCTGCATCAGAACCGATATTTGTTATGTTTTAATTAAAGTTTACTTAAATGCTTGTATGTTTTGTGGCTGTCCAATTTTGCACATTTTCTAACTAGTTCACATTTTAGGTTAGTTAGCAATGGATTTTCCTTCATTACCGCCTACATTTACAACTTCGACAGAAGAAGTGTATAAATTCGTCTCGGGTTTCCAACCAGGCGAAAGAGAATATCAGTGACGTTTCAATGGCTTGCTCTGCCATCATCTTCAGACGGAAGCATCAAATTCAGTAAGCGTGAGCATTTATATAGTCCGAGGCAAGTCACAGACCGCCTGTGATTGGCTAGATGTCTCCCATTGGTCCACTTGCTTCTTCATGCTCTAGTCTCCCGTGACTCAGCTCCGCGTTCCTCCGGTGAAACAATGGCTTCCAAGCCAGGCTCAATTGGAATCCAGAATCTCTATTCAGTAAATTCTCACTGGACCTGATGTCGATTGCCTCCAAAATAACGCTATCCCAGCAGCAATTAGCTCTGTCTTGTCGAAAGCTATGAACAAGGCATGTTCGGCAATAGCTGACTTATTAGGTTGTTTCAACCGTAGATGTCTATTTTGCTCCTTTATTCTTTCCTCTACGGCTCTTATTGTTTGTCCTATGTATTTACTGCCACAGTCGCATGGGTCTTTAGGCCTACATCGTCCTTCACATTCCTGAGCATATCTTTGATTTTTCGTTGTTAGAACCACCGTTTTTATGTCATGCTTGGCCAGTATGCGACTAACTATGGCTGTGCATTTTCCGGTCGACTTCTCGTTTTTGATCTTTATATCACTATATATTTTATTGGGCACTTGGTGTTTATTTGGAAAAATTAATTAGAAGAGTATCGAAGTACAAAATTACAGAAGAAAACGCCGTGAATGAACCACAGACTCCAAGCTCTATAAATACTTTCTTCTTGTTCCTTGGCTCTGCAGCCTACTCTGGACCATGGCCTACTGGGTCGACTGCGGACTGTCATCTTACATTCCGAATTTCGACTGATCCGTGACCGTGACGACACAAACATCCAAGTCCATGCCGATGCCAGGATTCGAACTCGAGACCTCTGTGTTGCGAAACATCGACGCTAGCCACTACACCACATGAAGTCGCCAGAAAAAGCTTTTTAACACAAAATAAATTTAATAAAAGATATATAGCAATACGAGTATAGATGTCTTTTGACTTGACAATGGCTTGGCCACAATTGGAGAGAACACAATGATTGGATCTCATGTACAGGGGTCCTCTGGAAGTATTTTGGCTTTCAAGGAATATCTATTATTTATAATATTCTCGTCATTCACTGGATAATTCCACATAAAAAAATTAAAGCGCTAAGAATGTGAAATTTGTTGACAAAACTTATGAGGGTAATTATGTATTAAATTCATTTCCAGTACAAACGAATAAAAGAAAAGAAACATTGTCCCGAAGGCCATTATAAATTATTCTGTTTGTTCTACATTCTAATAACAATTAAAGTGCGCCAAGGATGACGTGTGTTATCGGCCCATATAATACACGATAAAAGCGATATTACCCCCCATAAATTGTAAATCTATGGCGTCTGGCGTCATATATTTGTCATAGCTTATCCGAGCAGCTAAGATTGCGGAAAGGCTAGGCTAGGATTGGCTAGGCTAGGCCAGGCCAGGCTAGGCTAGTAATAAAGATGTTAATGACGTGAAATATGAACGAATATAACGAATAATTCTTTGGTGCTATGTGAATTTTAATTAATTTTCAGTTGAGCACAAGCAGGACAAATGAGAGTGGAATTACTTTGACGTCTCGTTGTAATGATGAGCACGACACAATTACAACAGTTTCTCTCGTCCGAAGTCACAATATGCACACAAGTGTCTTGTTTCTCTGTCTATTGCGAAACATTTCATAGACTCAGATGTGTTGTTTTTTCTTACAATTCAATTTATAAGAAAATCAGATGGGCGAATAGAATCAGTAAAGAAGAAGACGGACGTTGACCAAGAGAAGGGATACATGTCTCTAATACATACCGAATACGCTAACAAGATTAGGGACTGATTGCAATGGGCACAGTCCGGTGGCAATGCTTAAGATACATATAATTAATAACACAAACTATAGTATAAAGTTATAAGACAATAGGGGAGAAAGGAAAATAAAATAAGATGAAACATTCCGCTTCATTACCCCATTTAAGTTATGTATTTTTAACCTTTTCCCTTGCACTTCACTACACTGTAATTAATAAAATATTATATTTATTATATAAAAGGCCACACGATTATTAAAATATTACTTCGTTTTCCAATTCGCTTAATTTTCTTAATACTAACCCTATTACTATTCTTATATTAATCTTTATATAAATAATTAGTGTTTTTTGAAATGTTTCACACTCATTGGGCAGACCTGTTAGCAGGTAGACTATTCTAGTCCCGTATTGTTCTATTTAGAAATAATTTTTTTCTATATTAATTCCTTTTAGAAACGTAAGTGGGATGGAAAGGAAAAGCGTTCATATTTGTCCTGCCATTGCTCAAAGTAGAGCCCGTGACAAAGTTTCTAACTCATTATATCAAAGTGTAGAAGATAATTTTGATGCCTTTTCTGAATTGTGCTCAGTCCAGTCGTATACGGGCCCCATACTGTACAATTGGTCGCACTAAACTTCTATACGGATCTGGTCCAGAATTCAGAAGCTCTTCAACTTCCCAAAGTTCCTCCCAGCGTCATCATGCATGCGTATGATTTATGCCAAGTAAATGACTGAAAATATTTTATTGAAATGAGTTCTATAGTTAAAATATTTAAAATGAATAAAACCAGTTTTTCAGCAGGACTTATTGGTGCCATGACTCTATTGCAAGGATTAGTTTGCAGGTCCTCTTTAATGTCACTCAAGATCTAACTAAATTGCTAACGGGTAAATCTAAAATAACTTCTAAACTTCTCTTCTGTTTCAATCTCAATGAATAATTTGAAAGCACCCTCCTCTTAACGTTTTCGAAATAGACAGGTTTCCTGCTTATGTAACTTTGCAGTATTCTTTCTTCTTCATCCTCATCAGACAAATGTTTATTTAATAACAAAATTGCTATTACTTTAATTTTATTCCTTCCTTATTACAAGGTTAAGGAAAACATTGTTGCGTCGCGTTATAGTAAGTACGCTCCTGCCGTTCAGTTCACGCCGCCTTGGGAAACCAGGCTCAAGTGTTCCATTCTTCTTTTCTATTTTCGCATCACTTTCCTTTAGCAGCATATTGTCTTGTTCCAGGCGAGAAATTCTTTTTTCCTCTTTTCCTAAAACGTCTCATAAACTGTGGCAATCGCTCCGGTACTCTTCCCGCAACTCCAGTTATCGTCCACTTGCTTGTCGCCTTCAAGTTTTTGACAGCTCAAGTGAAACCAATTTTCGCAAATGCTACAGGTTATTCCACTCCTCAAGTTCTTCTTGCAAGAATCACATTTTATTGCCGCCACCCACACCCCGATTCACGCCCAAGATCGCAGCCCATCTCCACAAACCACGGAAATGAAAAAGCTTGCGTATGGACCACAAAACACCACAACAAAAACAACAACAACAACAAGGCAAATTCTCGAAATGTGTAATTAATACAAGAATAGATTATATCTTGGAACATATTGCTAAGAGCCTTTACACATAAGTGGAATTGCGTCATATTTGGGAGTATAGAATCGCGAACTTGGATATCCTGACTGAGTTTGTTCACTTCTCATTAAACAACCAGAGATAGGGTTGATCACATGATCGTCTGAAAATTATAATAAAAATACAGAGACTTTTCGTTCCATTGTTTGATCTTTTCTCTCGTAGGAGAAGAATTACTTTATTCGGCAATTTGCCAAGACACTATTCAAAAATTCATGCCAACTTGTCAAAACATATTTCCCATGTAACTGCGCTGAGGTAAGGCTTCGTTATCATTTAATATTTCTTACTGAAGTCAGAACGGCTCGCATCTGAAAAACATTACAGAATCTGCACATCAGATAGACTCTAGTCCATAAGTATATAGTTTAAGATTTGTGAGAAGCAAATTAATTGTGAGTCATAAATAAAAAGTATACTTAAACTGACATTATAAAAAACGAAGTACTTTTGCCAAAAATTAGAAATTTCCTAATTATTTAAATTTACATAACACAAAACGTTTCATCCCTTTGCTAAGGGACCTTTTCAGTTGTATGCACAAATAAATAATTAAATATATATTGAAAACAAACAAGTAAATTTGGTACAATATGTGTAATATATGTATTACATTTTTCTTGTGTTATATCATACCTTCTACAATTAGCAAACTGTGATACGACTTTAAATAACAACTTTTAGCAGAATAAACTTAGACTACTTCCTCAAATTCTCGGGCCAAAATGAGGAAGAACAAAACTTGCATTGTAGCAGCAGACTTCTTTTTAAAAACAAGACAATTTCGAAGTTTGAAGTATACAATTTTAATTGATAATTCCGCACATGGAATTTAAATATTGTGTACCTGTTTTTACTTCTATTCAATTTATACTAGATCTGATCTGCAGAATTTAGCTCATCAAACGAAGCTAATAATTACATTTTACATCTAAAATTTTCATATTAATCCAACCAATCCTGTTATTAATTAATTCTTGTATACAGGTTTCGATAACAAATTATTTATCCAATGATTGTTGTAGTTGTTCTAAATAACGCCCTTTATAGGTTTCTTTTTAAATAGCTTTTGATTTTTTTAAATACTACACAAAATGTATATATACTATTTATGTTTTTAAAATATAAATAACTTTAAAATAAAATTCAGTTACTGAACGGTTTAAATTTATTTTGATTCCGCTGCGTATGTCCCGCTATTACGATTTCTGGATCTGATTTTATGAGCTAAGCATAAATATGAATTCAAAATATTTTAAATAATTAAAGTTATAACAAAATGATGTATTTTGTAAAAGTATCTTAATCTTTACTATGCTGCCTCTGTAATTATGCACTGTACTATAAATTATTTATTCAATTGTTTAAAAATGTTAATTTATTTATTAAATTCGTAAGTACTTACAAAGTACTAATCTGTGTGAGTTACAAATTTGAAGTCACTAAAATGAACAGTTGTGTAGTAAATAAATTTTGAATATCTTAAAAATGTATCAATGTTCGGTGTATGTACCCTCTTCACAGATTTACGTAGCTTCTCGATAGTGTAAAATATATCGTAACGGATATCGGGTTTCTAAGATGGCAGTCAGCAGGAATTAAAGTTGAAGGCCAAAAAAAGAAGTAAGACAAGGATTCAGCCCGCCGTCACACATTCTCTTTGACTTATATATAGATTGGGCGTCGAAGAAAGTTAAAAGGGAATATGGAAAAGGAATCATACTGCAAGAAGAAAAAATAAAAGCCGAAAGGTTTTCTGATGATATTGTAGTATTAGAGGAATCAGAAGAAGACTTGGAAAATATCATAAATGGAATAAACGGAGTCCCGGATAAAGAGTACTACATGGGAAACTAAGGGGTGTGCCTACCTCTTCCCTTCCTGTACCCTGTCGCCTGTCGCCTGTCGCCCTAACAAAAAGTACAATTTCATCCTAATTTTAACTTGAGTAAAAGAGAAAATACTTCGTGTCCTACTCAGGAATGAGATTAATTCATAGCAGAAGCCATGACGACAAAGAATAAGGAATTATTTGTCCTTCTTTGAATCTCTCTTCAAACGATTTGTTTCCACATTTTTGTTCCCCTTGTAATTTCTATAATAATTATAGTCGTTTATTAAAATGGCGTAACAATTGTGTAAAAGAAGTTATCGATCTATAACGATGCTACCTCGTAAATAACAGTTGTTTGAAATTATCACACCCATCTTGGAAGGAAAATATATGAAAATCTATTATTTCGTAATCAAAAGTGCGACCCGTGCTAGTTAAGAACATTTCGTAAAGTAAAATTAAATGTGAACATACAGCGGCTTAGGTAGGAAATCAACGTTGAGAAATAAATTAAATATATACAAAGTGTTAAAAAGATGCCGAATATTTGAGGGGTTAATTGACGATTCGTATACTGTAACGCTTACCCGCATACGCACGATTAATACTCGTTTATATAATAAGAAAAAACGAGAATCGGGAACCGCGTGATCCTGTGGGAGCCGAGCAAGGGCCTCGCCTTTAATTAATTACGGGGGGAAGGGCTTCAAATTTATAAATTATGGTCACGGCTCCACAATCATTTAACGTTACTTCGCACGCCTATGTATTCAATCCCTAAGCTAATTACGAATATTCCGCAATTTCCACCAGTATTACAAAGTAATTGCCGGACATTGCAGCCAAATCGCACCTAAAAAGGGAATTGTTGATCATCTTCCCCCTCCAAGTCTCACTTACATTTATCTCATAAATTACTTCCACTTCCACTTGCAGTTGCGGAGGGATCCACCGAGCTTGCCTCTGATCCGCGTCGAATGGTTACAATACCAACTTACTAAAATTTACGGAAAGCCTGAAGAGCGAATTCACTTAATATATGTCCATTGTCGATTTATTCAGCCAGTTGTATGACATTAAATACACCGTATACGTCGCTTGATTTATTCGGGATTGATTGAATCACATAACGTTTTGCGATAAACGGTGTTCTATGGTGCATGGCTGTTCTCCAGAAATTAGTTATAAATGAATATATGATGATATAAACGTAGTACTATTTAGGAATATGACGTACTCATGAGAGCTCTGGAAATGAGTGGAAAGCAGCTGTTGGCCGACATAGGCGCTTCTAATTACGTGCTGCTATTAATCAGGGCCTTGGTCGCCGTTTGAGCGAGGAAGACTCCTCTGGGAATTTCTGCCGCAAACTAACCATCACTGTCTCGTTTTTGAACCACCTTTATCCGCTTTCCGAAAATTCTGTATTTCAATGGCCAATCACCTGTTACAATTGCAACTTATTTATAACTATAGGCACTTTCGATAATGCTGCTACTCTAAAAGTCACGGAATAATGCTTTGTCGAGATAATTAACAGGTTTCTGTTCATAAAAAATTGTGTAATTAAAATACGATAAAAGTAGAAAGTAGTCAGTGCAGAGAAAGAAGAGAAGTTATAGTGCGGCAAAACCGGTGTAGTGATTCTAAAATGCTGAGTATAGAGATTGTTTTTTTTTCAGGTAAGTGAAATTACATTGCCGAGATAAAATTCGCGATTAGCGGTAATATATTCTGGAGTATTACCTTTTCACTGGGAAAAGAAATATGCCCAAAACTGAAAATAAACTCAGCAGAATTCCTAGAAACAACTGTTAGTAAGATATCTTGGCGTACATTTAGACAGCCCATATCAAAATGAAGCGGAAAGATTCAAAACTCAAGGTAATCAAACTATCATGGGTGTGGAATAAAAAGTCTAAGCTTTCCTTATACAACAAAATATTACTGTCCAAAGAAATAAATAATCAAGCCAACAATCATCGACCCTGAATATTATACGAAAAGCATAAAACTGTTAAGAGAAAAGGTAGACGTGTACAATCTAGGAATGAGCGCAGCCCTGATAACTATTTATACTTCCGTCAATTATTAATGTTATTAGTTATTAAAGGAAAAATGCCCAGGAATCGTTTTTACGTAACATTCTGAATGTTAATAACAACGGGAGGGTGGTTATAGCTAAGGGAATTGTGAAAAATTAGATATCTTAAAACGTGACGGCATCAACGTAGTTTCAGATAAAGAACAGTAAAATCTCTACAAAACGTCAAAGTTAGAAATTATACAATCAAATGTATTTTTTTAATAACAATGTTCTGACATCAAATCAGAAGAAGTTCAATTTGAATCTGAACAGAACAGTGCGTTACTTGTATAATGAAAAACAAAATGCCATTATTGAGGAATACATTATACTTGGACATACTGAAGTTGATTTTATGAAAACACTTTGTTGCCAAATGTTTAAGAGAAATGAAAAATAAAATATTTTTGAAAATTATGAAATATTTTCCTAGAAATGTTTTTAACAAGTATAAACAAAATTATAAATGGTAATATTTTTCAGCCACAATTGCTTTTATTTTAAATCTATACAATCTGATCAGTATCGTTCGAACTATAACCCGATAATATTCCTCAAGATATATCTGAAAATTATGCTAATATTTGGATTTTATTTACCACCGTGTACTTTTAAATTTTTCAAATAAATGCAATTTCGACTGTAAACGGTTATTCTTTACATATTTTCAATTATATTCAGACGATGAATTCATATAATGAAGCCTAAAATTCAAATATTTTAGAGTTAATTTTCGGTTTAGCAACAGAATTAATTATTTGTTAGATGACATTGTTTTAGCGAAATTCATCAGCACCTTCATTATTCACCTAATGAAGGCAGAGGTAAATTTCCTTCAAACATTGTTTTATTCTAAATAATTGGTCCGGTTGATAAAAATGATATTACCTCTTATGATATGGATCGGATTATTACCTGAATCCCTTTGAACTCGACGAAGCAACGTTAGTGAAGAAGATGACAACGTTTCTTCTTGACAACTTGCTATCCATATTTGATCATCTGGACTTATGTTTATCGTCTTGACAAATACGATTTTCGGGAAATTTTTCAATTCCATTATTGTGTTTATTTTGATGACTCTCTAATGGTTATCCTAAACTTTCAGATTAGGTCAGGATTTTATTTAAATGGGACTTAATTACTGATCAGGTACAACAATTTGGGGGAAACAACAAACGGGTAGCAGAGATCTGGCAAATTATGTGGAGCCGGAATGATCCTGGATCCACCTCGCCTTTTGGAGCGGCTGCTCAGACGAAATCAAATTAATTATCAGATGTGATTAATGTATTCCAAAGTTTAGATGAGAACAAGTTGTAATAAAAGGAAATAAAACGTAAATAAATGTGACATTCAGTGCGTATAGAGTAAAGCGCAAAAACATTTCAGGTTATTTTTTCAAAATTAAAATTAATATCGCAGTATGCGGATGGACGAAACATTTGCGTCTGATGCACCGGGGGACGGGGGACGGGGGACGGGGGACGGGGGACGGGGACGATCAAATTTCTACTCCCGTGGAAGGGTGAAATTTTGTGTAGCTCGGAGGTGGCATAAGGAAAAAATAGATCCGTTGGCAAGTAGACATAGACGGAGACGGAGACGGAGACGGAGAGAGTAGTCGGAAGAGAAGAAGGATGAAGGAGTCGCAAGAGGAGAATTTTTATCATTTTAATAAATAAGCCTGTGTTTTATTACCATAGATTAATGTAAATAAGGTATATTAAGAAACTTGGAATGGGATTTGTTGAGGAGTTTTGAGGAATTCCTAAATAAAGGATAAATTTGTCAGTTCTATGTAAAATGTTAAAATAAGGTGAAATGTTATGTGAAAGGCATGCATCGGAATTCACAGGAAAGATTATTATGGATGTTTGAAGTATAGCCTATTGTAATCGTCGCTTGTAAGCCCCAATTACATTCTAGTTACACGTTTTTCTTACTTTAATATCAATTAATTGTAGTAAAATGAATATAATGGCGATATTTTGTTTAGTATAATTTTTTGAATGTGGTTCGGGTAGAAAGGAGATACGCATGAGCGTTAGTTACAAGGGCAGTCGAATATGTCAATTATAATGTTATTATTAGTTCATTAGTTGTGCACCTTATTTAGATTGTTTCCTACTGTAAACTAAATTTCTTAAAAAGCAAACTCGTAAATAAATTGGAAAACAGGAACCTATCTTCAATACAATAATATATTACAATTAATAATAAAATAACCCCCATGTGTGTTTATTTAGATGAGTATGACTATAAATAGCCGTAAGTTTTGACAGGTAAAGTGACAGAAATTCTTGTGAACTGAGTACTTCGCGGGTTTGCTATTTAAATACTCATCCATAATACGAGTCACATAAATAATAATATAATATTTAAGAGTTAATGTGAGTATTCAAATGCAGGCCAGTGCAATAGGACAAGAATAAAAGTTACAGAACTATTCAGAGGAAAAAACCTTTCTTTTTGAAGTGCTACTGACAGTATTTTTTTCTTCCGAATATATCTATTAGCTGGCTTTACTAAGCAAACAGTTACAGTTATTACATTTACAATTATTTAAAGTCGAACCTGCGGCTTGTTTTGCATATATAAATACATTTTAGTGTAGTTTATTAGGAAATGTGAATATATAGTAAAATGCACGAAGCTGAGGTAATGGAGAAGACTTGAAATAAACGAAAAAATATTTTTAATATGTATTTTTAAATTCCCATTGTCTGCGTGTGTAAAATAATGAGCATGACTCATTTAACGTTATACTGAGTGAAACTGATTTCCTTTATGTTATACGGCTAATGAATTTAAGAGGGAGAACAGTAAGATGGTAATTTGTTTCGTCGACAACTTTGGAAGTTGAGGATGAGGATGAGGACGAGGACGAGAACGAGGACGGTGTCGTGTTACAAGTGCAGTAATTGAGATTTATGTCAATGTAAAATAATACATAAGGCTATGTTTCTATCGAAAAAACGTAATAGACTTTGCGGAACGAAATGACATATTAATTGAACTTGTTTCAGTGGTAGTCACATACTAAATTTGAGGCAAAATAGTGAGAGATTTCTGGTCTTCCAAATTCATTAATACCTTTTCTCTTGTAGGCAGTTAAAAACTTCCTCTTTATCACGAAAACTATGCTTTTATAATTATCGAGTAAAATTAAGCAAAATAAAGTGTTTATTGAAGTATATTAAATGAGCACATTTGTCCAAGTGTTTAACTTTATTAAAGGGTATTAATATATCACGTTATAAATTATAACTAATATAACGTCGACAGTTGCGTGAGTTAGTAAGTGATAGGATTTAGAAAAAATAACTATTTCAAATTATTTATTTTTAATATAGATGGTTATCGTATAACGATAGGGACCGAGTAAAGAATATTAAATCAAAATTACGTAGTTAAGTTAAACAGTGCATGTGCATTACGTCTTAACGCTTCCAATATTTATACTTTCTACACTGTGACCAATGAAAACATGATTTTATAACTAAAAAACTATATTTTGTAAAACACGAAGCTTTTTTGGCCCATGAGTTTCATTACTATTAGTGTTTAAATAATTTTTATTTATCAGTTTAGAGAGAACTTCAGGAATATAATATATCAATAAGCCAAATCAACAAATTATTTTTCCAATTTTAATTAAATTATAAACTATTATATCTTATTATTTAAAATAGCTATGTATAATTCATAGCTTTGACACTTAACGTATTATAAATGATTATACATATGACTATTACTAATAGGCATGAATACGACGTAAAATGAGCTTTTGCGTTTTTCAATACTAGACAAACGTTGGAATATTTTATTTTCATATATATAATTAGTTTTTATTATGTAGGAAAACTAATTGTATTGATGGCATTGACGTGACGACGTTCATTTCATTATCATTTTGATAATTAGACATGGCCCGTGTTTAGCCAGTTTAACGCCTTAGGAGGATTATGCACTTTGATCGTACAAAGCGCGATCTATTCCTTCTTGCATTCGTACTTGTGGACTCAAGAACATTTGGAGTTCATTTTCCGCTCTGCTGCTCGTTGCTTTGCTTGGCGAGAATTAGATTCAGAGGAAGTATAACAAGAAGTAGCAGAAAATTCAAATGTGCTCACAATAAAATGGTCTGTGGGTTCGAATCCTGGCATGGGCATCGATGGTTGTGTTGTTTGATAAACCTTACTAACATACCCTTACATGAATATAAGTTTTTGGCCCTTGCAGTTGATGTGACTATAAGCAATTTTTTTTTAAAAAAAGTGGGCTTGTACCACGAAAAACTATGAATTAGCGCATATCAATTGGCGGGAATAATATGCTTTCATTCCAACGACTGCTCCTTATAAACTTTCAGTGTAATTGCAAACCACAATAAAGTTACCAGGTTAACTAATACTAATCTCTAAAATGGATTTGCTTCGCGAGAAATGATTAAGTAATTTATCTAACTTGTTCGAAATTTTCCATATCCATTGGTTTTAAAACAGATTTACGTGGACTGCGTTATAATATAAACTTCAATGCGACAGTGAAGTACGATAGAAAATTTTAATTCATTAACAAGACTATCACCACAATATTCAAAATTAAATATTCAAATAATAAAATTCGTAAATTGGATACATATGTTTGTTGAATAGTAAACTGACCGTAAAACGACCGATATTGAAAACATTTTCTTTGAAATTAATATTTATTCTTTATAAAATATTATATCATAGTGATGTTAAAAAAGTATTTGAAAGAAATTTTGAAGCTAATAATTAATTTTAGGAGCATATTAATTAATTTCTAACATGTCTGAATAAATCTGATTTTATGTAACATAGAGAATTAATTGAAATTATTTTCTTCGTAATTCTGGGGACAAACATTTATAAACAATTTTAAAGTAAAACTATTTAATATATTTAGTTATACATTTGTTTGAATCAAGCGCAAGTCTAAAGAATTTTATTGAAAGGTTTCGTCTGTTGTTTAGAACGCCTGAAATTAGGACGCGAAGGTGAGCCTGTGTTGAGTTAAGTTCATAAACAAGGCTTGGATATGTTTCTTAATTGGTTGCGGCATTCCTTTTGACATTTTTCTTTCCTAACAAGTTAATACGCTTTAATACAGTTATGTCAAAGAATTTTATATCTATCGTTACGTTTATCAAACTATTTGGACATTTCGTCTTACTATTATGAAAATGAATATAGAATTAAAAGCATTAATGTTTAGGTTGTATTACCATAAAATTATGCGTTTGTGAGGTAATAGTCGATAATTTCTGAAATTTTATTATCATAAAACTTAATATGGCAGAAAATAAAAAATGTTATAATATGTCAAATAGTATTTAAATGTCGTGGAGTAATTTAGTTTACATTTTATACTTTAATTAAATGTGAAATGCTACACAAGTTTCTAGGTGAAAATTTTTGGAAGTTTACAAGTTGGTTATTCTTGAACTACATTCTACACCTGAAACCTGAGTAAAAAAGAAAATTTAAAACTATTTATCTAATAAATGTAAACATTTATTAAAACTATTGGACTATCAGTAATAAATTGTCAAAATACATTTCCACAGTCTATGATGTAAAATGTCACACTGTGAATATTCTCTACCAACTGGCAGTAATTACATTACATTATTTACTTAAATGTTTACGCTATAGCTTACGTTATACCGTGAGGAATTTTAATGCGATGATCATTCAAGCGCTTTTAGGTTGTTATTTAGTTGCGGTTAGCCACTTCTCTCTCCCTTCCCTTCCCTTCCCTTCCCTTCCCATAGTGTTAACACTTGTTCTCGTCCCAGCATTAATTACTTACTGGCTTGGCTTGGTCAAGCAATAAAGCCAATTTGTGTCTCCAGCTTATTCGCCATTAACCGGACCGTATATATTAATAGCGAAAAGTTGTGGACTGCGGTCTCTCTAAGTATGAATAATATTGCACTGTAATTCCACCAGCTAAAACTTTCTTATTTTGAGAGATTAATATCATTAGAATGTTCGTTAGTAACATAAGTCTAATGAACGTTTCGATTAAAATTGAAGCTCACGATTCAAATTATTTCTAAGAAATTCACAATATCAAAACATTTACACATTTTTATCTGAAATACAAAATGACATATACAAACTATTTCCGTCATTGGACGGTAAATGAATTCTTTATAACTCGTCACAAATCAAAGACTTAATTATCTGACGACACTAATTATTGTATCACAGCCAATAATTTCACGACAGTAAATAGCACACAAAGCTTGTACAAACTTTGTTCTTTTCTTCAAGCGTTGAGATTAGTCTTAGAGAAATTTGAGACTGACAGCATGCTAAGTACAGAAATTATATTAATATTAATATAAAAGCAGCAATAAGAGAACATAGTTACTGCTGAGTTTTATAGTAGCTTACTGACAAAGCTTTACGGAAGGGGTTACATTTATTCGGTATTGGTAGTTTAAAAATTAGAGACAGGTTTTGTGGAATTTTTAAGCACTTCATTTTTTTCTGATTCTTATATTTTATTTAAATCGAAAAGATTACATTTTATCTCAGTCTAGTTGTTAACACAATATAATGTCGTGAGGACGTCTCTCAACGTCGGGGCATACGCCTTTTACATCTCACCTCGCCCAATTGCTTTAATTTAGTTTTGAAAGAACATTCCAGAACTGTCTGTTTCAATCTGTTAATAAACGAGTAAATATTGGGTTCCGGTCTCCCTACAATAGAGTAGAGTTTTGACTTCAAAGTATTCACGCTCACTATTAAGTCTGGATAAAAGCGCGAGGGAAAATTGCGCATAATATAAAATTATTATTGTTAATAATTAATATTTATATTAAAAACAAACTGGATAATATAAATGTCAGTACATAAATTAAGACGCATGATTATTACAAGTAGCACTTTATCACACAATACTTTTACCATAATATATATGCATATTTCAGATTCTATCACTATCAGTTTCTATATTTCAATTATAGATTGTAATTATAATCCTGATAAGTTTCTAAAATGTTACACATTATAAATTCACTTAATGTTAGAACCATGAAAGGTTTTATTAATGGACGACGATTTGTATTGTAAACTGTCTGATATTGGTCCACATCAGGACCGAAAAATGTTACATTTTTCCAGTCAAAATAAGGTTCGGAATTAAGAGACTAATGTTTGTTGAGTTTGCTCTTTAATGACATATCGGAGGATTATTAATGATATTAAAAGTAGGATTTACAATTTCTTCAGTTGAATAATATGCAAGCTATAGTATTTTTTTTACAAGAAGCGAATATTATTTTTTTTAGTGTTATAGCAACAGGCAAACAGCAATTCTTCACCACTGCAAATTGTGTCAAACAGTTGTGAGGGAAATTTCTTCGAATACCACTAATACCAGCCGGTGATACATAGCAAAGAGAAAGCAACTCGTCAAATTTACTCTTCCACGATTGTAACAAGCATGTACAAAAATTGATTTCAGACCTTTTTCTTTATCGTAAGTACTTTATAATTTTCGGCTTTTTAAAAATACATTTTTAGTGTTATTCTTTCATCTATACGTGTAATCGATACCTGCAAATGATTAATTGCACACATTGGATCTGTCTATTTACAAAAGCACGAATTAATTACCTTCATTTTTACATTTATAATAATCTATCAGAATCTTTGTGAACACTAAAAGAATACAATCCACATTGCACTACACGATTATGTCAAATTGACGGCCAGCAGAGAGTCAGTCACCTGTCACTAACCGGTAACCACAGGGTGACAAAACAATTGCAGTTCTTTGCCTGTGGATATATAATTGAAAATCCTCTTCCCTAAGAAATAATTGAATCAAATTTGATCATTTATGCATGATGAACTTCAACTCTAAAACTGAATTGTTTTATCGTTCCTGGACAACATTTAAAAGTTGATTGTTGGTGGGAAAAACCATTGGAGTTAGTTTGCCTGACCTAAATATGTTGTACCAAGTGACGAATTCCTCTCTACTCGCGATTTCAAGACGTGGGACCATGGGAAACTCTTATTTGCCTTCTAATCCATTCAATTGTAATAACAGACCATCACATTGTGTGACAGTTTAGCCAAGAAAAGATATCGGATTGTTTATCTCTACGTCGATAGGAATGTTTCAGGCAATAGAGGAGAAAATTGGATTTGGTTAGACTTTATATATAATCAATTAACCACTGAAACCCATCGCCAACTCTAGAATGAGGCTATCATGGCGCACAATAAAGCAGAATAGATATGTAAAACGTGGGAAATTCATTTATAATATTGCTAATTACACACTGGTGGCCAGAAGTAAAACATCAGAACAGACTTAATTTACTTTTTCACATGAATTGAGTTACAAATGCAATATTAAAATGTTGTCACGAGGAAGTAAACTCTAACCGTGAAAATTATCGTTATATTATAGTATGCAATATTTAAACTAAAATGACATACCTGCTGTCTAACATTTTGAAAAAGATTTTCGTATTTTTAATAACTTTAAGTAAGGTACTACTAATAAATTCTGATTTAAGATGGAAATTTATCGTTTCACCCAACTTTATGTACTCCAGTTACAATTGAATTTATTTGAAAAGAATGTTCTCTGGTCTTAAAAGAGAAAAGTATAAACGGAACATTAACACGAATAGTGTGAACTATTAATGAATGAATATTGCTTACAGATGAGTCACTGTCAGCCATAGTCTCAACATAACTGCTATTTCATTGTATCTAAGATCAGGATTTCTCCACAGTATACTGCTTAAAACAGGGAAATGGCTCGAGATAAATTACTCATTAATTGCAATATTTTGATAAATTTAAACAGGAAATTCCGTTACTTAAATTTAAAGTGTTTTTTACGTCCCTTCATTATATTATAAAATTTTTGAATTAATAATTATCAGTTATAATTCGCTCAAAGAACGCTTTAACCTTTTATGTTATCAAATGTTCTTTCCAACCGTAAAAGCAAGATAGAATAATTTTATGCAAAAATCCCATGTACCATAACAAAACACGTAACTAATCCTTGGAAACATGAAAACCAGGCGCTACGTGTTACAAACTATGAACACTCGATTGGCTGAATTATCTTAATCAGAGTATCGGACCAAAAGTTATTTTTCCGACTGTAAAGCATAACCTAAGACGACGTTTTCATTCATGTCTTTATCCAAATTTATTATTAAAGACACATCTGTGTAAGAACTATAATACTGTTTTGTGGCCTTTGCCTGGGCTTCAATTGGAGGCAAATTTTCTGTCTTACAATTCAGAACTATATTTTTCTATTAATAAACAAATTAATAAGTCTTCAGCGTTGTCGACTAAAATGTTTGCAAACTTATCGTACGTCAAGTTTTAAAAAGTGAAATTACTTTGGAGAAATATAAATATTGCGCCAATGTAAAAATTTCATTACACTGTAAATGAGTACAAAAATTGATAAACTGTCATATAAAGCATTCGATTTGTTACATTTAAGTTCGACTGGAGGATTATAGCCATATACAATATCGTGTGTTTTAGTCGGAAGTTTCTATTTCTAATTCTTATTTCAAGATTTATAATAGGTATTGAGCATGAATTGCTTTAGAAAGGAGGTTTTTTAATTGATCATAATTTACTTTTCCGCTGCGAGCAGTTCGTCAAGATTTGTGATTTTTATAGTGTCTGTAGTGGTTATTGTTCATCTGCCAGAGCTCCGACTGATAGTTTGCTAGAGTAGAGGAACGACGTTTCATATTTATGAAAAGGCGGATCGCCAGACAGTTCCTTATTAACTTTTTCTAATGATATTAGACTTGATTTGTCACTTATGTTATAATTAGAAGCTGCAAAAGCTGAGTATATATGTGAAAAGCGACTGTCACGTGGGATATTCCAGAGGCGTGCGTTCAATTTATTTTTCTCAATAACGTATTTTGGAATGACCGGGCATACGTTGCAAATGATTATTCTGCCGTATTTTATCATCGAAGGTCTTATTTCGGTTCAGTCTGATTGATTTCAAGGCATTTTAATTTTGACGTAAAATTATCCCCATCACTTGAAGAAGTTAAAAAATTGCAGAGATTTTTGAAATAAACATAATTTTGCACGAGACAACGTGTTCTCTTAAAGCAAGTAAATAACCACCATGACGTTGAAATGATCTCGCTAAAGCAAGCAAATAATGAGCTAGCATAGCATCTTGAATGACGCAGATTAATCCATGCCGATCGCTCGTCTGGTCTCCTTGCAGTCCACAACTCGAATGAGCGCAATTCATATCAAATAGACACTTTTTAAAAAGTTTCATGCCACAGGATTTAGTCATTTTCTAATCATTTGGTATATTTTGTACTAATGTACTTCTTTAATTATATATTTGTACTGAATCTTCGACATGATGCAAAATGTTGTGTCTAAGAATATTCATACCAATCAAAAGTTATTAGTAACAGCAAATTAATATTTTGGTGTTTGTTTACCATTACAGTTCTTAAATGAATTAATGTGTTATTAGAAGGAATGTATATTTTTGTGAATCTGAATGTAGCTATCCAGGATGTATACCAGTATTCTAAGGAAATTGAATAAATGATTCTTGTAATATATTGTAATGATATGTTCTTAGTAACAAATGTAATAGGACGCAAGGTTTAGTTGAGTGTGTTTTGAATAAATAGCGAAGTCAGTTATATGTTGCTGAACAAATAGCAGAGAATAGCATTACAGATTACTGGTGTAATAAAACAGCTAAATTTATATAAATTAAATTAGGGCGTGGATGCCGCGTATTGCGTCAATGTAAAACCAAAACTGTACACGCTTACCAACAATTTGTTACAGATGACTATGGACTCATGTCTCACAGCTTGATTTTTAACGAAATGGCGAAGAAGAAATAAAATGTTTCTTTTGAGAAATTGAGGTCTGTTTTAATTGGTTTATATAGGTGGTATAGTATATAAATTTAATCCTCCATAGATTTATGAAAGCCTTTAATAAGTTTATTGAATAATATTTGACCAAAATATGGCAATTAATATAAGTTTACATTTTAAAATGTTGTGTCTAAGAATATTCATACCAAGCTTATTGCACGACGACGCATGCGGTTATTTCGCATTGCATTTGAATAACTTAATATTCACGAAACTGCTCATAAATTACATGATAATCATGTTCATTATCTGAAACAAGAGTCGTCATGCTAGGAAATCGATTATGTATAAACGAGTGCTGAATTTATACGAAATTTGGGGATTAATTTCAGGAGTGACAGTTCCTTGCATCATTTTGGAAATACAGGCGCATTGAATTTCATTATTCGTCCTCTGAAACAAGTCCTTGCTAGACCATCATTCTAAATGATTATTGAAAATGGAGTAATGAGGGAGATAGGTAGGGAGCTAAAATTACTTTCAATACATTTTTAAACACGACTAGTACCGAGCTGCGATCCAGAATAAATACAATATAATGAGAGTGGCAGAAATAGTAGAACTGATAGATTTATATTTTATTTTTAATCATTTTGGTAATAAGAATATTTTTTTTATATATTGCAAGTTGAGGCGTATCAGGTATAAAAAATTTAAATAAATATAAGAACGAGGCACCTTGCAATGATTTGTGTACTAGCTTCTAGCTAGGATTTGCACAGTTCCAAGTGAATGAAGCTGATGTAAATGTCTGGAAAGGAGCACGTGGACTCGACTTTTCCCACTTGCACACATTTATCACAAATTTCACTTAAAATACTTGTGCTCATACCAATTGTCTATATCAGCCATTCTGACGCGACATTTAATATTTTTATTTTTTAAAGTCAAATCGCAATTAGTTCGTGTAATAAATAAATAATGTATGTTCCTACAAACACTTGGTGGCGTTCACTTTGGTTGTGACACAAACACTAAACAATCAAGTGCTACTTTAAAGCATCTACTCACAAAGTCCTGTACTTCCACGACTATCTACAATGACATACAGTAAAATTAAATAACGTACAGTGCACTTGTTCTTAAATACTAGTTTACGGCCGACTTAACTTATTACTTATGCAATGTATAAATTTAATATCTTCATTTTCACTGTATATTAAATTTATTTGTTTCTTACGTAATTTTTTAGATGCCATTCTCCATCTGTCTCTCACACGCACACTTATATGTATACTTTACCATTTACAAACGTAACTGAAAAATTAAAATTAACATGCAGTTTTTTTCCGTATAGATTGTAGCATGTGTGTCTATCGACAACATCAAATATGCATAATTTTCGTAATTCATTAAGAAATTAGTTGACGATCGTCGGAAAGAGATATAGAAATTACTTAATCACGAAGTGCAATTTTAAATGAGAAGTCGTTCACGTTAAATGAACAGAATGGGGTATAGGATAAGATTATATCTATGTATGCGATGCGATGCGGACTAACACTTGATCTATATTCCATTAATATGAAATTCCTATCTGGGTTTCAAGTTGGCAGCGCATTCTCGACAAATATACTCGAGTGAATCGGATCGATATAGCGTTAATGTGACAGATTAATTTTTAATAATCGGCCGATCTCACTCACATTGGGCAGAAACAATCACGATAACCTTCCACTTCGGCTGAGCCTAACACACAATCAACGAATAATTAAATCTCACATTAAAAGTAAGTGCGAACATAATAATTTCATTCCTGTGATCTCGCAGGTATACTCGCCTTTTACGCTCCATTCCTTATTTTGATTTGGGTTCTGCAAAAGAAAAACAAGCCGAGAAATTAAAATTGAGGACTCTTGTGATCAATAATACCGTTGAATTGGAATGACCATATAGATCTGCTTGCTCGGTTTATTCAATGCTACAAGTTGGTGGAAATAATTTTCACATTTTTTATTGACGGTATTCAAAAGTGAAATTCGTTATAAATTTGGTGGGAACAAGCGTAATACTAGTAATTATTTTCAATAGGTACGGTAAAATAGTAAATACTCATATTCATATTGAAATGAATACGTTTGAGAACTTTCAGGTATAAAGAAACTAAGACAGAATTGAAATAAAATTAAACTTTACTATTTTGAGTAGCATTAAAGTCCAGGTTTCTAGCATTAAATTCCTTTTGCATTAACATTTATACCGCATATATTGTTTCATATATATTGTTATTTAATAATTAATTTTGAAAAGTACATGCAATGAATGATTACTGAAATAAATTTTAGAATTTTCATTCAGTACCACAGCGATTCTATAATGGAAAGATTTTCTTTGTTCCTTGTACGTTTTTCAGTGTTGAATAACGTGATGATTGAGCTGTCGCAGGTGTTACAAGGTTCTCACAAGCCGGAGTGTCAGGTTTCCCTTTCACGTTCACGTGAATACTGGGTAGGATCGTTAACACTCGCTTCGTGGTTCTGTGTCACTGTGTCACTGTGTCACTGTCGCCACCGAGAAAGAAAAACCAAATTCAAGCTTGCCATTCTCGTAACTCAAAACTTGTTAACAGAAGTGATTATTTGGAAGAAGTATTCGTGAAACTGAAAACTACATTGACTCGTTTCAGATTGAAACCAAAGCGTAATAAAAGGTTCGCCTACATATTTTATTCAACGGAATTCTGTCCAGCTTTCAAAGAATTTCATTTACCATTTACTTCTTCTTTACCACTATAATTAACACTACATAAAGTTCCATGACACTGCCATGATGGGTCTTTTTCTTGTCAGCAGTTGACTAGTCTTTTTTGGGGTGGAAGCAAGATCCAATCGGAGCGGAGTTCGGGGCCGAGGGAAAATAAAATGCCCTTCGTCAGGGTATAAAACTATCTACCACTTGTACCGTTACAATAAATACATGTTAATTTTTTCGTATTTGTAACTAACCTTAATTTGAAGTATCTCATTTCCGTAGCAGATAATTAATGTAAGCAAAATTTGCAATCTAATATAATATAATATAATGTATATATATATATATATATATAATTATATACGAATGGTCGTACTTGTAAATTATTATATTGTAACACACGAATGTGTAGTACCTACAAATAAATAAATTTCGGTTCTTTATTTGATATGGAAAGGTTACATTGTTAATTTATCTTGTGAAACTGGTTTAAACAAAACGAAATTTAATTACTCAAGAGATAATCTGTTCTGAAAATATTAATATATTAACTAAGTAGGATTTCCAAGAATAAGTTCACGAGGCCAGGAAGGTTCAATTGGACAATCGATAAGAATAGGTAAAGGTCGTCCAGGACTGAAAGCCAATGAACTGGATAACCAATTTGTGACCGTAGCGACTACAAAGAAATGAGAACTTAAAATAGAGTGTTTAAATAACAGAACTGAAGTATACTCTTAGAAAATGACAAAAAGAATTCCGCAACTTCCACAAAACGTCACATTTCAAAAATACTATTAAAAACAAAATTAGATTCCCTAAATGTGAGTCATAAATGTAAAACATATTGATTCGAAACTATCGCTTATTTTTTAAAATTAAATAATATTTAATAATATCAAATTGTACGCCGAATATTTTTCTAATTTATTTTGACAAAAAGCAGTCCTCGCAATGTAAAGTTGGGTTTGTTGTCCTTGTTACAAAAACGTGTTCTGATATGGTACTGAAAAATTTTGTAGTATCAATATTTTTATTTTTCAGAGGAGGAAACTACTACTACAAGTTATGCTCTTGCTCTACTGCATAACAATATTAATAAAAGTTAATATGCTATGAAATATCGTCTAACTTATGTAGTCACAGGCTTTAAGATTTTATATTCTAATAAAAAATATCGTTCAACTATGGAGTTTTGTTTATTGACATTCCCAATTCATTTATTTTAAAGAACATAAAGTACGATATAGGTCTTTATGATTGAAATTAAAAAGGAAAAATTTTCTATACGAAAATCTCTTCTAGTCATATGTAATTTTTGTTATTTAATCATTACGACTTCGTATTAAAATAACTATAACATTTTTTGTTTATAAAATAAACATAAAATATATTTTCCTTTAAAGCCGTCATTTTTTCAAAAAGCCAATATAAAACATTAGGCGCCAGCAGTTAAATAAATTAAATTTTAATATTTAGTGGTCATGTTATCAATTCGTAATGACTCTGTTGTATATGGCCGATAGGTGTCTATTTTGACAAAATTAATAATGGGAATAACATATCTCTTCAAATTTGTGAATTATGTGCGATTGTTAACTTAAATAAAATAAATGACGATAAGTCATATGTTTCTTGCAATTAACGCTTTTCACATTGAATGGCAATTGGCTAATAACAATAGTATGATATGTACCATCGACTTATATCTATAGAAATAATTTGAAAATTCCTTGCCAGTTAGGTCCAGGAATTAACTCTTAAAATATATTTAGTTAGGCACTGCAAAACTTTAATTATATTCACGTTATAAATCTGAATACTTTTGCCTACGTAGGCATCATAATACAATTATATTCCTTCTACACAGTTAATCATGAAATACTAATAGAAAAATTAGACACAGCCTCGTAAAGCTTATAAAAGCCGCCTACAAGACAATAAGTATGTTCGGATGAAATCTTCACGGTCAGGCCATCTTTTGCCGCCGTCTTCAGCCTGAAGATGGCCGCAGAAACGTTGTGTTCTTTTAATTACCTGACCCGGTTGGTTAACCGTCAAGATTTCATCCGAATTATTCACCTGGAAAGTCTACGTTCATTAATAAGTATCTTATTTTTACCGCAAGGATCAAATCTTGGACTATTGTCATTCACGTTACTTATAAACGATATTACCAAACATACAAATTCAAATGTTCTTCTTTACACGGATGATCTAAATTTTCTGACGATAAACTCGAATCCTGACCACCTGAATAAATTTAATCCATTCCGATTTCATATCCAATAAATAATATGGATTAAGAACTTTTCATCAATAAAATGAAATAATTTTCGACTGGTTTTTTAGCCAGTTTTTTTTTAAATCTACGTTTCGGCGCATATTCGCACGTTCTTCAGTTTTCTCTCTTCACAATCTGTGGAATTCATATTTCACTTTGAATTTAAACTTATACATAGCCAAATGTAGAGGGAATTGACTAACTTGGCAATTTACCAAGTTATTGTTACGTCCAATTAAAAAATAATTCAATATATTATAAAGAGAGGTCCGAGGCAGCACAAGACTGTCGTATTGTGTGTGAATTTACAACACCGTCTAGCTAAATAACATTATGGAACATTTCTTTTTTACAAATTTGAGTTTATTGTTAATTTTAAAAACTACCATCAAATTGAAACTTGTTAATATCTTTTTTTTGTTTTCTCACTTATTTTCCCATGAAATTGTAATGTTATAAGCTATTTGTTAACTTTTAGTTTGCATTAACATTATTCTTCAATTTTGAATTAAATTTGTGGAAATCAACTCTTTTTGAAATATATTTATTAATAAAATTTAATGGATACGAATAGTTGATTAAAATATCTTTTACAATATTTACATTTTCCTTACGATATTTCCGATTCGAGAGTGCCAAGGCCTTATCAGTAAGGTTAAAAATCATAGCTTCTTTTTGTTGTCCTGGATGGCTAGATAGAAAATGTAAAACGGCCGGAATAAGTTTCTTTCCGATACCAAATTATCGGAAATCAAATTTGTAAAAAGAGAAAAAGACAAAATTAAAAAAGAAATGTTTCATAATGTTATTTAAAAATTTAATTGTGGTCAACTTCATTGTGGATAATGTTATATAGGACAAACTAAACCAGCTCTAGGGAGTAGATTAAAAGAGCAGGAAAACAAATTTAAAACCCGCAAACCATAATAGTTACGTTACACAAATTACATGAATCTCATGGATTCAATGGGATATTGTACAAATCTTCGGTTTTGAAGAAAATTTATTTATGAGTATTATTTCGGAAATGTTATTTATTAAAACAATCACGAACACCCGCTACGTAAATCTTAGTTACTATACTTTTTAGAAATTAAAAAAATTACAATTTTTTGTTAATTGTCAAACATTGTCATTAGAATATTATTCTGTACTTCATTATTCTTAAAGGGAAAAAGCTTTTAGTGTGTTTTAAATTTTTGTAAAGTGAGAAAAAGCCGCAGCAAGACGGTGTTCGGAATTCACAATACACAATTCACAGGTCCATCATTCAGTCTGAGCTAAATAAGTACTTAGTGCTGCCTCGGACCTCTCTTTATATAAATTATATTATAATACTACATAATAATTGCTGTTTATAACATTTTTTAATATGATGAATTTTTAAAAATTGGACGTAACAATAATTTTGTAAGGTACGTAAGTCAATTTCCTCAATATTTGGCTATGAATATGTTAAAATTCAAACTGAAATATGAATGCCACTGATTGTGAAGAGAAAAACCTGAAGAAGGAGCGAATATGTCTAATTTCTTTAGTACATAATTAATGTAATGTTCGCTGTTTTTAAAGTAAAAATACATGGTGCTCGAAATTTGAACTCGTTGACTTAGTTTTAAACGTTATTTGTCCAGTCACGTGAGGTGAGATGAGGTGAGGTGAGGTGAGGTGTAATCCTAGGAGAAGTAAGAGGATGATTAGGGCTTGAGGATCGGAGGATGTATGTTTAATGCTGGTGAGTACGTGAGCGGACTGTGGGAAAAGCGGAACTTGTCTACGTTCATCTCCATCTCCATCTCCATCTCCAGTTATTCTCTGTGGAACTCGTCCGGCTCGGACAGCTCTTTCCTACCGTCCCTCGTGAAAGAAGATCTCTTGCGTCGTTTGTTTCGGGAAAAATTTATTCCCTAGCGGATAAATTGTGCATCGACATAGTTTATCGCACAAGGAAACCCTGAAACGATGCCCACTTTAATTCAAGCATACCTTTCAAAAGTTACAAGCGAAAAATCATATAGAATTGCAACCCTTACGTGCGGAAAACTTACGACGTGTTTAGGAATATATTTTCATACGCGGCAAAGGTCATAAAGGTGACGTACGGGAGTGATCTTGAAATTATACAACCTCAACATAACTATATTACTCCTCAGCTAAGGACTAACAGAAAAAACAAAACAATCTATTGATACTGTAACGCAGTGTCGTTATCACGGAGGTTATTTGCCTGTGTTATTTGACGCATTCTTTAAGAAGGCTGAAATTCAGGCCGTTCAACCCCATAGGGATGTATAAACAACGACAGAACGCGTATATCAGCCTTCTCGGAGCATTGACTCTTCTCACAAACCTTTTGAAAAGGCTGCCACGTACAGCTTGCAAGAAGGATACATCGGTTATCATCTAACCGTCTTCCTTTCCTACTTCCTTTAGAGTGTATATTAATGACCGTTATAATATGCATATCTAAACTCAATATCTGTGTTTAACTGGTACATTCTGCGACCTAGGATTCTTACCTGACAAGACTCAGGCGAATCCACCCACGCTACCGAAAACTATCCTAAACGTTCCTTGCACCTTTCTAATCCTACCAGATAGCATCTAGTTAGGTTGGTGGCATCTTCTATTCTACTTATCAGGAGATTTGATTTGGGCATATCAAGTCACCTAGGCATACCTGTGTGCTTTTCTCCTCCGTGGTGACGCTCGCAGTCTTCTTATTGTCTACTACTCTAGCAGCTCTAGAGGGAGATTTCTTTTTTTAGTCTTTTTCTCTTTGGAACAGTAATTTGTATGTTTCACATTCTTTGCTATTCCTCCCAGTTTTGTTACATTTCTTTTTCCTCGCGAGACAGAAAAAATACTTGGTTGCTTTCTTTTATTTGGCAATGTTTTTGCAATGTGCCCTAGGTCTACACACTTAAGACATACAGAAACCACTAAAAAGTCTTTTGCCAACACTGCCATGAACGGAAAATAAAGTTTCCCTTTTTGGAGTATCAAGTTTCTTATACGCGGAGAAAGTTCCGCAACGTGGTGTACCTCATCCTTTTCCCTTTGTCCGGTTTTGAACCGAAGATTGAATTCTTCTTCAAATTCCTCCCAGCTCAGTTGCGCTTCAAAGTTTTACTTGAAAAAGGATTCCATTATTCCTCCGTCCTCCATAATTTTTGGTATGTCATAATGGATGCTTTTTGGCTTTTTCTTCTTTGGTCTTTTTAGTTTCATGTGCTCCTTTAGAGTATCATTTGCCAAAATGTTTTCGGAATCCTCCCTTCTTTCAGTTTCAATAGTTATATTCTTTTTCGTCGTTTTTAATATTTATTTTATGTTGTTTGGGGTTTAATGTATCTCTAACTTTCTTCTCTATTTTTCTGGTGTCTTCTCCTTCCTTTGAGGTAATCAAAATTATTGTTCCTTCTGGCTTTTTGTTGATTGGCATGTGTTCCTTCTCCCAGTCCCCCATTTGTTATATTTGCATAAGATACTGCCGGAATGCTATTCATGGCCTTATTCTTCTTATTCATTTTTAATTCCCTTTCTAGTTTTTCGATTTGTCCATACAAATTTTCTATCAGAAGTAAAGATTGTTATTTTAAGTTTTATGCTGTTATGCTTGGCTTCAGTTATCTTTATACCTGCTTTTATTTTCGTGTCAACAAATTCTAACAGTTTATTTAGTTTTTCCTCATATAAAGGCTTCTTTTGTCATACATTTTGATTTGCCTTTGCATATTTATTTCTCATTAACGGTATTAGTTAATTATATTTACCTTACAGTTTAGTGGAATATACTTGTTTTGTATTTTACTTTATTATCATTATTTTATTTTATTTTTACTTTACTGGACCACGTAGAGATATAACATTTGAAATTATATTTTATACCTTCAACAAATAATTATCCATAAGTGCACATATTCCTTAAATATTATTTTCTTTGCTACAACTGGGAATAATATGTTTATTGGATATGTACAATTACCATCATAAATATGAATGTAGCATTAAATTTTTTACTTACTACATATATATATATATATATATGTATATATTATTGTCAATTAAAGACACGCATTATAAAACACATATGCTGTGAAGTACAATACATTAGTTCCCTAGAACATGGATTTCAGGTTTAATTGTTTGTTTTTGTGCTAACATATGTTACACTTTGCCAGCCAGTTAATAATTATGTTTTTAAGAGACGTTACTGAGATATGAGGCAATTTAATAACTGCACTAGAGTTATTGAACGTTACATAATTATTGCCACTATTCGATTAAACTGTTTTATTCGCCTTCTCAGTTGACTTACTTACGGTGAGGTGCGGAGTTGAAATTATGATGCACTTTACACGTATCCAGTTAGATACCGCATTAACAAGTCACTAAATTAAAAATAATAATTACCTTAACTAGGCCAAATACAGACGTCATTATTCTCCGCCAGGTCTTGGGATTAGCTACGTTCAGTCCGTTAGTTATTGTTCTATTGCGTGTCGATATTCCTTCTCACTTTTTCGACCTCAATTTATGTTATTGCGTTCGAGTCTGTTCTGAGATGAACATTAGCCAGGCATTTCACCACGAACGTACATGAAATGTCTTCTTCATCTCGTTTACATATATGTAGAGGAGAGAAAGAAATTGGAAAAGTTATTTTCCGAGGAGCGATGTAACATCGGCAATGGCAATTATGCACACTAGATGTCTTTTGTCATGCCAAAGTTCATAAGACGACAAGTGTTATTTATTATAAAGGCAAGATTATTCTCAACAACTTTGTTTATAAATCCATTGTAGTAATGTCTCTGTCTAATAGCAAGCAAGTCAACTGACTTGTTCGGTGTTTCAATGAAATCCGTAGATAAATGAACACATGCCTGGCCTCAAATGTGCATAAACTAAAAACGCTTTCCTGCGGTGGAATATTTGCTATGGATCACGATATATTCGTTAGGAATTCTTTTACTTTGATGACTTGTCTTCCGTTTCCCGTTGCATTCAATTTTCAGCTAGCAACAAGTTGGTGTGTAATCAATCTTGTGTCATTCGTTAGCGGGTGACTTTTATTGGTCCTCTTGATAACAGAATCCCTCTGCCGTCCATCACGTTCCAGTGTTTCGCAAGTTCGCACAACTTCAAATCATCTTCAAGCCTACTAATTCGAATAATCGCTAATCGAAATTACATTTCACGTTTCAACCTTATCAAACAATATTCTTATATAGCGCTTATGTTTATTCAAAATGTTTCAAAGAGTATTTTACATTTACCGCCGCTATCAAGGATCGAATAACTTGTTGATTCGCAAGTCCTTTATTATTAATTGACGACACAGAACAGACTGTCGTCTAACTCACGGTTTGGATTTTTAGTTTCTGAATCTCAGTGTATTTTAAATAATTCTATTTTAATAAACCAGCTTTTTAAATTGAATCGAATTGAGATTTTGCTTTAACAAGAAACATCGGATACCTCAATTAGTAGCCACACCAAATACCTAAATGGAGGTTCCGGGTTCGACTCTCAATCCGGTCGAGATATTTCCATCCTCATCCATTATTTAAATCTGATAGTCTCTTGTATCTGTTTATAAATAACCCATCTTTCAGATGTTTTGAATTACATTTCCTACGATGTAATTTCAAACAAGAATGGGGAAAAATTTTAAAGTGATTCTGGAAAATTCGGTCGAAGGTAAACATTTACCAAAATTGTGTATTTTATCCCCATTAAAGAAAACTTTAAATGTCAAAACTGGCATTCGGGTCCAAAACGAATTGTTTTCAAAGTAATCTTTCTATGCTATTTACAACATACAGATTTTTCAATCTCTACTTTTAAACGTTTTATCGATTGCCCTGATGCTATCACTATAAATATCAGATATACAGACCAAGAATTAGAACAGATAAAGACAACATTCTACAAACGTCTATAGAAGCTTCCAGAATCGCTGCAGTCTTATCAATTATCAAAGAACAAACACCCTCACGTGATGTTTGAAAGACCAGCTCTCCAGATTCGTCAGGCTAGAAATACAGCCGAGATTAAAGAGGCGCCAACCAGACGCGAAGATCCGTGCCTCTGCTGAGATATGAACATATTCGCCGAAACTGAAGACTACTTTTCCTCATCTCCTGTTTTCCGCCTGCCGACATCAGACCCTTTTGTGAGAATTCCCGAAGCCATCCCTAATACCTGGAGGAGAAGGTTCCGAAACTAGTGAAAAACGAAAATCAGGTTCGTCTTTCCGGCTCTGTCATAATAAGCCAGATTGCTGTTATCCGTTGCCCCCCCCCCCCATTCCCGACACTAATGAAACCTCACGAGTCTCGTATATAAAAATCTAAGCAGTTGGTATTTCAACATTTAATTTTACCTTAATTTCACATTGGTATTATTTAGTAACGAATTTGTAATAAATAAAGAAGAACATTCCAATTAAATGTTGGTCATATTAAAATAATTAAAATCCCCCTCTTTTACATGTTGTTTTTATTGCGTCTGTTAACTGCAAATATGATTTTGTGTTTGTAAAAAACCTTTGCTACGTATACCGAGAAAACGTTGTGTGTATTCTCGTTTTTCAAGTAAAATGTTAAACGTTCCAAAGAAAAGTGGAAAACGTAAAATGGCAGAGAACAGTAAGCACATTTCTCGTTTATTTGAGAGAAGTTTGTGAAATAAAAGTTGGGGCACTGCTAACTTTATCCTTTTCCTAGACCGTTGTCATTTCTCGCAACACTTGCACCTAAATTCAAATTTTTCCGGAATATGAATCATAATTACGCTACATGAAATTGAAAAGGCCACCGAATCAAAAAAAATTAGCTTCATTTCTACAAAGGACATCAAGTGGTAATATTTAAGGTTAGTTTATGATGGGAATCATAATATACTCACATTTATATTTTATGCAGGCCTGAAGAAAACATTTTAATTGATTTTTACAGCCCACATAAATGATTAAATTGTGATTAAATAACATTTTTCATAAAATATTTGTCTATGAGCAGAAAAAAGCCATCTGACCGAGGAAAATCCAAACTGATCTTTCTCCTCCGAGTTGTGGTTTACCTTTTCATTTCGGTAGGTGAAGTGTGGGTAATTTAGTGGGGAGGCCCTCCGCCCCTGGTCAACGTAAGAATGACGAAAATAAACAAGTAAAGTCGTCACACATTAATTCTAATGTGAAGATCAAAACTTGGCTGTTAAAATTGAATGCCTCTATAGTTTATGGAACCATGTTTCAGATTTACTGTTGCCAATGCGAAGAGCTAACCAACTTCCCACATATTAGGTGTTCTATGTAACGTGGACAATAATACGGTATACTTTTGGATGTTCGGCATTTGGTGTTATTAATTCTTCTTCTTCTTCATTTAGCATTACGGCGCTTGAAGCTTTGCCTTCGCTTTCTTCATCACAGTAGCCCATTCTTCAGTCTATGCCATCTCTTCACTGCTAATGTTAGATCCATCTGAGATGAGGCCTTCTTCTTCTTCTTCTTCCTGCCATACTTCCCATATGCACCTTCTTTGGTACTTTGTTGTCTACATGGCTAGCCCCTTCCAGTCTTCTTATTTTAACACTAGCCACGATATTTGGGCACTTGTGCAGTTCATTTAACTCCAAGTTGGTTCTACTTCTTCATATCCAATCCTGCTCAATTGGCCCATATATCCTTCTCAAAAATTTACTTTCCCATACCATCAGCTCGTTTTCCATTTTCTTTGTGAGCGTCCAGCTTTCACATCCATACAGTTTTACTTTCTCGGCTTTGGAGATATATCTTGATTTTAATATTTTGAGGAGGCTCCCATAGAATCTGTTCCCTGCCGCGATCCTTGCCTTGATATCATCTTCCACCTTACCATTTTCTCCCACTATGGATCCCAAGAACCTCACCCTTTGAGCTTTCTCAAATGTTTTATTGCATATCCTGACATGTTAATTTAGTCTATCTTGATATGATCATGTGTTTAGTCTTTTCCTCATTTATCTGGAGGCCCATCCATGCTGCTTGATCGATGAACTGTCTTAGTGCTTCTTCCAATGTTGCTCTATTTCTGCTTACTAGCATCACGTCATCAGCATAGGCCATTATCTGGAATAGTCTATTAATTATAGTGCATTAGGGTGATATTTTCTAAACACAGATTAAATAACATTGTAGAGAGCGCGCCCCTCTGCTTAATGAGTTCCGCCTACGGACCCGTTCTTGACGAGTACTGCCCCCGGTGCCTTGTTATTTTTTTAATTCCTGATAGCTCTATATGTTCCTTAGCTTCCAAGTCATGTCCCCACATAACTTGTTGCACCGTTTGTGTTGTGATAGGGTGGTTCAGTAGTTCTTGTAAGTATTCTGCCCATCTTCGCATAACGTCTTCATCGCCGACTTCTATATTACCCATTTTATTCTTACATTATGCTGATCTTGGTTGGTATCATACTTTTACTGCTTTAATTTGTTGGTAGAACTTCCGTACTTCTCACCTACCATGAATCTTTTGCAGTTCTTCCTAGTGCTTCCGTTCATGTTCTTTCTTTTTCATTTTTTGGCATAATTTTCACCTGCTCTCTTATTTATTAGTTATATTTAAAACTTTTAACAAATGATTTCCTCGTGGAGAATAAAGGTTTACTAATTCCATATAAAATTATTTCGGGTTTAATTCCGCAGATATTTGAAATTCCCCATTAATTCTTATAATTGTTTGAAGTATCACAGGAGTATATTTTAATTATATCGGCGATCGATGAGTGGAGACGAAACCAAATGATAGGAAATGTTCTTTTCATGGTAGCAGTTGTATACTTTATTCAAGTATTAAAATATTTACAGAATTATCAAAGACATTAATTAACAAACATTAAAGCTTGTGCGAAATCTAGTTTACAGATGTGCATTTAGGACTGATGTGTCAGAGTATTAGGTGCGAGTCTTACAAGTCATAAATATTGTTTAAATATGTTAATGTAATCTCCGTAATCAATACAAGTTAGTAATCCTGCTAAATAGAATATGACAATAATTTTGCCCAATTAAATTCGTGTGATACGCATAATACAGGCCACATGTAACATAATAAATAGAAGTGATTAAATAGTTGTTCAGTATTTTTAAGCGCAGTTTTCTACGTCAGATGATGGAAAATGCAATCTGTACGGAAAGGTTAATCCTTCCATTCTGGAAATCCATATTCATAATTGATCATTACCTGGGCCCACTGAAATAAATCTGTGTGTCGAAGATTTAGAACGAGTCACGTGAAATGATTGTAAGGGCAACGGCCAATTGTAAATGAATCGCTTCATAGTGGTCCATGCGGCGACATATGGAAATGTTTAAAGACCTCGTTTTTTGCACTTCTGGAACATGTGCTTCTTTAATCCCGTTCAGCGTCGAAATTAATACTTCACCTTACATTCAGCGCAGAGGCAAATATAATTACAATACAAAATTTGCATCATCTTAAGATGATATTATTGAAATAGAATATTTGTGGCGGATAAGTATACATGAACGAAGGCTTATGTGCATCAATTTATTTGCAACGTTGGTATTATCAGCTGCACATTTTAAATCCAAATAAGAAGCAACTGATATATTTCTATAGTTCGGTATCGAAAATTCTAATCATGAATCCTGTTTTAAAATTAAATGCAATTCCAACACTCGATCTGCTTGTAGAATTAACAGAACAGTAATTAAGTAGAACAAGGAAAATGTATTTTCAGCTTTCATCATTCGTCTTATAAGAATCTCTATGAAGAGTTTCCAGAGTATGAAGATTGTCCCTTGATGACTGGTTTTTACTCCAGCTATAATTCCTTCACCAAATACACACCTCTACTTTAATTATAATACTCTTTAGAATGCTGTCTACGTACAGTTTACATGTCTTTAATAATGTGCGTGGAACAGAATGATACTATCATGCGGTTACTGCTTGACCGCTTATTCTAAGTACCCGACCCATGCAATTAACAAGAATTACCACCAGCCAATCACAAATATACAGAATACTTCTTTTCTCCCTTCCATAGGGACAGTAAAGTGACTTTTGCTCTTCATCAAGTAATTACAGACATTGACGACGTGACAACTATCCTTAATATTTCCTAACGTTAACGTTCATTAAATAATTTCTTTCTAAATTGATACATACCACAACTATTAACCTGAAGTCATATTCATTCTAACATATCTCGGCAAACGTATTCCTGAAATCACGGATAAATTATTATTGCAATTTACTAATAGTATCATCATTCTGCGATTCAATTTCGGTCCCCTCATTATTGCTATTTACCAATTATTCTCTAATTATATTAAGAAACAATTGCTTCGTAAATTATAAGTTTAAGTTTAACAGCATTTTCAAAATTGTATTTATGATTGAAATCGAGTCGACAGAGCACTAATATTTTTTGACTTCGGATTTAATCTGATTTTATGGTGGTCCAACAATTTTTAAATTTCCATAATATGATGTATATAGACTCGGATTAGCTGAATGGTTTCAGTGAGTATATTGTATGAAAAATTAATTTGATACTTGTTGGGCCTATTAAACCAAAGAAATTAACAAGAAACTTCATAAAAATAGGCGTTATTCTCAGGGACATTAAACTAATTGTAATCCATAATAAACGAAAACTTTTAAATATATAAGTGATATGTCTTACCAATCAGTTCCGAAACAGCCAAATTTTGAGAAGTTGAAACGGATAAAAAGGTAGTGATTGACAGACGAGGAGCCGATTTTCTGCCAACATTAATGGATTTCAGATTCCGGAATATTCATTTCCTTACCTATTGTGATAGAAGATAGTTCAAGACGCTCATTTGCATCTACAAAATTATAATATATATATATATACCGTAATTATAAATAAATATAAAATGATAATGCTTTTATTGAATGAATCAAAAGCTGTTCAGTTTACTGTCACGTTCAACACTCAGGTTTACCTTGAAGTTTTAAAATAATTTTTGAGTCTTAATGGAAGTCTTAAGTAATTAGCAATTCAATCTTGCTGATTTCGTAAAAGACAATGATTAAAATGTATCGGAACATACTACTATTATAATAAAAATATATTTGTAATTGTGCGCATCCCTTCGAAAAAAATATACACACAGAGACAACACGGAGCTAAGGCGATGTGAAAATAATTTAAAAACTACGAATCTGTATAAAGAACAAAATTTAATGTTATGGTAAAAGATCTTTCCGAGTTCCAATGTAAAGTTTATCTATATTAGCCTAAAGTTGGTGTTGATAATTTGCAAATAGTTGATTGTAGAAGCAGAAAATGGTTAGAAACTGAATATGAGATATTTGTCCAAGCGTTTGACATAGTAGACCAGGCGGCCGACAATTTAAACAATCCGTCAAATTCAAGAGAATATCAAGCGGATTATATAACGGAAATTAAAATGAATTTTGTATTTGATTGCGGGTTGCGAATTATTCAATATACATAATTATAATGAGAACAGCGATCATCGTCGTAACATTGGCAGTGGTTCAAATTCAACGATTGGTATGACGTGAACGTTCCATTGTCGCAAATTTACGTCATTCTTTATAATTTACGGTAATAATGGTCAAACAATTTAAAATCATAAAATTATTAACTTCCTTTACCGGAACAGAGGGGATCAAGTCAGAGATGATGTACATTAAAACATATATAGAAATACCGAAAACAAAGTTTCTATAATAACGCAATGTTATATATAGAGATATAAACGATAAATCTAAATATAACAAATTTATCAGAAATAACTTTCAAATAATTTGGAAATATTTAAAATTCTACTTAGACAGTCATTGTGGTACATACATATCTTTTTACAACTAAATGGTCTGATTAATGAGATTTTTTAAGTCTCTGGATTAAATAGAAATTCTTTGAAAATAAACACGAAAAGTAACATTGCTGCATAATTATAAATTATGCAATATTAGGTAAATAATGTCATTTCTTAAATAAATATTTTGCTCATATTAGTAAAATAGATACTCAAATCGAAACCAACTTTGACGTCAGTCCTCAACGTGTTTGTTACCACATGCAAATACAATTCACGTGTCAATTAATTAAAACCATTCGGAGCTTTCGGTTTAATTAATGGACACATTCATTCCAAATGTATGCCTCAGCACATACTGTACAATAAAATTGTCTTTTAACACCGAAGATAAATTTCACTTCAATTCGATTGTAATAATATAAATCTAAAATAGATATGTACCAAATAGGGAAGCACTGGAGAAGAAATATGTATGTGAAATAATCTGTAAGGATCACGGCATCAAAAACGGATTCGTTCTTGTAAATATGCGTCATGCACAAGTATGAAATTGTGAACTCGAGTAAGCTTCCTTATCTTTGCTTAATACCCAATGATATAGTATCGTAGACACCGGAATGGAGTTTAGGCTCCCAATAAAACCTCTCAGATTTTATACTTGAGTATTGTGTAGAGATTTAAATATTCAAAGCAGTACGTAATTTTTACCGTATCGAAATGAGCTGAAACGAGTTGAAGACACGCATGTCGATGTGGGGATGGATGGGGTCATGTGCCGTCATTTCTCGAGGGACTGCAACTTTCCAACAATAAATTAATGATAGCACATGAGCTTCAACTTTTATATGCATTAAAATTGCATCCCGTGACTCATTGACCCGAAAATAAATTACTTTCTACAGTTTTAGTTAATGCAAATTTCACTTAAGTTTAGTTACGATCACCTTCTAATCAACTATTAATCACTTCCTAACTGTATTACATTTTAAGTGAATGCGAAGAGGGCAGCGAGTTACGTAAACATCTACTGTGGTAGACACGAATCTCCGTCATTCGGATTATATTTATATTAGAACATATCTAATGATCATTGACAAAAAAATATCATGTGTTTTCCTAGGTGGAATTATTTTTGGGTTATCTTTTGCAACAAATAGTGACGTTAACGGTACTTGTTAGTCATTTTGTCATAAAAAAATGCTAACGCAGCCAAAATTTATTTTGAAAACTGAGTGCCATATTTTCGACCATTAAATATTTAATTTCACTACAAGATTCATGGTGAAGTTGAGTACAAAAGGGCGAGATGGATATCAATTGAGAATGCAGTAGATGCATTGTGTTGTTTGCGGTTTAAATGACTTCGTCGGAACCTGCATCAGCGAAACGGCTGCACTTGTGAAGTTTTCCAGAGCAGCAGATATTAATGTTTTCAGAGAGTGGATAACAAAGCAAACAAGCAGCCCTCGACGTTAGGCTTGTGGTCGTCAAAGCCCACTCAATGCTTGAGCTGAAAGAAGACTTGTCAGAGTTGTCCAGTGCAACGGAAGAGCAAGAGTGCGTCATAATTAATGAAGGACTAACAGGCTCCCATAGAATCTGTTCCCTGCTGCGATCCTTGCCTTGGTATCATCTTCCGTCTCAATTTATTTGATTTAATTTATATATTTATATAACTTGACCGCGTTGAGTGTGTGCTGGTTGAATTGTGTTGCTATCCCAGTTATTGAATTATGATTTAAAATTTTACGTAGCGTAAATGTGTTAATACAAGCATGACTAGTTTCAGGTAAACAATTATAGGAAGATAAGCAGGTGCCATCAGGGATTCAGGGGAGAGAGGGGAGAGAGGGTCGGTGGAAGAACGCGTATCTTGCTGAGCAGCCGGAAATATATGTTTTAAACTTAGTCTATATATTTTGTAAATATTTTAATTTTGTTGAATAAATGTAATTTTGTAAAAATTAATTTTGATTTAATGAAGACGTGGCGTGCCACAAAATTTATGTATTAAATCGTAATAAATTACAGATTCTTTAAGTTGTTTCAGCAATGGCGCGTGGTGGATCAAGTTGGTGCAAACGGTGCCGTCGATCTCGTAAGATGGTCACTCACTTTTAACAGAGTCAATAATTAACTACGGTTATTGCATTACATTAATGCTGCTAATACAGGGAAAGTCAAAATGATAGACTCTATTCCATACATTTATTCTGTGAAATGTAATTAACGTGTCGTAATGCGAGATATGCGCAAAGAAAGGAAAACTCTCAACGTTTAAGTGAATAAAAAGTTCTCGGGATTTCACCCGGGTTATGTCATTTATAAGATACGACGTTTCAGGTACCTGAAGACGATGGCGGAGATAGCCTTCGAAACGTCGTGTCTTATAAATGACATAACTCGGGTGAAATCCCGAGAATTTGTTATTCAGTCCATCCACCGGGAAAGCCTAAAGTCTCTAACTCTCGATATTTAGTTTCCCTTCCAAGTGGTTTAGCAGTTGAAGAAAATGGTGATGACCGGAGAGGTGCGGGCAGTGAGGAAGTTGAATTTCCACGAAAAACTGTACGACGGATTCCGCTCATGACCGGTACAAGCCTTGAAAGACGCTGATTATGATGTTCTGTGCTGATTTTCTCGCATTATTGGAAGAGGATGGGTTCGCCGAAGCGACAAGCGAAGCCGTAAGGATTTGGGGAACTGCTAAACCCCATAAAGTTGTGGGACACCAACGCGACACAGGTTTACTCGTAGCTCATGTCTCACATTATCATACGAGTATGTTCATTAGATTTCACAGAATAAAGTTATGAAATCTGCTCCTGTATATAAAAAAATTGAATATATTTTCTTCATAACGCGTTGAGCGTAGTTGCTAACATCTGGGTAATCACTCCTTAGCCAGAATGTTTTGGGTATATGCATAACAGCTCATACCGAATGCCTCTTTATGTAAATTATTGTGAATTTGGAAAGTTAGATACACCAGTACTTTTATTAATACCTCGTCATCATTTCAATCATACGTCAAATGTAAATACAACACAATTAGCAGCTATAATGTTAATAATTTAATGCTATGTTTTTATGAAAAAAATAGTTTGCTATCGTGGCTACCCGTTACAAATAAGAGAATATTATGAAATTTATAAAGTAATTTAATGATAACTTTGCAAATGTTGCAGAGCATAATTAATTACGTACATTAAAATATAAAATTAATAAACGATAATAATACAATTATTCAAGTATTATACAGTTGTACACTTCCTCACACAAATTTCTCATCTCGTCTAGTATACAACTGTGTCCGTTCGCTATAATGAAACATAATTGTGCATATGAATATATTTTAGTTGTTTGTATTAATTGTCCTGGACGTGCAGCGTGCAGACCGACTCAGTCCTTTAATTACCGCGCAGTCTTTCCTTATGGTGTGCGTATTTTGAATGAATGTATAGCTACAACTTGAAGGGATCTGATAAATTTAAATAGGAGTTACCACGATGTTCCTGAAATAGGTCCCTCGGGTTGTCGAAACAAAGTTCTCGCAATACAACGGCCCCCAGGAAAGTAATTAAGTTAAACTGAAGCCAACGCATGGAACGAACTACTATAAAGGATACAACTGCAACTTCGCTGCGGACGTTGACGGTGTAAAGATGATTCAAATTGAAAATACTACTTAAAGACGTTACAATAAAATTTAGAGTTTTTGTCTCGCTTCGATATTGCACGAGAAGTCACCCAAGTGAAAGAAAAGCATCGTGTGTGATTTTAATCATGTACACTCGTCCAGAGAAAAGATTTGGACAAGTCCGTATAAAGAAAATAACTCGTTCTATTATTGGGCATATATTTTGTATGCTAATTTATGCACATATTCTCTAATTAAGTATACCATTCTTGATATTTTAGACAAATGCGTCATGAATAAGTACCGAGAAAATGCTAAGCTAAGAAGTAACTTTATATGTCACAATTGTCAGTATCTTTCAGAATACGTTCATTTTCAGGTGACGCAATACGTGAAACTGATGGAAGAATAAAAAAAGATAATTAAGTCGTTGAAAAGTAATAAAATTCTTAATAAATAGGATACGTGTGCCAAAGATGTAAATTTGGTGACCATCAATGCTAGTGAACGTGATTTATACGCCGCATTAGAGCATTTGAATTGAAAATCTTCAATTACGTTGTAACAGAGACAAAACAATGCTCTTTTGATACTAATATTGCCATATTGTGTTCTACCTAAACACCGAAAGTTGTTGACAAGTCTCAATCAAAATTAGATAAATATACTGTTGCACAAATTGATTTTCGAGTGCGCGATTTTCGTCTTGATTTGAAAGGATTTGTCCTTATATTTACACAATCCGTAATGAACAAATTGGCACCAATCAATTACTCTAAGCTGATTAAAACTTTTATTGTGAAAATAAAACGGAAATGAGAAGCATAGGGAATAGATCCGGAAAATATAAAAGAGTTTGTTTGTGTTTGTGTAAACCGAAATTGATTTACTGTATCCAGTGGAGGATCAGACAGGAAAACCTACTTATCATTTATTCATTCAATCGAATGGTGCTCCTGAAATAAAGTAGTAAATCATTCTGTTTGAAATCGCACACGTTAGTACTGATGTTGCCCGGAAACCTCATCTTCTTATATTAGGTTCTTGCCAAACTTCGTAGCCTCTGTTTGTGGCCTGGAAGCAGTTTTTTATTAGCATGATGTCACGCTTCGTATGCACGTTTGTTAAGAATAAAAATATAGTGTGTCGTTAGATTTTTTTAAAAAAATGCACATGCAGTGCGAGTTGTAAAATTAAATCAATTTTAATTTTTTCGGTGGTTTTCAGAATTAGTAAGCAACGTTGATGATGAGAGTTGAGAAGTTCTACTGGTGAAGACAGACACTGCCTTTGTATCATAATCAAAGTAGGGGATTTGTTGATGAAATGTGATTTTAAAAGCTAGATGAAGAAGTGCCTGGCCAAGTCTATTATAATAGTATCGCTGAATACCTCGTATCAACAGAAGAGGGCTTTATATATTTTTTGTGGCTAGTCGTGAGTTGGCGAAACTGATACGCTCTCGGCTGAAATCTGTGGACGACGACGGATAATTAGAATTTGCCTGGCCCTTCCGTGGCTACCGCGTCGGAGAACAATTCATTTCATTTATCTTTGCCAACTAAAACGTAATAAGCAATAATCGTCAATTTTTAACAACGAATCAGTAATCTGTAAATTTGGTCAGAGCCGTAAATGATTGATAATGGTTTAGTTCGAATCCATGTTTTATGTCAGATATTCATATATAATGCCAAATTATTTTTCAATTTAATGCCTCAAATCCTATAAGCTCAATATTTAAATTTCCAAAAAAAAACTCTTCTCTGATACTCAATCTTATCAATTTACTATCATGTTCACAAATCAATGTTTCAGATTAAAAATTAAATCAGATTGAATTAAGAACGTATTATATGATTTCTATACGTATTTTATTTGTTATAAGCTACAACCGATAACCTTTTCGTATCGCTGTCGTGATTATCCACAAATCATCTAAAATGATAATTTAACAACCCACTCTTTAGGTCATTTAGCCATTCAAAAACACTCTTATTACTGTCACAAAAAACTAAGTAAATATATGCTATAATTGTTTTCTTTAATGTTTAATTATTTAATTTTAATGCGTTTTGAGTCCAATTAGTATTGAAATCATTCCAGTACATACAATATTAATTGCTTTGCAGAAGTAATCTCATAATACAGAGATATAAAGACGCGTCGAGTTTCACGTTAAATAATGAAGACACAAGAATGTTGGCATTTGTAGCGTCGGAAACTGTACCGTGCGGCGCTGCTCGTCTTTTCACTTCAATAGTTGGAGCTTCTTGTTATTTGGTAGCCTCTGCGACATATTAGCTGTTTTCTGATTCTCCTGAAAGCTCTACAGAAAAGCGCAACTCGTCACTCAATTCAATTAAATGCCACGCCATACATTAGTTGTTTAGTAGATTTCTAGTGTTGAATGTCTGCTTGAGCTAGGGTGAGTTTTATTCAGCGGGATACAGGTTTGTCTCCTCCCCTTAAGGACGAGAAAAATACAATTATTTTAAGCGAGAAGGAAAAAGGAAATAAATTTGAAAAATGTTTTGCAACAGTATTCGGGAAGAAAACAGATTGGAGAGTAGGAGTAGGGTAGGGTAGGGTAGGGTAGGGTAGTTTACAAAATCATACATTAAAAAGATCAAGCCCCAGATGAAATTTGAGGGGAAGTACTCACGATTGGAGTAGGTTCGCGGTCTGAAACTAGTAAGTACAGGCCGGTTAGTCTGCGGAGTGGATGTTCTTGCGACAGTCAGTCAGTGACAGTATGTCAAGATATATCTCATGAGATAGATGAGGGGGAAACTATTCATGCTGAACGCTTTTCACTAGTGAAATTGCAAAAATTGTGCATCGAGAAAAGCGTTTTAAACTGGATTTGCGCGTTTCTGGATAAGAGAAAGCTCAGTATTGGGATAGATTGAGAATTGTTTGAACACGTTGAAGTTACGTCAGGGAAGCGTAATAGGACCACTAACGTTTACAGCATTTATAAATGAGTTGGCGATAGGCATCGAGTTTCAGACAAGATTATTTGCCGATGACTGTATCATTTACAGAAAAATTGGAAACGTCCAAGATGCAAATATCCTGCAATCTGATGTAAACAGAATTCAACTTTGGTCGGTCGAAAATGGGGTGAAAGTAAACGCGGCAAGAAGTAAATCGATTGTATTTAAATAAATGAGAAACGTTTTTCAAGTTCAATATAATTTAGGGAATGAAAATATATTACAAGTAGACGCTTGTAAATACGTGGGCGTAACTTTGAGAAGACATAAATTCAGTAACAGGAAAAGGGTGGAGGGAAAAGTACCCGAAAGACCGAAGACATCGCTTATAGATCTTTCGTTCGGTGTAAAATCACTTAGGGACATGGTTTAACTTAATTTGTTTAAGCTTAAAATTAGTGTTAAAGGATTTGCGTATTCAATATTAATAGCAGTATTAATTTTTTTTAACTTATATTCCTTCATTGGAATATTAAATGTATAAATAAATCCATCCAATATCGCTCTCAAAGTGAATGGAAGAATTGTAGTGAGCCAAAGTTGTTGACGAAATGTTTTTATTCACGCTTCACGTAAAACACAAAAAAATTATTTGATGGTGTAGTCAGTTCGCGGGATGAACAATTTCCATCGCAGGAACTATCAAGCGAGATTCTTGTTCATTTTTCCCTCTCTACGACTTTACATTGCGTCTTTTGTGTGATGCATTATGCTCGGACCACATTCGGAGGTCTTTTCTTCTTCATCGTTTTAAATTTACGGATGTTTGTGTTATGTAAATAAAAAAGAAATAAAATAATATTTGCTTCTCTTAAAAGATGGTCAGTACAAGTTTGTAAGAAACCTTGTGCCACAAACGTCATTTATGAAGCATCACTTTTCAGTATCGTCATATTTTTCTGTAGATGTACTCATATATGTTCTGTACCAATTCAATTATAATGTAGTCCTTGACTCTTGAATAAGATTTAGCTAATTAAAATGCAAAGATAAATGTTTTACCCACCTTAAGATGATAATCACAGCATGTTGCTGCAGAAGCCTGCATTATTATTATTAATAAACGTTGAAAACTTTGCTACTAACGCGAGCTTATCCGAAACTTCAAATGTGCAAAATTCATTCTAAGTATATGAATATATTAACAAATTGACTTTACGAGGACGCGTGATATGCACACGCTTACGCAGATCCAGCTTCAATTACGTCGACGGACGGAGGCGTCTAGGAAAGCAATTTCAAACGCACGTTTCCTAACTTCATTAAAGGAAGTGGTGCACTTTCCCAACTTTCTCACTCAGCTGCCTCCAAATCCGACAAAAAGTTCTCTATCCTCTTTTCTTAAATCAATTTATCGGAGAAATTACTTGATGATGACGATTTGTCTTCGGTCATACGACCAATCGAGAAAAAAAATTCTCTAAACAATACAGAATTATTTAAGAATCTTCGGCATACTGAAACACTAGATTGAAATTTTGGTTTAGACTTCTGTATTTAGAAAGTTCCGGATCGGGAGCAGTGGAAGTTTGAGAATAACCGAGAGAAGAGATGGCAAACAGTTGCATATTTATGGGGGCTGGGATTATATATGGTAATCCGTGGTTGAAGAAGCCTTGTTCGCCACAGCAATAACGATCCTTGTTCCAAAATATTATTTCATAATCGATCGAGTTTCATAATAATGTGTTCACTTCAAAGTTCTTCTTTCCGTATATATTTTTTCAATATTTGTATTTGTCTTAGCCTCGTCCAAAAGGTTCCTATAATAGGCAGAGAACATATTAATATTGCTATACATTTAGAGATTATACTTTACTCGGACTAAAACAAGTCACTGTAAGGGAAGAAATTTCTATACGTGAGAACTGAAATAGTATTGCATATATATTATTATACGTCATTTTAGAGTTTAAGCGCACAATATTGAGAAGAAGAAAATTCATTTCTATAAAATTTCATACTCTGAATTATAGCTTCTACAGTCGTCAATCTATGTGTCGTGAGATTTTTTGTATAAAAATTGAAAAGCGTGAATCAAGTTATAGCAAAGTCTGTACACGCAGACCAAGTATTTTTCACTACTTTACATTACTGGAAGTACTCATTTAAGTTCAGTATTAATTATTTCTTGTTTACTGAGGCTATAACAACGTAACAAAGACAGGAACACGTTGAACTGTTGCCATAGTCATAAGGGGAACGATAATTGGATAGTATAATTATTCTTATAACATTATTCTTATAAAAATGTAACAATAATTATATTCTACAAAATACAGATATTTTAACGTCAATTTGTTTTATTAGTAAGCAAAGTTGTTAAATTTATTATTGTAAAAGACCTAGCGTCATGATAGAACATTCACATTCGTTTTCTACTTTGTATATAAGGTTTTTCAACTGGGAAATCCGAAAATGACAACGAGTGTACCTGAATAAAGGCTGTATAGGTTGAAAAGTCGAAGGACATTCAAAAACAAATTAGTCATTTAAGTTAAGGAACGATGGCACTTTCGTTTGTTACACAGAAACAATTTGCAGTGGAAATGCTATGAGTCGATGCTAAAATGATTAGGGCCTTCGTGCTAATGTGGGTCAATTACCACAACAAATCAGAGGCATATCAAACATGTAGGCGTACTTGAAAAAATTATTACTACAGCCATTTATTAGGAACTTGTCAAATAACTTCTCGACAAGAAAGAAATTCCAAACCTCGTTATCTTTATGCTCCATGAAACGAAGTAGAAAATGTTCGACTGTAGCCTGGGAGCTTCAAACTGGCAAATTTATGACTTACTAACAGTTTCACTTTATAAATTACTAACATTAACGCCATTTTAATTCCCGTAATGTATTTCAAACTATTTTACTGCTACACATACTATTGAACACGCTGTAACTGACAAATGTGAACAGTTTACTTACTTTTATAAAAGGGATCATACGTGCAAGATTTGACAGAGGAAACAGCGGATTCATATGGGAACTTATCGTTTGTAAATACAACAATTCTGGATTGGTACAATACAATATAATAATATTATTAATTTAGTCAAGTCATATTTAAATCTAGTACATGTCATTGGAATAAAGTGAGATGCAGGCCAAAGAGAAAAGGTGCACAGAGCAGTAATTACCGTTTTTAATATATATACTTTTATAGAGGTAATAGTGATATCTTTTTATATTTTCCTTCTCTTAGTTATACATTACTTTTTCTTGTTGTATATAACTTTCGTACCTTAGTTTTAAGTATTTAAACATTTTCATCGGACGTTTCCTAATGTAATGCAATCGAAGAGCGAGATTTTTCCATTCATTGTATAGACTATACTTTTAATGAATCACATTCCGACACTGCTTCAATTTAACACTCCAAAGAACAATGGATAATGTGTGTAAATTGATCAATGGATTAATGATATCGACTTGTACCAAGCGGAGTTTTCGCATTCGAGTCAGGTCGAGATAATAGAATTTATTGCTTATATTCTCTGATTTAAACTAAACAAGACTGCCAATAACAACAATTTCATCACTATATTCTCCGCGAAGGATGTTGACAAAGATTCTTCAGACGTATGTAGTTGATAAAGAAACAGCATTGCCCGTTGGAAGAAGGAACGTCCCTGGGATATAGACGGATTGTCGAAGCTTTTCGTCCGGAAAAGCAGCCGGATATGATTTGTATGGAAGCACCGAACCTGCCTTACTGGGGCTGAACGTCCATAGTGATTCAAAGCGAACGAAAAATATTGAGAAGCCTGCATGAATCAATCTTGAAAACCTAATATCTCGATACTTTTCATTCCAATAGTGGAACCATAAATTAGTTTGAACGGAAAAGTTGATTAGTTGTTAATAGCGATCAAACATCACGTTCGAATGCGTTTTGAGCTGAGCTGGACGAGAAAAGGGAACAGCAATCTCATTCTCGATGTTCGTTTGGATGTCGGCCGAGCCGAGAAAAAGAACGACACTTGCTTGACTCACGACGCACAAATAGAAAACACTTCCAACAATTACAAGCGACGTGACGGTCTCTCCTAATTGCCTCACGTTTAAACTTTGCAAATAAAAATTCAATAATCTTTATTTTTGTTTAGGGTTTCGTGTATGAAATTACATTTCTCTGGCAGTGAAAAAACCAGACGTAAAATAAATTAAATATTACTAGTTGTTGTTATGCATGCTAATATCAGTGTCGTAGGGACTGTGAATTAATGACTCCGGTCAACGAAGCTCCCCGTTCATAAAAACATATTTTTTAAACAAAAACATTGACAACAGTTTCCAAATTCTCGTTTTAGACGCAAGTAAAGCGTCTACAATTTATTTATGGTGTTTAGAAGCATGTTTTGAAATAAAGACTTTGTCAGTCTCTCACTCTTTCGGATTTAATGCAATCTATTTATAATTTTCTTACTTCAAAACTTAATATTGTTTAATATAAAAGTATTACTTTGAACAAATAAATAAAATTTAATAACAAATTAATTGAAATATTGTAAAAATGTAGTAAAAATAACCATAAGTCAAAACGACGTCACTTTTAGACGCTCTCAGTTGTAAATAATTCGCAACATTCTGATGGAGAATCAAATTAACCAAATGAAGGTTGATGATGAAAGTCGTGCTTAAGGAAATATAGAAAACTAGAAACACTAACACAGTAAATTAAGTTAATTGATACTATATTATTTATGTTTATTAAAGAAGCTATGTTTACTCCTGTTGCGTGAGTGGTTCTTGGTTCCGCCACTGATGTTGCTGACAAGAATCTGCGCTGTGGTCGGCCGGAGTCCTTTTTCACTCACATTGTTTTTACTGTGTTTAATCAGGACTTTGTTCCTCGGACACCGAGTGGACGCTAACTGTCGCGTGGAAGACTATCTTTTTGATTATTATTTTCTTCGTGCCAGGAAGGATTGAGACGTCCTGTTATGTTACCCATGCCCGATACTACTTGTGGTTTCTCCTGTTTACATGTTGCTCAGCTATTCAGCAAAATGGAATTCCTTTATTTACATTATATAATTTATATTGTGATTTCCTAAACGCAACAGTTTCAAATTTCTACGTCACGAATCTGAATTACAAGAATAAAGTTCAATACGATAAATACCAAGAAACTTAATGGTTGCAGCAAAAAATGCTTGTACGCATGCAGACAAAGTGCTCCAGGAAAACATATTCTCGCCAAGTTTAAATTTATGAATTAATTATTTCATTTTGTAGCAGTTAGGAAGGCTGAAGTGATGTTGAACGCTATGCACCGCTTCTGATGTAATCCTCCATCTTGAGACAAGTCTCGTTAGGGCTAATTTGTTAAGAGCTCAGCACCGCAAAAGCCGCAACTTAAGGAAATTACTGCCTTGAATATGGCGCTTTATAATCTAATCTCTAGAGTTTCAGGAGCACTAAGATAGGCTAAACAAGACATCACCGATAGAAACGGACGAATTTAGAAACTAATACGAGCTGTGTGTGCTAACTGCGACGAGTACGCGTATTGCTTCCTGTCAATAATAGCCTCTAACCGTTGTAAAATCATTTACTTTTACTGTAGGTAACATTTTCAGTGCTTATTCTGTTTCTCCGCAGCTCGTAATCAACCGCTATTTATGGAACGACGAGCTCCCGTATGAATCAATCAGTTAAACAACACTAGAAAACGCTCTGACGAATATAATTTATATAAACTTATACCTAAAATTGTAAATGACCTGAGTGGAATTATTTTCAAATAATTCTTTTTAGAAGTAGTGAAGTAAAAAGAAAATCGGTGAGGATTGTAAAGCTGAATAGATGAGGAGTTACTGTTTCAAGTCGAACTTCCCGGAGCCCAGATAAAGGGACAGACCTTTACTTATCCTCGAACAGATCAGCTTGCATTCACTAAATTTCACAACTATGTTCGTTCCACAATCACACTTCCAATACTCTTCATTACTCGTGAATGAAGAAGTAAACGTCATAAAAATTCTGTGTGATGAGTGAACCCGTGGTCGAAACACTTTTATAATTTCTTCCTTTTGTGATTGATGGTCTCGATTTACATTGAAAATGTCGTTATTCGTCCAAAATATTAAAAAGACAAATATATTATTAAATATTAAGTAGGGCCGAACACAGACTTATTTTGTGATACTATTTTGGTTTAATAACTTTTTAAACATTTCTGAACAAAGTTGAACGTAGGAAAACATTTCAAATCTGAATTCGATGAGTGTTCTTATATAAAAGAAAAATGACTGTAGTAATTTCAAGTTTGGCAAGTTTTAATATTTTTAACGATTGCATTTTTTAAATAAAGTGAATATAGAAAACGTTTGGTTTTATTCTTTTTTATCTTTTTTCATATTCCTTGATGAATATATTAGAAGTGTCACTGTATTGTATTTATTTACGGTTTTCAGTTCATGTGCAATTTATGACAAAGAAAACAACGATATTCGCAGTGAACTCGCAGAATGGAGCCATATTTTTAGATGAGGTGGAGGAAAGGCTAAATGTTAATACGGCTGATATATAATGGCTGAGCCACAATGTTATAGAAAAGCAAGGGTACTTCGTTGTAAAAATTTAATCATCTCATTTAAATTACTGCTATTTGCCAACGATAAAATCATAATAGAAGGTGTGACGTTAACCTTTCAACAACAATATTACTATTAATAATTTTGATTAAATAAAAATAGTTTATTTAAATTTTCAACATAATTTTATTCTATAAATATGATATAAAGTAAATATGATGTTTTATACACAGAATTTTTGTAACTATATAAATATATAAATTTAAAAGGAAGTAATTTTAAACCGGGCTTACTCAGAAAAGCAAAACGTATTTGTCGGGAATATGGGCGAAATTCCAGAAATTAAAATTATATGGAGATGGTTGGAGATATGACGGAAAAGAGGAAAACCATAGGAAGTTTGGCTGAAACAAGTTCAAGTTAATATACAAGAAAAGGGATTGTAAATTTAAAGAGGATTTGAGACATTGCCACGAGCTGTATAAAACTCGATTTATACTAATTTATCAATAACATAATACTGCCCAAGGAGCCTAGGTTATGCAAGACCCACTAACTAACTAATTAGACATGTTGGAAATGTAATAATTTTCCAGCGATTGGAAACTTTGACGTCAGATACGTTTATTTCAGTTGTATGCCTCTGGGTTACACAGATATCACGCTTCTTCTTTATTTGAACTTTTATAAGTTATTACACATCTTTCAGACGCAAAACTAATTTAAAAAATATTCACATAGTTTGAGTTATTTTATTAACAATTCGCAATCTTGTACATTTATTTGTATATCTGAATTGAATATATAATCCTTTAATTCGAAGAACTATAATTTTATTTTGTTGTTTGAAATGGTCGTTGTGAGGCAAATATGATAATTTAGTTTGTCAGGTCTATAAAGTTCCATACTAATGTTTTCTTTTACGACTTCATACTGCGTTGGTGTGGAAATATGTCTGACTTTAAAAACTGCAAATGTAAGATACGTGAAGTTTTATGACTATGCAAACAAATGCAAGATGTAAAGCCAATAAAATTTCATATAAAAGCGGAAATCCCAAGGACGCATTAAATCCTACTTGCTTCATAACATATAATATATCATCCAAACTTTCCTACGCACAATTCTCGATTCACAAGTACCACAAAAACATATCATTAAGGTAATTAAAGTTACACATATTTACCATTTGTGCTTAGAAAACCATAATCTGGAACTAGAAAATTACCTTCATTTACAAAAAAATAGGCATTGCGTTAATCTCAGAAACCCACTTTACCTCATTAAAATACCATACAAATTATCTAGATGATACAGCCCATGGCGGAGCAGCAGTTTTAATCCCAAACTATATACACACACATATATGTATATATATACATCATTAGCAGATGATCCACCATCAAACTAATAAAATACAATCAGCCAATATTAAAGTAGATCGATAATTGGTAAAGAAAGTAGACAGCGCTCTGGACGGTCTGGACGGTCTCAATGTTTGCTTCAACCTAGATAAGGCTTAGTAATAGAGTCGAGCAACTGTTTCAGCCTTTCCTGGGCCTTCGGATTCGTGATAAATTAAAGAGTAATGCCCATGGTAGATCTGCTGGTTTGTTATTCTCCCAACACTAATGCAACACAGTGACAAAAAGTATGTACAATGGCATCTAACTCATCTAGGAGCAATAAAATATTTCATTTACATCTGCTGTTATTCGCTGAATCCCAGAAGGGCTCCCATTTTAAAAGAATTACAGACTTTTAGAGCGTCTCCAATAGTAATATTATGAGAAACATTTGTACTTTAAATTTTGAAAATACTTTTATATATGTAAAACTATCGAGTTCGCCGCGTTACTTATTAAACTTAGAATACAGTAACATAATTAGCTTAGAATGTTTTGCAATAGTATTTATAAAGCTTAATTGTTAAATATTTTTGTATGGACAGCTTCAAATTATTAAAAAAAAATTGACGTAACAAACACAATGTGCTAATTAGAGGATGCTATTGTTTAAATGACATTTATACAGGTAAAAATTTATCTTTTATTGGGATGATTACAATTCTTTAAGGCGTTATTTGCACGGTTTACCGTGTTTATACTGTATACTGTGGCTCTTAACTTAATTTGTGATTGGGTTTAATTTCTGTGGCATTCTGCTGAATTATACCCAAAGATATGATTGATGGTCATCGGGCACTTGAGATGAATTAATTACTTTATAAATACATAGCTAAAGAAATTTCTCTGGTTAAATTTGAAGTGAATATGAGAATATAATTAAAACATTTTTCCATTTTAGAAAACTAGGAGTATATTTAATTTAAGGAAAGTCTGGATAGATGTAATTAGCAGAGGTTATATAGGACATGCCCAACGCATATGCTCACAGTTGAGACGTAATTAAGTGAGCAAGGACACGAGCTAATGTAAAAGGCCATGTAGTGGGTTGGCGACCTTGCTCGGCTCTCTTGTTCCATATGAAACAACCGAACAACCGAACAACCGAACAACCGTGGCTTGAACATGCTTTCACATTGTTTTTAGGAATATGGTCGTCCCCTCCAAGCGCAAGCGCTATGCAGAGAACAAGGCATGTCCTGGTAACTTACTTTATTCTCACTCAGCTTTTTTGCAAACGTTTACCTTTACGTTAAAAATCTCAACAATTTAACAAAATCTACTTCATTCGTGGATCCCAATAAAAATTACGATACTTTCAATGTAACTAAATTATTTTCGTATATTCGTTATGCTCGAAATTCTGAGCTTTGCTTATTTCTCTCAGAATTCATCAGAGAAATAACCAAAACATGAAATTAGAAGACAAGAATGGAAAAATGTCGACCGGCCCCAGAACTCGAACCCAGGACCGTTATGCTGGCGGAATACCCTACCACTGAGCTAGTCCGATGACCGATCCGACATCCCTCCACTCCTATAAACCTAAGCTTCATAACCTCATTTCTTGTGTATATAGATCTAAGTTGCATTGAATTCAAGTCAAAGGGAGAAGAAATGCTTCAAGTAAAGCTCACAGAAATCTTCGAAATAAGGTTGTGAAGAATGTGATTAGGTTTACAGTAGCGGAGGAGTTTCTAATCGGTCTCGGGACGTCGACTGCGAGTAGCTCAGCGGTAGGGTAACCGCCCGGAAAGCGGAAGGTCCTGGGTGCGGTCGACATTTTTCCATTTTTTCTCTTCTAAATTTAGCCGAGCTTCAAAACAATAAAATGATACGAATATAATGTTACAAAGAAATTCTGTTAATTTATAAAAAATAAATTCAAACAGTTATTTGAAAAGCCAAGATTGTCTTCCAAATTTCTCCGACGGTCAGCAGTCTAGCGTCAAACGAGAAATTTAAAGTTGAAGTATCGGAATTGAAAAAAACATTACATAAGCTTTCGTTTTATGTTGGATTTTTCAAACCTCTTTGAATCTCCCCCCAAACAAAATGACCACTTGTTACATATATGTGAATCAAACATCAGTGATGAACTGCAACCACGATCTGAAAAAGTAATTGTAGAATACATTTTCCCTACATGTGTATAAGAAGTTCGTAGAGGACATCATGTACAATTAATTGTCAAGTAGTCATATCTTTGGGAATGAAATTCAAGTAAATTTATTAGAAGCAGTAAAACAGAGAAATAGGAGAGAAATGGCAAAACTTACATTTGTATATTTATTGTTTCGAAGGCATTAAGAAATTTTCACTTCATTCTTTACCATGGAAGTGTTCGTATAACGGTTGGACAATCCAAATATAATAAAAGGCTAATCCACTAAATGCAACGTTTCCGGCAACTTCAAGACTGATGAAAGTGACTTTGGGCTTATTTCTCGATGTAATAAGAGGATCAGATTTGTGTTTAGAAGTAAAAATAGTTAGCTAATTTATATAATTTATAGTTGCAGTTTATCATAAGTATTATAAGTTGAACCGCAAGGCACATAAGTGATGAATTGAGGTTGACAGCAGGAAGATTGGACTAAAGCTAAAACGCGCCACTCGTATCTACGTTTAAATCCTCTTTTATCAGACAGTCCATGTAAATGCACAGATACAACCTTACAATTTTAATCGCTTTAAATTCGTATCAAAATACACGAATATTGATTCAATTCTTTTATGTTAAGAGGCACTCAGAACAAAAGTTAAAGTTATTAAGTGCGCATACGGCAACAGATTATTCAATGCGTGATTTCATTATAAAGGATACACTCGTATTAATAGACGTAGAGTAACGAAGCTCGAAAAAAAAAGCGTAGGTCCAAAGCACGTAACTGGAAATAAAATAAGAGTTTATCAAATGTAATAAGTAATTTTCGAAATTTCAACCATAAGAATTAATCAAATAAATTATAATTATTCTTGCAATTGAAACATATGGCAGACAATACCGCAAATTGCTGAGAAATGTTTACTAATACGTAAAACATCAGACTGTAATTGCTCATTTTACTTGTGTAATACTTTGGAACGTTGTGTTGTCCCTAAAGCAGACTTACTTTACTAAATAATTTTTCAACTTTATCAAATTTTCTACCGTGTACTTATTCTAATTACTTTACTTAAGTTCGTTATTAACTACAAAAGAATTACCTTAGATTGATTTACTCTGAATGACTTCAACAACGAAAAATTGTTTAGTAAATCATTCATTTATCCTTTGCTTTGTGAACCATAGGCGATCTACTATATGGTAACGTTTTGACAATAATTCAAAATTCGCCTTAAATGGAGATGCAAAGTGCCAACCACCGCAAATCCTACAGACATTTAAAAATAATTACTTCCTTCAAGGACGAAGGAAACGAAGGAAACGAAGGAAACGACGTCGGGAAAGCCAGCCCAGATTTGGTTTAAATAAACTTTATTGCGTAGACTACGCAAAGGTAAGGGCGAGGGGAGAAAACTCGTCATATTGTGTGACGTAGTATTTCTTTCGACAAGAATAGTAAATTCCAAGAGACACGGAGGCAAAAGTTGATATCCCATAGCTGTTACGGAGAAACACAAGTGAACAACTAACAAAGTACCGACTTCTCGGATGGACTCGCAACTAAGACGATCGATACAATATAAATTTCCGTCCAAAATTAATTTTTAATTTAAATAAATTTATATTTTATATAACAAAACAGCCATAAATATATTATTCAAATTAAGTTTTAGAAGACGATATTACTCATCATTAACTGATTCATCTTTTGTTAAATATTATTATTTACTTATATAGGGCTTATACCAATTTTTAACACAACAAAAGTAATGGATTACATTTCAATAACATAGCTCTGTTAAAACTTTAATCATAAAAGTGAAATATTAATTTAAAAAGTTGAACGTAGCTCGAAGAATGACCGACTAGAGCAGCGCATAAGAAATGAAAATTTGGCCAACTCGAGCCGCTATTTTGCTTGAACATCATCGCAATAAGAAAGCTCAACAAAGTCATCGTGTTTCTCGGATGGGGAATGAAAATTTATACACGGCTTAGGTTACGAGGAGTGAGCCTAGTCGCCTTCTCCATTTCTATGACACGAACGAAAGTAACTTCGTAATAGAAGACGTTCTCAGGGGCAACAACAGCGTTACTATCAATTTAGAAGACAAATTATACCGATTACATTTCCAAATCCTTCATACTAGTTAATCGATCATCGGGCTACCTGTAAATAAGTTGCACGATTGTATTTAAATTCAAAGTATTTGTTCCGACCGCATTAACATCGGATGTATTGTTTGGAAAAATGAAGGAAAACGTAACGACGAGTCACATTGACTGCGACAAACTGTCTTAATTTTTGTTACACCCCGCTCGTCGTTATTGGAGAGAGTTACCACTGGGATTATTTTTTTTAATATATGACGTACGACAGAAAGAAAATGTTAATTTCTCTTAAAAGTGTTATTATGGAAATATTTTTCTCGTTTTACAATCGTTTGACATGCATAATGCTCCTGTTAAAGTTGGGCGTGAAGTAATTGGCTTGTCCCGGGATTTCTGCGAACAGTCGAGGCCAAGAAACACGAAGGAGGAAGCCAACATATGTTGAATTATTGATAAGGGCAATGCTCGCAAAACTTGAACCGCTGAAGATGAGTTATGAGGGGCGCACACAACAGCTACTGTCATCACCGTCATCACCGTCAACACAGTAGAGCCCTGCCGACGTCCATTTGATGACCGAGGTGTCATTTAATGCCATTATATGATATGTAAATCAAAGATAAATAATGGAGGATCTGAAATACTCAAACGAGCTACCGTGTAGTCCTTTAGTGCACGCTTGTACATCAGAATAACCAAATTTTAATGTTCAAATTCTTTCGTGACGAAAGAACTCTCATTAAAAATTTAATTTAATTATTATATTATGATGTACTTCCTGGCTCAAATGAAACTGTGTGTCATCTTGCATCAACCACTGTATTAATGAGCGACTTTAAGAAAAATTTAAGGCTCTAGAGAAAGTCAAAAAGTAAATAAATCAATTTAATTATCGTGGCAACAATACGAAAATGGCAAAATATCATTTTTCAACCTGTTTCGCAAATAAAGTTGGTCCATCCTCCCACAACAGAAAAAGACGCCATCTATCGGCTTACGAGTGCTGTCGTTTTGTTTTACCATCCTATATTCCGTCTTTAATATTTTTGAGGAAAATGAACATTTAGGATTGCAACAACAACAACAAATAACTATAATCTATTCCCTTTATAAAGCATAATTGGCCAGTATTCACAGCACGAGGAGTGATACGCAGAATAACCTACTCAGTCGTTGATTATAAGAGGAATTAATTACATCGCCAGCACACGGCCAGTACGAGGACTCGAAAATCCTATTTTATAAATGATTTCATTCCATAGAGGAAAGTGCATTATGGCACCTGGCTGGCTGTTTGGCTCTGGTGACTTCGTTACTGACTATGGAACGATGTAGCTGGAGGTATGAGTAATCATCTCATTATTTACGATTACACGCGAAAAGCATGCTAATAGATGTTCATGTGACACTATCGCGCTTTGAAGCCTGTCATGACGAAAGCCTCGTTTATCTTGGACCAACAAAGAGGAAACGATGTACGAGTGAACCAAACATTTGAGTATTGTCGCGGAGTCTGAGATAAGTTCAAGTTCCGAACAGAATTCGATCACGTTTGCTCCAACTTTGCTTTCCATTCACTGCCACTAATGCTCAAACTTGCTTCCACGCGGAAAAAGAGAGCATTATATTGCAGAATACCATAAACTATTTCACGAAATTTACTTTTAACGTATGATCTAGATTAATTATTCGAAGTGCGCCACTAATGTTCAATACCCAGTTACTGGAATCATTGTAGTATTCGTTTGAAAATTTTCAGTAGATTCCCACTTCAAAACATGAAATACCTTTTTGAAACTATGCTCGTAGCACTAAGAGTGCGGTTATTTTAAATTCCGTAATAGCCTGAATGTGATTTATATTATGGTTGCATTCAGTTTCAGGTATATGTTTACAAATTTATTTTCACTTTTGTCGGTAATGACTTTATATCGCTAGGTATTTCCTTAGGCACAAAATGTTACATCATCTGGAGAATTCAGTACAAATAAATTTATCGAAAACAGGGTGTAAGTATAAAACATAAAGTACCTAGTGGATGAACAACAGATCTAAAGTACCAAAAAAAACTTTATCAATATACAATTAAAAAACCGGCACTATAAATTTCATAAAATTTCTGGAAAATTATGACTGTAGATTTAATGAAGTAGCACTTGGAAAGAATACAATGATTGGATACCGTCTGTAAGGGTCCAATCTATCAAGGAGCATCGCATTTGAGCGACTGTTTTTAGTATTCCAGTTTATCTTAGGAATGTTATGTGTGTGTTCGTGTGTTCGTGTGGCACGGAGAGGGGGAGGGGGAGGGGGATAGTTCACCATATATAAGATAGTGTAGCTGAAATCGTTTTTTAGTTTGACTCTGATCAACATGTACGGAACCCTAAATTCTCTGCGAAAGAAAGACTTAATAAACTAACACACAATTTATTTTACGTTAATCGTTGAAATAAAAAAATTATTCTTTCAATTTTATTTGTGCTGTGTTAACTGATGAAATAATGAATATTTTACGTGAGCACTGTATATTTGCAGAAGGGGAAATCTGGTGTTGTTGAGAAGGCGATAATTAGCCACAAGTGCCGAAAGATTTAAGCGGATTGTCCATTTTGGCATTGGTGGTACTCTGTACGATTAAACTGTGGATAGTGATTAACTTTGGTGGTCACCATTATTTTCATGAATAACTATGAATGTGTAAGTAAGTTACCAATCCATGTGTGGAAATACGACGAGTCAGTTGGATGTTCTTCGACAATGCAAATACTTTCGCTTTATGTAAACTGTCAAGGCTAGTGCTATTTCTACGTTAATGATACAAGTGTACTCTTGGAAAATGAATGCCTAATTTTGTTTGAATAGTATAAAAGCTCACTCGCGATACTCGTACCGAAGTATAGGATGAAACCTCTTCGCTGAACTCCATTCTGAATGAATTAGCTTCACACTGTATGACGCACACACAAATACGAAAAAGATGTTCGTGTGAGTGAGAACATCCTGGCATGTATTTTTAATAATACACACACGTGCCGACAGTCAATTAAACTACTGGAATGTTGTCGTTTAACGAGACCAAAGTATTTGTAAAATTCAAATATCTACAGTAATGCAGGTAATGAGGATTTTTTTGGCCCGCTAAATTGATAAATGCCAAAGTAATATAATTAGCAGGTGCCACCGGTGTATGTGGTGTATGTGGTGTAGTGGAACGTACTGGCTATAACGGTCGGTTAAGCTCGGGTTAGTGTGGAAGGCTTAATTAGATTGTTTGTACGAGTATACCTGTGCGACGGGAGAGGTTTAGTAACCACGTGTATTTATTACGCCATCTGGGGAAGACAAAGCAGTACTAATTAACATGAATCGATTACTTTCTTGATAGACTAATTATTCGTTCACTTTACGACGTAGAATTTTCTGTGTTGAATAACAAATCGCCTTAATTCGTAATGACGTGTAAAAGAAGATTTAGGAGGCCAAAATAAGGAAAAGCCGACCCACTTTCATCGCATTTGTAGATCTGGAAAAAGATTCTTAGAATGTCAATTGGAACAAACTCTTACGTTTTTGAAAATTATTATAATATATGAGAAATCGCAAATATTTATCGACAACCTTCACAGAAGGCAGATAGCAGTAATTAGAATCGAAATGCACGAAACGGAGACGAGGATCAAAATCAGAGTAAAAAGGAGTTTCGCCTGTCGGTTGTGTTATTTAATTTGTACATTGAACAAGCAAAGAAGGAAGTTAAAGAGAAATAAAAAAAGACTAATTGTGCAATCAAAATTAATTAAGACCCGAATCCTGTGAACGTAGGACAGTATGAGCATTAATAGAAAGAAAAGTGCAGTAATGGATTGTAAACAAATTAAGTAAGGCGATGAAAATGATTTCTGTCACAAATAGATGAATTTTTATACACACATCATTTTCGTGCCGTATTTATGTGAGGGCGTTTCAACCTCTCCACCACATCCTTATCGGATAATTTAAGAAAAATATGTTTTATTCCAAATTAAATCAAATGTAGAGGACGAAATTAGTAAATAAATATGTACTAATATGGTAGTTGTGTAAAGCATAATGAAAGGGGATTGTCAATATATTTCACTGTTGCACTTTGTTGTATCCTGTAAAAATAAAGGATTGTTACTGGCAGACTATATAAATGTTGTATGGGACGTTTCGACTTGGAACAAAAGCCTCTAATCGAGAATCTGAACTCTGCTTAACGCCGAAGAGCGCAGAACTTTGGATTTCCCACTTATTTTTTGTGTTTATCCATTTATCGTCTGTTCTCGTAAAGAATTAAGTGACTTTAATCTCCTAAGATTGAAATTAGTAAATTTTGGGTATTTAATTGGTATATCCAATCCTTTTATGTTATAGAAATATATATATTTTAATATGAAAGAAGGAGAAAATATTTTCATGTCATCTTATTGTATATACGAACCTTTTAAATTATATTTGTCGAAGTGATTAAATGCATCTATATTTGAGAATATAGTCATCATATGATGGCTGTAATGACGAAATCTTATTAAAAAAATTATTAAAATTGTTCCTGTCACCTCACCCTGGCTCATTCTGGAATACAAAGACAGAATTGAATCATATTTTATCGAAAGCTCTCTGATCTGCTCTGTCCATATATTTCAAAAGCAAACGATCGCTATACGACACGAAAATGCTGCATTAGAAGCTGTAACGCATTCCATTACTCCTGCGCTTCACTTGCATAATATTACACCAATTCCTACGACAACAATGAATGAGGCGTAACAATTAAATTGTTAAACAAAACAAATAAAACTGTTCAGATATGAGAATATGGCCGTAGAATACATGTATGAATTCCAAAATATTCATTCATTATTATATTCTTCCTAACCAAACGGATAAACCTTTGGTGGAAATAATTTAGATATTAGTGGAAAAAAGAACCAAAGAAAGTTCGGAAATGAACAAAAACCTAATTATATATACATATTTCCTAAAATTCCTGTTCCGAAAGGTTACCTTTATGTTACTAATCTTATATGTATGTATTTCGATTGTATTCAAGTCTACTGTTCGTTTGTCAAAGAATTAAAATATAGTACATAATATGAAATCACAAGAATAATTTTTAGTTAGCAAATAGGGTATCACGTATAGTATCTTGTGTTTAGCCACAATTGCACTTTGAGTTTCAAAATGACATCGCTTCAACTTCTCCCGTCCACGAGATGAAGTAATATTTAAAAATTATTTAACTGCAAAATTGGTCAATTGTATCGACAGACTTAAATTCCATTAAGAAATGTAAAACATGTCATAAAATGTTAATATTTTTGCATAAATATTTTCAAGAAATATAACTTGAGACTAATAAGATATGCGCAACAAAATGATAGTTATAAATGTCTAAATTAGGTTAGACGTTGTACTCACGCATTCAAATATATAAAACATACCATTTCGGAAATATTTAACCAACGTAGATCGCGACAGTTAATCCAATTATCCTGTGTGGTTGTATTTCAGTTGGAATGGTCGTTTCTACTCCCGTTAATCTGCCAATTCATTCCCCTGTTTTATAGCCGAACAGTAAAATCTCTTCTCTCGACCAACAAACCCAAAATCAAAGATTTAAAGCTTAATACTTTTTGTGTCGTTGGATAAACTGATGATTAACTCCTGGAATCTATGCATACGTTAGATTCATTACATTTTTATTACTTAAGTTTGATCTTGCTTGGATAGTGAAATGATCAATTTGCAAGTCCTCACACGATAAAGGCTGGGCCAAATCAATTAATTACAGAATTTTGTTTTGAAAATTCGAACTGTCGTTTTCCGGAAGTAAGATTAAGGATTGTCATAATTATTACGCTGTGTAACATATCAGAAACGGAGAAGACCCACAAGAACGTATTGGTTAATGTTACTTGACGCGTTGCTGTGTAACTGCTAAAAAGATGGTATGCGTGCGTGCGGACTTCTACCAACCATGGCTGTATGATCGCCAACATGTTTGTTTTCCTCAAAAAAAATTACGAAATTAGAGTTATACTTGACTAGAATAATGGACTGATTACATATCGGACTTTGATTCTTCCCTTATCGAATGAACTTAAAATTAATTTCTTTCAAAAAAGTATTTCTTGTTGATCAACGATCCAAAGCGTAGAGCTTAAACCCAAATGCTAGTTAGTAATATAATGGATATATAAAACATCTAAACGCATAAATATAAGAGTTTATAAAGCGTGAAAAATGTAAGAATATTCATGCGACATTTAATGTGACGATTATATTGCATAGCGAATCATTGTCAAAAAAAGCAAATGGAATGAAAGGTGTGCTGCGTTTCTCATTTATGACTGGGCATCACAACTAATGAAATAAATGCTATGCATATTCTTATTCTTACTTTACATATATCTGTCATACATATTTTAATGTGTTAGAACTATTCGTTAGGTATAGTCTAAGTATTTGCTATATTCACGTTCTTCTTATTATATTCGTAACGGTATCATTTTTAATTGTTCTATTTCCTCATCAGAGGACTAACGCAACTAATACATCTATTCTAATATAATTGTATGCTATTGGTCACTTGGCTCTCTTTTTCATTTTCGGAATAGGTAAAGAATTATTACTTTCGTCAAAATACATTTGTCGCCTTAAGAAACACTAGTAAGGTTATGCTTTAGGAGAAAGCAACAAATGCATCATTTAAAGAACTTTGATTATCTGAAGACATGCCGTCATTTAGGTGCTTATATTGACAACAAGTTTCTATAATTGTCAAAACGTTTTATTGTTTTATCCCGCGTACTGTTTTAGTAAAGAAGACGTTTTGTAAGAGAATGTCTCAGAATATGAGTGCATGCGGGAGTTCTCTCTCCTCATTATGTCGGGAATGTGTCGTACTCTCTCTGGGTTTTTTCAAAGTTCTCACATGCCGAGACACTTACCTATTTTCGGAGGTCGAAGACCTTGCGCAATAAGGCACAAGTTGTCCGCTGATCCCATTGGATCAGTCTGCCAATTGCGGAGAAGGGAATGCTGCGACCCCACAGCAAACTCGTCTCCCGTCATTCGGAAGGGCGTGAGAATAGTACCCGATGCCCGATCTACCTGATGCTGGTTTTCTATGGTTTTCTTTAGGTGAAACACCGCGTGGTTAGGATCCTTAAACCATAGCCCTGGGACCCTAGTCAACCCTCGCTAGGCTAACTTGCTCTACCTTCGGCTACCCCCTTTTCAATTCCCTTCCTATGCTATGCTATTAAAGGGATCACCCTCATGTAGCCTGTTAACACCCCCCCCCCCCTTTCCGCTCCCAAAAGTCTCAGAATAATTAGAAATTCGTCGTATCAAACCTTACATTTGAAAAAACGTCTCTACGGATTTCAGGAAATACTGGCGGTAATAGTTGAATTCATCTCTCTTTAATACAATTATAAATGAACAGCATAATTTGTCCAATAATTGCAATTTACTGGGATTCAGAGCTCTCTTATGGAACACATATGGATCAAACTGATGAGTGGGGTGCAGAGAAGGAGATCTTATACAAGACGTATCGTGTTATGATCAGATCCAAAATAGAATACATATATGCGGTACGGTTGGAAAGAGAATCTTAAGAAAATGAAACCGCATTCATAACGAGGCTCTGAGAGTGGTAACGGATGACTACCGCCATCATAAGGCTTCTGAAGGAAGCAAACGAAGGAAATTTCCTGCAAGTCCTTGGAGGCGGTAAATCCTAATATTAGAGACCACACCGTGTGCTGTGAAGGATCCGCCAAATACGACAATGTAGAATTAGATCACAACTCAACGATGGCGACGGAAATTGGGGAATTTTCAGATAAACACTGATCTACGGGATATGAAGATGGAAATCCCTAGGCCAGGGCGCCTCAAAAAGCGTACGCGGCGTCGGTTGTGCCAACAGCGGAAATATATATCACTATAAAGATATGCCAAGATGACGATAGAAACAATAAGTAAGAAGGCGGTGAGATGCGGGACTGTCTAGATCATTATAGGGCAGCCTCCAACTCTCTCAGAGACAACGCTACAAGGATGCGATGCACTGCACTGCGCTGCACAGAATTACTAGTCGAAGCACATTTATTCAAGTAGAAGTAAAACTAACTAACTGTACCGTGGTTTCTTTAACGAGAGTACGCGATGTATCCTGAGCATTTCACGTACAGCGTGACTCGAGGCTATTAAATATATATAGGGATATCGTTACCCACTAAATCTCTAACAAATTTATAATCAGTACAGAATGAGAACAAAGAAAATTGCCGAGAAATTCATGCAATGAAAATATCTCAATTCTTTTTACAATATAAAATAAAAATACTTAACATCTCAATATTTCCTCATTGAATGAGGTTTTATTGAAAGATAACATCAATATTTTAACGTACACAAGTTTTGTAAGTTTATTTCCTCCTATCGGATTACTTCCCGTTAAACACGGACCACAGCTGTTGGTATGATCTCAAGAGTACGTAGCAATCATGACAAAACAATACTGACGGACGACTTATATTGACATCGCTGGCAAGTATCGCCAAAGTGGAACTTAACAATTGTTCCTTGGATGGGGACGTGAGGCGATTTAATTTTTCATCACGACGTCGCTGCATCGCTTTGTCCCGAATTGGCCACAAAGGAATTCTTCAGACTGCATCCTCTATAGGTTACTAAGCTTCGCGGAACTTCTGCAGTGCGCCTTTGCTAAATAAATAAATAAATAAAAAGAAATGGCATACTGTGTGAAAAATTAAAATCCGCAGAAATTGTAGACGGCAATAGCCATACCATACATTACAAATAACAGAATTAATTGTACATATGACGATCCTTTTTAATGTTCTTTTAAAACTGTGCGCTGACAAATAGAAAATTATCATCAAATACATATTTCGTCCACATAAATATCAAAATAAATATTTATGAAAATAATTTCAAAGTTGGTATGAGCCAAATAAAGACGTAAGATCTGTAATAAATAGGTCGCCACAGACTCGTATCGATGAAATTTCATTCCCCCCATGAACTTATTAAAAGGTCGTGAATGAGTCCGTTTGAAAACTACCGAAAATAAAAATCAGTATACTTTTTGTTGTTGTGAGGACGGGGATTGAAGAAGGGTGATAGGGCCTTACAGCTATACTTTCAAGTGATTTAACTGAAAGAGATGCAGGGAAAGCCCTAGAAATCCTGAAGGAATGTTCCACTAATTGACTAGGATCTTCTATAAAAATAAAATAATTGCATTGTCTGTAAATTGCTCAAAATTGCGTTATTGTAATATATATTTACGTTTAATGAATTAGGGAAGTCGAAACTGAGGGAATGTCTGCGACGCTGGTTCTGCTCCGTTTTCGAAAACGACTCATTTCGATTATTGTATTATATAGAGCCGTGAGAAGATTCCAAGACAAAATGGCAAACGCTCAAAATGTGATTGAACAAAGATGACGTTAACTTTACTGAAAAGCGGTACATTTTCATCCACCATTCGAAAATATTAAATTCTAAAATTCAGTCTTTGCCATTTACTTACTTTTACATAATGCAAAAAAAAACAGTTTTGTTGTTAATAATAAAGTGGTACACTAGAAATTTAGATAGTGTGAAAAAGTGACAAGTATTTAAATGAAAACACATGATACTGGAAAAATGAATTATAATTAAATAAGAAAATAGACTCAAATATTATTCTATGAATACTACACAAACAAAACAAACATTGAAGTGAAAACTTAACTGAGGGCACAATGCTTATGACGCACAACCTACAAACGTTAATTACATTATATCAAATATATATATAAATTTTGCTTCCCCAGAAAAATTGTGATGTAACGGGGATCCAGAAAAAAATTAACTCTAAAATTTAGAGTTAAGAAACTTTATGAATAAGAACGATGTTAATTTGATTTTTTGTGTACAAATTATTATTTGTTTCTTGGTTAATTATAAAAGCAGTTTTGTATTTTGATATTATTAAAAAATGTTCATCAAGTTTTAACTAGAATATGGGATATTTACAACTTTTAAAATTAATACGCATTCACTTAATGTGTTTTAATACGATTGATTTCCTTTATAATTTATAATACATTTTTAAGAAAGCAAGCCATATAAGCATACAAAATAGCACTTCTCAAAATTTATAATTATAATTCCTTAAAGGAATGCTTATTAAGTAAGAAAGGAAAGGAGTTGGAAACCGAGTACCCTAATTATTTCTGCTGTTAACAAATTTTTTAAAAATTAAAAATACTTACTGCTCTCTTCTTTAATGCGTATTCAGAGGTAATGTCGATTTAAATATGACTTAAGCTTAAATACGTTTACTTATTGATTCAGCAAGAATATCGCTCATCATTATTCTAAACATTACCAAAATGACAATTTTCTAATAGAGTTCTCAAGTCCAAATACTATTAAAGTACGCAAACAAACAAAATTAATATTAGAATATAAAAGTGGGGAGTCATTATACATACAACATTTCCACAGCTTAGTTTCGACGGAAAATTAATTTCTATTGTTAATCTGAGTCAGCAGTTTTATACGTCAGATATTCCCTAGGAGATTCCTTTAGTTTCACAGCGAATAGAGTTAAAAAAGTTCCTTAGAAAACTTTCCAAGAACAATACCAACGAGCTATTGGCTAAAGCCGTCGTTTAATTAAATACTTTATACAATTGGAGCTGTCATGTACAGAGGAACTTTACGGTACAACGTAAAGTTTTTATTTTAATTACTAAATCATATTAAATAAAATTTTATGACCTATTCCAGATTTTATTTTTAATACGATTTAAAAAGAACAATCTTCTTCAGCAAATTTTACAGAAGCAGATATAATATATTTAGAAAGAAAACAAAGTTTACGATTCTTCAAGTTCTTCCAAGTGTCATCCACAAATGTATGAATGTATTAAGTTTTATCATAAGCTTGCAATCTAGGACACTTTACAGGCACTTAATTTATTTAGTTTAGAAAGTAATAACGTCGCGGTACATATTACAACCTTTATAATATCTTAGCACCAAGAGCAACAAACCTAGTTAACAAATTAAATAGAATGAATTATAAAATATTTTATGTAATTTTGGTGCTACGACATTACAGTAATTTGGAATAAAACTAAAGCAGGTACCGAAACGATGCTACATTATTAATAAAATAAATAAATTATCTATAAGAGATCATACAGCGCTTCATTATTTAAGTTACATCTTAAGACGTACGAGGTACAAATGATGTGCCAGTAAAGTTGTCTAATTATCAAATATCTTACAATTATGGAGCAAAATTGTGCAGCAATTTCGACAAGAGCTAAATATCGATATCGTCCTCAATTCGTAATCGATTCTCCGTACAAGACGAAAAGAGTAATTGAAGCATGCGTGTTCCTGTGTTCCTTCCAAATTTCTTACTTCTCAAAATATTCTACAGGTAATGGGGCGTTTACCTCTGTTTCGAGAATATTATCATTCATGCTGAAATTCTTCTGTACGCAATTATATAATAATTACATAACTTGTCTCGATGAGGTCGTAATTTAATGTTAAGTAATTTTTAATTTGTCACTAATAAATGAATTACAACGTTTTTAATTTATAATATTGAGTATTCTGAACCATTGTTGCATCAATTCATCTTTCCTCTTTGGAAAGACCTATAATAGCATACAAATAATTAAAGATATGGTACTTTTAATTACTGTGCTCAATTCTTACAACCTTAGTTGTCTACTGAAGTCAATAGTGGGACTTGGTCATTGTAAGTAGAATTTCTTTTAAGTATAATCTATTGAAAAGTAATAATTGTGTGACAATTTCTAATAATAGCTATTTACTAATTAGGGTTTATTAAGTCGGTGTTATTTGTTCACTTCAGTGAAATGTAAAAATAATTTAACTGCATGTTTTTGCAGATGACTGAACAAATAATACAAAAGTCAGTCATGAATAAGATATAATTGTTATTAAAATTATACTGTTGGGATTTGCAAATGGGCTATTACAAACAAGTGTGGAATTAATCAATCGGCGCTCTTTTAAGAAATATACATCGATTTAACAAATACCTAAGAAATTTATCATAAACACAGCACACGAATTACCTTCAATCAGTACTAATTGTAAATGAAATGGCGGATGCAAATATAAATGCTACTTATAATGTTTGAGGCTGAGAAAGTATATATGTTGAAGTTTGCAAATTATTAACACGTGATTATTGAACCGGAATTAGTAGTGATAAGGCTTGAGGTAATATTACAGGAGTATATTTAATTTAGGTAGTTATAAGTTAAATGTTATTTCATTTTGTAGAGCGCTATTTGCTTAAAAATACACAAGGTATAGAAATTGTCCATCCAGACTCTGTTGAAAGCAAACTTGCGGTGGAATAAAAAATTAAATAACAGGTATCTGATTGTACTAAAAGTACAGGAACTAGGGGAAGGAAACTGTGATTCGCTTCATTGTGCCAAATCGTGAGAGACAGATCGGAAATCGAAGCCTTGTCAGTCGTCACTAATATTTATATTAACTTTGATTACGCTTAGGAAATGAGGAAGTTTGATTTCTGGTGTTCGTCTATATTTATTTATTTATTTATATTTGCTTCATCCAACGTTTGCGATGTGAAACAAACAATGTTTAGTGAGCAGGCCTAAGGAAAGTTAAGTTTAAAAGTTGCCGCAACGCTTCTGGCGTCTACAATTCTTTGATAAAAGCGAGGAAATTTGCAGCAGGCGAATAAAGCTCAGTGTTCGGAGTGAAATTCTGGAGACTGGCATTGATTGAAATTGGTGTGATAGCGACTCGACTGCTGCAGACTAAAGCGAGTGCTTCACGGGCAAAGTGCGCACACTAAATAAACAGCGAACACAATATCTCTGTAATTAGCGCCATGTCACATATCATATTTCATATACTCGTATGTATCAAACAACTGCGTCACTCACGAATTCATTTTTATAAGCACCGAATTTATGATACCAAGGATTAACAATAAGATGCCGCTTTCCCGTCAGCCATAAAAATTATTATTTATATGCGACAATACCACATAATGTACGCCTCGAATAAACACATTTATCACACAAAAATTTATGTTGGCTTGCTTGAAAAACGTCGAATTCAATTTAAAGTATGTCTCAAAATTTATCTATTATAAACCGACTCAGAGCTCTGCAATATAAGAAGTTAAGCAAAAAATTTAAGCATGTGTAAAATTTAAAAAATAATTATGGCCTAGTTGATAGCAAAAAGCCTTTCTTCTCACTTTTATAAACTTAAATTATTAAAAGAAAGTAATTTACGACCTTTATTTTTCAGACATTTTCTATTTTTTTTAATCAAAACGTTTCGGCGCATATTTGCACCTTCTTCGGGTTCATTAGGTGCGAATGTTTGATTAAAAAAATAAAAAAATGTCTGAAAAAACCGGTCGTAAATTATTTTATTTTCATTTTTAATATCAGACGTTAATTGATTTAATAATTAAATTATTAGTTACCAAAAGTACGACGTTTAGAATGATAAAATTTATAAATCTAAATAAAATTTGCGGGTGTTTCAATGCGCATTTGCGTCTTTATATAACGGCGAATGCACAAATAAGTCTCTTTTTCTAATAAATTACCCGCCTATTTTACAATTTGACATATTTGTAGATTACACGGTCGCAGTTGTGTGTGAGAGAAATCATATATACATCATTTAGTAATGACACGGATTTTGCACTCTCGAATTATTAACTCAAGTAGATGTAATTCCACTGCTCAACGTCAATGTTTCTACCGTTTGCTTTCTGCCCAAAAATCTGCCTTTATTACAGAACATTGTGTCACGTCATTGCGAAAAATAAAATAAAAAAGCACACGTCTTCACATAATTGCTTTAAAATTTCCTAAACGTTTTCGTCAATCACGGCTTGTCGGTTATTTATGGAAACGTAGACAAGAGAAACGACGCCCGAGAACAAATCAATTTGAGTGATATTACGGTTATTAAATTATAAATAACTCGTAAAAATCAGAACAATTTTAGTTCCGTACGAGATTTAATAATTTTAAGAACGTAATGCGTATTTTAATATGACGTTGCCCCGTAAGACAATTTAAAAATTTGATCTTTTAATTACTTATTTCTGAATAAATAATTTTCAAAACTTCCTTTCAAATATTTAATTTATGGCTGATGAACCAGAATTATAGTATAATAAAACGTCCAACGGGAGTCTAATATATTGTTCCCTGACGGTTCTAATTTCCTAAGAACGTATAGACATAGGTAATCTTAGATATCTGTGTATTGTAAGTACTAACTGAGAGTACTTTAATTATTGAGAACTATTACCAAATTATAATGTGAGTATATAAAATGGCAAATGAGGAAAGTTGGATGCGGTTTGAAGGTGATATAATAATGGTCACCGACCAGGTACTTTACCGAGTGCGTAATCGTCAGCGTTCCGACGGAGGACGGGAAACGCATTGTTTATTTACGTCAGGAACTACACAGCAATTTTCGTTATTCGTAGGGAAACGAACTGTCCAAATGTCTCGATAAATACCTATCACCAATCGAGTCAAAAACCTTGGTTTACTATTCCACTCTAAACATGGAATCCACATTTAACATCCAAAAGGGATCACATCAACAGTAAGCTTCGATAAACGCGTTGGCTACTTTGCAGAAATTCAAGATTAAAAACAAAATAAAATACTCGTATATAAATGCATTCTTAAAGCCATATGGGGTGCGCCGAGCCTTCAAATTCAAAAATTATTCAACGTCTTCAGTGATAAATCCTTCTTTCCATCTTTCCATGTTAAACGCAGATGAAATACACAGACATCATAAGGAAGAGGTCAGCCATCTAGGAGATTGAAGAGGAAGCGAGACTAGTTTTATTCTATTCGCGTATCACCGGACCACTTCTCCCCTCGCCTTACTGTTCAAAATGAAGAGATTGTCAATTTCTTGATAAACAAAATATATAAAAACTTTTATCGTGATGATACAGCAATTTAACCATTTCGAAATAGTGACCAGAGAAAAGATACCTTAAACGTAAAAGGGAAGAGAAATGATCGTTAATATTTTTTCAAACGCGACTTTTACAAACTGTAAACCTGAAAAGTTAGTCATCATGAAACGTTAATTAATTACGACGGATGAAACCGTTCGAATGGAAATTACACTACAACGAAATATTGTGATCGCTTCTCGACGTTGGTAAAAATGTATAATGCGTAGGTTTAAGAAAACCTTTAAATTTGCAGGTTCTTTTCGTGTGATATCTTTAATATCAGTTTGTATTCGTCATACTTCGTGAACGAGGAAGAGTTACAGGCTTGATTACACGCATCGCATTGCAAGTCGTCTTCGTAGACACTTGGAAGAAACACCGACTCACGTCAGCGTCAGGCGACAATAAATTTACTTGCATGCAGTAAACAATCCAAAAAGGCGCGAGTTGTCCTTGGGGCGGGAAACATGACCAAATATTCTATCAATTCCCGCAAAAAGACGAGCAATCACGCTGATTCGTTAGGATTTGAGGTCTGGCCTTAAGATACTGAACAGTGTCCAGAATCCCACCCTTATATGGATTGTTAATTGCAGAGTGTGCGCTGCATAAGGAAATTTTGTGTAGAGTCTGACCTCTGGCGTGGTTGAGGTTGGGCTGCAGCAGCAACAGCAGCAGCAGCAGCTGTAGCTGCAGATGTAGCTGGCACAGCTCTCGACGAAGACGGAACATAAGTGTAGCTCGCGAACACTCGTGCGCTGTGGTGCGAGGCGTGGATGGAGCCTGATGAATCGGTCGGGTCGGGTCGGGTCGGCTGCTGCCCGAGTACTGAGCGGCGGCGCAAGAGCAGCAGCAGCAGCAGCAGCAGCTGATGACGTCACGGCTGCGCCCAGCGCCCAGCGCCCAGCGCCCTACGTCCTGCGCCCTACGCCCTGTCCCCTGCCACTCGGCTCTGCATACCTCCACACGCACGTACACTGTACACTGCACCCTGCACCCTGCAAGGAAAATTTAAATTGAAAGGGCCCTCACACTTTTATCCTCACTACTTATTCGTTGTAATCCCCTTGCCGATATAAACGCAATTGCTGGAAAGTCTCCTGAAAACGACTTTATCGAGTGATTTTTGCCTCACTTTCACACAACTCAGTTCTCAGCACCGTTTTCAAATTGTCCAAACAAAAAAAATAACACGGAATTTCTTCATTTATGGTTTATTTTAAAAATTAAATTGTATGATCCTGAGAACTTTTATGCAGATAAACATTGCTCTTATTTTCTCTTCGAATAAATTTTTATATCACATAAGAAATATGGCCAAAACAACGAATTATTCAAGCCGACCAATTAGCTTACTTCAGGCTCAAAGAATAAAAGCCGACCCGACGCAAGGTCTGTTTTCGTAAACATCATTCAACTGAGCAACAAATCAAGAGTTCCTCACGTCATAAATGAAACATTACGTCGGAGGTAAAATTTTCTTTATTCCAATTTTATTTGAAGTCGCAAACAACGTCTTTAGCGATTATATCTTAAAATATCGTGAATTACGTTATACTAATAATACGTCCCATAACTGTTAAATGTCCACGCAGTAGTTTATTAATTTAATGAACTTTAAAAAATTGCCCGTTTGGTACGTCGTTGTTTCGCCGATTTTCTTTTCCCTTGAACGTACTTTTTGCAGTCCAGTATTATATGGCTTGCACATAACATGCATGGCATATCGGTACCGCGATGTTCTTATAGCAGATGTGGATATGTGTTATCTTTGAATGTCCGCTTCGAATTCTTTTCAAGATTTTCTGCTGATTTCTGTTCTTGGTTATTTGTTCCTAAAGTCATTCATATCTTTGTGTATTTTTCCTGCCTCGAGTTTTCTACATCTTACATTCCACTTTCTTGCACTTTTTTACTTATTTCGGTCCATACCATATATGCGTTGCTGCTACCAGAAACCGTATTTTTGTGCACCGGAACTATGTTGTTTGAAAATTACGTTCAACTCGATATCATGGATTTAAGTTTCCTTTATTTATTAGGATCCTGATTTTATAATATAGTGGGAACTGTAGTTAAATTCCTTGTGTATTATATATATATATATAATACTAGGATGAATTTCATTAGAGCGTATGAGTAATCATAAACCAAGATTACGAAGAAAAATCAAAGAATATGGACTTGTGATTTCGTTTTCAATAATTATGTGAGTGCCACGTGTATGAGGATCACTGCTTAGGAAAGAAAAAGCCTGATGACAAATGTCCTATCTTCCAAACTTCTGAGAAATCATCAGAGCAGAAACTGCAATGTTAGAAATGTGATTAATATAAAACAGATACACGTTTACAGAGCTCACATAATGAGAAGAACATTTGAGACAAAATGGACTTTACTGGTGTGTGACTATAAAGGAAATGCTGCTATTAGAGGTGAAGTGCGTCGCTGGAAGGTTCACGGTGAAATTCCAACCATTAAAATTTCTGCAAAATTATTTATTTTCACAGGTACGAATTACAGATGAATACAACTGAAATGAGTGGTTTAAATTTACAACTATAGTGCACATTTACAGGCGTCCATTCTTTTTTTTCTAAAAACACAAAATCCAACGATGTAGTATTTCAAAGTATTCGATCGGGCCTCGTTGATTACTACACGTTCAGACACGATACGAATGGAAGAGGTGGAGGAGTTTTCATATGTGTAAAAATCTAATTAAATTGTGGGGAAAGCTATGAAGATACAGAGAAAGAAATAATAGGGATCATCATAAGATCTTATAAAGAAATAAGACTGCGTATTAAAGGCGTGTATAGGGCCTGAGTTTCCTCGTAAATTTAGGATACATCCTTTAGGATCTACTATGGTAGTGGCTGGTGATCTTAACTTTATCGACATAATTAGTGATAAGGAAGGATCGATATTTTTTGCCCAAAATATTGTGAATTCAATTATTTTTGAAATGAGATTTGTACAAATAACAGACAGACTTACCAGATTAGATTCAATACTTGAAATTTTTCTAATAGAACCGGTATAAATCTTAATATATTCTCAACTGGTGTCCGAATTAGGGATCATCTGATGGCATCCTAGGTTTCTCAGTGCCACTTGGCGAACGGCAACGACAAAGCATGGCCTTCAAACGGCCTTAAAACCTATCAGCTTTAAACGAATGAAAATTTGTATATGCATAAAATATTTGAAAGCTAACACTGACCCGGTATAGCGTAACGCTAACACAAGAAATATTAAAAAAACTTAGGAAAGCAAACAATAAAATTATTACAGTAAGGGCCATAATTCAAATAACTCATCAGGGACCTAATTTCGGCAAAGAGAACTGCACAGTAAATATATATAAACAAAGTATTGGGAATTGAATATAATATAATATTACATTTAGAGGATGTGGTACCACCATTGATTGTTGAGAACGTTATTTAAGCAAAGAAATTCGCTGAACATTTGGCGACAGTATTCGGGGAGGAAAGACGACCCCAGGGAAAAATTCGTCTAGTTTCGAAAGAGACGCACACGGCTTTCGGAAACATCGGGCTATCGGAGGATCGGAGGATCGGAGGATCGGAAATCAGTCAGCTCGGACCGGAGACTTTCACAAACTGGGAGTGAAGCCATTATTATGTTCGTAACACGTCTCTACAAAATTATACACAATTCTTTCAAGTGTGAAATATGCTTTCCTTAATCCAAATCGGCGATTAAGAAATTCAGTCCGACAAGTTTAACCTATGTAGAATGCAAGAAAAAGGAGCAGGTAATTAGTGACTACCTACGGAAAGTCTGGGAGGATAAGACACTTTGTTCACAGTAGTAAACATGAATTCAAAAATGGGAAAGCCAATTCCTATATCTATGAGAGCAAAATGATAATTGCGGTTAGATTTATGCGATAATAATAAACTTTGGTAAAGCATTCGATGTCGTACATGACGAATTTCCTTTACGGAAAGTAAACGGAATGGGAATAGGTATTCAAGTATTGAGGGTAAATAATGAACTCTCAGAATCAGTGTTATTACCTTATATAAATGACGCATCAGTAGGCATCAGCTCATGTATAAAACTTTTCCCTGATGATTGTATTTATAAGGAAATAAATGTTAACGAAAAAAATGGTTTATATATAAATCCTTAGTCGGCCCAATAGTATAGTATAGTATAATATAGTAGAGAATATATTCGGAAGAATATATATCAAGATTATACCATACTAGAAGTGAAGCAAATTCGTGCTTAGAGAATCTTTGAGCGAGTTGTGGCGTTTTTAAAAGAAATCGACTTAACAAACCAAATTTTATTTCTCGAAAAAGATCACGGTATAAAAGTAAAGCTAACAGAAGCATCAGGGATTGAAATAGTTTACCTTTCGCTTTTCCTGTTCAAATGTTAATTGATGTAAAGTTACTACAACCGTTTATAGTTTTTGAATAATAATAATTTTAGTTCACAAATTTTATCTTTTAAAGAAAGCAATGGATAGAAAGTTATTTATCCGTTCGACTTGAGCCTAGCTGCGATCTCGCTAGCTTCAGAAATGTGGTATCGTTTTTCACAATTTTAAAGTAAGTTCATATGGAATTTGAGACTAAATAAGGTTTTTGAGTGTTGCATTCAGGAAGATATATGTTTAATTAATTGTGAAAAGGATAATAAAAGAATGTGGCTAATCAAGAAACATAACGAAAGGAATGTTAACTGTTTAGTGTGATCTGAAGTTCGCGCTTACCACCGTCCTTTATTATTCCGTTCGGCAATCGCTGTTGCACTCGAAGCCGTTCCATCAGCGTCCATGTTTAGATTGCGACGATGTTTGGCGTTAAATAATGAATTCGTTTTGGGCGTAGCTTTGCGTTGCGAGAGAGAAATTAATGATGATGCGCGAGAGCTAATCCTAGCCAACAGAGAGAAGTTTTCATCGCGAAATCACGTCTGATGAAGCTGCATTGCATTGCATTGCATTGCATTGCGTTGCGTTGCATTGCATTGCATTTCATTGCATTGCATTGCAGCGCAGGACGAACGCTGCTAGCCGACGAAAAGAAAAAAGAGAAACAGCATTGGCAACCACATCTGTAATCACGAATAAATTTTTCCATCATGAATTAATTTTCCTGAATTAAGAAAAGGAACAAAGAACAATAAAAGCTAAGATATTGTTTCTAACTTAGTACGACTTGTGATACATTGGGTTACATCTGTAAATTTTTCCATGACGATAATTAGCCATCTACAGGGAATGGACGGACGGATTCGTTGTTATGGAGTCGAGGGACTTAGTGTCGGATGCTTAACAATCCTAATTGTGTTCGCTTATCACAATAAAACAGTGAAACAAGTCGTATGTGTTTCTGTTTTGTGTAAGTGATGGTACAATAGACTTTTCTTTAATCAGCGAACGAGCAGAACCCAAGGCCCTCTAAAAAATAATGAGGAGTTTATTGAAATCCCTGCACGTAGCCAATCACGTTCCTCGATTCTAATAATAATGTCACGTTTCTGGAACATCGTGAGATAAAGTAACGAACACTACAATAGGTTATAGACGTTTATTTAACAGAAAATGCCGTACAATTTATACATCCTTGTAATATTCCAGAAGCAGAATATTCTCGAAATTGAAAATACTGGAAAGTAAATGTAAATAAATAAATGGCTGCGATGAGTGGGACTCGAACCCGAGTGCACATTTCTGCAGTCCAGCTCTCATACCCTTGGACTATGGCTGCAGGTTCCAGATGTGGCAATATCATTAAGCACCACTAGATGAATAAATTATGTGTATTGACTTTAGCTAAACAAAACGCATAATTTACAGATTAAAGTCCTTGATAAATATTAATTTCCTCCCCAAAATGATAACACGGTAATGTTTTAAATTAATATTTACATAATTTATTCCGAAGTTTAAATTGTCAGATAGAAGAAAATTCAGTTTACTAGTCCTGTTGATTCTCCAAGATTGTTATTAATTTAGACTGTCTGAATTTGGTAAACTTACGTCGCCAAATCTCAAATCAGGACGAATATGATAGGTAAATAATTGCAACAAAACAAACTTGTTCATAATTGTGTGTACATAAGTTGAGAAATGTAAGAACTGTGAATAATACTATATATATACATTGGATATTAAAATAGATTTTTAAGTAGTGAGAACCAATTAGACCTTGGAGACGTTTAAGTATTTTACATAAATATTACATTGTTTAATTTTGTAAATAGAGTCTTGGTTATATTAAAAAAAGGAATGGTTTTCGCATTCGGGAACAAATAGCACTGCTAACTGAATTTTTCCCTTACCGGCACAATTATTTTAAATGAAAATTCAAACGGAATAATTGCAAGCAAAAGAGTTTCCCAAACGGTTGTTGGCATGTTACAAATGTGGAAATTCATAATCTCCTGTGACACAAAGAAATTCCTTTGGCATGGACCTTCCACCCCAATCCCATCCAGTTGATTCGTTGTTTGCACCAAAACGAAAATTCCTTGCACTTTATTTTCTCAAGTTCAATATCAATATTCGATTATTCATAACACATTTTTCTCTGACGTGATTGACTCCAGACCCACATTTTTACTCGCAAATCTCTGTATCAGACATAAATCAAAATTATTTTAAGAAACTTCAAGTGAAACAGTTATGAAGCTACAGAAGTAGCCAAAATTATGAAACAGCCGTGGAAAAACATTACAATTTTGCTTTTTATATTTAGACGGCTGCTTGATGGAAATCATTTTCAAGTAGTCCTACCGTAGAATATGGAAATGTGGAATTCATTTCTACTTAGGTGTTTGAAATGCCAAGTAACCAGGTCTGTAATAGGACTATTGAAAATGTGTTGTCCTCAAGTAGGATGTAACACCTCATACAACTCGGAGTAATGGAATTCACTGACCTCTCCGTAATAACGAACAAACTATAATTTTTCAATTGAGTTCATGTAGATTTGACATACAGGAATATTGAAAATTGCACGAGGTTGCCAAGTGACTGCACATTCAAAGAGGCGACGAGCACTACAATTAAAAAATATCAGTGATGCGTGATAACTTTATTTGTTTTCTTCGTCCAGAGCTGAAGATCCTAGGGACGACCGTCGATGATTTCCTTCTGGTTCCGGATCAGCCAATTCATCCCCGCTTTCTTCAATTTCCACACTGACTTTCTAACAGTATTTATATTACACTATCTTATTCTATAATTTTGATTAAGGCATGCTAATTCGTCTGTTCTCATCGATGTGGTTGTGTTGATTGCGATGGCTAGAGCATGGTCCGCCGAGTGAATCAATACCGATACCAACTTCGTCATCATTATTAAAGTACGAGGTCTTTCCCGGTGAATGGCATGTATAAATTCTTCTCGCGTTTCCAACCGGGTCAAAGATTTTAACAGTGACGTTTCGATGGCTTGCTCTGCCATCATCTTCAGACTAAAGTGTCAAATTCGGTGAGTGTAGGCATTTATATAGTCTGAGGCAAGTCTGTGCAAGCACAAACCGCCTGTGATTGGCTAGATGTGGACGCGGGAGTGAAGGCGTCTCCCATTGGTCCACTTGCTTCTTCATGCTCTAGTCTCCCGTGACTCAGCTCCGCGTTCCTCCGGTGAAACAATGGGTTCCAAGCCAGGCTCAATTGAAATCCAGAATCTCTATTCAGTAAATTCTCACTGGACCTGATGTTTATTGCCTCCAAAATAACGCTATCCCAATAGCAATTAGCTCGGTCCAGAATACGCGTCTTATCAAAAGCTATTTTATGGCCCGTGAACAAGGCATGTTCGGCAATAGCTGACTTATTGGGTTGTTTTAATCGTAGATGTCTATTATGCTCTTTTATTCTTTCATCTACGGTTCTGATTGTCAGCTATTGCCGAACATGCAGAGCAAGCCATCGAAACGTCACTGTTAAAATCTTTGACCCGGTTGGAAACTCGAGAAGAATTTATACTTCGTCATCATTTCTTGCCGCATCAGTAAATATGTTGAAATAATTATTTTTTTACATAAATTTACTTGGATATAAAGTGGGGAAAAACGGTTATACCAATCTCTACATAACATTATAATACGTGTAAAAGAAATTAGAAATTGTCGATTGAGCAATTTTGACTGAGCATTAATTGAGTAGTTTAAAATTAAACGTAATCCCGACCTAACGTTGATGGTTCTATGTTGAATGCGCTATCATAAAGATCGGGCAGGAATTTAATCCCATAAAATTTTATATTTCAGTTTAGTTATTCAAAGTAATTTTAACTGGTAATAATTTAAGTTTGAAGAAGGAGTTGTTCTGATTGATGCATCATTTAATACGGCATAATGTGTGATTTTACGCGAAAAAATTCAGACGGACCCAATTTTTAGCTGTAACGTTAAATTATAATAACGTAATATAAAACTGAATTCATTTGTAGGCATTAACAGATGAAGATGAATAGGTTGTCCTTAAACAAATGGCATTTACAAATATTTGTATAGTACAATCATGTGGAAACTTTTCTCATATCGTCGATGTACATAGTTGCATCAACTCATAAAGATATTCTATCTTCACGCAAATTAGATATTTTTATTCATATACAGATAAAAATAAATAAAGATGCGTCGTTGCTTATGCACTTTGATGAGAAAGTCTGGAGGTCCTGTGTACCAGATGAACATGATTACAAGCTAAGTAATAAATTTGAATTTATGTGAAGAAAAGTTGTCATTTGTCTCAATCCTGCGGTCTTCCTTTTAACTACTAATTCAGTTCCTCGGCAACACGATATTCCAGTTTAAAAACCAAATCCGAATCAAAAATTTCGTCTCTAAAATCATTAAATCTCTTGTCATTTTATGTCTGCCATAAAAGTCTTGCTTAAATGAATCTAAATAATTACCTGCGCTTACAAAAGAATTAAGTCCACGTATACTGAGGTAAATGGCCCGACTGCCAACTTCTTGTAGGTCTCATAATAATATTTTCATGGAATATTAATTTAATGATAGTTCAACAAGGTGGCACTGCTGCATGTCCCGGCGCTAATGAATGTCATTAATTACTTAATATGTGAGATTTCACAAGTAAAATTTTATTAAAACTTGACTTTCTTCCGTAGATTTCTATTGTAAAGTTTTAATAAACAATTATATTAATCAGAGATCGATTACACCAAAATGTCGGGATAAATCTGTCACTATCCATAAACTATACTAAACATGTATTTGATTGCAACAGTCTTGAAATTTTAGATTTTAACAAAACTTATTTAAATGGATTGTCATTTATTACTACCGTCAAAACAATAAGTTCACAAAATAATATCTTAAAATTAATTAATATTTATGACCATTATTTTTAAATTTATGATGCAATTTTTTGTACAAATTTATAATTATAATGTTAAATATTTAAGTTGACAATTATTTTACAGTTGGTAGAATTTATTGCTGAATTGATAATATGTTAATTGAAATATATTGTGATAGTTAAACAATTGTATTGCTGATTTAATTTAGTTTATCTTTCTTTATTGCTTTGTTAAATTTAACTGCCGACGGTGAAAATATTACTCAGTATTTCTAAATCACATTTCAGTTGTAACCATAAATGAATGCAGTCCATGACGATATAAATATATGTATTCAAAAATGTAGTTTGTATAATTTATATTATTTAATTTAATTAAATAAACACTAGAAATTTTAATAATTTATCTTCTAATGAAACATTGTCACTTTAAATTATAATATTTTGTACAATTTTTACTCGAGTTAAAACCTGAATAAATTGTATGTCTCATTTTTATCTGATGAATTCCCGTATTTGAAACTCAATTCAATAAAACAATAAATTGGAAAAAGAATCAAAAACGTTACACCTAAATACTGAAAAGGTTCTTTATCTTGTGGACTGCAATAAACTAAATTAAGTGCATTCCAATTACGAAAGTTTAATTTCTTAAAAAGACGATGCATTAATACGAACTGACTGGGCAGAAACTAGCGTTAAGCACATCGAAGAAAGGCAATTAATAAATTACAATTTAAATTATTTATATTGTGTACACGTTCCAGGTGACATGCTTATAAAGTTTATAAATTATTTAAAGTTCCTTTCAGTTATTTTTAGCATATATGAGGCCAACGAATCTCCGACAGTATTCATTAACTATTAAAATATTGGGTTAAACGAATTTTGTCACTTCTTGGCTTTCCATCGTAAGTTGAAAGGAAACAATTCCAGAGTTTTTAGTTTTTGACTGAATACTCAGGTTCTGAAAAGCTCCAGACATTATGAAGACGTCAGAACTGATATAAACGCTTAGGGAAACAGGGAGTGGAAACACGTCAGACACGCCCACAACAATAAATATCAGGAAGAAAAGGAAATTGTAAAATGTTTTTGCACAATAAGTTCTTAATTACCCCTGTAATGTGTCTTTTATTTAGAAAGCTGATTTCATTACTTTTCCTGGATATTATTTGAGAACTATTCACCTTGAAACGGAATTTCATTCATTATTTAATATGACTTTATTAGCAAATTAATTGTCAGAAGTTTTACTTATTATATTAACATGACAACATCTCGCTTCCCGTGCCTATTAGTGTATGAATATTAATTTACCTACTCCAGGCATTTTCTAGCAAACACGAATATTCGAATATGGCTGAATAGCTCCAGGAGTGATCCAAATACCTCCACTGTTACAATCACCACCTCAATCATTTGCCAAGAATACAAAAATAACCGGACTAAGGACTCATAATTATATATATGACGTTACAGTCGCCTGGCCCTCCGCTGTTCTATCTCAAGGGTTATCGCCAAGATAGGAGGAAAGGTGGAGGGGTGCGAGCGCGTGGCGTGAACACGTTACGAACAGCGAGTGGAGCTTTCTTCTCCTTGTTGTGGACGGTCGACTGCTGCCCTGCCTTGCAGGTTCGTCATTTTGGTTTCCGACTATCCCAGCCTGCCACGTGGCAACCCGAAATGGGAGTTTCATTACTTTAGAAGAAAACAACAAATATTATAAACATTGAAAATTTTCATTTCATAAATAGGTGGTGAGGGGCTATAATTATTCTGAAATTTAGTATGTCTCAGCATAAACATTTACCTTCACTCAACTAAAATATTCAATAATGCATACAGACAGACTGACAAATAACATAGGTATCCGACTTATTGATTTAATAAATGACTCTCAACTTAAGAACCGGGTTAGTTATTCATTTCGTAGTCGTCAGATAAATAAATTGTAAATTTTTCAAAATTGAAGTCCTATTAACTTGATAACCGTATTTGACTTCGTGACTGTAGAAATTTTAACTAATGACGCCGAAGAGAAAGTCAGCTCAAACTTTGTGTTATAATAAAGAATTAACCGAGAATGATTTATAAATTTTAGCATTGTAGTGCAGTAATTGAAGGAGTAGACTGTTTGATTTGAGAGTGCTATCGACAAATCCGAAGGACCGCAGGGAAAGGTAAGCGCCCGTCTTAATGAGCCTTATTAATGTATAATGCTCACAGTCCACTTTCGGAAAAGCGACTTTTGTGCCGGTGAAACGCAAAAAATGCGACCTACTTTGCTGTCCCTAACATCCTTTTATAGCAAAAGTCTCAAGCCATCTTGAATATTACTGAAGGGAACGAACAATCACTTGTTTGATGCTTCACTTCGATCAGAATGTTTTCTTACTGGTTAATATAAGTTCACTACAGGCCATTCAAGGAAGGAATTACAGTCAACGACTAGAAAATAAATTGTTCCGTTAGCATATAAGTCAACTAATAAAAACAATATTATTCTTTTAAAAAATTCATCTTTTAATAACGATTCCACACTTATTTATTTGTATTGAATATAATTATACATTTAATTATAGGCTAAATATGGTCCTTACTAACAGATTATTAATTATTGTTTAAGTTCTATGTATCTGCCACCAGGGGCGGGAAATTCAAGTGACGTGTTCACAACTTTTTCTTCGAATGAAACGTAACGTTATTAAGTAAAATGATGTGCTGACTTTCACTAGTGAACGTAGCAAAAAGGCCCCTGTTGCCGCTTGTTATTACCAACAGCAAAAGAGAGCCGGAAAAGTCTCTGGGGAACATTGAAAATCCCTCTCCTAATCCTTTAAATCGCTTCGTTACATTTTTATTACATACGCAAACTGCGGTCTTCGTTATTGTCTGGAATTCAACCTACTTTCGTAAATTTGAAGAAGCGCGAATTTCATCATCAACATTCATATAGTTTTTATCCATTATTGATGAGGTCACCAAATATTGGCAATTGTGTCTAAATTGATTAAGCTTTGCATTATATTTTATATGGTTATATTTTTGTTATTGTAAAATCACATGTTAAACATTTTTTAAATGTTCAAGTCAGACAGGAGCTTCCAGCACATTTCCAGCCATAATCATGTGTAAAACCATACGACATAAAACAAGGTAGAATATAAGGAATTAACATTTTAAAACATGCAGTGTAAATATTCTGAGATTTTGTCCCAATTGATGTCAGGAATTGTCGTCCGGAACAATACAAGCACCGCTTACCGTTTTCATATTAGGGCATTTTATTTAAAAGACATTATGTATTTATAATACAGTTTGCAGCAGAAAAGTGGATTTAAGTGTGAACGGCCTTTCAAAACCTTGATACGTTCCCACAACACTTTTGAAGCATCATTCATATTCTTGAAGTTTCGAATCGAATTTTGCTGGCGTGGGAATTCCGAGAAAAACCTCGGCCCACAACGTCGTTAAAACGTAATTATGGATGAGGTGGCAAGGTAGGGAGACGCCCTTCACAAACATCAACAAGCCATTATGGAATTGAATGATGAGAAATTAGCAGTGAAATCAATGCAAATATAAAATTGTCTTTTTATATAAAACTTGAACTGACACAATGAGTTATTTATCGGTTCCATTGATTCCCTATTGAGGAGAAAGAAAAAATTATAAAAATATACATAGATAACAAGCAAAACAATAAAATACATTACTTGAAAATACATAAATGCAATAAAACTACAAATTATTTAATTTATTATCCATAACAAAACTTAAGTAGCTTCTTCATCAGCTATAAAAAATGTTTGAATTCCAAACTTCGAAACAGTCCATAACTACGAGAAAATGTCTCTTTGTGTTGTAAAAAAGTTGGAAATAATAAGTAAACTATCTTTTTTTAATCAGGCAACGTAGTGTTAGCAGCTTCTAATTAGCGGGGCTTACGTACTGTTTTCTTTTAGTCGTAATAAATGGTATTTCATAGATACGTTTTTACAACAACTCTGATTCATTCGAAATTGATTACTCGTAAATATGTACATTATTTCATACAACTATTGATTAATCATCAATGAAAAGTCGTAATAAAGTAAATCTTTCATAATTGTTTCAATTTCATATTCAACTGTGTTTCTATAGGATATTATAGATATATCATTAAAGCTAGGGTACTTTGTGCTATTTAAAATAAACTTGATATTAAAATAAACTTCTTGTTAAGATAGGAACTTTTTAGCTAACTTTCGTTCGTAACTACAATGTCAATTGTGTTATCTGAATAATATTTTATTACGACTTGGGTAATATTATATATATATAATACTACCTCGTATATTTTAACATTTTTCTTCACAACGACGTCAACATCAGGAAACTGAAAAATAATAATCCTCGGGAACATTTGCGTCAGAAAATATGATGAGAAATTATCTTTTTATATAGACAAAAATCATTTTTAAATTGATGAAAATGTGTTGCAAAATGCAACACACTTTTATTGACACGGGATCACCGTTTTTTCATTAATATGTTGCCTATTTCAAGTAGTGTGAACAGGTATAATTTTATTTGTAGTCGAAGAGGAAGTTTCAAAATTATAGTGTTTGCTTGTACGGTATATGTTGTTACGGATATCAGGAAATTATTGACTACGAAGTACAAAACACACAAAAGAGTGAGACCAACATCACATGATGTTGATCTTGCTAAATTAAAATTAGCTGGTGATTTAATGGATCTCTGTACGCAGTTGCAGAGGTTTCGAGTTATCAAAAGAAGCTTTAAAAGACAATAAATGCTTGCTAATAAATTATTTACTACTGAAGTGCATGCATTCATTATCTGCGGCTTCAGTAAGAGAAACATAAGTCACCGTATCGTTGTGGCTACATTATTTTGTAGATTAAAATTAGCATTTGCTGATTGTTTATGATAATAAGAATATTGAAATTTAAAAAGTGTGTGAAACAAGCATCTTTAGTAAGTCTTTGACAACCAATAATGGTCTAGTACGATCTGGATAGGAAACTTGTGATGCCTCATATGTTGTGATGAAGGAGTGCTACAACTCTGATAGCATTTATATATAGCATTTCCCTATAGGGAAATTACTTAACTAATCTTAAATATCTAAAGAGACAACAAATTTCACAGTTGTACAGACCTTTGTATAAAAGTCTTACATTTATAAAATAAGTAATCCAATTAACCGATCGTCACACATTACCGCGGATTTGTTTTCTGTGTAAATATCGTATCTTTTCGCGCGTAAGTAACGTCTCTGGTATGTTAGCATCTCCCTGGTTTTAAAAAGGAATATCTTTGGTTCGCGAATTCTCTCTCTCTCTCTTAGAAAAACCATCAACGATGTGTGTAGAACAACATTGCCAATAAGATGGAGAATTTTAGTAGTAATACAATGCTTGTTACCGTAAGTAGCAATTGAAAATAATGGCCAAGCATGTTTCATAAATCTAAGGAATGAAGCATAGCCCTTTCTCCACTCTAACTTCTAATTACACACTGACGTCTATTAATTAGAAAAATTTAAATTGTAGGCCAATTAATTTGAAGAGATCCAAAGAATTGCGTTTGTCTTACGAGAAGTCATTATTTCTTATAGACATTGTCGACGGGAAAGTAATAAAATTATTGAAAAAAAATTAAATGTGACGTTAAAGATTGAAATCAATTGTGATATATTCGATATATAATAATACTGTTAAGTAATGTTCTTTCGATTACTTTTGTGCCTTTTGAAATGACTTAAATTGTCAGAAACGAATAAAAAGATGTTTCATGTGGCAGGATGTGCGTGCGTATGTCTTTCCTTTTACTGAATATTTTGAGTGATATTTAATTTACAGACGAAATATTATATGCAGACATCAAATAATATGGATAGCATTCAATTTACTGCAAATAATACCAACAGCACAAATTTTTTACAAGCAATTGTCAAGGTTGCTTTATTGTTTATATGGGAATATACATTTTCGAAATGCAGATAGGAAGTTTACTTTATATTTTACTGCTTTATTCGTGCACATACCGTAAACTCTTGTACCAAAATTAAAATAACTAAACTGTCTTCAATGGCAGTGCTTAATTACGTAAATTATTTATGTAAAATATTTCACAATTATTGCCTTCTGATACGACGTTTAATTTGGAACTCGCCTTTTGGTGGCGATAGTTCTATTAAATGAACCTCGAACCCTTTTCTTAAATGTCACCCGAAGTTTAATTTTGTTTGCGTCCGGGGCAGCGAATGTGTGCAAATACAATCCGGAAGCTTCGCTTACTCAAACCAAGTCATTTTGACTTGGATTCACTTTTGTCTTTACAGTCCCTGAATATTAGAAAAGCGTTTTTAGACCGCGTAAAATGAATGACAGAGAAAATAATTTATTATTTAATTAATCAAAGTTTTTGTAATCCGATATCGAATCGGAAAACGAATTAATTCTATAATAACCCATTTTTAGCCGTCATAAGTTACATGTGAAGGCCTGCATTGCTTTTCATCTCATTGAGGTTGCTCATTATTAGGCGATAATATTTTAATACTGGGCGTATTGAAATTGAGAATATTTTTACATGGCCTTCTGTAAATAATTTCTTGTTTAGTAGTGAAATAAATATTGTGCGACCTGCCGTGAGATTGGGGGATCAGGAACATTCAACACCTCTACAGTTGCAGAGCAGCTTCTTCAATCATCGCCACGAGCGCAGCGTTGTGAAGCTTCGCTCTTCCTCTTGCTGACCGGACACTGAGCGGTGCAGACCCTTCCCTTCCCCTTCCCCTTCCCCTTCCCCTTTCCCTTCCCCACCCTTAACCATCCCTTCCCCTTCCCCCTCCCCATCCCCTCCACACCCCTTCCTTTACCTTTTTTTGTTATAGTCCTGGGGTGGGTTTTTTACAATATTGTAATAATTAATTCAATTCGTACCAAAGTTTCTTTTACTGAATTTCGAATGGTTGTAAACATAATTTTTGTATTTGTATATTTTGTCGTTTTCAGTTGTTATACTAAAAGAAGATTCTTTTAATGTTTAAAATAAAAAAATGTTTAAATTTCAAGTTCCTTGTTTTTATTGTGTGATTTTCTATCCAGGACTTGTCCTCAGACAAAAGAAAACCTGACGGTCACAATATTATGATTAACTCGTTAGGACTAAGGGTGTGAGCAACATGTTTCACAACAATACTTGACATTTCATAATATTCTGCACATTGTTTGTTTTTAATTAGCTTTATAATTTTTGTTATTTCAAATGGGGTTGTCATTTAAATGTTTTCTCAAGAGCTGTTCTGCATCAATTAAAGATTTATTGCAGCTTTGTCCTATCTTTTCAGAAACACTTAAAGAGTAATCATTAAACTTGTTTTAACAGGACTTGAGATTTTTAATGGTGTTTTCACATTTCTGTGACCGCAATTCATTTCGTTTATTTGTTTCATTTTGCCTATTTTCAAAACAGTCCATTTTTTCTTGATAGTGCATATTTTTAACTCTGTTTACAACTTTACTTAATATTTTACAGTAGGTTTTGTAATATTTCTTTCATTCACAGTTTGTGTTGCTTATATCAGATAAATATAATTTCCTTTTGATTAATGTTGATATTTTTGCCTTAGTTTTATATTAGGAGATTTCATAACTAATTGTTTTTGAATTTAAAGAATAAAGTCGTGGTTTTAGAGAGGGAATAGGTTAGACAGCATTTCTCCGTTTATTTTTGCCGTCTCAATAAACCAATAACGCCGTGTAAGCACGAAGTGCAAACGAGGCTCAGCGAACCCAATCCGTCGATAAATTTCCTTTGAAACGGGCCGAGGGCCCAATCCCGTTAAATCTATCCAACTTATACGACAATGTTTGTTAAACATGTATAAATTGCTGAAAAGAAGACCTGTCGTGGAATGGAACGACATGTCACGTTTACCAAGCAACGAGGTCATTAGCGACTTACCATTTAGGTATCTAATTTTCGTTTTTCTAAACTCTGTAAGAATGCTTGAACCCAGGCCTTAGCCAGGAATAGAACTTGGGACCTCTGTCACGTTAGCCACAGTTTTCATTTTATGAGACATAAACTTGGGTTCACAGATATGTATTTTTATGTGATCTTCTTTTGACGGGCACAGCAAGTCGTCTAAACTTCCCATCAATAGAGTGCCACTTACTTTACCCAAAGTAACTATAATATACTTTAATCTTAAATACTATTCAAAAATACGGTTCAAAATTTTACGTATGGAACGAGAAATTCAGCTTCTTCGCTGTATTTGGAATATGCGTGATTACTCATCTTGTCTTCGATTCGTAATCAACTCCAAAATAAAATGTGTAAACAAAAGAATGAGATATTGAAAACACAGAAGTGTTCCTGGTGTAAGATGAAGTAAGTCTAAGAAATGACTTTGAAATCAGTCTTTTCGAATAGCTCAGAGACAGAGAAAAGGACGTCTTAATTTAAATTCAGTTTTGTAATTGGTTTTTGGCACTCTAAACTTGTCCATTTAGCGGAAGTGTGTGCTAACACTCAATTAACGCGCCATTGAATATACATGAGGCCGTCTTTTCCTGTAAAATCCATCTCACTTGAAAATCTTGCAAGTTCACAGTTGGAGGCTGACAATCGCCCGGCGGAGGAATCGTTTGCTCCATCTCGTCAGCGCATGTTAATAATAAATGCATTATTCATCCTTATTCATGGAAATTACAGCAATTTAAAGCATTTCTTCATTAAGGCTCCATGTTGGACGGATATATATTTCTTCTCTTGGATATTTTGAATGGTATCTGAATTAATTTTATTAAATAGTTTTTTATTTTGCCCTGAAACGAAACAACAAGTACAGAATTTTGATAAATTTTAATTCATTGAATATATAAAAAGTACGGTATTATTTATTTATGATCGCTTCAGAGCAAATCTTATAACTCGCAGTTGGTTTTGATGAGGTCCCGCTATCATACGTTTCGGAGCCAATAAGAATGAAAATTTACTAAATATTAAAATTGACCTGACGTGACAAATAAACCCAATTTACGGATACATGTATCGACGACTCAAAGAAAAAAACGATCTCTCTGCGAATAATAGGTTAATTACGGCGCGAATACTACTGCAACAATAGATGGATTGAGAATAATCGCCCTCCTGCCTCTCTCTTTTATGCTATAATAACACAGTAAGTGAGATGAATTGTATGGGAACGCTTAATAGGACTTATAACTCGCAGTTGGTTTTCACGATTTCTTTTGCGCAGCAATTCAATGGATTTATAAATATTTGCATTAATAGATAGAATGATTTATTTCGTCACATGGGCTGTGCCTGGGGGCGACATACATTTAATATTCCAATAAAGGAATATAAGTTAACAAAATTAATAGTACTATTAATATTGGATACACAAATACGTTAACACTAATTTAAGCTAAAATGTGTTAAGTCAAACCATGTTCCTAAATCGGCCCCTAAATGTTTTTACACTGTTGGGAAAAGACGCTAGTAGACTTGCAGGCAAACCGTTCCAGTCTTTTACGGTCCTATTTACCCTTGTCTTCTCTCATTAATTTTGAATGAGTCGTTTTGTACTCTGAACTCTGCAATATGTCGAAATGAAACATGCACAAAAATGTAAGCAAAAATTTCTGTTTTAGTCCCTGAAATTTTCTTTGAAATCCTTTAAGCATAAACAGATCAAGCGTGTAGGCTACCCGCACTCACGTTAGGAGATTTCAATACAAGTATGGGGAAAAAAAACATTACATATACTGTATATATATATTAATATCTTCTGCAATGTAATGAAATAAAATATGCACTCATATTTAAGTTAAATCTCCCTGAAATATTCATTGTAATCCGTTGAGCCGTTTCGGAACCTATTTGAGACAAACAAACATACAGACGGACAGACAGACAGACAGACAGGCAATTTAATTTTATTTATAGACATAGATTATTTATCGAAACAGGAAAATTAGTCGGCTTTAGGAGTAAACGGCTCTGATGTTTCACCAAAACACCGAATAGGTTTGGGCTCAAATAAATAAAATGACGAGCCTTATATGTCTGCTAGTGGTTAGTATCTAGTATCGGTGGGGAAATGTAGTGCCTAATTTTCTTTACAAAAGCCTATATTAGGAATTCGCCGAGGACGACTTTCCTGGCTCCTCTCTTTTTCAATAATTTTTCCATCCTACCATAGAATTCATAGCCCTCTGAGAGCTTGCAATTACGTCATCAAAAGTAATTAATACCTATTATTTCATTACAATTTATAAAGTATATTAATCACTCTACTGATGTTGACTATTTACAATTACAGGTTATATAAATACTAGATTTACACATAAACTGTTTTACAGACTAGAAGGAATGACTACAGATTCAAAAAACTTTCACTTGAAAATAGTTGGAATGTCACGTAATTCTTTAATGTACTCAGGACGTTTGCAAAAAAAATTAATACTTTATACTCCACTGAGTTTTTTTTTGTAACAGACGCAGACTAAAGTTAGATTAGACATTCCATCAATGAATGAATTAATAAATTAGAGGATATACTTAAATACCAACTTTCGTCAATAGCTTTTCTTTTAGCACGATGCCCCAAAATTCATTTAGAATATTATCCTGAAACATCCCCGTGAGATTATAAGACCACGAGTACAGATACGAAAATTACACTTCGATACTTGTTTTCAATTTTATTCTGCTTTTTATGGTATTAGTTACACGAAACCCTGTTTAATCTTTCCATGTTCATATGAAACTTTAAAAATCCCATAATCCGCATCAGTTTAATGAATATTAATTTTTTACGTACCCTCGGCTACGCTTCACATAAAAGTAGTTACGTGCAACATTAAAATCTTTCTTTTTCAAGTAGGTTAGGAACTGTTTCCACGTCAAAGATTTTCATTGAATTCGGCAGGAAAAACGTAGCCCCGGAGTCATTCATGAAAATGTTTCGCAGTTAACAACGGAAATTTTTCCTCGTGGATTTACCAATAGGTCACAAAGTTCACTAAAACGAACATTCAGGGATATCGAAAAAGAGCGCCAATATAAATCATTGTAATTGAAAGCGAACCACAAAACGCCTCCTATAACGTGGCGAAAAAACAAATTCCTCTCTCAGAGACATATTGTGTATAGAATAGATTAACGACGGTTTCACATGTCTTGAAGTCAGAAAAACTGAATACGGGAATATTGAACAATGGTACATGTGCAGTCACATTCACTTCCTTCACGAAATGTGGAATTTGTGTCATACCTAAATATGTGCATATGTGCATTGCAAGTAATGTTAGCTATGGCGGCTGTCATGTTACATGACGCACACATGTGGTCAGCGTATGGCCGGCTGTAATTTCACTGCGATCGCGACGAATGCCAGCCAACCAATCAACCCAGCCAACCCATCCAACCCATCAAACCCAGCTTCGTTGCTGTTCTTAGCGACGCTCACACCAATTGTACACCGACGCACTTCCTGTTCGTCTCAAAATATTTTGTAATCCATGAACGGGAAAACAGTTGTGTAAGAGTGTAAATGAAATACCGTTAGAAAAATAAAATACTAACAACACTAATGGCCATTAAAATTGCTACGCAAGTAAAGGTGCGTTACGGTTAAAACATAACATAATGTTGTGTGTAATGCAGATGATTATCTCTCCAACGCATCGATGCACAGACATAATAATTACTTAATTGTCGGCCGCCTCAGTGGTTCAGTGGATATCGATATCATATCGTCACAGAAGTCGCAGCGTGAGTGTGGGTGTGGGTGTGGGTGTTTCTGTCGCGTATGGAACGGAATGTGTCAGTGGGCTGCAGATAAAAGTGGCTATCTGCATTCATGTACAATTTTGTTTCAGTTACCTCCTGTTTGAGTTTCAGCAGGCTATAGCATTTCCGAAACGATTGTTAATTCTTTTCGCGTTTAGCTGTAGATTATACCGTATTTATTTACTGTCCCGATAATAGCCTCACTCGTCATCTTTGCTCTGGAACTTAAAAGTTGTTGTTAAGTGTCGTCTACGTCATACCGTCGGCATCAGACTACGCCTCGGAAATGAAATTAGTGGGACAACTTTGCCTCCGACTGCGTTATTCAAATAAACAACACCGCCATATAAATTGAATCGGTTGCTCTCCAACTCGACTCGCACCTCTACAAGTTCTCACGATGTAACGTGCGATAACAAAATACACGTCGAGGCTGAAAGCAAACATTTTGATGAGTACACGAAGGTCGCACTCGAAGCACATCATGTTAGGATTTTGTTCAAAACAACATTTCAATTGGACTGATTTTGAGCCACGTCGAGATCTTACCGAGCTGTGACAAAAGACGCTCAATTTTGCCTCGTCACTACAAAGCACAGAACATTACTTTAAAAGGGCGATTTCTTCACTCAAACGATTATGATAGGTTTTTATTATTTAAATGAAAAAATGAAAATATCGGCCTTCTTCCTAAATACTCCCACCAAACCAAATCGCATGCTAAAACTTTGTATACAACCGTGAAAAGCAATTTGCTTAACAAATGTTTTTGATCTGTATGTGTATCTTCCCACTCTCTCAATCCTACTCACCGATCCGATCCGATCCGATCCGATCCCATCAGTCTATCTGGATAATTGTGGCTCCAGATCATGAGATTAATCAATCAAGTGCACAATTGCAATCGGGTCATCACGAAATGTTACAAAAATTTCACTGATTTCTGGAACGAACAAAAAATTACCGAAATTTATAATTTATAGTATCCTATATTAAACATACGATGAAAATTTAGAAAATGAAACAAGAAATTTTCGAAAAGTTAATTCTGTTCTGTTTGTAATGGATTATTTGCACACCGAGTTACATGATTCACTTATAAACAAGTTGGCATATATATTGGTATGTTTCAAGCACAACGTTAACTGTGATTTTATTGGATTAGAAACCTCGATTGCGAATATAGGAGTCGTAATGTATAAATTTTTATAGGGTTTTGCCTTAGGGCGGGTCGTTTTAGAACTTTTCAAGTGGCATAAAAGACTCTTACACGGGACAAACAAAAAACAAGCTCAATTTATTCCATTTCAAAAGCGACCCGACCTTATTGCCAAACCATTTAATTGATTGTAATGTTGAAATATATAAAAAAAATCACTAATAGAATTGCAGAATAAAAAATAGTCTGTTGATGATTTGCGTGTCTTTTACTTTTCTAATTAAGTATATACAGTTCTCGAAGGTGATGAAAATTATTATTTTATCTGAATGTTGATTACAATTGAACAGATTTATAAATTATTATTCTTGTAATAAAAGCAAGCTTATATTTGTCTTCTCGTTCATGGCTTTGTAATACGTAGAAATAAAACAATAAGTAGAGGAGTGACTTTTATATTACATTTTTCAGAGCTGGACATTAATTTTCGTCTTACGTTCGAAGATTTATTAATGTTTTCAAAAGGGAATTTTTTTGAACCTGTCAAATTAATATTTCAACCTTTTATTTAATTTACTGATTTATCAGACGATAATTAGACACTGGTACTAATCTTTAATCAAAATATGAATCTTCCGGTTATCCACCATATTCATCTTTCAATTTTAGACTGATGAACCAGAGATTAGGGAATTATAGGAAATGAAATAATGAGTCCTACATAAAAATCGGAAAATCTAAACAAGTTCGTTATTAAAATTATTGTTAGCATTATTGTGCAATTGTGTTTTGCGTGCAAACAATTTGTAGAACTGCTAGAACAGCTTATGAGAATATACTAATCATGTGTGAAAAACTGCAAACATAACTATTTCAGTAAGTAAAATAACATAAATATTAGTTGTGTATCAACCAACACAACTGTCAAATTTATAATTTTATTTGTATGAAATACTGTACATACGCCACCAGAAATATATGCAAATGTTCTTCAGACTTAGTAATAACGCTAAGCAGTTATTAAACACCTGCAATTACTAAAATTTTACACTGAAAAAATATTGGAATAACAATTACTCATAACTTAAGCTTTGAATTAATAAAAACATTAAGATAATTTGATGTTTATGACTTCATTCTTATAACGAAGGAAACGAAATTATTTATGAATAATATGTATTTACTTCGTATGACGAACATGCTTATCGATTTCATTTATGATTTCTTTAACTTAAAAATAGATTTTAATACCGTAAACGTTTACACTGACTAAGCAACTGTAATAATATTTAATGTGCTACGTGAATGAATACAATACATAAAATACCCGAATAATTCCTTAAAATATTATAAAGTGACAAATGAAATATGGAATTGTAAGGGTAGGAATTATAGCACAGATATAATTTAATCTAAGAAAATTTAAGTCATAGGAATATAAACGTAAAAGAAATTGTTTTGTTATTAACGGGTATTATCAATTTTTTTAGAAACTTTGGAAAGGGTTCCTGGAATATCATGTTTTTTGGGTAATAGGGTACAGGCGAAATACCTTTAATGGCCTACTAGCGGAACTCACAATCTTTTCCTTTGGAACGTGTCTTGTGGAAGAAGAAATTCCTTTCTCTGAATGTAAATTCGAGCTGACGAAATTGAGAAGGCTCGACTTGACTTGACATGACTTGACGGATGAAACTCAGCTGCCAGCTGAAACAATTTCGATGCTCAGTTTTGTTACTGAACCTCGTCGGTCGTCGGTCGTCGGTCGTCGGTCGTCGTCTTCTATTCACCCCTTCTAAGTAAACACCGTTTTGCATCTTTTACAAATATTTTCTCACACTGTTTCTAACATCTTTTGATGTCCTGTATACAAATTTCTGACTACAGTGATTACATTGAAAACAAAATAATTTGTTAATACGATCTACATAATGCGCTGTCAGTCCTACGCAACTGAATCAACTCAGAAAACATCTTACACTTTCAATACGTTTCAGATTTCGATTCCTACTTTCTCAAAGCATAACAAACTCAAAAATGTTTTAAATGAATTTTTAATTCAACTTTGTTGTCTCATTAACAATAAGGTGATTATCGATTAATTTTACGTCGTAAATAATTTAAAAAGGTGTTACTTGATGAAGCTAGGTCTTTCGTCCTTAGGTCAGTTGAGGAGGATGTGCATTATCTGGGTGTTATAATATTGGATACGTATAGATTCGTAAGTGGAGGTTATGTACATATTATCTTCTGAAACTTAAGACGTGGGCAAATTATGCTTGATGACCTTTTTGCACTTATTTTAGGATGAATTCATTTGGAATAACGGAGCAAACATTGGCCAGCACGACTCTTGTACATTTGACTATTAGCGACGTAGGTTCGTCAACTAGTTGTTGATTTTTACTATATTAGTTTTCTGGGTTAGTAAGGAATATGCTCATTCTAGCATTTGAAATTTTTGACATGTACGTTATTGTGGAAGGGCTGATCAGGGTGCGTCGTCGTCGTCGTCGTCGTCGTCGTCGTCGCTTGGGTCTGTTCCATTCTTCACATCGGTTTCGTACTTGAACGGAACGAAGACGAATGATTCTATCACTGGTTGACGAGATGGAAAGCAATCAGCATGGTACGCTGACACGTTTACGATACTTCTGCGCCAGAGAGAACGTAAATGATGTTGTTTCAATGCATTTCGACGATTTGAAATTACTAGGTTCTAAAGGTTGTATAATATTATGTAAGAGTAATCCATTTTTTTAATCTTTACTGTTCTCAGATCGAAAATAGGGGAAATAAACCGCGTCCAATGTCATACAGCGTTAGTAATTTCAATGTGAAGCTGTCGACAATTAAAAGACTCTTCTTGGAGAGGAGAGTTGAAGATGTAAGATATATGGAGATAACTGCAAAGGCGTGAAAAGTCGGCAAAATTACTTAGACGGAGAGAATTCCTTTGTCCTTGCCAAATTTTTCAAATTCACAACTGGGTGAAGTGGAGTTGCTCGGCGACGTCCTGGCGACGGCAAAATTGACCGACAGAGATCGTTTCGAGATCCAGCTACTCAAAGCAGAGGGTGAAATTAAAACTCCTGGTTTAACAGAGTCAAGAACACTGTCGATAACTTAAAAGAAACATAAATACTCCCGGAATATTAAGAGAGTCAGTAATCTACGTGAAGATAGTGAACAACAGTCACAGTACGCTTAGAGAGTGAATACCTAATTTTATTCAAAACATTGATGAATTTGGGCACCTCCAGAAATTCGTGTATTTTTTTAGCCGATTTGTGTTCTGCGAAGAATTAATTTATTTGATCTATATGTAGAATAGCGTGCAATGAATTCTAGTTCCCTTCTTGTACAGATATCCAGGGGAAAACTTTACCGTCTCATCTGAAGCTTTTCTTAAATGAATTACGTATCAGATTGTGTGTGCTCTTCAAATACACTATTTAGTTATAATATGGTTTTTATAAAGTCCGAATATTATTATGATTTGAGTGTGTTCGGGCACGGGACGCGGACATGCTTGAAAGATACACGGCAAACATACGGTCTGATAACTGGGCTTACTTAACTTCAATACAACTAAAATAATTAATTACAAGTGACAATATATATATATATAGGTACATTACAGTTGTGCAATTTATATTAATAGATTTGTTATGTGCCGCGTTACTGAAAAGTAATACAACATTAAATGGTTTTGTAAGAGGCTCTACAATTTGTGTGCACATCATAGCTGTAAATGAAACACTGAATTTTCCCTTCGATTTCGTCAACACCGTAAGAACGGTCGGTGTTGGAACTTTGTTGTTTCGTTTGAAAGAGCATTATTTCATGCGTCATTTAAGAAAGTTCCAACGTCCCCAGCGAACCGAGTGGGAACTCTGTAAATTGAAGGTTTTACGACACGAACATAAAGTGTGACGCCTTTTGTGCCAAGCCGTGCTCATAAATTGTAAAAGCTTGTTTCTTTCAAATACGGTACAATGAAGAGGACATGTTGCAAATAGAAAACATTTTACAACTGACTCAGACGAAATAAAATTATACTCATTAAAGTACGAATATATTTTATGACTCTTAAATCAAAATTAATAAAACTTTGAGTGAGAACAATTTCCCGACACAGAATTGTTTCGCGGACGGAAATTCGACTTGATGTTTTTTTGCGTGAGAAGTGCATACATATTCTGAAGATATTCGGGACAAGTCGGAGCGGAACCGGACGCTTATTGTAAAATTATGGAAAAAGGAAACCAACATGACTTTACTCTACTACTTAATCTACTTAACACAACAAATTTAGATTTTGTATTAATTTTTAAAAAGAACTTACAAATTTCCCTTTCTGTCCCAACCCTCGGGGAAGAACGGGATAGGATGTTTTCTATATACAATTAGTACAATATAGTTAAATTTAATTTAAGAAAAATCTTAACACCGTCTGTGTTTTGCTTATTATACTTATTTAGCGTTTATGAACTTTTCCTTTCGCAAAACAATTTTTTTTCTTCGGCTGTTCAGTCTTTCCCGTTCCTTTGATTTGTTAATGTATTCTTTTTCGGTAAGTCATTGCCCCGCACCGTGCGCTACTAGTTTAGTAATACAAGCAGCTTAAGACACATACCTTACGAATATATTCCATTAAAGCGTTAAATGCGAATTAACTTCCGTCGAAATGCTGAAAAAATGAAAAAGTCACTTATGTAAGGCGCCAAAACGAGAGTTGAAAACTTTGTCATTTGTCAGGACTTATTCCTTCACCACTTACACTGTTCCATCCCTGTTTATGAACCTCCAGCACTATCCTGTACCAACTTAGGGCTTACAAACATTTTCTATTTTTATTCAAGAATGTTATATTTAATGACAGTTATATGATTTCTAGTTAAAAAAAACTTCGGGATTCACTTAAAACATATTCAAAAGTTTACTTGAATAAATGAACAAGATCTAAAATTAATATTCTTTATATGAGGCACTTTTGTTTTGCTCGTCTCCTAGCATTATTTTACGACACGAATAAAAATGTTCGTCTATTCCTCATTACACTTAAGTTAGTTATGGTGTACGTTTGTAACTTTAAATTAAATATTTTTCAATTAGAATGGAATTTTATGTTACAAATTCAATTAAAAGATTATTAAAATCAAAAGGGAGAAGAAATGTTTCAACAGAAGCTCAGATAAAGAGCGTAAAGTTAAATTTAGAAGATAAAAATGGGAAAATGTCGACCGGATCGAGGACCGGAATCCAGGACTATCCACGGGAAGTCCTGGGTTCGAATCCTGGGTCCGCTCGACATTTTTCTTTTATTGTCTTCTAGATTATTAAAAATACAATCTCATTCCCTCAGGATGGCTTCGTGGGGAGAAAATCAACATTAATACATGTCTCTGTGCTTTTTACTAACTTTAAAATACCTGTTACGTAGGGATCGATCCTAGAGTCAGAAAAATGACGGTTTTAACCCAATACTATTAAGCTTTTTATAATTTTACCATTTGCCAGAAATCTGCATTTTTCCCTTGTAATTATCAACAAAACGGTTTAAATAATTTTCAATTCAGGAAATATGTTTTATAAGAAACTACTTCCCACAATTTTCACACATTAATCGTTGTTACCTATGAAATGTGGACTTTAAACACTTTTTATTGGAATTTTTTCTGCATTACAAAGTATATGATTGCGTGCTTAGTGAAATAGCACACATTTTGAGAACTTTCGATGCTATTTGGTTATCCCGAGACTGGTACGATTTAAAAGTTGTATCCGAAGATTATTTTTCGAATAAAAGATCTATTGCGACATAATTGCCGTGATGTCTAGAAGTTGGTGGTAAACGATGTGTCCGATTGAGGTAAAGTCATTGAACGTCAGAGACCGTGAATATATTTTCTACGAAGTTGTGACGCTATTAGACTATGAAACGCAAACTTTATGTTTGAATTTTTTGTGATAAATAATGTTTTGAAAGAGGATGAGAAGTTGATCTGACCAACAAGCACAAGCAGCGTTGTGAGGTGCTCTATAAATAATCTTCGTGTCTTTCCCGTCGAGTGCTGGTCAGCAATATAATCAGTTTCACTTAATGAAGCAGCCTTTGATGTCGGTCGGCTTGCCTGCTCTCTATCATATATTAGCAATTACGCGACAAAACAGCGATACTCTGCGTACACACACACACACACACACTATTCCTTTTATCTTTCAAACGAACAAATTTCTTCCATGCCTCGTTATAATTAATGACAAAACTAGAAATTTTTATATATACGGTACATTATTAAATAAAGCCCAGAAATAAACATATACTTATAAAATAAAATATGAAATTAATCTTCAGGCTTCATACATGAAGGGAAATATTTCATATGTAAAAGTAACCTGTTAATGTCTATCAGAATATTTACCGGGTTGCAAACGAATTTTTTGGGAAATATACATTTTTATTTATCGTGCCAAAACTTCGTAAATTTACAAGATTTCAGAAATTAGCCCACATGAAAATCTTGAAACATCGGGAATATATACGCTTATGAATGAAAAATTCACTCACTTCCGTTATTGTTGATTGTTGATTCGCTGTTGATTACGTTGCCCTAAGATCGTGTATGGATTTCTTGAAACAAATGTACTATGGAATCAATGGATGGTGCCGCTTTAAAAGTAACGAGATGCAATTTGCATATTATGAAAAGATATGCCTGAAAAGTACCACAGTATTCCTTTATTATCACAAAAAATAACACTCAAGCTTCGAAGGAACGTTCTTCAAAGCACGTTTCCAGGATTTGCGTTACTAACAAATAACTTTCAAAAGCATAAGAACCGTTCCGTTATAAAACAACGATGTCTATGTGCAACAAGCGGTACACCACACCTCTGATGCGTGGTATGGATGTCATATTCTTCTCATCAAATGGCAAACTGTGTAACTTTTCACACAGTTACCTGTTTACACCATTCATTTGCCTCCCTTGTTCTTCATTTGAAGACAATACACGGGAAATTCTCAATTTCAAGGTTATAGATATGTATTAAACACCAAGTGCCGTAAAAAGGTTCGTACTGCGAAACACTGCCTTTTCTTTTTTTGTTCATTTGTACATTCGTGAAATATACCATCAACACAAACAGAAAATACTACAAACTAAATGTAAATAAAGTAAACTAGTAAAAAATGGTTGCGTTGAATGAGACTATGCAGTCAACTCAACCTCTGAGCTATGGCTATATATATATATATGTGTGTGTGTGTGTGTGTTTGTGTCTTCGCGTGTATGCCAATTACTTAGAGGCAAATAACGCGACTCTTCAGTCCCCTAAAATTTGGATGATATTATGATTAGATTCTTGTCTTTGTAAAGTTATAATGCTATTAAAAAAAGTTGCACATGACTGGTAAATGCTGAAGAGGAATTTAAATTACAGTTCCACAATTAACTTCTTCGGATGTGAGCTTATAGATAACCGTAATAATATTTATTTATAACAATGATTTACTTAACGTACGCGTAAGAAATGGACATACGTTAATATCAATGTATCTTAGCTAAATAAGCTGAAGAAAACAGCGAGAAACTATTAAGTAAATAATAAAAAGAAAATTTGATGGTCTGATAAAGGTAATATTTGTTGGATTTTGATTCTTTTCAAATTAATTTTGAGAACAGTTCCTAAAATAGTATTATTTTTACATTATTATATAATATACATTGCATGAAATTATTTCCGGTTTTAGAAAACGTATCATAAGAATGGGATATAATGCGTACACAATGACGAGGGTTTAAATAATTTGATTTAAGTCTTGGAGATTGAAGTTGGCGTCTGGCAAGGCAAGCGTGACGAAGACCAGCGACGCGACAGACTCTTTCTTCTCTTCTCTTCTCCTCTCTTCTCTTCTCCTCTCCTCTCCTCTCTTCTCCTCTCCTGCATGGCAAAAAATGTTCCACTTTCACGTCGTCCTCTGCTGATGCAGCTGCAATACCACTCACAAATGTCTGCAATGCCATCTCCATCAAAACACTGGCCGAAGAAACTCAACAAATGTTGATTGTCAAGTGCCACACTTTATCTAGGTAGAAGATTCCACAATAGCGCATCTCCACGCCTCTCAATTTATACATCAGCCATAGAAAGCTTCAAATCTTACACTTTATTTGGATGCCACAGTAAAGTGTTATAGCACGATGACTTTGAAGAGTAAATGAATTTGAATAATGTTAACGGCCTAATTACGCAAAGGAAGGTATTATATACATTTTTGACATTGAAGTACACAATAGAGTATCCCAATTTTTCTTATTAAGACATATAATTGCATAGCGCAAAAGAAATACAGTCTGTAAGTAAGTAAGAAATCTTTAATTAATATTCAACTACCAAAATAAAAACCCAACACTGGTAGTGCATAGATAATGAATTGTAGTTTCGGTATTTATTTGTGATAAAAAGAACTGTAAAGTTTATATATACGTGATACTTTTTGAAGAAAATGATGTTGATGGAAATACTGTCATTGTATACTAAGTGAACAATGCAATATGGACCTCTAATTATGGCACCAAATCTTAAACGAATATGGTAAGTAATGCAAACATATGCGAAGATTCTCGTGGATTTTAAAACGACAATAATGAGCGATAAATACGAAAGTAATAGGAATTGTGATAAATTAAACGAAGAATATGAACGGATAAAATATGCGACTTAAAATGTAACGAATTTAAATATATAATCACACAGATGGCGTACAAAAAATTATTTCCAGAAAAATATTGATTTCTTTCTTTGAAATTTAAAATATTTACTTGGCAGGAATAGGCGACAATTTTTTGCCTGTATAATGTTAACGGTAACGGATTATATATGATAAAATTATTAATATTTGCAATAAAATGGTACCTCAAATTCCATATGAAAATAATCATTTGTTGCAAATGTAAGACCACAAAACCGTGATAATCGTCATCAATTAAATATTAGCTGATGTGAGATGCGATTTTATAAGAAGTTTGAGGAAACTAGAAGAACTGAATTAGCTTTACTTTTCAGTTAATTTAATCATATAACGTGATTTTACTGTCCAACAATTATTTTTCAAAAATTCCTCTGATCGAAGCTATAGTTTTGTAGCGCAGTAGGACATGCCTTTGATATGAAACGATCGGAATTCAGCAAGAATATTGTAACTCGGAGACAGGCAGGCAAGAGGTGGGAAAACATGCCTGCCTGCCAAATACCTAGCTTTTTATTTCTTGACCTTGCATTTTGATTCCCTCTCCATATTATTTTGAAATTTCTTCATCGCCAGCGACTTCTGCCAAAATTACCCGTACGAAAATTTAAGTTAAAATTCCTGTTTGAATCCCTGATGTTTGAGCCGTTTTGAGCACAATAATCCATAATACGTCATGTGTGTTTTCCTCCGGGGGCAGGTGAAAATCTTTTAAAGACAGTATGTGAGGGTCCGCGCTGAATAGTAGTGTGGGATTCTCCCTTCCTTTCCAAGGATGACTCTGGGACCGTCGTTAGACATTACTTCACTCTCTCTCTGTCTCTCTGTCTCTGTCTCCTTTAAACATAATTATTTTTCTCTTATCGAAATTTCTTAATCATTGAATTACTGTAGAGGTATATCCGCTTACTTTATTCCAGGTATTAGGTGAAAGCAGAATATTGCGTACCAAATTATGTGGTGTAATTGAAGTAATGCTCGTCTCCCATATGAAAATCTCGAGGAACTGAAAAACACGTGTTCTGGTGTCCCACATTCAGGGCATGCAGGTGAATTATCTATGGCAAACCTGTAGAAGTATGCCCTGAAGCAGCCGTGACCGGTCAACAGTTGAGCGACATAATAATTCACGTCATTATTACGTCATGTGTGAAAATTAATTGAGCCAATGATTTGAAAAGACGTTTGGAAGTGTACGCGTGTTAAATTTGAAGTGGTGCATTTTCATATGTAGGCTGATTATGGGATGTTTGTGGGGGCCGGGTGTGAATGATGTGATGACGTGCTTAGGGCAAATTGGGACGCATCGCTCCTGAAACGCACTCGACGTCAGCAGCATACAGCATGTCCCTAGTTGTATGTGTCACACCTCTCAACAAAAGCCATCACGATCATTCCCAAATATTTTATCACTTGTTATATAAATTTCTAAGTTCAAAAAGATCTTTGGTTGGCTGCAGTTTTTACCACTTACAAGTCGATTGTCGTTTTACAAAAATCGATATCGCTGATTGTAAATTACCTGCGGTTACAACATCTCGTTCGATAAATTCAAAAATATTGAGTGTTCACACAAGAAATGAAACTTCGTTACTGAATTATTATTTTCATCATCCTTAGTATAATTTGAAATCATCGGTCTCGTTACTCTAAATTGTATGTTTGAGGGGGAGGCAGAGATAGAGAGAGAGAGAAGTTGTATTGCTCTCGTCCGCCTTCTCTCTGTGAGTTTTTTTTCTTTTTTTTTTGTGGCCAGGCAAACATTTGGCTTGAGGGAAGTATTGCTACACAGCTAAGGTGAGGCTTCCTGCCTTAACCAAATACCACTTTCAATTTCAACAGATTATATATTCTACATCAATTATTTATATGAAACAATGAATTAAAACGAACAACATGTTCACGTAGATAAATTAAGTTTAACGTATAAGTTTTTAGCAATAACATTTATTTGGTGGTATAAGATTGGAATGGTCGAGAGGACCGAGGACCGAGGACCGAGGACCGAGGACCGGGAGGATCGATACGCTGGCCACATGTGTGTCTCTCCAAATTCCGAATGTGTCATGCAAGATGACAGTCCGCAGTCGACTCGGCAGGCCCAGGCCCTCAATGTGCTGTAGTGCCATGCAGCAAAAAAAAAAAAAGATTTGAAAAAAAGATTCAGGTGCTACTGGAAAATTTTTCGCCAACTCTTAACCTCGTTTTTCATTTACAACTTTATCGATAAGAGAATTGGGATTCTCAAATTGCCTAATACTAGACTTTACGTTCTTAAGAAAATAATACATATTGTATTACTATTTTGCGTTACACCAAACATTTTAACGTCGATATTGATTACACATCCAATTCCCTTACATAATATAATAAGAACTTTTAAAGTAGCTTAGATTCTGGTGATGTATATGAATTTTTGTTGTACTTACTGTGATGACGTTTATAAAGAAAAATCTTGTCTTAAAGAGCGCTCACGTCCTGGTGGAACTTGAAAATTTATATTGTTAATTATTCATCGGTAGCAAGTAGCGGATTAAGCAGACGAAGGGAACAGCACAGTATGAAGGTTTTCAGTCATAGAGCAATCAATCAAACTGCTTTCTCAATGGATCAACAAACGTTACGAATGTGTAATCATTTATTTGTCGAGCGCAGGGCTGATCCATCTCTCGTTAAACTCTTACACGTCAAATAATGTTCCAAAAAGAAAATAGTCATGCACATCACTATATTTCCCTGCTCACCTTCAATATATTTTCAAAACATCTCAGACAAATTGTGTCAGTATTAAACGTCCGTAAATGTTCTTATATAGAGGAAATATTGGAACACATCTGTCTTTCCAGAGTTCCTAATCTCTAATCGCCTCTAGTGTCTGACATTTGAACAGAAAGCTCTCATTACACGCAATTAATATTCCTGATAGTAAGACGAGATTTTAGCTGCATTCATAATGTACATTTAAAAAAAAGTACTTCGTGCATTAAAGTGTTTACATTTCGCGGCTTTTTCGGTATACTTCACCGCTATTGACTTTGCACCGTTTCCCAATTATTCTGTCTTGCTGTTAATATCTATGCATTCCTGTAATTAATAATTATATAAGTTACAAATATGGATAGTTCTTTTCTCAGAAAAGAATCTATGGCCATCCTGTTTTTCTTAGAATTTGTATTTTTCCGTTTCTTCTTTATGAAATATATTTCAGAACAATGAACAATGAACAAGCCATTTTCATTTTAAAACAAATCTTTATTTATCATTAAAACGCCATTTATGTACATATTTGTGCGGTCTTTAAATAGCATTAATGTATTTTTTCATTGATCTCTCTATAAATATTACTTCTTAGGTTTCTGCGGTAACAGAACATCAAATTCACTGATAAGTGAGCGTTTAATTATTATTCAGATTTTATTTTACTTAATAAATCAGATAAGTATAATTTAGAAATTGAAAGTGGTTTAGGAAACAATATGGTATTTCCAATTAAAAATCTGTTTAATTTAAAAATATATTAATAATATTAAAAATATCTTCGTTTCTTACAACATTTATGGTAGGAAAGTACTGTTGCTTTTCCCTGTTCGGATAATTATTTTAAAAGCAAAAAAGGTGCACCTAAATATTTCATTTATAATATTATTCAATTTGATCGTTACGCCATTTGAGAGACAAATACAATTTTTTATGTATTTGATATAATCTATTTTTAACTTTTTACATAAATTTGAAATTTGATTTATTAAATTGTTCCTTTCACCACTTGTATTTTTTATTTTTTGGCTATCTGATATATTACGATAAATACAATAGAATTGTATGTAACTAAAAGCAAATATTTTCATAGACGTTGTGTAGTTAAATACAGATTTTATTAATAATGTTACTGGTGTGATAATACTCCTTATATATGCGTGATTGATCGATTATTTTGAAACAATTTCAACATGTAATAATTGTAATGTAGGAATGCTAAAATTTAAGAAATGAGTACTTTAACTTGACCTTTGTTTGCCAGACTTTGAATGATTAATTTTTTGGTATATTAGCAATAATACTTGCATGAAACTAAAAATTGATCATTATTATTTTCCAAAATTTACGTTGTAATATTTCATAGCTTGGTTTTCTTTTACTTTTTCCTAGCTGTAAATTGCAGACTAGCCTAAACCTTCTGCTCATTTTTCTATTTTAATATTATTGAGTAAGCAAAGTCACATCAGGATTTTTGTTGTTTTTTAATGAAAAACAATTGATTTACTTAAAAGCGAAGAGATATAAACAGATGTTACTGACGGTTTTTCACTGTTTTCAATAACCCCGTGTCACATAGATTTTTTGATCTGAATGAGCGGAATGTTTGGGTTTTAATTGCCAGTGCTCATACTCTTCGTCGCCTGACGATGTTAGGGGACAATTTAAGATTTCCTAAACGAATACCGTTCCCCTCCCAGTCGCACAGGCACAGGCACACGAATTTATGAGATCCGCAACAGCGGTAATTCCCCATTCCCTCCGTTTCCGGCCAACGGCTTAAAACTTTTCAGAACACCGTTGCTATCCTCGCAATGAAAGAACTGCTTAACCTCTTTACTTTCTACTCTTATCTTCCGGAACAAATTGAGACACTCGAACAACTCAAACACGCCCCACAATTGACAAAGCGTTATGCAGACATAAATATAACGAAGTTGTAACGGAGTCAAATAACTGTAAATATCTTGGGATGAAGATTAGAAAACATTTAAATTGGTGCATTGTTGTACTTTATAGACGGATAAGCAAGAAAACAATCTTGACATTCTAGATACTGTGACTTACATCGATTGAATACGTAATCATAACTTTGACTGAGGTAATTAGATACTCCTTTGCAATTGTGCACAACCTGTTTCAAGCATTAAAGTTCCCCTACCCTCCTTTATTTTCTTCTCAGAAATGTGTAGAACAATAGCGGCTTGGACGACTTGGACCCTATTCATCCCGTCACTGAAACGCCTACTAATTTGAACGAGTCCAAGGTGATAGCTAGTAAACAGGCCCAAGTAAAAGTCTTGTCAGAGAAGGTACCAGAACGTGTCAATCGTTACTGTTAAGGTCCACTCGGCGTCCTACAAAGCAAAACACACTCATACTCATAATAAATAGATCCGATTGTTTTATTTATTACGTAGCTTAGATTGGCGCGAAAGCCGTTGTGTGCTTTAAAAGTTTCTCGATCTGACTGTGATTAATGACAATACAGTTTCGGATGAAATCACATTGTCATCACCATACATCGTCTATCTGTTAACGACAGCTTCAGATTGGGATGCTAGATTCATTTCGGAAATGATTCATATAAATATTCATAGTGATACAAGCTGTCTATCTTGTTGAATTCTTCACTAAGAACCGCCACGTTTACATTCTATTTCTTGTTTCTCTGTGATGAATCACCCAAGTGTTAACAGTTTTATTCATTTTCTGACAACACTGATGATTTCAACAATTGGTTAATGTTGCTCTTTGTTTGTATCTGGTGAGAGAAGTTGACCACAGATAACCGTCACTAAGTATACAATTTGCCAGTAGCAATCAGAGCTGAGTGGTTCAGACACCGTACTTTTCCGCCATATAAAATCAATTAAAGTGTATTACATTTATTTTTGTCAAATCATAAATGAAGTTACGTTGAGAGTGAGTGTCAACACGAAGACGCTGGAGAAGAGTGACACTAATGGAAAGTGATTAGTCGGGATTAATAGCTTTATAGCGTGGTAACAGACTGGGAAATGGGTGTGGTGCTAAATTCAATGTTAAAACATCAAAGCCAGAACAGTTTTTATGTTCAGCATTGTTGAATTTATAAATAACTTTTATCCATATAAATTGATGTGTTGAAAAATAATTGTTAACATGAGTTCAATTAATTAATTAAGTGACGAAACTGTCAACGGTGAGTTTGTTTTGAAACTGTTTGATTGAATTTATCGCGTGAAAGTAAGACATACAGCAGAGTTTGAATCTATGAAAGTACGTGAATTAGTTGAAGTTGACAGTAGGTGAACCAATTATAACGTCATCTTTCCGTGCTGATTTTACAAATAAACGAATGTATTGATTGATAACACGCGCGTTTAAAGACGTAAATATGATAAAAAATTGTTCATAAAATTAGACGATATCGATATTAAGCAAGTTATTTATGTATATATAGGGATGTATTAGGGCCTCACCTTTACATACTAGAGAGAATAATAACGAAGAGGACTGGGATAAGACAGAGAGTTCTCCTTAGAATGTACATTTTCCAGAATGTAAATAATGCCGTGTGGCTTATATGAGATTTTATTAAACTTGATGTATGCTTGTATATATTATTGAAAATTCAAAAGTCTAAATAGTTTGTAGCTGTTTTTATAGCCGATCGAGAGCTCAGACAAATGATTGTGTGAGAATTTCATTTATATTGAATGCCAAAATTGTAGACAGTGGATACGTTTTAACATTGTGGAATAACCACACACCCATCTTTGATTACTTATAGTATACTAGCAAAGACTAGTAGCCCTTAGCAAAGTAAAATATAGAACGATGATGGAGAGAAAGAAGGAAGAAAAGGGAGAAAATATGCCTGGCGGCGGACGTTGGAAGTAAAGTGGAGGTACCGGCTATACATTATTCAATTCATAACAATAATGGGAACTTGATTGTAAATTACAAATTAAATTGAATTGCTTTACTGAATAAGTATTCTTATTTTGAATTTGAAATTCATATAATTTTTCCAGAACACGTTGCAACTTTTCTGTTCCCTCCAGTGCGCGATTAACTCCTTCCACATTTTCCGTTTCACGTTGTAATTCTAGTTCTATTTCAAATGTTTGCAAATTACTATCTACCTTTAATTGTTTTTCTGAAATTTTTCTTAAATACTTCAGCTTGAAACATTCCTCTCCTCTTTTCCCTTACGGCTAAATATAAAATTCTTCAATTGTGGCTCCTTTTTTATATTCTTCGAACCGAGTTTCAGATGACTGATTCCATTCCACGGGCTCATCAGTCTTCCATAACGTATTTTCCAAGTTCACATAAATGCAGACAACTTTGCATCTATAATGTTTCTTTGTTCATTAACCTATACTCTTACAATTTAGTATAAACATCATACTTCAAATAGGGAAAAAATAAACGGCAAGCATTGACGTGAAAAAGATCACTTTGTTTCATCCCCAGTTCTCACATTCGTTATTAAAATTGTTTTATCGACTTATAAGAATACATTTCTGTATTATTTTTTATTCGAAACGTTGAAAAACTTTATAAAACTTGATCACGACTTCTATTTGTGTTGAAAAATTCTCGTTGAAGTGATTGCGTTGTATTTGGGCTGAAAGTGAACCTCAGGCAGGCACTTTCGCTCTTTTTTCCTCCCTAATATTTCTGCAGCACTTCACTTAGTATTTGCGTGTGTTTGCCACGTGGTGCATGAGCCGTTGCAAAATTAGTTTTCTTGAAAACCACTAAATGCTGGTTATATTATCGTGCTTTAATAATCCGAGCGTTGTTTGTCCTCGATCGAGGGACATCAACTATTCACGAGTTAAAATCGTAATAATATTAAATACAAAAAGCTGATTTAATTTTTGTCAAACAATAACATTACAAACGGAGAAAAGAACTCAACCGGTACTAATTATCATTACATGTATGTAAGTTCAGTTGAACCATCACCCAAAATCTTATGAATCTTCCGATGTTATATTTTCTGTATAATTTTCTATAAAAATAGAATAAGGTATTCTACTACAAAATATTTCTGAGTATATCGAATTCTCGGCTATTTCTAATAAATGCCATGAAAGAATTGAATTTTGAAGGTAATCTAATTTATAATTCAATAGAATGCATTATACAAGTGTATACGTTATTGTCGCAACGTTTTAAAATAAACTTTGAACTTTCTGCAGCAAAGCATTTAATTAAACTCGTTTCTTTGTTAAGAAGAATATCCCATCATGTGAACGTCGTTCGTAAAGTACTCCTTATGAAACAGACTTTGCCATATCAAGTTTCACTTATGACAAACCATAAAGTTTGAATCATACGAACTATGCAAATATATTTTTGCAAACACGATAATGATGGCTGATCTGATAAATGAATCAAACCGGTAACAAAATGTTTCATTTGTAAAAGGCTTAATCCAGCAATGAATCGAGTTAGCGTCAATATTGTAGCTAAGAGAATTTGTTTGCAAATGTTTGTAAACGCGTTCATGAAAGGACAGAAAACGTCAGGGGAGAGCTACGCACATAATTGGAAAACAAGGATAACACTCGCGATGACTCACAGCGTATTGCAGGGAAAATCTATCCGTATCCTTAGAAATTCAGAATTATAATTTCGTAATAAATTGGTTACATAATCTCGCTACAACAACGAAACAAATATCTGCAGGGGGATATTTCATTTCGTAACTATTCTGAAGCGATGAAAAACTCCGAACCAACGGGTTTCGCATGTTAAAGTAAAGAAATTACGTTTAATTTTCCTGACGAGGACATCGAAAACTAATCTTATGTCAATTAATAATCTTGTAGTCATATTTTGTTAAACAGTACTGAAAACTATTCGATTAAATTTTTATCTACAAAAGAAAACAAACTATCGTGTCATGAATTGTTTGTTAATATTGTTTTACATTTTACGATTTAAATGAAATTAAGGCATGCTGCTTGTGTCGAGAATATAATAAGGATCAATGATAATTGTCTGTGGAAAAGCGAAAGAAGGAAACGTACTAAATTTTTAACTAACTCGTGTTTGCGAAATTTAGAACTGAAGAAAAGTCTTCTCTGAGTTGCACATAAACTCATACTTGGCGAAAATATTAGCTGGCATTTAATGGGTAGGATATGTTGATAAGTAGCGTTTATAAGCCAAATTGAAAGTTATCAGACTGTCAAACCTGCATATGTAATTTCAATTTGGCATCCCCTAAGTGGCAGAAGAGACGTTCAAGTAAGTAATAACGAGTTTCGTGTTCGGTGAAACCATGAACCTTCCGTAAGCACTTTCGCATTAAGGCAGATTACAGTCTATAAAGAATTTATAGTGTGACCGTATCTTAATAAGTGACGTTCACGTAATATTAAGAAAAGAAATTCGTAAAGCAATTAACTTAACGTTAACATAACCATTCAAATTTAATTTCTCTCTTCAATTTATTCCTTTGAACCCGTATTCTCTGGTTTTATTAATTTTACGTGTACTTTGTTGCTGGTCTGAATATATAAAATACATTAATTCCATTCTGCCTTTTCCTCAAATAAAACGTTCGGATTCTAAATGATTTTGTTGAAAATATTTAACAGTATTCAGAAAAGGAATGAAAACTCATGGTACGCCTATTTACACAATTTGGTGTGTAAGGATTCAACGTTATGCATATTCAAGAAGAGCATCGAAATAACGGCAAAAGTGTTTGTTTAAATGAAAAGTTGTGAATGTTTGCAAATCTTCTGGCTGGTATACGGAGTAGAGTTTTATAAGGTCGTAGTTTTAATGCAGTCAGCGACACGCAAAAACGCAAAACTCACCCCAAGCTAATCCAAGCCAAGCCAAGCCAAGCCAGAGGCATAAATATTGGCATCTCGGCTCACAGAAAGAGCAGTTCGTCTCGTCTCGTCTCGTCTCGTCTTCTTTCCTTCTAAGACGTTTCTTGGGATTAAGTTTTATGGGGAGGGTGGGGGAGTTTCACAGCTCCTTTGAGAGGCAACACTTGCAAATCTTGCACAACAGATGCTGCCGTCAGAACATTCACAAATACTTTACACAATCTTTTTCTCCGAATCACATCAAACAATCGTGATAAATAACGAAATTGAATAATTATTTATTAAATTGATTACACGATATTTGACGCGGAAGACTGAGTTGGCGTTGAAACATATAAACCATGTCGGCGGCGACGCAAATAAATTGAATAAACTTGCATACTCGTACGTTGAGATGAAGTTACCTCGCAGAGCCTTTCGAAGTTTCACACGCTCCTCACAAAAAGTCGAAGGAAACATTATAGTCCATTAATTTAGGAAATTATAAAGAACACCTGCCTGCTAAAACTACATCTACCGCAACATCCTGCAGCCAAACTGTTCCCACTCACGGGTTATACAAGACTAGCGAACACCTAAAAATGGAGGTTCATGTATTTATGTAAAAAACGACCATTCCTCTTATTGCAATGCGAGATTTGATATGCAGTCTTATAGTAAAGAGCAGCTCAATTCAAATCACAACTGGTAAAGGCATCAAAAATTTAGTAGTCTTGTGCATTTACCGAAATCCAGTTAGTAATGTTGACATATTTCTTGAAATTTTGGATTATATTATTTCAAAAGTTCATAAAGAAGGGAAAGATATAATTATCTGAGGTGATTTAAACATCGACTTTCTGTCGGACGCGAGTAAAAGGCGAGACGTTGAAGAAATCCTTTCGGAACTGCCTCAACGTGTATAGACTGGACCTCCAAAATTACAAAGTATGCATTATCAGATCACAAGGGCCAACTTACGCACATATATAGTGAACTGTTCCATTGCAAACCACCTGTAACAACTACGCGCAGAAGAAGACTTTGTGGAACACAATTCTTGACACAGAAAACGAGTCGAACCCAAATAATACGTTTCGTAAATTTATTAATTACTTCTTGTCGGTCGTCGACACTGTTGCACCACTAAAATTAAGTAAAAAGAAACGTACTATACGAAATACGTGGATAATCTACGTCGCCTTCATAAATTAAAAGAGATAAATATTAGCACTGAATTTAAAAAAAATTATATTAAATATAACGGTATTTATAAGATAGTTATGACTGCGACATCAAAGTTACTTCCGGTAATTCTTAAGACCGTAATTATATACAACTAATAAAGAACGAACAGCCTATATCACGTAAAGAAGCAGCATGTGAATAGAATTCGTATTTTATTAACGTTTCCCGTGATATGTTAGAAAAGCAAGCTATAGAGAAACGTAACACGCCCAGCTTTAGCGAAATCCCGCTTACTAAGTCTTTCTTTCTACTTCCGGTCAATAAAAATGAGATTTTTAATATAATAAAAAATATGAAAACTTGGAATGCTTGTGACTTATACGGAATCAACAGTAAGCTCATTAAACATTGCTGTAATGAAATTTCAATTCCGATGCAGTTCATAATTAACTTGTGCTTTTCCTCCGGTATATTTCCAGATGCTCTAAAAGACGCTAAAGTTATACCGTTACACTAGAAGGGTTCTACTACAGACGTCTCCGTTTATCGCCCTATTTCCCTCATACCAACATTCTCAAAAATTCTTGAGAAAGCATTACTTATGAGAATTACAGATTTTCTTACAAAATTCAAACTTTTTTCACATCGTAACATGGTTTTATTAGTGGAAAATCTGTCAACGCTGCTTCATACGACTTCGTTCAAAGTATTCATGACGCACTTGATGAAAGACTTAAAGTGACTGGCATTTTTGCTGACCTTTCGAAAGCGTTTTATTTAGTAGATCATAATATTCTACTCAGAAAATTAGACTTCTACGGAATGAGAGGAGTTCCCCTTTCTTTATTGGCAACGTATTTGCAAAACAGACGCCAAAAAGTTGCGATTGAAAACACGGATGGAAAGGAGTATCTGTCAGAATGGGAAACAATTGCCTGCCTGCCTGTGGTGTCTCTCAGGGCTCAATTTTCATCATTTACGTTAACGATTTACCTGATTGTTTAGATCCCTCTGCGTGGTTATCACGGACAGCCGCCGACTCGGAAACTTGATGCGAACCTAGAGAAAACAAAAATCATTAACTTCACAGCAAACGCCAACAGTTGAGAGCTCACACGCGCGCCTCTCTTTTCTTGGTCTGCTGATTGACAATAAAAAACTATCGGGAAAACTCGGCAAAATTTGCTTTACATTACGAGCGTTGGCTCGGGAAGCCGACATAGCTACATCAAAAATGCAAACTGGGGTCATTCACATTTTGAAAGTAGAAAAGCGGGATGGAATTGTAAGTCACTAGAAATCTCTCTCAGCTCCGTGTTGAAAAACAAGCGTTCATTATTCCGGTATAAATCTATACAATAGTCTCCCGGAAGAAATAAAATCTTTAAAGCTTCAAAAGAGTTGTAAATCTCTGTTAATGAATGGAGGAGCGTATTAAAGAGTTCATAGATATCAAATTCTCCTATTACTCTACTAGAATTTATTTTCTTTTTCATGTTCGACGTGAACCTACAAGGCACGATCTTCTGCTGCCTCCTCCAGATTCAATTAAATCTTTCCTCTTTTTCTCCTCCAATTCTTAATTGTAAAATTTTCTATATTTCTTGTAATATTATATTTGACGTATCCTATTTCCTCAACCGAGGACTAATGGATTGAATAATAATAAATAAATAAATTCCTGTTGACTCCATAGCTCATCGCATAACAAACTGCCTGTCGCTCTCAACTTTCAAATTGCCTCATACACTAACAAACCTACAGTAAACGATTTCATTCTAAAACCAAAGTCAACTAAATAAAACACCAAAAATGGCCAAAAGTCATAAATAGAATAATTTAATTTCGAGATAAAACGTCTTCACATTAAATTGTCCCGTTTCTGATTTTTAAACATTCTTTTGTTTTATTTGCGAACTGAAATAAGTCCAACGGTATTTTTTCTTGAGAATTAAGAGATAAATTGTGAAGTGTATTTAAAAATTAATATTTAATTTCAAGCTGTGTATCGTCAAAGAAAATGTATTGAAAAAGCATGTGATGATAGTAAATACAGACGTTTTAAGAACCAAAATGTGTATCAAAATGCTAATGGATTAATTTTACTGTACTAGTTTAATTGTGTATATATATATCCGATGTTACAAATCATACTATTTAAACTACGGTATTTCCTCTATAATTTAACGAGAATAACTTCTCAAATTGGATTTCTCTAAGCTTGAAATTTATTTTTCATCGTCTACCTCTTTTAATCTTCCACATTACTTTAAGTATCAACTTCAACGACTGCTGTTAACAGAGAAATAATCATTTTCATTAAAGTTTGGACCAAAATGTCTAAACAGTGTTTCCGTTTATTAATATGATTAGTATATGTAGATGAGTTGTGGCATCGGAAGTCCAAGTAGACCTGGACTGGACTATGTGTGGCACTAGTTTGGTCTACAGGCTGTTCTGCGGACTGTCATCTTGCATGACCCTTGCTGGCTTGTGATGCGTTATCTTCTCAAATTTACTTTCATCATTTTTGTCTTTTCTCTTCGTATGTGGACATGTTTCAAGATAGAGTGAAACTAAGTGCGATAAATATACGAATCCACTTTAGTTAGATATTTTGGTAACGGAGACTGTTCTAGGTAAAAATATTCTGAAAATTCATAATGTGCGACTGATAAAAATCAGTTGCTTGCAAGAAGGCTGTTCTTACCCATTAGGTAAAGTGGGAACCATTTTCATTGGCCGTAAACTTTGTTTAAAGATTACTCATGTTTCGAAAATAATTAAAATATTACTGGTAAATGAGAATACTGAAATTGTTCTTGATAGGATTATTTTTTGTTTAAAATTTTAATAATTATATGATTCATATTCTAAAAGTGAAAACGCATGACACGAATTGATGGTAAGTTAATTTTCAATGATTTAGGAAATCAATCCAATACATTCCTGTCTGCGATATTAAATTAATTCCGGAATATACGTTGAAGTTTTAAATATCTAGGGAATGGTTACTTCGTGTATCCAAGTGACACTTTACCTGATTGGTGCGATAACCGTAAGTGATGGAGTCTATTCAGCATATTTCTAATCAAAAACTGTATCGGAAACAATGTAAGTGGGCACTTTACAACCAAACAAACAACTGTCTCTTTATTATTATTATTATTATTATGTACATAATCATTTCGGATGAATATGGATATCAGTATGATTCTATGTTCACAAGAATTAAATTAATTTTATTTTTAATGATTGATGATGAGAAACCATAAATCAGCCTCCAAACACTATTATTTGTGTAAATTATAGTTTTACACAAGTGTTATTATTAATCTGCAAACTAAAATAATATTGGAGCACGATTCTGTAAGTGGAAGTTACAAAAGTTGTTCGTCAGAAGAAAATTAAGTTGTTTGTGGTAACATGATACGTAATTATTTTAATTTTACTACACTATTTTGGTTTTCATATATCCTATATATGTAATTTACAAGTTGCCAGAATTAATATATATATATATATAGTTGTATTGTATTTATTAAATCTACAAATGGGCAGATGCCCGCAGATACATAGAACTTACACAATAATTAATAATCTGGTCGTAAGGACTATATTTAACCTACAATTGAAGTATAATTATATTCAATATAAATAAATAAGTGCGGAAGCATATTATTAGAAGATGAATTTTTAAAAACAATAATATTGTTTTTGCCTGAAAAACAACGTGGAAACATGATAAAGAACAAACAAGAAATAATATATTTCATCTACGTTAACAGTAGTTAGAAATAAATGATAGTGTAAAGTAAATTGTCTGTTGTGGCTATAAACATTTCCCTTCACATCCCTTCCTATGCTATTATAGGGAGAAGCACCAAAGCCGATAACCCTCACGTAGTCTCTCCCTCAAACAATAAAAATAAAAACATAAATTTCTTTTATTTCTTTAGATTTAAACAACACAGAACTTCATCATAAAAAAATACAACGTAAATTGTAGTTTAATTGTGTTGACAAACTTTGGTAAGAAATTTCGATGTTCTCATAAGAACTTTAATGAGTTTAGTTAATTAATGCTCACTGCTACTATTAGTAATGTTAACGGACCTACCATAAGTAGGCTATAACATGTAAAATTTCTAAATGGAATGGAAAGATACTTAATTTTATTGAAAGTCGCTCTACAAAGGCAATATCTGGCAGTATCTTGGACTTTGTAGTACTTTCCATGTTCGAATCCAATAACCAAATAGATTAGGCATATGTTTCAATACGAATCTGCGTGTTTATTGAAAAAAGATAAAGGTTATGAAAGCAGACGCTGAAAATACAGCAAAATGAAGATATTTGAAATTCCATGTGACGATAAAGTGAGTGGACAAGTCTTAGAAACTTCACCATGTTAAGGAAGGGGAGATTCTGTGGAGTATAATTGGAGTTTGTGCTCTAACATTGGCTTCCGAGAGAATTCACGCAACGCTCCAGGCATTCTAAGAACTTCACGAGAGGAATTTCTTAAGCCATGACATTTCTCAATTTGAAACGCGCATAATGACTTTAATTTACATCCTAATTGCTCCTCTCAAGCTTCTGGAAATATTAACGTAATTGACTTCTAATCATCATTATCTTAACATATACAATGAGAGTGTTTAAAAGCTGAACACAACACACACTATTAGGTGTCTTACTGATATCAATTCGTAAACTAATTTTTATTATTTTATTTACTTAACAACATTCACAGTGAATTAACCTGTAATATTTGTTACGAAAATTGATTTAATTTGGCTCTGTTTTATTCACATTTTTACCTGGATTAAAATTAAATATAGGATTAATGTGTCCTCTTTTTAAATACGTAGTTTTACTCGCTGTCAATATATTTTATAAAAGCGGTCTACATGTAAAAATGGGTGATAATTATGTTTCCGACTGAATAAAATAAAAGTGATGTATTTTAGCATTTATTTTAGTTATACGTTTCATATGCATGAATATTTTTTATAAGTATACAGTGTTTAGACAATATTGGTTAAGTGGATATAAACAAAGTGCTTTATCATATAGTTATACGTTTGTGATATATCATTTGATAAAGTATGATAGATAGCTCAAGAAATGAATTCCAGCTACGATGGAGTCGACACGTGGAATTTTAGTCATCAACATTTTAGCTAAGATTTGTGGTCCTTACCCACACATCGGATACATAAAACACCATCTGTAGTGCTACTGTGGTCTGCCAAGAAATATTACTATTAAACATTATAGATAAATCAAAATAAATCATTGATATGATTGAAATAATGTTCAAGTTTTAGACATTGAAAAATTCATTACAACGTAATTTATCAGTTATTTCGCATATTAAAACAACTGTAAACACGCTAATTTCATATAACGATAATTACATAATATTTATAATGCATTTTTTTTTCAAATTTCAATATAAGTTATCTTCTAATAGTCTTTAAAATTTTAAATATTTTGAAATATAATTTAGTGATTAAGATTTTCGATTATTATTACTTTCTGATAGGCAACATCAACGTCATGCAAAGAATTATGAAAACTTATTATTTATGTTTAGCTAATATAGTATTTTACAAGTTTTTGAAAAGACGAAATAAGTTATATAAGTCTGCGATATTAAATATTATATTACTTGACGAAAATATTGTTCTTTTTTATATACTTCATTTTATTTCTTATTGTAATTTCAAGTGTTTGAACTCTTACAATTTTTATGATTATCTGATTTAATATTGTTGACTATTTATGAACCTCAATAAAATAGTTATGTATTACGAATAAATTGCGTAATAAGTAAAAGAAGTCATATCAATGAGTTTTGTATTATGGAGGAGAAACTTGTAACACGTTTTGATGGTCGATTCGTAAAATATAATTTAATTACAATAAAGTCTGTCGAAGTTGTACTCATTATGAGGTGAAACGTTGATCGTGATTAAAAAACCAAATGGACCTCTGAGGAACCCCGTCAGTAAGTGTCCTCAATTTCTTACATATACAGTACAGTACTACTGACAACCTGTAGTACCGAGATAACTTACAAAACTAAAAAGTAATATTTCGACAGCCTCTCTATACGCATTATTGCAGATATGTCTTTTGAAATTCAAAATTAGCATAGAAAATAGGCGAGTTTCTGATGCTGCTGTCGCCTGGAGCGGATCATATCAGATATAATCGCGCTAGTCACAAATAATCTGATGCACGATCATCATTAATGTTTCATTACTTTTAAATATTATGAGCGTCAATTATGATCGCGGTACTTGGCAATTTACTTGTAAAACTTACAGAAACTGAACAACGTGATTTGTGAATAGAATTAAGCAAATTTGTTTCGTTATGTGTTACACAGCATTTGAAAATTTCTTTTATATTATATGTAAAGTCCGCATGATTGAGAATCTAAGGTTTTCATCTTCATTTTTTTGTTGTTGTATGGAAAGTAGTTTCCCTGGTGGAGCAAGGAAGGCTCCAGGAAATATCCTTAGTACGGTCACGTTTTTAACTGAATAGCTGTCTCCCTCCCTCAACCTTCTCGAAAACTTTCTTCAACTCTTAATGGTTTGACTCCGGGTTGAAAGACTTGCCTGGCCAGAAAATAAAGTGCTTTGTGATGCTCTTCCTATCATTTGCTGACGCTATTGCTTCGTACGGTGGATAATAAAATTCAAATACTTCACTGACGTGTTTCATCACCATTCGTTAAATAGCAATTTTATAATCATTTCACACTAAATACCATATTTTAAATATATTCATTCCCACTCTTCAAATAGCCTATTTCAATTATCTAAGCTATGTTAAACACGATATAACATAAAAAATTAAATGCGCTTTAAAAGAAAAGCTAATTAAGGAATATTATACGGGAAAGTTTAGAAAAATGAGGTGCGAGACGCTGAATTTTCCCCTTTACATTTCATACTTTGAGGGAAATTTCAATATTTACTGCATAACGTCCTAAACACGGAATAAATGAAAAAGAATCATTATATTAAGGATATATATAAAAGCCAAATGAGGCAAGTATATATATTGAAATGTACTAACAATATTAAATGATAAAGAAGAAATGAAAATTAATTGTTAAGACTTAAAACTTACGTAAATATATATGTATGCATTTACTAAAAATGTAAATATCGTAAACAAAAGTTGAGTAATAAGATGGGATGGAAACACTCACCAAAGGTTGTTATAAATGAAAGTCGAGTGTTGGTGTAGTTGTAAGATAAACAAGTGAATAATCCATAATTGTTGTATTCTCCAGCTAATGACTGATAATATTACTCTTGGAACAATATCTTAATCCTAAATGTAAATGATTTTGTTGAAAAATGATGATGATGAACATGTATTTCGAAAGCTTCTGAATTGTGTTGAGGAGGAAGAAATAAATCCTAAGTGAGAAGTTGTTACAATTTTTGAATATCGTCACTCTGTGGAGCATGTCTTCACTTTTGCACGAAAGTAAGATGCTAAATGCAGGCGCATCGGCGAGTAAGTTCATCTCGACACTTTCCACTTTTTAACAATACATTCTTCAATCACATTCAAATCAGATGATTCCTGTTTTAAATACTCGTTAAAAATTGTAATTTTACTGTATAATTACCATAATGGTATTAATTTAATCATTGGAAAGTATATAATTATTTTCCCTCTACACGATTCCTTTTTAATCCCTATTTGAATATAATAATTCATCTAAGGAAGATAAATGTTACAAATGTTAATGAAAACTTTATTTAAACGTATGTAACGCAATCACGTAAATCACGTGATGCCATTGTAATAGTTTTATGCTAACTAAAGTCTGTATATTACCTTCAAATAGATACATACATTTATTTGATAAATTTAAAAAGGTACTGAATCATCGAAAGAGCGCTATGGTAGGAGTTTACTTTGATGATGGCACAGGTGTTTCTATGTCTCCGAAAAAATAAGACTTACCTTTTTTATTCAGAAAATGCCACTGTTCTGTTACACTCGATTACATGGTAAACCAAATGTAAAATAGAGAAATATATTGTGTGCCTTGCTGGCGAACACATTACTTGTATAGGTAAATGAATTATACTATTAACAAGGAAATGGTACTTTAAAAGTGTTTTTAAAAATTTCCTTTCTTTATAACGACATGTATTCGTTGTTGACGTCATGACGTCATGACATGTTATGTTCAAGACTAGCCACACAGGAAACTACAATTAATGAAAGAAAGAAATATGTAATTAATTTCCATAGCGCTTCGTACCTTGTAATCACTTGCTAATCCTCTATTGAATATATTGGCGCGGTCCTAATTTAAAGTTAAAGCGCAAGTGCATTTGGGCATGATTGCGTTAACGCTCTGTACTTCACGGCTTCGGGACTTTTCAGCTGTGATTTCTGCCAATTTGAATTGTAAATTATGCACACGAGGGAGAACAATTGAGACAATTTGAAAGGAAGGGGGATTATGGTACATATGAATATAACGACCGGGAACGAAACTTTTAACCTTGCACTTGGTTCGACTTTAAACGGAAATGTTTTAAAAAAGACGAAACTTTAGAGGTGACGTGCCTCGTTTAAGATAATGCAAAAATTACACACAGTATTTTTAAGTGTAATCAGTTTATTAGAATTTATGTAGAAAAGTATTTGAAACTGTGTCGTTATGGTCTTAGAAGTCCTTATCATGAGATTTTGCCTCTAATTGCCGAATTATGCTTTGTATATTAAATATATTTGAATAATATTCCGAAGGCGCGTAGATACTTTGATGTAGACATACTGTAATTAACTCAAATGATTTACGATTTCAATGAAATATATAAAGGGAGAAATTTTAACTAAATTTTATTTTTATCAGGATTGTAACGAACACAAATCGTATCTAAGGTTCTGATTATGAGCCTGGCGTTAAAATCCAACCGTTTGATTGGTACTGTACAAAAGAGAATAATATATCCGCATGGAATCACGACGGTAACAGCTTCAGTCGATTATTTCGTCCCTGTCCATCTCAGCTGCGTAGACAAAACAAAATATGTCAAGTAGGCAAGAATTTTATTGGATGGCTCCGTTAAATAATGCTTCTTCATTCTGCTGGCCATGAATGTGATTGTTTTCAAATACGATGACGATCTGACAATTCTAGGCAGAAGAAATAACGTGCAACATGCTAAAAACAACAACCGTTTCAGACCGCCAATGCTCTTAACCAAGCCCCGACCCAAAGTCAGTCATCAAACAATGTAAACATCACGTTAGAAATGTAATCCTTTCCGTACGAGATTCAGCAAATAGAGTATGAACCTCCGTCGAAAACTTCCCCCAAAAACCAGGCCACGAAAAGCTAACACAGTCATCGAAGTAATTTAAAGCCAAACGACTTGTACGCATTAAAACATAACCAGAAAGTCAAAAGAAGAGACAAAATAAACTAATCGAAAATAAGACAAAAATGACAATAGCCCTCCCCCCCCCCCACACCATCCCCACCGATTTGTGATCAGTTGAACACTTGTTAAAGAACTGTCCGAACTTTGACGGTGAGAGGAAAGACACTCTAAAACAAAATGATCTCAACAATTTTGTGAAAACGAAAAGTGCACAAGAATATTTAATAAATTTCTTAAAAAACGTAATCGTACCATAAATTGTAAACTATTATTGTATATGAATATGTATATTTATATTTTTACAATGGAAACATGAATATTAGGTTAAATTATATAAAGTTGTTAATTTAAAGATAAAAATGTATCGGTAATTATAATCTTAATTTTGCATTGTTCCGACAAAATGTTTACTGGTCCAGTTAGTGTGTCTCAGTGCTTACTTGAAAACATTTTCTTTATTGACTCGAATCAAGATGAAATTAAATTAGAAGTTCTTAAATGTCTAGAATTAACGATCCTCGAAAATGTTTATTTACGTTCCAAGTGAAAAAATATTTGGTACATAATTTGAAAACGTTCCAACCACGGGTCATAGTAGTCGTTATGTTATATTTGAGTGAATTAACAGCTGGAGGGTAGCACAGGAAGTTATTATCCATGTTTTGCTATTATTGACCCAGTTTTAGCCTCGCGCGCTTACCTACTTGTAAATGTTTAAAACGAATGTAAAAGCCCTTCCACTCGTTCTAAATTATGCACGATAAGGCCGTAAAAGAATTGCTTCACATTCCTGCTCTTCTCTCAAGAGAATTGTTTCTCGTTGCCGATGGCTTCTAAAAGCACTCACATCAAACGGCGTCTGCATTAGTGTGTCCAATCACAAACTTAATATTGAACGCGACCATTTAATATCGATGTCCCGGTGTGTTGTATGATCCTCGTGTCCACGTATCAAGAGAGACGCGGCCAATATTTCGAATACAATTCAAATATTAACCGAGTGAGTCTTATATTTCAATTCCACGGTCTGAAATGAAACATAAAAATTTGTAACAATCAAACCTATACGGAAAATTCATTTTGTTATTTTGTGCTCCCTCATAATAATGTTGGCAAATACGAGTGTCATTATTTCGCACTGAAAAAGAGAGTAGAGAGAGTTGTACGCTCTTGTTGTTTTATAGCGAGGAGAGGAGAGGAGAGGAGAGGAGAGGCGAGGTTTATCCCCAAAAATTATCAAATTCACTGTCCATTATCACTGCAAAATATTTAACATCATAACTTCAACTGCTTCCGCGATAACATGTTAACAATTCAGAATTATAAACGAACAGAAATACAATTAAATATAAATTATATGTTAATGAGTCAATGATACTCATTTCATTTACAAATATAATTTCAATATACCTTACACAAACATTTGAAAAAATAAGAAAAATGAAATAAATAATTAGTAATAAAGTAAATTTAAAAAATAATCTCAGACGTAAAATCGAAAAAATTTTCCAAATAAAAATATTTTAATTATTGTATTTTCAATATTAGGTTTTACCTGAATTTTGTTAATAATTGTAAGATGGATATGGTTACGTAACCAAAAGTCTCCTTCAATTAAAAGTTGTAGAAACATTGTAGAGACAATTTGATCCTACCGTTAAATTTGTGAGCATTAATGTTAAAATGGAAAATTGTTTTAATAAATATTATTTAATGAAAATAAGGTTAATAAATTGTATAATACGTCTTGTTACAAATTACAGAATTAAGATAAAAACAATAAGTGTTATATAAAGTTGTGAGCAGGCACTGAAAGGGTAATTTTTAGCCTGAACACTGCGGAAATTTGTGAATTCCAGTAAGGAGGACGTTCTTCAAGATTATTAAGAATTGAATATACGATTATAAATCGAGTGAAAGGATTAAGTCTGAAACAATTACGGTGTTATAAAGTAAATATCTAATAGAATGGGAGATGGCAAGAATAATAAAAATTGAACACAATTTTCATTAGATAAGAAAGTTATATAATATTTATGAATTGAAATGTAGCTATCCAGGATGTGTCCCAGTGCTCTCACGACATTGAATAAATGATTCTTGTAAATAGTTCAATGTTGCAAATCTAAGGCTCAGTTGTTAAGTTATAAAATGGTAAACAAATGACAACGTATACAGTCATCTTCACTTTCTGCTAGTGGTGTTTCTTTTTTAATCGAGTTTATTTAAAGTCGCATCAACAGCAACAGGTTACATGATATAAATTTATCGTTTTAAAAAATTTAAGATGTCTCGTCGAGGCTCTTTCTGCTGTATTCATGTATGGTGTTGCATTGGGAAGGATCATTTGAGATCAGGTGAAGGTGGGATTTATTTTTATGGAGTCCAAGGATTGGATTTCATTTCTTTTTCAAGCTTGGCTGCAGATATCCAGGACGGAGCTGTTGGTGGCGTTCTTGGCTTCTCCACCTGCAATGACGTTTCCAATGATGTTTTTGTGCGACGGAATCCACTTTCGTGAAATTTCTCATCGTGTGCATTTTAAGTTGGTTAAAGGTTTAAGTTAGAGGAGTGAATCTGCTTGGTTCACGTGATGCAGTTTTGTCCAGCCATTGCTGAATTCACTCGTTAACAGCAATTGACGGCTGACATTTACGTAAAGAAGATTTAGAAAAAGCAACTACTTGATTCTTTATTTGAACTTATTTGTACATCATTTACGGGCCAGATTCTACAATTATCTACTAGAATATTTATTTCCTTTAGAGAAACATCGGTAAATATAAAAAAAATTATCTACAACATCCTGGAAATCGATTGGAATATATTTTATTGTGTTTGTGTTGAGATTCTAACTAGCTATATGACATACCACACAAAACATAATGATATGGAATAGATAATCCGTATGAAGTAATTCATACACTTTTCAGCTTTTTTGAAACATTTTGCTGATTTGGACTAGCCATCAATTAAAAGGTGCTTTGATTTTGCAGATGAAAAGCCTTACTGGACTAGAAATGGATTTGTAAGTAATGCGATATGGAAACGGTGAGCATTATTTGAGGACTTATGAAACTTTGCTCTTCCGACTCTCAGAAATATTTTCAATAGTTATGTTTTAAAATATGCTATGACTTTAAAAGGGCACGAGTGTCAGTACAACTGGCAATTATTATTTTAACGAAAAATTTGATGCTATTGTACCACTATCTGACACAATATCACATGTTATCCTTTTATTGCAGTGAGAGTTTTTATTTGATTTACAATTAGAATGTTGAAAGAAAAAAAAAGAGAGAAGATAACAATATTTATGTTGAATTTTCAGTGGACTTCCATCAGTTTCTTACATTAGTACGTGTTTCACTTGCAGAAGATCGTCAACCTCAGTGTTGTACAATTCCGTTGTCGATTCTCCTTAACACCTTTCTTTCAAACATTCTTATTGTTCATGTTGACGACCGTTTTGTGGTTTGAGCTTCGCGGTTCTATTAATTTCGTTGCTGTTGATAAACGCGGTGCTCTCGCTTCAATGCTTGTGCAGTTCTTGTGCAATGAACACTCAAAGTGTCCACTTATTTTTCCCCCTACCAACACTTTAAGGCTAGATCCGTCTACGTTTTCCAGAATGAAATGCAGGTCCAACCTCGAGTCATCAGGCATTTTCTCAACTCCCCAAATTGTTTTCATTAAGCTGTACAGGCTGTCGAGGAGAATATGTTCGGACGTTATTGAGTCATTGCTCAGTCGTTGGACTGCTTCATTAACTTCCTGCAGCTACACAGGCTAGTGAAATATATATTTTTCCGTCGTTGCCACCTGCGATGGACAAATAAGTTTAAATTTTGGTCTGAGTTCATGAATGATATTTAAAAGCAGCATACCGATTGGATAATAAAGGGGAAAAGCGAGTTTTACTTAGAGTAACTAAATGTTCTATCCCTGATCTCGTGCTGAAGGTTTGAAGGGCAACCGAATTGTATTTCAGTATTATCCCATATAAATAGTAATATCTCGAAAATTAAAGAATGATTGAGTTCCGTTATTCTGCAATTGAAGGATGCGTTCCATTTCCTATTACCTTCTTGTGTAAAGATGTCGAACTTGAGCAATTGAGAGAGTGTGCCATGGTAGAATAATTAGCGTTGTAGTGTTGAGGGAGGCGTGGGCGTGTGTTCTAGTATTTCAGAGTTCGTCGATCAATGTTAGCCCTGGCTGGAGCCTGCCTGAGCTCAAGCTCACAAGCGGTCATCTCCCAGACCTCGTGCACTTCGCTTAGAACAAGCTTTCAAATTACAATATGGACAGCTAACTTTAGTCAAACTTACAACTGTACTATATCTATTAAAGTCTCTTTCTGACAATAATTAAATAAGTTAATTTACGACCAAATTCCCGACAAAGTTTTTATTTAATTAAGTTAAAATATTTGTTTCTAACATCATTAGATCTAAACTGACAAGAGATGGATTATAAAAATGTTTTAAACATCCTTCATTATAGTATTAACTTTCCCACAAAACCTGGAATATTATTCTAAAATTGTTAATAACATTAAAAAATATAAATGCTAGTCACTGAATATTAGTATATTTAATTCCATGTTAGAATTTTGAAACGGAGTCATATAAAAGATTTATTTATTTGATAATCTGCAATTTCCCGGTGCCAGTAACATAACTAAATATACCTTTATACATATTACTCCTAATGTAAGTAATCCATTTCCTTTAATAATGTTTATTAGTATTATTCATATAAAAATCTTTTATCTTTACGATTATCATCAGTTCAATAATATTCTGGCACATACAATTAATAATGCTTATGTCTCTGAAAGTTAGAAAAAACACCACAAGAAATATATTAGGTCAACATTTTACTTTCTAAATGTTTTTGTATCGATTGTTGATGAAGTAGCTCCCATTAAATTAAATAAAACTGATCACGATAAACGATATTCGAATGTTACTTGAACGAAGTTAAACAGTATTCTTAATCTCCTGGACGAATCAAGTACATTCAAACTTACAAACGAATTTATTAGAGAGAAAACTCAATTCTTCTAGATATGTAGCGAATGCAGATAATTAAGTCAAAGCTACCTGGAATGTCAAATTGCACTTGTAGAACAAAGGGAAACTGTGTCTGGCGTTTATTTAAGGGCGAAGTGCTGTACAAAGCTCGTGTTGCGTAAAACTGACACCGATTTGGAATCCAGTCCCATTTATACATACATTGAATATTCCAGAAGCAGAACATTCTCGAAACAGAAAATACTAGAAAGTAAAGGCAAACAATGTAAAGAAAGTAAACAAATAAAAATGGTTGAGTCGGGTGGGACTCGAACCCTGCAGTCCGGCTCTATACCCCTCTGCCATCACTGCAGGTCTTGATATATATATATATATAGTATAACAAGTAGGATGGTAAAAGAATGTGCTGCTTCTATCGCTTTACCACTTGAAATTTTATTTAATAAAAGTCTAGCCGCTGGTGCTTTCAGAATCGGCAAAGTAGTTCCCCTGTTTAAGAAAGGATCGCCATCGTATTTTTTCAAATATTTTTTGAACAGAGAAGAAGAGCACAGCGACAGAGTGTATGGCTTCCGTACACATCATCGGATGAAGGACTGAAGGTAGCGAGAATATTTGCTCACATCTCCATGGCTTTCGACATCCTACATCACCAAATATTACTATAAAAAAAAGTTGTAATATTATTACATTGGGGGAAATGCGACACTTCAACTAAGATCGTATCTTACAACAAGTAGGAGTTGAAAAAGAAGACGGCCAACTTCACTTATCCGATTGGAAGTTTATAACATGTAGAGTTCCTCAAGGATCAATTCTTGAACCTTTACTTTCTATTCCTCCTTCCAGAATACGTTCAGTCCCTAAATTCGATTCTCTACACTGTTGACACAAACATAGTTGTTGCAGATAAAAATTTCGAACATCTGTTTAAGGAAGTAGACAGCAGCGCACTCTGAACGGTTTAAGAGTGACATTTTAGTAAAGAATAACATAGGTTTAATTATCACTGTGGCGTATGATCCAATGAGACTTTTATTTTCTTCAATAAAAAGGAATGTTTACGCCAAAGCTGTAAGAGCATCGGAGTGGAAAACCGCACCTAAACGTCTTCAACTGCCAACGATTCCAGTGTGACTGGAATTTATTGATGAAATTCATCACTGTGCTGATTGTTAGCAGAAAAGTCAAGAATTTTACGCAGATGATCACGATTGTTTCTTATAATTTCTTTTAATTTTTTAAGATATTACTGAACTTTGATAATAGAAATATTTCTATGTAAATGAATGATGACGCAGCTGATTGCTATGATGAGATTTTGTTTTCGTTGACCGCACCACGCTAGACTGGAAGTGTAGTGTTTTGTCTCTTGTAGAGGTTGAATGGCTGCCGCCTCTAGCCTCTAGCCTCCAGCCTCCAGTCTCCAGCCTCCAGCCTCCCGACGGGACGGACGAGTACTCGTCAACGCAACGTCTGCATATTTAATTATGCAACTCCGCTTTATTACAAACTTTTGTGCTATACACAGAAACAAAGTGTTTTTTATTCTTTTTCGTCTCACAAGTCTAGCGGCGGAGTATTTGACTTTGCAGTTACTAAATTTAAATCGCTATTATCACAAGTAGAAATAAATTAATTCTATTGAAACTTCCGGTATGAAAATAGCGTTTCAATTTAAAGATTTTATGAGCTTTTTTTAATAATAACGTACATATTTTGCGATCTGCTGTGGTGTCACCGCCACACGTGAATGTTTGTCATGAAAACACTAGTTGATGCTCATCGCGTGCCACTCAAAAACAATCGAAATGTGTCACGAAATAAGCCGTTCCGGCGGGTTTAACTTATGGAAGAAATTTCTAATATATTGTTTTTCCCGTAGAAACGTAACAGATTTCCATTGCCGACCTACGTGCACACTTGATAATAACCTTGCACTTGGTGCGTGTTACTATAAATATAAATATATATAGACAACCTGACGAGAGTACAAATATTTACGGAATCGGCGTTGAATATTGAATAATAATTTTTTTCATTATAAAAGCCTGTTAAATATATCTTCCGAATATTGAGAATTTTTTCATTTATCTTGTGATGCTTAATTTGAGTCTTGCGTAGACGCCTGCATTTTAAACATAAATTAAAAACTTTAGTACTTTAACATTACATAAAATTAGTATAATTAAAAGCGGTTAAAGAAAAAGCGATGTCCTAAATAAAACGCCAAGCAAAATTCACTTAATACACTGTTTGTACTCGTCGGGTGAACTTTTTGCCAACTTGTTGCAGGACTCACGTTTTTCTCAGTGTGTGTGTGTTGTGTTTATATTGACTTTTGTCTATATACATTTTCTTTTATTAATTTATTTTAAGATTATAGGTCTTTAATTATGTTCTTTATTTTGTTCATTTGTAATGTATGACGTATAATTTCCTCAATGGAAGACTAATGGAAACAACAACAAAACTAAATAATAATTTGGTTAATACTTGTAGTTTCTTTAAATAATTCGATCAAGACAAGACAAGTTTGTCGTCCATCGTTCAGATTCACGATTACTAAAGAACTCACGAAGAATATCTTCCTCTTCTGAGGATACAGCAATAAAAACCTCAATTTATAAATTTTCTTGAGAAAATTAAAGAACAGAAGCAATTCTTTGAATGACGCTCAGTTGAAGACCAGGAATGAAACCCAGGACCACGTCTCTAACCAATGAGAGATTGTCATCAACTCCAGCCTTACGTGAGCTATAGATTGGTACATCTACAGTTAAAACTGAAGAGCTTTATAGGTGAACTTGATTGAAATCGTTGCTTCTGTTCTTGAATTAATTAAATGTACCTATGACCAATTTACACACAATATTCATTGTTTATTGAATTGCTAAAACCAGGCCATGAAGAATGTGACCAAATATAATCTCGCGAGATGTCAACCACCCAAATAAAATGCATATCGAAGATGATTCTTTTGCGATATGAACTATTACAATATATATTTAAATACTTTCGCCGATTTAGTTACACGTTATATAACGGCAATTTGGTGATTCCTGAAATCGTTCAAATGTTTTATATAGACATTTTGTAGTGTGACTGTAAATTTTCGAACTCAATCTCATAACTGAATTGAACTAGTGAATGAGAAGAAGACTTCGGTAATAACTTATACAAGGCTGATTTGGAGCAGCAGTTTTGTTGTTTGGAGAGTATTCTGTAATTTTGGTATAGTTTCGAGGGGACAGAGTCATAAAGAGGGTTCGATTAGAATGCAGCAGCGTATGATTCCACTCTTCCACTCTTCCACGCCAATAATGATTGCTCCGATCCTCATTTCACGCACGCGCGGTGTATCTTAGCGGATAATGAGATCTCAGGCAACGCCAAACTGAATTCGTGATGGAGATGTTGAGATTCCTATTCCGAATAAACAGCAGTTTACTATTTGACGCTTTCGACCTATGGGAATCGCAAATATGTGTTTGCATTTAAAGCGTTTTCACGTGTTTGAGCAGGAATTTATGTGGGACGAGACCTACGCCATAAAAATAAATACGATCAGATCGAGAATGTTTCCCTTAATGTCCAGTCTATCTCCTGTTTAGGGATGTGTTCCTGAGCTGCTCCAACAAAGTCTTCTTTTATCGAAACAAGAATAAAAATTATGAAATGTTAAGGAGTAAAGTTGCGTATAATTATGTTGTCAACTCTTGTCCCACATAATAAACACACACAATTCAAATTAATATACTACCTGCGAGAATGTAAAGCAAAATTAAACACATAATTCGCTTAATTTGATCGCTTACATTCCAGTACATATATTTTTTTAACGCACGCTGAGGCGAGAAAAGCTCTTCAGCTTTCATCGAGAGGATAATTACGTGTCTTGTTCGAGGGATGAAATTAAATACATATAATTTAATGTCGACTTATCCCAAAGCAGGTGGCATTTCACTTCGGCAAGTGATGGTGAGGTCACATTTCACTTATATTTCTTGTAGGTTTAATTAGTTTTTCTTCTTACAATTTTACACATCAATCAATCAATCAATCAGTGAAACCATATTTGATAAACCAGTACAAATACTATCACTAGCTGATATAAAAACAGGAGTAACGATACAAATAACAACAAATTCGAATGGATCACCTCTGATGTTCTTGTATGCATGTGAGAGTTGGACGCTGACTGACTATTATGAAGAAATTTGGAGAAACATCTGTGGCCCAAACTGTGTTAACTGCAAATGGAGGATAGGATAGGATAGGATAGGATACAGTGATGAAATATATAAACCGTATAAAACTCCGAACAAAGTACATTTTATAAAATATGTAACTCAAATGACCAGGTACGTAAGAAGAATGGAAGATATTAAGTGACGTAGCCAGAAGGTAGTAGCCAATGGTGCAAATTTTCTAGGGTTTTCCGCGCATCTCTTTAGCTGTAACGCTACTTGCGAAGAGAAGAATGTGATATCCCATATCCAAGGCCTATATTGCGACGGTAATGTCGTTTCACACATCTTATATTCTAAAAAACATAAAATACAAAAGTAATTTTGGTCACGGTGAATGTGAGTTGTTATATGTTAACACTTCAATAGAAATAAATGGATCATAGTCAAATAGGAAATTTTTCCTTTAAGAAATGACGCAAAGCGGTAGTTGTTAATGACTTCGTATTCCACCATTGTCGTTGTGAAGTTCTATAGTAAATTCTAGTTAATTGTTCGGTGAAATTTGATCGCGGTAAGAATCATCCTGCGACATCCGTGTTTTGTGTAAAAGATAGAGAATGAGAGACTTTCCTTCGGTTAAAAATGTAACTCGACTGGAACTGAAAGTGTGAAAGTTATCTTAAAGGCTTGTCGGCGTCGTGAATCGCGTTCATCCTCCAATACTCGCCCACCGCTTCTTCAATTATTCTCTATTATTTCGGAACATTCCAATTTCACAGATGATTGAATACGTCCTCTCATCTCACTTTGAATGTGGTTAAATAAGGAACGTATTTATCAGCACTTCCTTACTATTTTAGTGAGGTACACGCTTTGGCCTGTGAAATTTATTCAAGTAACGAAAAAGTATGTATAATTTAGAGCAATAGAAATCGTTGTGGATCAAACACACAAGTATATACAATAAATTATTCTCGGCTAATACTGGCTATTAATAAAGATAACTCCCCCTGTTAAAATATTTCCTTACATCATTTGATGTTATTTTAATGATATGCAACACAATTACTTATAAAATAGTCCATTAAACTTAAGAAAGAATGTAGCCAATAAGAAAACATCCATTTACGAGTCTTTAATTGGACAATTATGTTCAATTCTTAACGCGAAATTAGTTTTGTTTCCTAAATGAAATATACAAAATATAAAATCGAGCTTTGATTGAAAAACTATTAAAATTATTATGATTATCTAGAACAAAAGATATTAAATTTATTTTTGAAATATTGTTTGTGTCTTGGAAGGTAGTGGCTATGGTCACTAAGGTGTAGAACAAACAACTTTCTTGTATGTTCTGGCAACCGTCAGCTCTTGGATATTTAAAATTACAAAATTCTTATTGTGCACTTTGAGGTAACCTTAGTTATTTATATTTCAAGTAGTTGGTAAGCTTGGCGACATTCCCGTAGTTGCATAACGTCTCGTAATGTTATTTGAGTAAAATATTGTACGTTGTCTCGTACATCGATTGCGACTCCGTGAAACGTGATCGCTTCACTTATGTTCTTGGTATTCGTGAATTATTTGACGAGGCGTATGAAAGCCTTTACGGATGACGTCTTTTACGGGGAGATGAGAAATTCAATAAAGCTCACACCTGATCCGAGAAAATAACTATTAAAATAAATTTAACATTGTATAGTATTTCATTTATGGCTCAGTAAAAGATGGTGAGGAAAATTAATAGTTTTAAGCATCGCGCCGAGGAAAGGTCGTGAAATGTTTAATAATTACTTAATTTGTATCCCTGTGGCTTAGATGGCAGCTTAATAATATTGACTGCGTTAGCCAAATTGCTGCGGATTCAATCCTCCAATATTACAGCCATCAAACACAGCTAAGCAAACGCTAATGCATCTCACAATTACAGTATGGACTAATGTAAAACATCTCTATCAATCCGTTAGTTTCATAATTACCTCTAAGGACTACCAATTATAATAATTTTGATGCTGTAAGAGGCAAAAAACAATATAAATCATTTTTTCATTTGATTAATGTAAAGTGTTCTTATATCAATATTGAAATAAATAAATCATTCACAGTCTCGTAGAGTATCATTACTAATTACTTTTGATAGGAACACGCTTTCCACCTACTTGATTACTTTCAACCGCTAATAATTATCAAACATAGTTCATTTTAGCCTTCAGTTTCTGTACAGAGAAATGAAGAAGAACAAATAACGTTATTAATTGACATTATAATTTATCATTGATTAAATCCAGTTTTCTCCATAATAAATATTAATAATGACCATACTGAATTCGAATAACGACTAATTATTGTCAAATCATGATAAGCACTCTCAAGAGAATAATTCATATTTACAAATAAACTGAGTTTTGTTTCTGTGCAGATTTGTGACGGAAGTAGTAAAGTGCGTTTCTGTAAATTATAAAATATGTGAAATCTGTTTCCACACCATAAAACGACTTTGATTGTCATTTATTATTTTGTATGATACAGTCAGATATAAACTAAAAATTAACTTTTAGGACTCTAGTTTGTAATGTGTAAATAATTGACAAGTACACAACACCCCCACAGACATTTAAAATTGTAAGACAATGTGTGCTTAACGTTGAATAACATTGATATTATATATACATATATATGTATATATATTATATTTGGTATCAGAGTAGTAAGTAGTTTTTTTGTCAGAAATTATTCGACTTCATTGACTGCCGAAAGATATCTCCGATTTCACTAAGCAAAACAATGTCGCAGTCACTGAGTTTTCTTTTCCAGAAAAGCTTTCAGAGTAATAATTTTAAATTGTGTTATATGTACCGTAAAATTGTGTTCTATTTTTGTAAAATTTCATGTCAAGGTAACTGTGCATGAAATTCTTCTTAACACTTTTTTGTCGTCGACTTTTTATGTTATTTATTATAGGAAGAGTAAACACGACTTAACAAACATCTACTGAGCGGAAGAATGCACGAGACGAGATACATGTGAAATATGTGCAAGCATTCCTAATGATTTATAGTTTGCGGACTTAGATGTACATTACATCGCAAACTTTTAATGGAAATTGGATCGATACGCTCCACCAATAAACTGCATACCTCGGATAATTGCCAATTTCGTCTAGCACTTCATTAAAGCAGTTCATATTACCGTCGCCAGAGAATCGAAAGCAAGAGAGGATCCATGAAAGCTTTTACATAATCAAAATATTGTAAGGAAAAATTCCTTTAATTCTGTTAATTGTCACGTGTTTACGCCAGTTGTTCGTCTGCAGGGGACTGAACAGCTCAAGCGTAAGCTGTATGGTTTCCTGTTGCGGTTCGTTACATGGGTTACATGGGGTGGGAATTACTACACCAAGGTTACTTGCACCTCATGTCAGCTCTGCATCGTCTTGGTATTTGAGCTTTTCTCAATCCTGTCGGCTGTTCTGTCAGCTCGGTTCATTTTAACCTCTCGGATTAGTTTTTAAATATATTCGACTGTCGGGCAATTCGCAGTCCCTTAGTTGAGGTACTGAACGTGAACTCTGAGAGCAGCCTAATTACCTGTGCGGAAGTACGATGCAGCCGCATCACAAATGAACCGGTATGTCGTCAGTGCAAATTAATCGCCGGTGCGTATGTCTGATTTCGTGCTGCACGAAAAGCACAAAAATGAACCTTAAATAGTTAGAGTCTTGCGAAATTCAATTAGAGCTAGCTGTGGTAATTCCAATTGATAAATTTAATTTGTTTAAATTTAACTTAATGAATTGGTAATGGTTTAAATTAAAATTCATCCCCCCACTAAATAATATAACAGTATACTTGTCTAATTTTAAGTAAAAGCTAAGAAAATATTGTTATAAGTAACACCGGCGGTGATTTGGGCTGAGTTGGAGAGTCCACTGTGGAATACTAAGCCAACAATACTGCGACTGTCTCGTTAAACACCGTGGGCCTGCTACACGGAGCATATCCATCTTCACTCGTCTGGAGAAAAGTCTTAAGTGCTAATATTTTATTTGTGCATCGGTGTGAGCTGAATCTGTCTGCAAGACACCAGATGGCCGACGTAGGACGTGGGACGTGTTTATCGGAATGGCTGAACACACAGTTCCACATAGAAATTGCCCGCTTCCTTCTAGATTAGACAATTTGTGAACGTCAAATACACAACTTTCGTAAAGATTGACTGGTGGTACTTAAGATGTTCGATACTTCATTTACCTTCACTCATTTTTTGACTTGGAATTCATTGGAATTGGGAGTTACTAATTAACACTGTAAATAAAGAGAAAAAAATCATTTATGATCTCTAAATTGATCTACTATACGTTTATGTAGACCAGTGTAACACAGCAATAATTTTTATTGTCATTTAACTATCTAGGGCCATTAGCAACGTTCTAATTAGGTACGTTATTCCCTCTCAGCCTGGTGTCGGCCATTACATCCCAGAGGCGGCCGCAATAATTTTAATTCACACCCAACGTTTGTTCTTAAAATCAATTTTTACAGAATATGGGATAACACTATTCCTTTAGGTTCTCTGTTTATAACTGCAGTTTGTCTCACTAATAAAGTTAATTATTGTATAGTTATTTATATCTAAATTGTGTTATGAATTCAGTTCAATAATTTACTATAAGCGAAACAAGTCGAAATCTCCTACGCTTTTGAATAAAAGTTTTTAGTTATAATGCCCTCAACTATTCAATATTGGAAATTACTGTCTTTAACGGAATATTAATTAACTTACATTTTATTTTATTTTTGGTCAAATACTGTGCTTTTGTGATATTTGTCAGATTGTTTAAATCTGTATTTCTTTATACTCTACCTAAAGAACATTGAAAACGTGGATACGCAACCATTTTTATTTGTTTACTTTATTTACATTGTTTGCCCATGATATTAATTATACCGGTACAGAGAAGAGAATTGATAGTACAGTCGATAGAGTTGTTTTTTTGTGGAAAATCTTGAGAAAGACGCCGTGAAGGATTATTACCCACTAAAAGCCACCTCCCTAACTAAACCTGGTCTGTACTGACCAACCATTAGTTTTACTTTGTTAATTCTAATATGTAGTTACTTATTGGCTAAATTAATCCGATGACATCCTTTAGTTTTCATCGTTGCCCTACGACTTTATTTCACACTCACGCAGCGTTTTCTATTTTTTGTAATTTATAACCGATACTATTTGAACTGGTTTCCTTCGCTTGTCTTCTGAACGGGTATTTATTGTTCCTCTTCAGAAAATTTCCTATTATTAGGACCAATTTCATTTCTACTACTTTCGTTCCTAAAAGAAGCTGTGACTTAGTCGCAGCTCAAGCTTTCTGCTCTTACAAGATATATAGGATAATAAATAGACTTCATCATCAAATTGGAACTTTTTCGGTCGTACTGCATGCAGTGGCACCAAGTCTAAGATAGACAAAGCGTTTGGCTTTTGCGCTTAAAATGGAATCCTGAAAATAATATGCAAGATGAAGAGCTTTCAGGAAGTGGAAACGGAATTCGGGTCCGTTCGTCGTTCGTCGTTTGGCTTCGAGCCCAGAAGCAAGCTTTGTGCATTAATAAAACCTTGAAGCGGAGAAGTGGATTACTAGAACACGATGTATTTCACTTTGAAATGAGCTCTTCCCAACCAAGCCGAAACGGTATACCCTTAACACGTGCAAAAATCTCAAGTTCCGTTTGATGTCCGGAAAGAAATCAGTTAAAGACAGGCTCCGAACATTTGTACATTCGAGAGCGAGATATATTCTGCATGGTTCAATGGAGATTTTTCCCTCCTTAGCTTTTAATTCCGATGTATGTGCTACCGAACTTTGCAAAAGTTTGAGTCGCATTAACTGCTAAATAGTAATTAGTTGCTTTCTACTGACGGTATGACGCTATAGAAATTAACTATTACAATGCTGCTTAGAATTAGCATGCTAAATGTGACACATTTACTTTGTTTAAAGAAATGTTCCGTCGGTTATAGCCAAGGAGGCGATTCAGAAGAAGATGTGACATGGCTACTCCGTAAACAAAACGAGCTTCAAGGTAAGCGGGATTTGAATCTACAATCAGCGTACACAATTTTATATACCAATATCACACAACACCTGCATAACTTTATTGATTGACTACATGACGACAATAATAAACTCAGATTTCATCTTACCGCGCATTAACCGCTTCAGGTTCAATCGAAATGTACGAAGCTCGGACAGTAACGTTTCATATTTTTTGTGAACCTAGCTCAGCAACGTTATTGTAACAGTTCAAGTTTAGTTTTCCAGGACTGTTTCCAATTACAAAAATGATGTCTAATTCTATAAATAAGTAAAAGAAGCAGTGTACTGTTCTGTTTGTTTTTATTTTGGCCATTTCATCAGTATTAATTTTTTTTTGCTTTTAATAGCTATTAATTTTGTAGTAGATACAAATATAATTAAGACCTTTCAGAAATTAGAATTATGTAAAACCTACATTGTGTATTAATAACTTCAATGGCCCAACGTGAGATGTTGCATCACGAAAGAATTATTATTATTATGGGTTAAGAGGCTACACGAGGGTGATCGTGAAACAGGCAACTTCCCTTTAATAGCATAGGAAGGGAATTGAAAAGGGGGAATGCGGAAGTTATCCTGCTCCATATATGCGACATAATTGTTATGCTGACCGTGAGAAATTGCTCGAGAATCTGACGCTGAATCTACGATTTGCCTCTTATTGCGGTCAAGCTTCTTATTTGCATACGCGAAATCCCGCAACTTCACATTTCTAGAAACACTTCTATTCTAAAAAACTTCTTCTAATAATCATAGTAATAATAATTTTGTAATTAATTTTTCTATATCACAGATGAATAGGTTTGATAGGAACGTCGACATATTTCAGTCTCCACAAGTTTAAACAACGTATGGTACGTTATCAATTTTTATCTAATGATGGGTAATTCCTTTCTTTCTCAATAAATAGTAATGAAACAATACTGAACGTACACTCAATATATTGAATATTAATTTATTATTATCTGGCTCTATTTAATTTAGTTTCGTATCGCTTATCCTCGTGCTGTATTCCTTCGTAACATGAATAATTAATGACGGGTTTTAAATTAGCATGTCGTCGTGTGGAAAATAAAAATAAAGATTAGAGCTGTCTGAAATAGATGTTCATTGTTGCGTGAGCACAGCCGAGGCAATGAAGCTAAGTCGTCGGTTCACGAACCATTGCGGTCATCTGCGAAATACCAATATTTCCTTAATTTATTGAAATAAAATTTAATAATTAGCGATTTTATTTCGTGTATCTTTTATTTCACGCACATAAAGAAGGATAAACCAGTCCGTGAAAATGTTGTTATAATAGTCGATACTAAATATAAGAAACACTTTAAACATTTAAATCATGTAACAGAAAAAACATAAACTTGACACTTTCCTCTTATCCGTGCATCTTTTATTGGATGTTGGCCACCGCTCTGGAATCTCATTTGAAATAATCTCAACAAAAGGAAGTTAGAACGTACGATCTTAGGAAGCACAAACGCGAGAATTGTAACGGATTTTACGTAGCGTTGGAAAAGGGACAAAATTCAATATGAGAATTGCAACACCAAGAAGCAGACATACGATTTCAATGAAAATAGAGAAAGCCAGTATAGAATTGCGGTGCCATGGGCATCGAGGACAAGAACGACATGTTCGACAAATTGCATTAGCGTGAAACACTGTATTGCACGTTCACAGTCTGAGGCGATGACGTCATTATGTACAACCTGTATGCAAAAGTTGTTCATTAGAAATTATTAATTCTTTTGTATGTTAATGTCTGTGAAAATACTTGTTTATTTTATCTTAATAGAAGGAAGTAATACTACAAATAATTTTGAAATTTCTATAGATTTTATAAAAGTTCTTTCATCAGTGCAAAATTCTCAGATACCAAAAATTCAAGATATTCATAACTTTGAACAGGATTTAAAAAATTACTATATATATATCTGAAGTATGCATATTTTTTCTTTTGTTTGTTCTAATTGACAAAAAATTATGACGGGATGAAGAGTTCTCGGGATTCCAGTCGGGTGATGTCGATGGTAATCCAAACGACTGGAATCCCAAAAACTCTTCATCCAGCAACTTCGACGGGAAAATGTACGTTCTCTAAAAACTATGACGTCAATATAAGTTTTAATACTCTCTTTTAGCATTTTATTTTCGATTAATTCTAAATTTATTCGTATAATTATAACTAATTTTTAGAAACAAATATTCTTTGCATTTTTTCTAATAATATTTTGTAGGTATTTCCATCAAATATATTAGAATACGAGTATTTTGCAATGCATAATATGAACAGATAGACTGTTTTGATTTCCCTAAGCTAGATTTGTAGTCATGGTTCCTGCCAGCCCTTTTAAATAAAGTAAACATTTTCACGATTTTTAATATTTCTTTGCTCGGAATGTTAAGTTGAAGGACCTTCAAACCTAGGAATCTTCTCTTGTAGAGTTCAATATTTGGAGGAATGCTTTGTATCAAAGCCAACTTCCCCAACAGCGTTGACAGTGGAAATCATGCACGAGTAATCCAACCTAATTAGTACATTTCCGAAGATTTCCATGGGCAGTCCCTTTCATTACTCCTCTGTGGAGCTCGTAAGAAACGTAACAAAGTTTTTTAATATTAAAGATATTTCTTTTGAAGAAATGTTTATACTTTTTTAAAAAAACTAAATATTCACTTTACATTTATAAAATAATTATTCATAATATTATAAGTAAGATGGGTAATATTTTTGAAAGTGATATTATAGTCGCCGCTTGTTGTACTTCTCTTTCGTAATTATTATTTATATGAAACGACAAATCGAGTTTTCCAGCAAAATTCTACTGTTATTTGTGAAGTTTAGTGATATTTGTGCAGTATAGTTTAAATTTAATTTTAATTAATTTCACACTTATGTATTTTCTTATATAAGTAGTTAAATAGCTCTCATCATACTTCCTTTCCAATTTCCTCAGTTGAAGACTATTGGAATCAATAAATGAATATAAATGAAGGATTATGACAATAACTTTTATAAGGGATGTAATTAAGTCGTGACCAGTATACAAAAGTTTCCAAGTTATATAATAAAATTGTTTGCCATCATTATAAAATAGTAAAACAATGAAAATTTCCAGAAGAAATAACAAGATACTAAGCCTTTAAAGGGCAACAATTATTTTCCTTCAATTAATTTGAATTAATTTAAATAAAAAGAAATCACTTAGATGAAGTGTAAATAAAAATGAGAAAGTTGGGCTACATGTACGTGAATGCAACAGCTCTAGTTTTTCGATAATTAACAATGATGCAGCTGAGTTACATCCAGTAGCCTGTATGTGTACGATATTCCGTTTGAAAGAATTTAATTTGCATAGAAATGCTTCTTCGTACATCGCATTAGCACTAAGGAAATAACCGTAGCAGAACATCAACAGCAGGCTTAGTATTTTCCTGGCACAGATTTAGAAAGTTTAAGGGGGAGAAAGAGGAGTACTGAACAGGCGCCAGATATTGGAGCCAGAATTTTTTTCGCTCCTACGGCTCTGGAATTGACAATAAAGGGGACGAAGCAGTAAACATCCGAGTGTACCTTGCGTCTGGAGATTTTTCCTTTGGACCATTCTAAAAAAACATTAAATATCTCGCAGTGTTTGAGACGTATAAAGAAAGTTTTTGCGGCTATAAGAGCGTCGCCACAAATCCCTTCCTTCGAAAACCAACGAATCTCCATTCTTTCTTAAATTTCACTACGGCAATAATTCCGGACAAGAAAGAAAATATTAATATAATATATATATACTTTATAATATATTTCTATAATTCAGGCATGTATAAAATATTTTCTGATTCCAATGGCTGATTTCCATAATAGACCATTGCGTAATATTGCCGATTTCAAAATGAAACCCGTGCTACACTTTCTAAAGTATCACATACATTTGTAGCAACTCTCAAAAAATTAATATTAAAATTAAAATTACAATTTATCCTATCCGCGGAAAACAGTATTGAAGGTTTCGTCAAAGTTAAAATTGAAAGCTCAGGGTAACCGTCCCAAGTCTAATATTTTTTGGTACTTCAACAGAAGAAGTGTTAGGTAAAACAATTTTCTTTTTATGACTGTTCGGTATAATTTCATTTGCAAAATTAAATATTTTAAGAAAAGACAAGTAGAAAACCTATAAAAGTTACTATATGAGGAAAGTTGCTTATTTTCGTCAAGAGGGAGATAGAAGGCAAAATTCGGACGCGTTTTCTGCTTGACTTCATTAAACCTGTGGGAAATACTGTCTTCTACGCCGTCAATTACGAACGTCTAGTAACTAATCATTCCCGTCTATATGCAGGAAATCCAAATGGCGTACCTACAGTTTCAAGAAATAAGATTTTTCCTGGATATGATGAAACATCGAAACAAAATACCTGTATAGCTTCATAAGCCGGCAGAAGATAATTATTAGTAGCCCACACGTGATAACCAAATTCATTACTATTGTTCCATTCATTTTACTGTCAAGCAAACATACCTAACAGCGTTTCACATTTTTCTGAAGTTTATATTTGAGGACACAATCATTTAATTTAGCTATACTAAATGTGAATTAGCATTATAACCAATCTTTCGTCTCATTAACAGTGGCAAATACGGCGAACTTCTCAGTTAAGTTAGAGTTTTAAAGAAAGTCGTTATTTTTCAATCACTTAACTGACAAATGTTAGTTGTACAAATCGCTTTATTTTTCTATCGTTTATGTGAAATGTTCTCAGTTTTATTATCAACGAAACCTTAAACGCTCAACTGTTCAAGTATGAAACACATTAGCCACAGCTCTATAGCAAAGCTTTTCGACAAATAATTAAGATTAAATGAAATATTAGTACCTCTCCAATTGTATGATCCGCAAAAAACACACACATATATATATATATATATATATATATATAATTATTTGCAGCGCGGGATGGTATTACAAATTCTCTCACTGCAAAATTAAATTAATTACCAATTTATTCGACCGGCATTACTTTTTACTCCAAAGGAAAATTTGAGAGGTTCTTACCAATTCGTATAAGTTGTTATACATCTTTATTTAGAGTGACATCAACTACATCCGTGCTTCAGGACCTCTGTAACGCTAACCATTACGCCAAAGACGCCTTAATATTTCATGATTAGAGTAAGTAAGATTAGAAGCTAATGTACGGAAAGTACGGACTGTGATTGTTTTATGTTGATAGGATTGATATAATTTTTGACATTAGAAAATTTGTGTGGAATTGATGAGCAGCCATTGAAACGTGTTCTCCGTGAATACTAGATCTAATTCTATTAATTTGAAGAGGTTGCTTTGTGCGTACTGCGGGACGGTATCTTGACACCGTGCGGAAACGACAGCAAACTTTCCATTCGTTACACATTCTCTTTTACACAATTTAGTTTTATTTCGGGAGTCTCCATCATTCTCTTTTACGCCTACAATAACAACAAAATAAGGATATTAAGTATTATTAGTATTCTAACCTTTTAAAATTAATTCTCTAAATGATAAGTTGATTATAGATTGCAAAAATACAATCGTATTACGTATCCCTATTAGAAAATATATTTCGAAGCACTTAACTGCATTTCAGAAATATAGTACCGATGTAATTACATAATTCATGCATGATTCGTTATTTATAGTACGTGCAGTACATTTAAGAGGCAATTTTTTTGCCGATAGTATAGCAATGAAATGCTTAAAGAGTGCATTTCATAACCGAACTAAACATTATGTTCAATTTAATTACTTCAAATAAATTAACGTCACTAATCCTCGGGATACTTCAGTTAAATGGCATAAAAAAGACAAATCAGCTACCCCCTACATATCATATTCACTAATAATATTTTTAAGATTTTTCTATTGAGTGGGCTTACACATATCGTATGTCCCACTACTTATAATGGTCTTTGCTTTAGAAAATGATTATCTTTTGAATAAAATCTATTTTTATACATAGAGCAGACGGTTTTTGTATGAATATAAGTTTCTGATTTCGGTAGAGCAGGAAATCTTGTGTGTTACTTTATTGTTAAATGACCAGTACCATCAAACATATTTTATAACATCGTTTACGTGTTAAATAAATGTCAACGTTCACTGTATGTGCATTTATTAAAACTTTAAATATCGCTAGGAAATAGATACAATATAAAATTAAATTACATTTTTACGGGATGTCCACACGAGACGGTTTTTGCATATTCCTCCTGTTGTTTCGTGGACCTTTTGCCTACGCAAACAGCGGGTAATTTAACAAAACTAGAACCATTAGAGAACGTTATATCACTCTTTTCTCTCTGCGTATCTAGAAAGAAACAATATAAAAGTGTCAATCGTAAAAAAGGTTGGAATTTATTATTCCATTCCTAGGTAAACTTATAGTAAAATTTTGCCACTTGTATGAGTCACAATAGAACTAAAATCTGGTTTTAACTGGGCAATGAATTCCTATTTGTAATAATACTATTTCATTTGCACACATATATTAAGTCAATTCATTTAGTTGTACACTGTAGCGGTTATGAATAGTACAATTTTCATTTAGGTTGAACACCGAAGCAGTCCTAATAGAAACAACTACTATTGTTTATTTCTGATTGTTCGTGACCGCCTATTTTAATTCAGTTTCTTGGAACGTTGTTAATTAGACCCACATTCACGTCTATTTTATAGAAAAATTCTGAAATGAAATGTCAAATTAATTGTTCTAATTTCCTATTTCTACAAGATATTCACATCAAGTTCCAAAATTTCAGAGAAAAGAATGACGTAGCCAAACCAAATCATCATAAACTCTAAGTAAATGGTTTCTGTGTTGATTTATTACTGTCGATTATGTACAGCTCGTGCCCGATGGATAGGATCCAGAGACGCTTAGATGATTGAACGTCATTGCCAACCAATACGTTGCTTTCAGGGATAATTAACACTTGCCAATTCCCTCGTCTCCATTGGATAAGATACAGTGGTGTAGGCTACTCTATGTACCGTCAAAATGTGCTTCATCTAAACAGTCTGCTATGAATATCTAAGACGCTGACTCTTTACAAATTGTAAACAAACTTAACACTGAAATCCTGGTCATGATATTGATGTAAACGAAGGGTAAATTAAATTTAACTTATTAGTTTATACTTAGTCACGTTAGAAGAAATCATATTTTTATTCCGGCAATCGTTCACAAATGCTACGAAGCGCGTGCGAATGATGACGAACGTGTAAATCCACTCCGGGCGTGCGTAACGAATTTGAAAATTAGTAAATGTCCACTGCACATAGCTTCAAATATGTCGAAATTTGGTGTGGCTAGCTGAGGAAGCACGGCGGAAAATGAATCGATTAAATATTTTAATGTTAAAACTCAAAGAATACAATGAGCTGTATGTAACAATTGTTTATTTAAAATTAAACGACCACACTAAATATAAAATATTCAAATTATCGATTATTGAAATAGACTGGCGATGGCGTTATGCGGGAAATGTATACCTATACATTAACAAATGCGATATAAAAATATCCAATAAATAAAATAACCACAATTAGACATTTACAATATTAATTTATTTAATGAAGCTACATGTTGCGGTCCAATTGTGGGCCCTGACTACACTTATGTAATTTGAAATATACAGAAAAATATATAAAAATTTTAATTATTTATTTTATATAAATATAATAAATTTCTCATAATTATCGTAAATAATTCATAAATGAGTCCTCCTAATCCGAAAGCTTAAGCGGAATCAGATATAACATTTATTTTCCGTACGACAAATCGAATTTCTAATTCTTAGTATTTGAATGTTAGTATTCAGTACTAAATGATTGCTCGTTAAATATGATGTACAGTTTAATAAATATTCATTTTTTTCTTTCACTAAATGTTTAATTCCTTTCTTTATTTCATCGGAAATTGCAATGCCTATAAGTTAAAAGGGATATGCGGGGAATAAAACTATTCGTCCTCTCGATTTATCTGCTTCTTATGTATGCACAGCCTTCTAAGGAGTTTTATTTGACCAATATCATCTTAAGTTAGTTTAGCGTCTTTTTAACACCCCTTTCATACCTTCCTTCAACTTCCTCTTTTTGGAACTTAGTCACAACCTTCTTTCTTTATATTTCTACAGGTATTTAACAACATTGCATTCAACATAAAAATTAAAATATTGCATTTATGCTTTTTGTGATACGAGCATAGGCAGGATTCTCAATTTGGGAAAAACAATTACATAATTTAATGAATGAATTCAGAAATAAAATATAAACAGTTTTTAGTTTTTTGAAATTAATAATAATAATATTTCTTTGGATGCGAGTCGTAGAAACGAAAAAAATTAGCAATTCGAGAATATAATACGAATGGTTAAATTTATAAAAATAAATAAAGGTATGATAATATTTACGGTTTATTAATATTTAGAATATTATTGGAAAAGGAAAACGACGTCACATTCTTAAATATGGTCATTTATAGCTCTAAAATCTATTTTCTCATAATTACGCGGTTATTTATGTTTTAAATTGCCATTCCAATATCATAAAATAAAATCTATGTGAAATCTTATCGATGATATTTTAGAAAGCATTTTACTGGATAACGTGCGATGAAGGAAATAATCATAGTCAGGGGCCGAAAGAAGCCAACTCCGGCTAAGTTTTTGATATCGTTGCAGCTATTTTGCGGCAGAGCCATCCATCCCTGCTCATGCTGCCAGGAATAGATCAATGTGTTCCGACATTCTTTGATCTTCGTCTTGTCTGTTCCTCTAGCAGCACGTCAAGTGTTTCCCTGCATCAACGAACTGTTCCGGGAAGCTAAATGAAGCACGAAGCGCTTCGTCTAACAAATCAACTGACGACATGAGGCAGCAAATAATAATTATAATTCATTAACTATTACCTTTTTAATTAAAAATACCATAAAATCAAATAACAATACGAGTGTGTTGGATCGCTGTCACTGTTTCAAAATTTCGTTGACTAAGCTGTATATGATCATAAGGAAAATTTCTGGGATACATTCGAATCGATAAGCTTTGTATTTTAATGGACTAAACATTTAGTAAATGGGAATTATACATTTCTAAATGGCTTAATTCCTGCCTACTTTGCCGTATTTAGAATTGTCAATACATTGACTATACATCAATTATTATTTCCTTTTATGAAATTTGAGTTGTTCTTAAGTACATTATAGTAATAAATATTCAAATGATTTAAAAAACTATTTATTTGAGTTTCCTTTCGTTGCTACTGTTAACGGAAAAAGAAGGAAATAGTCCCTTTACAAAGAACCCTGCGTGGCTGTCAGGATAACCATAATCTGCTTGGCTCTTCCAAATAAAATTGCAGTGCATTGAAAATACGCAGTGTAACGGTATCTTCAGATACCTCAGACACTGCATACTGCATACTGCATACTGCATTATCCACGGAAGTACAAACCCTGAAGATGATTTTAAAATAAATAAGGCAATGTCGACAACAATGTTAATATATATTTTTAATAAATAGTAAGTGAGAACAAATTCAATATAAACCTTTAGTTCAGTATATGTATATATTGATATTGAAAGCTGTAAAGGAACGGATTAGCAGTCATGGCTGAATGGCAAAGGGCGCTGGAACTGACCTTTCCGCACATTGATCGACTAAGCTCACCACTCATAACAAATTATCAAAACATCTCATTTATTGATTCACGCATACATTTTTATTATACTGGAGCAAATGCATTATACGTGAAGTTTAAAATTTTGTTTGAATATGAATTTGGCTCGAAATATTTATTGTAATTAATTTTTTATTACCAATGGTCGAGCCAGAAACTGGCAGCTCCCCTTTAATAGCACAAGAAAGGTTTTTAAAAGGAGGGATGCGGAAGGCAGCCATGATTCGAGAAACCCTTCCTAACCGCATTTGCTCTCAAGTAAAAATACCTGCTTCTATTACAAGGTATTTCACGAGTGAAGCAATTATAAATTTCACTTCTATCCCTCGTTCTTATCATACATTAAACTTACAAAAGAATATAAGCTATAAGAGAAAAGCGATTACTAAAAGCAGCTACATTTATTATTAATTACTTTTGCCATCAATTTTTAGGTTTCAGCTTCAGTTAATTTTAGACGATTCGCCGTCTAATTTTCTAGACTACAATTTTTTTGCTGAAACTTTGCTCAATTCCCTCGACACGTTGCTAAGCTCCGATAGACTTCACTTTTCCAAGGATTACCTAACTTGACTTAATGTTTCTTTCAGTATGAGGAAAACATTTCAACAATACACGATGTGTAATTCCTTGATTTATTGTATATAACTTACATTCTGGGAGTTGTACAATAAATTTCGGACAATTCAAATGTTAGAGAGCGATGGCTTTCCCGATGAATTGCTTCAAATACAATTCTCGACTTTCAAAGTTTGTTTACCCCGCGATTCGAAGGCAAGCTCCACCATCGTCGTCAGGTACCTGGAAACTGTTCTGTGCTGCGTTCGTCATTTCACAATGGAACTACTCGAGAACAACAATTTCCGCCGTTCCAGCATGTACTCACTACGACCAAGTAGACGGGAAAGCCCGTCACCGATTATCGTCAATTTCTATATGGAGGAGGCCTGGACACCTGAAAATTTCTTCCGCTATCATCTGGCCTCATGGAAGGAAGGAGTTGAAGAGTTCTTTTAGCACACCTCAACTCTATAAACGAGAACGAGACGATTAAGTAGAAACGGAAGTGGACCAGAAGGAAAACTTGGGAATAAAACCTACTCATATTTGAATACCCAGAAAGTTTGGGCAGCCCCTTCTCCAGAGTGCCAGAGTGAAGACGGCGGACTCTGACTCTGACGCTGACGACGACGACGACGACGACGACGACGACGACGACGACGACGACGACTTTGGGCGGCCGCAGACATCAGCGGGGACCAGCGGCGAGATCCATGGATGTCCGCGTAAGTCACTAGTAATTCTGCAGGTAAATTGTAGAATTATAGTAAAAAAACGTTGAATTCTGGAATATTATCGATTTGCACAATCCGGACGTTATATTAGGGAAATACGGAACGCTGAAATTTTTAGGCAGCACTACGTAACGTTTAGACGGGATAGAGATGGTAGACGTCAAGCAAACTAGAGCAAGTAGGGAAACCTTTGTAGTTGATGAATATGAAATAACAGCAGTCGAAATACAACTCAGTTGCCCGGGAAAATCTCAGAGGGTTTTTGGACCTTACAGACCTCCAAATAACGGGCTTCAGGGTCTCATTAAATTGCGAAATGTAATAGCAAATTCAGTTGCAGGAAACGATATCGTTGTCGTGGGAGGGGAGAGGTCTTTAATCTGTCATTTGTCGATTGGGAAGGAAATTTAGGAAATAATAGCGATGCTCAGATGATAATAAATTCTTTTGTTTGGGATATGGGGTTTTTGCAAACGGCATTAAAACCAACTAGATTGAGGTCATTAATTGATGTATTCTTAATAAGGCCTGCGGAGATAATTCTAAATTCGGAAGTGGTGGCTGGCATAAACGACCACCGTGCAGTGAACTTGAAGGTATTAGTAGAGGTCAACGAGCAGGAAACAAGGTATTTCAGTTCCAGAGGGGTTTCGAAATTACTTACAAGAAAAATACGCTGAGTGGGTTGGCTCTCGCGAAACTGTTGGAAACATTAAAAACAATAATTAGCGAAGGAATAGGGTACTACGTTCCACTTAAATATCTAAAGGAAAACGCTGACCCGGACTACTACAATCCTTCAATTAGGAAACTAAGTAAAAGTGCGAAAAGCGTACAATAAAAGGAAAGTAAATATCTATTTCAGGAATAAACTTCTTCGTCTTGACAAAAAGTTAGTCGAAGCCAAGAAAACTGCCAAAAATTTTATTTCATAAACCTGCTTGAGGGGGAGAATTCTGTAAGTATATTCGAAGGCGCAAGAGTAATAAGAGCGTTGCTCAGCCACTGAAAGGAGTAGGAAATACACTAGAACTAGACTAAGCAGGTTTGCTAACTACTTTGCCACGGTATTCGGGGAAAAGATGGATTTACCCACTTGGGAAAACTGCGGATCTACATGTCTTCAAAATCAATGCTAGGAATACTAGAAAACTTAAGGCTCCGGATGGGATTTCGGGAGAAGTGCTAAGATTAGGAGGGGAAGCCATGATTACGTACCTCATACGGCTATTTCAAATATCTATTAACAATTCTGATGATTGGAGGAAGGCGATTGTAGTTCCCATATTTAATTCAGTAATTAGAGGTTAGCCTCACGTGTGTGACGTGCAAGCAATTAGAACGCAACATGGATTCTCTTGCTTGTGAGAACAACTGCCAACATCTGATCAGGAAGAATAGACGACGCTATAATTATTGATTTTTCTAAAGCCTTGGACGTCGTGCCGCATCATCTATTATTAATGGTATAGATTTTCGGGTACTGAAGTGGATTCGGGAATTTTTAAAAGGTCGTTCACTCAGAGTTCGCGTGAATGGCAAATGACGTCAGAGGAAGGGAAGTGTGATCGTAAATGATTTAACAATCGGTATAAAATCACAGTTCAAACTTTATGCCGATGATTGTATGGTTTATAAGGAAATCGTAAACGTTGAGGATGAAGCACAGATTCTGCAGAACGATTTAGACAAAATTTAATTATGGTCAGTTAGAAATAAAATGCAAAGAAATGCAACGAAGAGTAAGGCAGTCGTTTTTACAAACAAGAGAAATGTCCCTCCAACTAGATATAAAATGGGGGACGAAGTTGTAACAGAATCAAATAACTGTAAACATCTTGGGATGACGATTAGTAAAGATTTAAATTGGGGTAATGAGGTGAGTGAGGCAGCGAGGTAAAGGCGCTGCTGCTGTTTCACCTAATAAACAGGGTCTTGAGGAAAACCAACATTCCTGCTTACAAAACAGGGCTTTTCAGGCCAATTTTATAATATGGGGGATCCGTATCGAAATGAACACACTCTAGCGTTGGGAAAAATACAAAAACGGGCAGAAAAGATGTTTGGTGATTCGCGAACAATCCTCAGTAATAGAAGGAAATATATAGCTTATAAGGGTGAACCACAGGGCCTGGAAAGAAATAACAAACCATCTTACGGCGCCCAATTATATTGGCAACGCACAATAGCCCAATAGCAACTAAGTAATAATAATAATAATAATAATTAAAACCTCTCGACAGGTCTGGTGGACATCGGAACGAAACCCATCTTGCAGAGTGGCTACATGATGGAGGAAAATTTCCAGAACGGATAAACCAGGTATAAACCAAAGGAGAAAAAAGACAGAGGCAGCTTTTACCGCGACGGCATTCCTGCCAACTGCAGGACAAACGATGAAAATCGACAGAATATTAAAACGACACAAGATGAAGGCATATTTTGGCCACAAACGAAGCTGCAATGACAAAATTGTCTTAAAAACCGGCGGAGTATACCAGATACCCTAAATATATGTGAGAAACAGTCCGCACTGAGAACAACCATGCTGAAACAGCTCACAAAATAGATTTTAGCTAAAAGAAAATCTTAGTCCGATGGTAGAACTACTCCCGCCCGACCTTACGACCAAGGCGCTACAGGGTGTCACGCTCTACGTGACGATGACCTTGCACGTTCAAACCCGACAAATCGTTTTTAGGATTCCAATGTTATTTAATCCTAATTATTACTTGTTGATATAATTAGTTTTCGTTGAAGAACCTAATTTGATATACTTTTTCTTTTCTCGTTTCCAAGGCAAGTGGCGGCGACCTTCTGTTCGACTAACCTAACAATCCAAAGTTATGCCGTTTCGCTCTCTGTGTGGAAACTCTCGCGAAAAAGAAAAAGGAACGATGAATAACGATTTTTCTACGGGCCCATTATAAACTTGGTGTAATAATGATGTGATGACAGGTATCCGCAGCCATTCCGTTGTCAGCTGCAGTTGTAAATTAAAGCTAGACGAGAGTAGAATCGACGACCAGTTACGTCGTATCTTAAGTCCCATTCATTCGACAAGATATATTTATATTGAACTTCAAAGCGACGATAATTTTCTCGTATCTCGAAGACAAATGGAAACACCACATCAAGCTTCTGTATCATGTTTAGAACGTAAAAGTGCCAGTAATACTTTTGGGCAATCGCGAGTATTATCGTAGTTATAAGAATAGCACTTCCGGCAGATAAAAGGTACATATGATGAGGGTTATTTAAAATTCAGTCCAAAATAAAATTCTATAACAATTTGCCTGTAACATCCCCAAAATCCCCTCGATTCAAGAATATTTCAGTATTAATTGTTATTTAATGCTAATTCCTGTAAGTATCACATATTATTCTATTATACTAAATTTAAGCGTTTAATTATTTATTGTGACTCCGCTGAAAATTCATTTCACTGCCCCACTTTGTATTGTTTCGACTTACTGTCGCTTAGGAAATGAGAGAACGTAGTGATCGTCACTACTGAGGGGTGCTCACTGCACTCACTGCACTCACTGCACTCACTGCACTCAAAAGCTTCCTACGACTTGGATACCGACTGCCGAAATTTAACGGTCAGTATAGTATAAAAATATTTGTTTGAAATTGAAAATATTCTTCAATTTCACTAGAACAGAACGCTATACTTTTATTTTCTATATGTAACAACTGTTATTTACACAATAACACTTTAAATTTTAGGTACATAGTCTATGAATTTCCCATACGATTTTTCTGTTGCAGTTTTATAAATGAAGTCACTTCTTTCTGATTTCCTGTCGTAGTACCTAGAAGACCAATAATGACCTACTAATTGGTACATTTCCACGTGACGATGACAATGGTCAACTAATAATCATTTATATGGCAGCTTATGGCATGCTGTCGTTTGTTCTTCCATTCCAAAACAGAACCTTGTTTAACTAACACGAACGTGACCGATTTGACCGACTAGTATAAATAAGTCTCTTGGATGGAAGACCATATACCACAGAATTAAAAATTTAATATATTTTTGAGACGATTTGTGCCATGAGGGCTTCGAGTTTGCTGCCCTCAGAGAAATCCCAAATGCTCAATTCACTATCCCGTGCAAATAATATTTCATTACACGTGCATACATTTAAATATAAATACACTATTTATAAAACAAATTAGTAAGGTCACTTTGGAATTTTAAGAAATTTCACTCATTACCAAAAAAATGTAAAATATAGAAATAATTTCAGCATGGAACAATGGTCATTTCCGGAAGTTCATAATTTACAACGAATTTGGTGCTTTATTTCTGATAATAGTGAAGGGGCAGACGTATAACAAGAGTCAAGCAAAAAGTCATAGTTTCAATTCTAAAAAAAATGGCCTTGAGGCAAAGATTTTATTTCGGATGCAAAAATGGATTTCTTGCTCTGTTACCTTTTAAAGTTATTTGCTTGTTTGCGAAATTTAAAATAATGGCATTAATGAAATTAAATTCGTTTTAAAACTAAGAAATAATATTGACAACTACATAACAAATCTAAAAGATTAAATTCCATTCAACGACCAAGCGGATGTTATTTATAAAATTGCTTTTAAAAACTGTAACGATAACTATATTGGACATACAAGCATTATAATAAAAAATGTAATGCTAAATCCAATAATAAAATAAATACTGCATTTTATTTAAAATTGTATAATGAAAACTAATATTACAATTTTAAAATTTTACGTGAACTACCAACTATTAATGTTTCTATACTGGAATGTTTGATAAATTAAATAATAACTGGCTCATTCTAAATACGATTCCTGCGAATCATCTTGTAAGTGTATTTTTTAAATATAATTTTTGTTTTCGCGTAGATAAATAAGTGTATAGATACATTTGACCCAAAATAGATTTAAAAATTAAGTTTTTAAAGCTTTCAATTATTTTATTGAGACGGATGAAAATCTTTGGGGGACAAAATTTCTTTTTATTTTTGCTTGTACTTGCAATATTATTTTAAAATTAACCTACAGAAGCTCGTAAAATTAAAAAAAATTCCATTAAAATTTTCATATTTATTGTCTTTAGGTCGTGACACTTACAGTTCTTTTCTGTGAATAGGGAAAATAAATTACTAAGACTGAGTCTCAGTGGAATAAGAATAATTATAATAGCAGAACTATCGATTCTCTTTTGTAGAAGCAATTTAAATGTTTCTATAATTATGATGTGTAGTGGACCGCAGTTGTCTTTGCGCATTATTCCCTTTGGAGCGATACTTTCCTCCTTTTAATTTACTAGACAAGTTTCCTACTAAATCGCCAGATCCTCTGATTTAACGCTTATACGTATATCGCAGTCATTAACGCACGTATTAACTCATACGAAAATTTTTCGGGCGCACCAAATAAAACCGGGAGGCGAAATTTGTTTTAAATTATTAATATGAAGGCAGTTTCTCGTCTGGTATAACAACACCTTTTATTTTCGTTTTGAGCAGAAGGCTTTCAGCGTACGTGAAAGTCGACACCGCTGCGTAACAGGGGTTTTATTTAAAAAATAATGAGGGTGCTGGCGGACGCTGAGTAATTAGCGCAGTAGCGCAGATTGAATGCGCAACTTCCCGACACCATACGCCAAATTTGAATCTCAGGTGCACGTGAAATCATAAAACAGTGATGATAAACGACGAATCGCAACCTTTGATGCTTACGAAATGAAAACCAATTTATTTCTTGTCCCTTCACAGCCAACAACGAAAACATTCATCAATTCAGGTTAATAAATACTACATGATTGTATTTTCAAATTGGTTGCTTTGTAGTCTGTCCTGTACTCATTTGAAGTAATCCGGCACGTGCTGGTACTTGGTAATAAATTTCTTACCTAAAACCGACGCTCTGTATGATACGCCTGTACACATCGTAAATGTCGCTACCACCTTCCTAATTATTTTCCTGTCGCAGCATGCTATATTGTAAAATAAGTATGTAAAAATTGTGTACTTGGCGTTTTTTTCATTCAGTTGTGTGTTATGTGGAAACTGCTCCAGAAGCAATGAAATATTTCAGTTACAAATCGTGCCATTAGAATACTTTATAGTACGAATTGCAAGCCTTTCATAAAAGATTGCAAAAACTTACTTCACGAAGTGTATTTGTTGCAAACCAATGGCGTATTTCATGAATACGCCTCGATCTAAAGGTTAGCAATTACAAAAGTTGAAGTAAAATTATTTTCTCAATCGTTCCCCTGCAAAAGTGTTGAATGTGTTGCCTTGTAAACTCACCTAGTACATAGCTTTGACGTTTGTCTTTAGTTAGTTAGTTTGATTGATGTGTTGCTGCTACAGAAGGAAGGGTCGAGCAGCACCATTGCTTAAGCGTCTTTCTGCTCTCTACCGCAGACTGTATCATTTTCAGTTTAGTTATTTATTTAAAGATGATTTGTAATTAATTGTGTACTTTATTTTGTTATAAATATTTTTTATTCGTAATGTATGACGTATTTCTATTTCCTGAATCGAGGACTAATGGAAAATTTCTAATGTGTCGCGTGCCGCCGCCTTCTTTGTTTTAATGGCCGAATGGCCCGAAGAAAAGATGGACACAATGGTAACTGTTCGACTGTAAATGAAATAACCATAAATAACGAAGTATGAAAAAGCACTGATCATCAAATTTGACCTGATACAAATAATTCGTAATGGAATCTACATGACAGCATTTCCAATTTATTATATGTAAAACCGGATACTTATCTCATCGTTTATGTAATTCAATAATATCTAAGGAATATACATGATTTTATGTAATTATTCGGCTTCACCAATGACGCTACCAGTTGACACGACTTTGGATTAATTAAAAAAAGGTTTGCAACGAAGCGTGAAAGACTGACAATTCTCCAAAGGGAATTATCCAGTACGAAACGTGTTCAGATCCTCTTCAAAACAAATAGTTTCATTGGGTGGAGTGGATTTACGAGAATCTACAGTGCTTTTGACAGGTTCTAACAAGTAAAGGAGCGTATTGAACTACGGAATATTAGAGAACGAGGGATGCAGTGGATCCGAGAACTGTTCCTGTAGAATATATTCAACTGCCGAGTGTCGTGACGTAAACATGTACCGATACCCAATGCATATATTTTTATCAAGATCTATTTTGGCTATTGTGGCTTACGGTATCTATCTTTAATAACTTCGTGAACTCTGTAAATTTTCAAGACATTTTGCCCTTTATGGTTTGAAATTTAGAAGTAAATTATTAACATACCCAATAACTAGTCAAAGATAAGAAAGGAAAAGAAACAATTTGATACGGCACTCAATTCCCGCACAAATATTTAAACTGACCTAAGATTATATCAAGAAAAGGCAAGAGAACACCTAAATATATAAATATATGGAAATCCAGGATATTGATTGTGTACATTAAGAAACCTCTAAAATAAAGAGAAATAAAAGTAAGCAACTAAGATAATATGAATTAGGCCAAGCATACATCCAGCAATGGATATTTTCGTGTTTCTTAAATTGAAAACTTGTGTAAACCTGACGACTTCTTAGGAAACTTTCCGTTTTAAATTGTTTACATTATTCTGTTTTTGTATAAACAACTTTTCAATCTCTTTTTTTTTAATATAGACATATGAAAGTAGTATCAGAACAAAGAAATATCATATTTTAATTTACCAGTATTTTTTGCATCTGTTACTGCCTTATGTTTTGTATTTTAAGGTTCCTAATTTTCTAATTTGCGCACTAATTCGTACTGTAGGCAGTGGGTCCTTGCAGTGTAATATAAGGACAGTCTATGAATATTGTCATAATTAATTGTCATCTTTCGCAAGATCACATTTAGGTTAACTTAATAAATAATAAAGCTAGTATTTCTTTCGGACTGGGCGTAAACTGTGAAAGGCAGGTTATAATGCCACCCACCTAGTGAACGTGAGGCGAGGTATTATGCTCTAGTCTCTAGTCTCTAGTCTCTAGTCTCTAGTCTCTAGTCTCTAGTCTCTAGTCTCTAGTCTCTAGTCTCTAGTCTCTAGTCTCTAGTCTCTAGTCTCTAGTCTCTAGTCTCTAGTCTCTAGTCTCTAGTCTCTAGTCTCTAGTCTCTAGTCTCTAGTCTCTAGTCTCTAGTCTCTAGTCTCTAGTCTCTAGTCTCTAGTCTCTAGTCTCTAGTCTCTAGTCTCTAGTCTCTAGTCTCTAGTCTCTAGTCTCTAGTCTCTAGTCTCTAGTCTCTAGTCTCTAGTCTCTAGTCTCTAGTCTCTAGTCTCTAGTCTCTAGTCTCTAGTCTCTAGTCTCTAGTCTCTAGTCTCTAGTCTCTAGTCTCTAGTCTCTAGTCTCTAGTCTCTAGTCTCTAGTCTCTAGTCTCTAGTCTCTAGTCTCTAGTCTCTAGTCTCTAGTCTCTAGTCTCTAGTCTCTAGTCTCTAGTCTCTAGTCTCTAGTCTCTAGTCTCTAGTCTCTAGTCTCTAGTCTGTACGCAACTTTGTGCCCGGAGACAAGCAACACTCCGCTCCTTTCTTCAATAAACAATTGCGTGGCGCCTTTCATCTCCTCTCACAACAGGATGCACATGATATTTTATTTAAAAGTGTTACAACTTTATGCTGCAAAGTTACTACAATCATTGTCTTCATGTGATTCAATAAAGTGGCTTAAATATTCCTCACTAGTCATTATTGAACCGAACAAAATGTCAGTAATGAAAGGACAATAGTCAAAAATGAAATGCCATCTTTATTTTACTTTTTATTCATATATATTACCATATTCCTTATTTTGGATACAAAGCTAATTCTTTGGGGCTCATTTGCCTGTGCCGACTTAAGCGCGAAATTTTAACGTTAGGAATTAAGGTTTTTAAGTCAGTTCAAATCTATTGATACTTGTTTAATATCTAATTTCATATTACATTTTAAAACATTTTCACTGTAGAGTCTGTGAGTACTTTCTCTTCAGTGTTTGTTTTTTGCAATCTTGACACAATGAACGATGTTCTTGAACGCAACACAAATTGCGTTTGTGCATCTACAGTCAGCAGTCCATGAAATTCTTCCATAATTTAATCCCCTTTTTGATACAGTCATTCATAAATGTTATTTCCAAAAATGGGGAAATTACTGAACAATTATTTTTGATTAAATCTCCGGTAGTTTGATAATGTTTTCAAATGTAACAAGAACGGTACAAATTATGGAAATTGAAGTTTTTTTTTTAATATTGGCTAAGATACGTTTTCCAAAACATTGACTATTCCATTTTCTTACTTAAAACTTGAACGTCAATAAATACAAAGCTGTACATTAAAAATTTTCAAGGATATTTGAATGGAAAGCTTTCAGATATTTATTTTATTTGCTACCTGATATTCTTCTTAAATAAACTTGGTTTAAAACGTTAAAGTTATCCATACCTGATATATATTTATGCTCGCACTGAGCAAAGTGACGGGGAAGGTTCTAATCACATCAAGTTTAAGGGAAAACATTTAAAAATGAGATTTAAATTAAGGAAAATATTTACCTAATTTTGAATTAGAAAAAAATCCCAAACCGAAGAAAGAATCATATTTATTAATCTCAATCAATGAGGATTTAATATTTTAATTCGTGAACATAATAGCGTGATTTGCAAACAATCATAATCATAGGCGTTCATGGCTGAATGTGATTAAATCACGTAATTGTGATTGCCTGAGGTACAGATAAGCTTCAGGATAAAATGCAGCGTTGTATAGTCGTTGAAATGCAATTGAAATGACGCGCTAACAGGAATCTCGGGAGACAACTTGTTAACACGACAACAGAGCAGATGAACCTATGACGGTTTCTATAAAAATTGGCACAACAAAGCTATTTTGTCGTGCACTGTCGAATTGTGATCATTATAGATGCGTGATCTTTGTATTGCTGTTCGACTGCAGAATCTGTAAGCTAGATTAACACATCTTATTCTCTGTCTCGTTTCACAACGAATTTATAAGCAATTTGAGGAACTTTGACGATGTTGAATAATTCGCATCAAAGAAGTAATAACTGCATTCATCGTACAGTTTAGAGTGATTAAATTGAAAATTTCAGGCGGTAACGAGTATTTAATGTTTGAAGAGCAATTATCTGTACTCTTTACAACGTACTAACTGGCACGTTTAATACCAAACTTTTTATGACACTAAAGATGTAATAAGACAACTTTCTGAGGTAGAAACAGCACAAAAACAAACATGATTACACATTTGTAGTTATTACAAAGGTCATAGAAGCTGTTTAAATGACGTTGGGTCAGCCTTCAGCCTTTATGAATATGGACAAGTATCATCGCGAGTTAGCAACGAAAGAGAAAACCGTCGAGCGTAAAGAGGTGGAGCATCGATCATCTGGCTACATTACCTTTTCAATGGCGGAGACTAGAAGTGAAAAGAACACCATAAAAAGAGATGTGATGACATTGAGCGATCACCACCCCGGGATTAACTTGGCAAGCCTCTGATCGTTCATTTTGTCGGAGTTCGGTTAGCTGCGTTTCTTAACTAGCCTCACATCCAGCTGTTACGCATAATTAGGCTAACTAAAGCGCTCACTTTCGCACTTACAATACATTCCAACATTTTATTTCCGTATTTTCTATGTGATTTAACGCAATTTCTAATCACACATAATAACGAGTCTCGCTTTAAGAAATTTGAGGAATGTAGCCTCGTCATCCAGAGATTGACTACGTGGAAACCTTGAGTGAGGTGCACATCAGAAAGTATCGTCCGTCGACCGCTCGAGTTGAAGCACGCGGTATTTGATCTTACGGCAGGCGCTAACTTCACCTTAATACACCGTTTCTCTCGATTCTCGTCGGAAGTAAAGCTGATATTAGTACTCAGAGCCAATCTAAAGACGAATCAATGTCTGCTAGCTGAGAAAATAACGCGAGAATAAGATTTCCTACCATCAACTGAGTTTTTTCAAAAATTCCATGCAGCGAGAGACTGTGGACGGTGATGAGAAATGATTCGGTTAGTATTTTAGTGAAGAGCAATATTTTCTGACATATTTGGAAACTCCATTTGAAACGTTGGCTTTTATTATTAACAAAATTTTACAAGCCCTAAACCTAGAGCTAATTTACATAATCGGTAGTCATGTTCTGGCCATTTCATTATGTAAAGTGTTGTGTCATCATTGGCTTTTCACATTTGTTTGGACGATATCTACCGTATTAGTTGATATCCGCAGACCGCTCGAGATAAGGCTACGTATCCTGTAGGGAACGATTACGATACAATTAGCTAAATAATCCACAGCCAGCAATCGATATGTAAACTCGTGCATTGTTCTGTTTCCAGTGTATCAGTCCTTCCAGAATGATGATCACGCTATAAATGTCATCGTACACGGAATAAAAAACTTTATTTCAGGAATATTTTACTTAGATTACTAACAAAAAACGAATTGTAAATTCCTAAAAACACATATTGCAAAATTTTAATTCATGAAAAGTATCATAAATAATTATAATAAATTACCAGTAAGTGAACTGATGGAGAGTCCTGTTTCAAATAAAAGAAAACTTTTACATTTAAATAACAAAATTGCAGTTTGATCGGACAGAATCAGTATTTCGGTAGGTTACACTTCATCTTAATAAATTTAGTTTTATTTACATATATATTAATAAGGTTGGCAGCTTGCCAGGTTGTGAAGTCTTTCTCCATAGTCACGGGTCATTAAATCTGCAAAATTGTGACTGGTTGAAACATAACGGGTGCAGATGACCATCATATGACTTGAATGACAAATGGAACACTTTTAGGTCCTAGATACCGCAAATTTGCTTACAAGCTGAGAGCCGAGGAAGAAAAACTCGTAGTCATTCGATGCAATGAGCAACTTGATCAACTCATCTATGACGACTTCGGTGTAAAATTCAATGGATTAGGTTGCATAAGAAATCATTCCACAATTATAATTTACACTGCAAACGAAATACCTATTTGCCTGGTATGATATGGTATGGTACGTTAGAGTTAGAAACCATATTAAACGACGAAATCTTGAAGACTGTGGCAGAAACGTTGTGTTCTTTTAAAAACCTGACCCGGTTGGTTAACCGTGAAGATTTCATCCGAATTATTCAGCGGGAAAGTCTACGTTCATTACTATTAAACGACCATTTTCAGAACGATAACAACTGACTTATTATTATAAATAAAACACGAAGAATGGCCAAATGTCACAGATGAAATAAATTTACTTAAAAACGCTTCGTCCCCCGAACTTTCAGGGTCTCCTGAGTTCTTTAATTAAAATATAGCAAAAATTTCATGTTAGTACTTCAACGTCCGCGACCAAAATGAGTTAAAACAATTTTTTCGAATAAAATTATTTCGTTACTTACTTGTAGCCATTCTTTGAGCTTTAAGGAATGTTACTTAAAAACACGGCATTTCTATACGACGACAAAAAAATACAAAACTTAAATTCATAAGGTTTAAGTATGTAGGAAACAATGAAATTCATTGGAATAAAGTTTAAATTTTAGACATTGAACGAATTTTCTCTTGAAACGCAACTTTTCAGAAATGTTACTTATTAATTTAGCAATATCTATAATATATTTTTGTTTAATGTTTGTTAAAAAGTCTTTATACACTTGTAATTTGAAATCTGGGTTTCAAAAATTATATTTATTAATAATTTATGACTTGGATGAAAAAAATAATTGCTGATAATTCATTGTTTAATCCTGACAACATTCATTGCAGAAAAATTTCTTAGAAGAACAAAAATTACTCAAATTTGTTTTTTAAATATTATTGCGTTCGTTAAGCCATTTGAGAGAAAAATACGGTTTCTTTTCAACTTTATATATTTTCCCTTATGGATATTTTATGCTCTTATAAAGAAATTTTAATTTAAAACGAAATCATGTTTCCTTCACCACTTGTAATTTTGCTTTACTAAGCTAAGAAAAATCGTTTTGTTGACAGTAAGGCCCACAGGTTGTCTGATCCCTTACCGTAGTAACATTCATAGACAGATTAGGAAAAATTTCTTTCAAAAATGTTGTTGTACTGTTCAATATAGTTTTTTGAATTAACGATAAACATATTTAAAGAATAATGTAACTTTTGTCTGGAATTTTCATTATTTACACAATACTAAGTTGGCTAAAAGTGTACACTGCAAAATATGAACACATTGGCATGACTCTGATTCGTGACAGCCGTTACCGTCACACAAACAACTTGATGCAACTGCACGTCAAGCCAAATTGCCATCAATCAAGTGGCTCTTAATATAATCCATGTCAATGTTGACAAAAAAAAAGGTTTACATAACCAGCTGTTATATTTGAAATAAAAAGGCGTGTTACTGCGGAAAATAAGAGACGCCTGTCGCAGATCGACTGAGTTGGCAATAGCCGAGGCACCTTCTTCAATATCTTCTCTTTTAACGTAAATACTTTCGTTTTTTATCAGATTCTATCCAGGGAAATATTATACGTCCCGACTCGTGGTTATCCTCCCTCCCTCCCGCGGATCAAAATAGTAACACTTAACGTTTCGAAAATGGCCAATTCTCACTATATCCGTTCTTCATTAACGTCCCAAAATTAGACTGTCCATATAACGGATTGAAAAAGCTATCGCATGACAAGCGGTCGTCCGGGTCTTCTGCCCGAATCTCATAATTAACTTTGATAGCCTTTAGAACCGAGTTTACATTTTTTATATGCCTCAGTATATTATGTTAAATTATTGAAGGATGAATGCGAAGTGTTCTGCAGCCAGCATACTCGAAGGCGAAGACTAGTTCGTGCCGAAATTTAACTGAAATTGAATTACCGAGATAATTAAATCCTTTTTGTGTGCAACGTAATTACGAGCCACAAACACGAAGGATTACAGCTGCTGTGACAAAGGACCTGCTCCAATGCTCTTTACAAATTGCATTGTGCTCTATGGCTTGTTTCATAGAGAAGGGAAGGCAAAAGTGTTTTGTACATGACTAACATTGTCCGTGCGGAGGTGTCGTATTGTTTCTATAAATGAATCATTGAATAGTTTTCATTCAAAACTAATTTTGCTTGCGCAGACCAGTATTATTTTTAAGAGCACAATGCTGTGCATTGTCAAGGTTCCCTATAATGACGGTTTATTTTCAGCAAAGCGTTGTTTTAAGAGTCGCCAGAATTCTTCCGTTTATCTATTAGAACACATCATTTTAAAATTTTACCATTCCTACAGATTGCATGGGAGTTAATTACTTAGATGGAGAGGTGTCTACTCTCACAGACACTCATACCAGAGCTCGAGCGTACACGTACGAAATAAAACAGGAATTCACTATAACAATTGAGCTTGTTTACGGCTACTACACTGTATTTAGAAGCAATTATTGTAGTCTTCTCCATTACTTGGGTCGGTTTACATTAAAGATGTTTAATAAAATCCAAATTGTATAGGGAACTCAATCGAGACCTTTGGAAGTGTTCACTTTTGAGAAGTGCGCGGATGTTCGCCTTGCATGCACGCACATACACACACACACACACGAGTAACTCGGTCATCATTTCCTCCAATTCCTATCTCCCAATCGATATTGCAGTTTCTTTAGTTGGCTGTCTCTCAAACTCCGAGCTATCGTTAATAAGATTTTAATCGTGATGTGACTCTAAACCTCCTTTGTTCCACCGTACGCAACATTCACTGCTGAAGCTGAAATAGTTGTGCTCAACCAAGTAGGATTGTTCTGACTGAATGTCTTCTCCCTGAAGAACTGATCATGCAAGGGTTTTTTTGGGTGGGGGTGGGGGGGGATCCTGAAGCAGGCAATTCACCTTAAATAGGAAGGGACTTGAAAAAAGGGGATGTGGAAGGTAGAGCAAGGTAGTCCCCAGGCTATAGTGTAAGGATCCTACCCGGTGTTCCACCTAAAGGTGATGCAGGGAAAAATCCTAGAAAACCTGCATCAGGTAGGTCGGGCTGCGCCCTTGTGATGACGGGACGGGAGACCGGATTGCTGTGGGAACGCAACAAACCCGCCTCCGTGTCTCGATCAGTATGGAGAGGCAGTTGGCCGACCGGTCCAGTGGGATCGGCGAAAAACTGTTACCGTATGGCCGAAGGTCTTCGACCCCCGTACGTATACCTCTCAGCCTGCAGGAGTCTTAAATCAGTTACCTTGGCCATGGACCAAGGGGGGAGGGAAAGAGGAAGTCAAGCTCATTTCCCATCAGGATATCCTCCCGATCTATTCCGCACTCCCTACCCATAGCATGCAACGGTAATTCCCTAATTCTTGTTTACTATCCGAAACGTTGCTTTCGTAATTCTTCTTGCTACATTTTTTGGCCTTTGGCCTATTTCTTACATTTAATCCGTGCCGTGCTTGACTTAAGATTGTCACGTTTCTGAGGGATCGTGAGATTAAATAACACACACACGTAGAGGTTGCTATTTTCTCCGTCGCTGATAATTTCTTTTCAACTTCTGTTCACTTTAAACCTCCTTTATTTAAACCAATCTTGACGATGACAGACCCGACAATAACAACTACTAAATATTCTACACTTGCCACAAAATTTCAATTCCAAATTGAGAGACAGCCATATGTTCAATTCTAGATACAGGCATAATATTTTTCTTTTGCCCCACCGGCAAACGTACTTCATGAAAATTAAAACAAAAATTTGGTTTATTAAGTGAAATATAATGCACGATTAATTAAATTAATTGAAATAAATAATAGTATTCCGGTTACTGTAACCTATACATCATCACGAAAGTTATGCAAAATAAATTACAAGTAAATGCGTGACTGTGTATAATGGCATTAAGAAAGCATTTGAGATGATGAATATCGTAGACGAAATGAATAAAAGGCATAATTTAGTGGGATGTTTGCAGAGTAACTGGCTGCTCCATTTGTATCATGTTCAACTAAAATCTTCTCCGTTAAACCATATTCCTATTTCACCTTCTTCTTGATATTTCCAACATATCATGTTTGTGACATGGGGAAGCAACAATCACCAATCGACAGTTACTTTGGATGTGCACCAATAATCTAGTGAGCTGTCAATGTTCATACATTATTAAAAAAAATATTTTTATGCTTCGATTGTCTCAACTGGTAAACAAAATCGTGCATAACTCTTTTAACAGATAATAAATAACGTTTGGAACAGCGATCGCTCTCTTGGTTTCATTTTGGATTGAGGAACGGATCTGCTTTGGATTTTGACAACATCCTTCATTCAAATTAACTATTGACCAGTCGAAAAATATACCTCATCAATTCTCTTTTGAAAAGTATATTTTAAACACGTTCGATAAGAATCGCTTGTGACAAAGGAACGGATGCCGGAGTGTCGCAAGCAGATGGTTAACTAGAAATCTTGCAAGTTGCCAACTGAATTTCGCCAGAACTTATCCTGTGCGACACGACGTATCAAGACCCTGAAGCACGCTTCTCGTCCGACAACTCAAAAACAACGTTTCGCTTCGTTCTGGTACTGACATGCGCCTTTATTTTCCTTCACAAATTTTCTCTAAACGAAAAACCATCTTACATGTGCATACACAATTTAAATCATTGACGAAAAATAACATCAATATATCTAATAGGTAAGTTTTTTAAACAGTTTGCTACATTCATTAAATAGTAAATACCTTAAATACTGTATTATTTTCGTGGATATTGTGAATTTTATCTGTTAATAATTTCGAGTCTGTATAAGAAAGAACGTCCTGTGGTATAGTGGTCAGAGCCACTGCCTCCTTGATTACTTCCCACATCATTATGTTAGTCCGTCTTAAATCGTACAATTCACGACGAAACATTCAGTTGAAAAACTTGGGACTTCAAAAATGTCCATTCTTTACTGTACACAAATTAGAAAGCAATGTATTTATTTTAGAAAACGTTGTTTATAAATTACTCGTCACTGTCAAGTAAAGTGTATTATAACGTCGTCATCATTATAATAGATCAATGAAGGGTGTATTGAATATTTGTTGTAAGTTGCGCTCATTTAATTGTCCGAACGGAACCTTTTCAAGTGCATCGTGCAGTTATATTGCGATACGAAATTACGTCCCCTGTGTTAGAGCATTCACATTCACAATCACAATTATTAGAATGTAGATTTATTCTAATATTTTACGTTTATAATTGCTTCACTTTGTGCATTATTTGACTTTTAACCGTTTTTCGGTTATAATAACCGCAACCTGACCGGGTCAATGGCAAAGTCTATGGCTAAGGCAATGGCAATGGCAATGGCAATGGCAATGGTTTCAGATATCGAGCCTCGGACCGCCAGATGAAAGCAACTTCCGGTGAGCAGACGCGCGTTTCACTGTAATTTCCCGAGTCGTCCTCTGAACGACAGCTTCGTAGCTTTGTTCCTCTGCTCACAAATGCCATAACAAGTCTGCCAGCTAATTGATTTAGAGAGGAAATGTAAAGAGATGAGATTTTTATAAATTTTGAACAAGTCTGTAAAGGTCGCACGCAGATGCTGCGACCAAAAGCAAATATTTTAGCTTGGAGTGCAAATCAATGCGAGAAACGTAAATAAGTGAAAATAAATACCCTAATAATGTAAATAATTTGCTTTCACAAGCATGATGCATTCCGTTCGTTTTATGGTTACAATACGTTGTAAAAAAATATACGGGGGGCTTGATTATTGAAAATAAATCAGACAAAATTATTTGCGTTTTTAAAGGATATAATAACTTTGTTTATATTTCAAAACAGTTTCTTTATAGGGTCCTGCGCACTATATATGTTTATTAAGAGAATGATTTTTAAATTTCAAGTGGTTTCTCAGGGTTCATTATCGGGGTAACAACGTGCAGCAGAGATTATACGTTAGTGACGAACTTGTTTCATCTTCTGTGCGATTCCGTCCCTGGATGTAAATGCGAATTTATCGCCGAGGATTAAAATTTGCAGCACGCGATTCTCTGTCAGCTGTTCCCTGTCATGTGTCAAAGATGTGCGGCTTTATCGCCTGGACGCTATACGTTCATTCTACATCCTGCTCCGTGCTCTTAAAGACGAAGAACAGGCGTTCTAATGACAAGTTGCCTTTATTTGTGAATTGTAGGAGTCAAGTGCCAAAGTTCCGGTTTGCTGATGTCAAGGGGTTGTGTTATCAATAAAAAATGTCATCGCAGACCTTTTCCACTTACTTGTGTTAAACTTAGCAATTATTTTCACTTTGACATTTTAATGAAAGTTTTAAATCGTGGAAGAAAGTCCCACTTCCACTGCTCATCGCTGATTGGTTATAGATGTGGGGCGACAACCGCTTGCGTAACCAACCAATCGACGACAACTTGTGTATTCGTACATTTTGCGAAGGACTTTTTCAAAAGAATCACAACCGAAGGTATTTTAAAGAATTACCTTTCTTTAATCTCTTTATTTACAGTGGCGTCATCGCGACTACGTTAGGGTGAACTCGTGATCACACACAACATCCAAGCCCGTGCCAGGATCCGAACCCGGGACCTCTGTCATGCGAAAAAAACTTTAAGGCGACGACATTTTGAAAATTTTCATTATACCGTGGAAAGTAACCGCTCGTACAATACTGCCATCATGTGTGTCTTGTTACTAAAATTACCTTTATTTAAATTACGCACGAAAGCAATATACTTTAGTGTAACAAATGTGTTTCAGCTTGCCGCTTAATTATTCCGTTTTAAAAAATTGGACAGTAGTGCGAACTATGTAGACGGAATTAGAAATGTACCATATTACAGTATTGGTAATCGTGCCACTGTTACAGTATTATTAATACTTAACATATTTAAGCACGTAAAGTTGTAGCACGGGGTGAAGTACTGCTACTTTGCTACTTCACCGCGAGTGCTTGGAACACAAACTTGTGACTATATAATCTAAGTTAACAGTTTCTACAAGAGGGAATTAGAGGTTCTTCCTGAAGTGGACAGTATCATGTACCTACTCATGCGGAGGCGTAAGACAAATCTTTCGCAGATGGGAGGAAATGTTCCCATTTGAAGGTATTGTATCGTTTATTTTATTTTCAGTTATAGTATTTCTTTGGGCTTAAAATGCGAAACAGAGTTGCCTTAAAAAGGAGATGCTTAACATATTTTCACGCTGATAAAACGTGTTTCACGAAAGAACACATTGACTATCAAATTAATGGACCCAAAGATGTATATTAGAAGTAAATAACGGCAGTTTGTGGATTTTAAAAAATTACCGGCTCTCCATCCCCGACCCAAGTGGTGGAAGCCTAATTATGTTGAATTCGATTCGCGAAGAACGTGTTCAAAATTTGGTCAAAATTGTTCCATCCGTTAAAGTTAGTATGCGGAAGTCTGTTTTACCTTTTTACAACTTTAATTGCACTTTTATTTCAAAATTAAACTCAGTTGCTCACATTGTTTGCCGGTTCTTTCTACGTGATGCCCTCAACCCCGACCCTTAAGCATACTCTTCTTCGATTATGGATGGGGTTGAAATTATACACTATCAAATTAATTTATCCAAGAATGATTTAAATATTGATGTAAATATTGGCCGTTATTGCTTATTTAAAATTTCCCATCCCCACCCATAGTGGCGGTAGGCGAGTCTTTTCCCGTCGGTTCTAATTTCCGGATCGCAAAGAACACGTGTACCAAATTTGGTCGAAATCGGTTCACTTGTTAAGATATGTACGCTGAACAATTTGACCGGCTCGGCAAGATCGTCCGAGATCGTCGGTTTCGGCTAACGCGTTTGGACGAGGATTGGCTGTGACCCAGCACCAAACAGGACGGATTACTTAAAGTTGGCACCGTTGCGAGCTTGTTTTCTACTTCAGCCAACGTCTTCACCAGGATCACTGAATTATTATTACCATTATCGTCACACGAAGTGCCGTTGTTTCCTTGAGAAATAATGTTTGACCTGATGCCAATCGGGTAGACAAAAGGAATCATTTCTTTGTCTATTACTGATATTACAACACCGATACTATTTTAAACATTCTTAGTTTACATTTAAAATGTGAATGCGATATGATGGGTGTTTACTTTGCCCGATTAATATGATTGGTAGGTGAAAGAAAGTCGAAGAGGTAACGCGATGAGACATCTGAGAAGGTCCAAAAATATTAAATTGAGAAGATATGAACCAAGAAAAGAAAAAAGGATAGCAAAACTATAAACGCTTGACCGCACGTGCGGTAACAGCTCAATTTAGAGAATACGCACACAGTTAATACAAAGTTCGTGTAACCTGCACAACGTATTTATTCCTTTTACTGTTGTGTAAACTTTAATATATACTGGGACAGAAGCGCGTGTCATCGAATTACGTAAAAATTGGAAACCTCCATACCCAGACACATTTTCCGTTTTGTTGCATTTCAAGTTTGTTACCTGCAGAGCCTTAGCATCTTGAACGACGTTGATGATTACCGCAGCTCGGGCGTATTGCGAATTCCGAAGATAGTCAACTAGTGCTCTGTTGCCAATAACAGAAACACGAGCAGAGAGGCGAGAGGCGAGAGGCGAGGCCACTATACCTTGCAATTCTTTGTTTTCCACTTCCGTAAGCAGAGATGCCGCAAAGTTGCAACATAACAGGGGAATTACGAAGGAATTTGAAGAAAGCTTTTAGAATTGTGCACAGAAGTTAATGTAGCATCCATTGAAATCATTTCTTAATTTTCTAAGTTGTAGAAATGTCATGTTGGGAGGAATAATTTCTGAACTGCAATAAAATTATATAAATTATATTCTACAAAATACGAACACATGGACGGACGATGATAAACAAAGCCAAAGATTTTCTTATATACTTAAGTTTGTACATTTTCGTTTATATACAATTTTACATGAGTATAAAATTTCAAAGTTTTCTAAACTAAATTTTGATTTATTCGTGTATTCATCGGTCTTCGATTAACACTTTTAACTAAATATTAGGGCATGCTGTCTAATCAAAGTCAAAGCAAAACCTGTCAACTTGGGAGCTACTTTCAGGAATGTTGTTTAAATGCCTTTTCGTGTGTTTCGATTCCAGGAGAAGGCATTTCGTGAGATTTTAATATTCTTATCATAAATGTAACTGATGTGTTAATTAAGTTATTATTAAACATTTGTAACAAAATTCATTCTTATCTGTTCACGATCGTAAATGGTAATATTAAAATTGATATATTTAACTTTAGAATACCTTGATCGAGTCCATTACACTCCGAGACTTAATATCACTGTCCACGAAGCTAATCGCTTTCATCACGCCGGATCAACGATTACTACTGTATTGTCAATTGGCTTGTTGGACATCTGTGCCATATTTATTAATCATGCTCATAGCATCAAAGTGTGTGAAATGAGATTCAAACAAGTATAGAAGAATTTAAGATGAGGCACGTGTTCTAGTAGCGTTTTCACAAATATCTTCTCACGGTAGTTGTAATCTGTGCAGAAACATCGTTTAAGTAATAGCTTTTAATTAATACAATCTAATATTGGACACATTTAAGATATGAGACGAAAAACTATTTTAATATTGATGTCAGCTTTGAAATAATTCATAAAGCTAGATAGAAATATTTTTGAAGTGACACTGTTAAAATTTTAAACTGAGCTAAATGAAAATGGAGAATAAGCAAATACTTTCCTAAAAAAGTTTATTTTACTTTACTTTTATTAGCTTTAAATAGTTATACAATTGGGTGCCCAACAATTGATTTTTATATATTTAATTTAAAATTAGCTATTACTAAGTTGTTGAAACATTATCTTTTTATTTAATGTATTACTTTGGAAAGAAAGAAGTCCTCGTTCATCCCATAATTGGAACAAATTAATTTAGGAGACGAGGGAAATCTCAAAACAAAATTACTTGAATAACCTCGATACTTACTAATACGAGGTTCATTTCAACGCATAGTTGTAAGCTCTAATAAGCTGGAAATTAGCATTAAAATTAAATGTTATTATACCTGTTTTTGAATAACATTACAAAAGATTATTGTTTCTGAGATAAAACGTTCACTTCAAACAATTATCGATACGTTCATCAGTGGCCACGTTCTTGTTTTGAAAAAAAGAAATTACCCATCGGTAATTGCGATGCCTGTTGCATTTCAAATTGTGCCATTATTTATTTTGCTCCGCTTTAGATGACACTTGGGCTTGTTCGACGAGTGAGAGTAATGATTATGAAACAAGTGGCCTGTATCGCCTTTATTTCCAGAAAGTGCGTCATTAACTGAATTCGAATTCGTGTCGGGGATTAGAAGCAGTTATTGCAATCACGTGTCCGTGGATAATACGGCAGGTAAATACAGCTTAGTGTATTGAAAGATTTACATTACCATCGATTTAATATCGTAAGTGCTCCTTTGTCGCCTTCACTCGATAAATTATTTTAGTAAGAACATAATTATATGAGGTGCAGTACGGGGAACTCATTATGAAAGCTCGACATTTACGCTTTGATGTCTAAATAAATCAGTTATCACAGAAATGTAAAATGTCGTGCTAATTCCATCACATAAGTTACACCTTGCAATAAAATATAATCAAATTTATTAAACCCAGTTAGAATATTTATATTTGACTGTAATTTCTACAATTTAACAAATTTACTCATAATTACGCTGCATTTTTAACAGTATTATAATGTTGGACGAGACGACTGTTGTGCATGGAAATACGTTCACTGATAATTGATATCAAAATGATTTTCAGCAATGTTTCATTATTCATTTCAAGCATAAAACTGAACTCATAACTCTCTCGTTTTGTAATAGAAATTTAGTAGATATTATTGTCGGCGTTTCCATTGCGTAGTGCTTTAAGAATAGCCAGAAATCGAAAAGTAATTCTTGACGAGAGGAAGGAAACAGGCCAAAAATAAAAATGTAGTACCCTCGGCACCCACTCTTTATCCAAGCATATAAAACCGTGCATCAAATCTTGATCAAATATTTACCGGGCAGAAATATGACTGTAGGTTGATGTTGACAATCTCATGGCAATCCGCTGAAAGGGAGCTTCTTTACTGCTCCAAACGTTCGACTGTGTCTTTGTATTCTTTATTATTTCAAACGTATGCTTCTAATTATTCTTGAAATCGCTTAACTTAGTAGGTAATTAAGTATTTTTACTTGCATATACATTATTGGAAATCGTCAAAGGTTTCTAGGTAATACACATATAAAGACAGCCTATTTTACACTAGTCCGAAAAGAAAAGAAATAAATACAAATTGAATTCATTTGTAGTATTTTCTGTTAGGAGAATGTTCTGTTTCTGGAATATTGTACCGCAGTACGAGCCTTTCCTTGTTAACTAAGCATCTATAACCTCTACGCGTGTGTTTTTCTGTCTGTGAGTGTTACTGTATCTCACGATCCCTCAGAAACGTGACAATCTATTGAAAAAAATCCTTCTATTAATGCGTCATCGACATATTTTGGAAGATATGTTCCGATTCTGAAACAGTTAATAATTCCCCTTATAGTGTAAGTTTTTGGTAAATTGTGTGTGGGAAATATTTATAATTTCTTACAAGTTGAATAGACTATCGGAATATTGTACTTTTGACGATTTGTTTACAGAAATCAAACTTCTTAATTCCAATGATAAATCTTAAAAGTAACATTTTTAATGGTATGAAGTAATTGTTCTGTAGAATGTGGAACGCCGGGATCTTTCAAAACTCGATATTTCTTGGTAGGGAGCTCGAATTCCTTACCATAGTTTTACATAAATATAACAAGCTTACAATTTATTATAATAAACATTTTAAGTCTTTATTTGATAAATGTAATTAATGCATAAACATCAATCGTGCTGAAGTGTGTGTGCTCATCATAGTCATCAGAATAGTGTTTTGTGTGTGTGATGCTCAGAAAATAATAAATAAACATATAGTGTTTTCTTTAGTTTGCCTTGGCGAGTGGGAAGGAAAAGCGGACCTTGCGATGTCCAGCCGCGTGCTCTACCAACTGAGCTAATCCGAGTCGACTTAACACTAAGCTAGGCTCAACTACCAATTCGCTAATCACAATCCTCACGTCCTAATCCTAGCAAATACATGAACAGAATTACGGCGTGAGAAAAAAATGCCACTTTACACACGTGCTTCACCGATGAGCTAATTGCATCTGTCGAGCTTTCTCAATATAAACACATCACGAGCGCAATTCATTTTCTTTCTCTATTATGAATTATAAGCGGAACTTAAGATAAATGCGTCACATATTTAATTAACTGTATCTATATTTCTGTAAAGACAGGAAAATGCTTATCGCCAGCCATATTGCTGACGTGCTTTTGTAAGCGCTAGTTCGTTAGAAAATATTACAAAATAAGATAACATCGATCGGGCGCCAACCGTTTCCAGTGACGATTCGTTCCCCTGAAATGTATGCGCATGTTTGCTGCGACAAAAGCCCGGGTCACGACATATGCAGCCGCTTCTCCAAATCTATCTCGTGATCCCTTTTATGGGTTTATTTTCCGAGAGATTTCCCCTTTTATGCTCGTCGTGATGGAATGCCCGTCACGGCCTGAAATCGCTGCAAAGCTTGAAAGATGTCCAAACTTAAGATTTCAAGTAGATCACGGTCGTGAAAAAAACAAAAACGCAACAGAACATGGCGCATGACACAAATTTATACGTCGGTCCATCCGTTACTACTATATAATGCACGTAGACCGACATGGGTTTAAACGTAAGCTCTCAAATGAAGAGCACAGCGTAGAAGCGAAAACTGAAATCCATTCTATTTGATTTTCTTTGAGAAGAGGCAATGTTAACACTAAATTTCGTCAGTTTTTTCTGGTGTATGTGCTGCAGAAAGTGTTCCCGAGACCTCTTCTGCTTCCGTCGTGGAATACGCGTGGTCTGAGCGAAAAGCGGAGACACGTTCCTAGTAAGTTTCCAGGGGAAACCGGTGAAGCGGTAAAGACGTAAAAGAAATGTCTCCAATATTTGGAACTAGGATTCCCATAAGTCAGGAGCCGAGGCTCACAACATGTGAGCAACGGAGACCTGGGATGCCTCTTATGATCGATTAAACATTCCGTCGGGATCAAATATGTTAAATCACATGTTAGCCAAGAGTTTAAATACTGTACGCGGTTAATGCAAATAGTTTCTGGGCGACGTTTTAAAATAAAAGTAGCTTTCAATTTTATTATAAAATACTTGATCCAGATTAAAGTAAATCATGAAGGTATTTCGCAAGGAAAACCATACTCATCGTCGTATGATGGAAACGTCGCGTCAGCGGTCTAACATTATTACCAACTTACAGGCATTTATTTGGTACGCAACCATTTAAATACAGAAAGTCGTCTACTTCATACCTCATCAATATTTGACGGTTGCTCTCGTTTTAATTTTGGTTAGAGAGCAAATGCCACCAGTTTGTCTGTCTTTCAGATCCTATGAAAACGATGCAGCGAGAAATTTATAACGGTGTTTTTTTCACTTCCATTAAACTAGTCAAAATTAATATTCCATTGCAAAGTTCTCACAAAAATGGAAGCCTAAGCGTGTAAATGTTATTTTTTTCCCCTCCCCCCTCCTGCTTTACTGCTTTACTCATTAGCACGTCGGTAACTGGTTTCGCGTTAATTACGTCGAACATAATCGCGACTGGCAATCTGAATAGAGCGCAAGAGCTTCGTGCAATAAAACGTCATGTTAGGCTGTATGTTTATCGGAAATACGACTTGGCAAATTGTATTGGCACATCGCAATGTCTGGCAGTAAATTTAAGCTGAAGCAACCAACGGACACGTTATGAGCAACGCCCACAAACAATCACATTTATTCATTTATTATTCACAGCTTGTATTAGATTCGCAAGTCATTCCTCTATGTGCACCTAAAGTAAACATTTCACCTATTTCATAATCTTCAAAATAATAATCAGATTATCAAATATGCCATTCACTGTATGAGCCGAGTTGACAGTTACAACTGTCAAACAGCTAGTGCCAAATTCAATTTGGTATTGTCGCACTTAACATTTAATTGAATATGATTAATAAATCCCCTTCTATCGGTTTCAGTTACAAACATCGTATTTCTATAAAAATGTTTCTTACATTTCATATTGCCCTTATAATGTTAAAAAGATTATTCAATATACGATACGCAAGGAACAATTTATTACAAAAAATTTCTTTCTTGCTTTGAATAAATGTGAGTATAAATTAATAAAATATATCGTTAATAAATTAGCCTCCCTGTCACTCGAAGAAGATTTCTGCAAGTTCGCCACGGGGAAAACATTCTGACCGCGCTTTCACGCTAATACTTGAAACAGCTTCGTCGACTAATTTTTCATTAGAAAGTGAAAATTTTAACTTGCAGGCATACAAGTTTGATGGGATCGCAATGACTTGACAGACACTTCAAAATGTCCAACTTCTTAACATTACTGTTCTAACAATTGTAGCAATTACGGATGCAGCGTCGTGGCATAAATTTCACCGCGGTAATCGTCGCTTGTCTGCTTCCAGTCTCTGGAATGAACCCAGTAGTCACACCTTTCTTTGTAGATGCTTTAAGGCCGCCGGAGCCATCACGTTGCCTCATCTAGATAATGTATATGTGAGCATTTTCCTCTTCTCTAATTTGATGCTATCAGCGATATGAGAACGTTAAATAAGGGCGCTGCGGGAGTGACGTTGGGAATGCCTCGTACTCGAGATCCTTGAGATCCGTAGTAAGAGTTGTCCGCTGATACCGCAGCAAGTCCACCCTTCCTGATGTAGTTTTCTATGGTTTTCCCTGCATCAATTTTAGGTGAAACTCAGGGTAGGATCCTTAAACTACAGTCGACACTTCCTCGGCTACCTTCCACATCTTCCCTTTTCGATTCCCTTCCTATGCTGTTAAAGGGGAGTTGACCAAAAATAATTATACCTTTCATATTTAAATCCCATCGGGCGTAAAATATGCTGTACGCTTGGCATACATGTCCTATATTTTCCACCTCAAAGCGTCATGATAAAAAGTAACAGGTCTTTGGATAAGACTGAAATAAACCCAAAGGCAGTGCAAAAGAACGTTTGGCAGTCGCTCTCCGTTATTTACCAACTGGACGATCACCTCAACACATTCCATCGGTCTATTTATACCGCAACGAACAGTTTTTTTAATTCATTCCGGAAAGCGCCTCGAATGCCTTCTTCTCGTTTTATAACAAAGTTTTTCTTTGCTTCCGGTTCTACATGTTGCTTGCAGAATTCACGCAACTTTCCGTAGGCACAATTGATAAGATTTTTCTTTTTATACTCATCACTTTTTATTTATTTCAGGCAAGGCAAGTTTCTAAACAATTCTATAAATGCTTCAAGGTCGGACCGATTGTTAATAATGTGAGAGATTTGGAGCGTTAGATATGTTCGAGTCCCCGCGGCCCACACTTCTGTCAAGCGCAGACCGCATGTATTATTAATTATAACGTACTATTTTCTCTTTTCAAAAAGGTTCCAACAAAGTCATTAATAATTTTCAGACAGAAGCATAACATTTGATAACGCTAACATATTTTTGAGATGGTCAAATTTTTATAAATAGTTTACACGAAGAGAACGTATACTGGAGGAATGTCGGGAATGTTGGGAATGGTGCAGTGTTTCTATATCTATATTCATATAGAGGAGAGACTATCTTGTCACAGCTGATCTACTGGCCTGACATCGACCCTCTTCGGGACATTCGGTCGGGTATATGCTGAACCTTCCATCATCGTCAAGTCGTATGACCGAACCAAAACGACGGTAAAGCGTCTAATAGGGAATTATTCCAATTCTTTTATAAAAATTACGTGTCCTGACTAGCGTATGTACACTCGTGGAATTTCACTACCTCTTTGTGAAATAAAATGGGAATACATCTTGAAACCGATCGCACATTACACAATTAGATTAAGTGTCTAACGATTATGAGCTTCGTACACAGTTTCGCAATTATAGTTTTCACTTGCCTCCCTGTTCTCACTTTACAGATTACCCTGAGTAATTTAATTTAATAATGGAGCTTAGAAGAAAACGGAGATTTTACATAGTTCTGAATGAAATAACTTGTTTCCATAGATGCAAGGAGGCAGTCACTTATCACGAGTTCAATTCTCAACATGTTCTTTTCTGAAGTCAAAAATATACAATCAAAAATCATTGTTGTCTTTAAAATACAAGTGTGTTATAATATTAGCTTACAATAATAATGGAAAATATTTTGAGTAATATTATGTAAAAAAGACGCAATATTATTATATTGTAACAAAAGTGGACAGAATACGTTTTACTCATAATATTTATAAAAATGGAAACTGAATTTGAATTAAAATACAAACAATTTAAAACGCCTGAGATGTAGGGCAAAAAGTAAATGCGCCATTAACTAATTTTTTAAAAATAAAATACAGTGTCCTACTAAGAAGTGTTTGATTTTGAAAGAAAGGAACTACTCGTGAACACCCAAAAATTGTTCATTTAGCAACTCTTTTTGCTTGACCTCACATCAGCGGTATACAAATTTCATAAATCTCTGTAGAATTACGATCACCAATTAGCTGTGTAAATTAATCTCAGTTGATCACTAATTTTCTTTATCTTTATCCATCCTGCCAGTGTTTTACAGGTTGTACTTGGATATATAAACATGATATTTCCAAATTAAATTCAACATTAAAAAATAACATACTAAGTTTACGAAGGACGAAATTGGTATTGAATCAAAAGATTTATATTATGTTAGTTACAAAGCCACTTATATCTATTTCTTAACAATGAAGAGAAAAGTATGAAATACCTTAATCAGAATTACGTAGAATAAAAATTTGTGGATGTCACTAGCCTGCTGATACCTATAAACAAAGTTGTTATTGAAATCTACAAATAATTCATAGAGACACATTTAGCAGTTGTGGCACGAAAACTGTGTGTTTCCTGAGTAAGTCCACTTTCTTTTGTGATGGCCATTATCCGCAGCTACTGCCGCTTTTCAAATTATATTTATTGTTCTTTGAAACTTGTCCAAAGCGCCAGTCGCACATACTGGAATTACGTTCCCTGTAATGCTAATTTATCATTTTTCTTGTTAAAGCACTTGCTCCAATATTGAGATAAATGGCAGAGGCGCCACGCGAGCTTCCGCTCACATATTTAACGGCCTCGTGTGCTTGAAAACACTCAAATCTTAATGGCGCTTTAAATCTCAAATTTCATTCGTGTGCAATTTTCAAAACACGTTTAACAATGTTTTCACTTAAAAATTCTGTTCTTAAACATACATGTCGAGTTTGTAAGCTTTTGAATGCTGGAAACGCTCTCTGTGAGTTTAAAGAACGACATCAAAAAGCGACGCTTGCTATCGTAAATTTCAGTTAGAATTTAGTGTATAGAAGAACTGAGACGGTGAGCTTTCTGTTAGTTTCTAAGTCATCAAGTTTTAAAAGTATACAGATTTAGGGACACGAGAAGCGGCGTTTGTGTGCATAATAGACGACGGTTAAAATAAGTAAGGCAAACGGTCTAGTGAGAAGGATGGTTATTAAGAAGAATTAAACACTGTTGTACATATTTTTTGCTGGAGATAATAAATAAAAAGAGGAAAGTGCGTAAATCTCAAAATTTCTTCGTGGGCGAGCAAGCAGGGCAGACAGACTCCTGTAAACCACTACAACGTTAGACATTTTACCCAGACCAATTAAATAAATAAAAAGTGTGATAATTGTTTTAAATAATGATACAGCTTTCCATAAATATAACGCAGAGTTGTAAATGAATTTCCGTAGGGCTTCCCGGTTCCAGTAGTCTCCAGTGTTTCACAGTCAGCTACTTTCACATCTGCCCTGTTGTCCATATTTGGCTTACATTTCTTTTTTGTACTAAATCATATTAGAGAAAAATCGTATTTTAAAAAATTTAAACCACTCTACTTTTCATCCCTTTTTCGAATCCCTCAGATGAGTTTAAAAATTCTAAAAAAAAGGTAATTCACATTAGTTACCAAAATTAAGTAGTTACAATAAAGTACAATACAATATAAAAAGCTATAATAACATTAGTGATTCTTTATATATAAATTTCTGTTCTTATTGTAGTTTCACATATGAAGGAATACGAAAAATTAATTACAATAAATTGCATAATAACAACAGTTTCATAATAAATACTTAATTTAATTAGAAATAATGTTTGAAAAGAAAAAAATAAATGAAATTAAAAAATTAATACTGGTATGATTCCATGTCCGCACGTTGAGGCGATCCAGTCAAAACGGTCCCGGGTTCGAATCCTGGCACGGGCTTGGATGTTTGTGTTGTTGTTGTCGTGGTCAAGAAGACCGGGATTAAGACTGCTGGAGGATCGATAGGCCGACCACGTGCAAGATGACAGTCCGCTGTCGACTCGGTAGGCCCAGGCCCTCAATGGGCTGTACAGCCATGGATTCCATAGATGACTGTTGACAGCTGATGGTACAAATATTTCCCGACTGTTGGAAGTACTGATTATGAGTGTAGGGGCGGAGTAATTATGAACTGACAATTTCTGGACGTAGAAGCACTGTCTATTGTCATGTCCCCGATGACTTTTTTCGTTTTTCCATGTCTGAAAGTAACTGCATTACCTTCAGCTCAAATTCCACTACTTCATCGTCGTCAAACATTCCTAGCAAAAGAATAATTCCGTTGAAGAAATAAATAGGTCTTCCTCCTCAACAGTCCCTTATGATTAATTCGTTCATGAAAGAGAGAGCTACACATTTAAATATACCGTGTCCATAACTGACTTTACAAGTATAACGAATCGTGGAGGAATTTCAGCAAATAACCTAATAAACATGATGACAAATTACTTTTTACTACTACACGTTCAGTAAAATTGCAGATATTAAACATTTAATATATAAATAAAGTAATTATATTATCTCACTTAACACTATAAATAAAACACAAAAAATTGCCGAATGTAAGAAAAGGAAATTTCAATTAGAAAACGCTTTAGGGATCTTCTCAGTTCTTTCTACAATAAAATTTATAGTTAAATATACATAGATGAATAGAAATTAATAAATGAAATTGGTATGATGTTTTTTTTGGGTAACAGGCTACATGAGGGTGATCCTGAAACAGGCAACTCCCCTTTAATAGCATAGGAAGGGAATTGAAAAGGGGGGGATGCGGAAGGTAGAGCAAGGTAGCCAAGGGTTAACTAGGGCCCCCGGGCTATGGTTTAAGGATCCTACCCGGTGTTTCACCTAGAGAGATGCAGGGAAAACCCTAGAAAACCTGCATCAGGTAGGTCGGGCATTGGCTACTATTCTCACGCCCTTCCGAATGACGGGAGACGAGTTTGCCTGTGGGGAAGCAGCATTCCCTTCTCCGTGTCTCCACCAATTTCAGGAGGCAATTGGCCGACTGATCCAATGGGATCAGCGGACAACTCTTGCCATATGCCCAAGGTCTTTGACCCCAGTACGTATACCTCCTAAAATAGGTGAAGGTGTCTCGGCATATGAGAACTTTGATAAAAAATACCTAGAGAGAGTGCGAGGCATTCCCGACATGATCAGGTAAGCCCCGCAGTCACTCTGGGCTGAAGCGTCTGCGAGAAAACTCCCGCAGCGCCCTATCTGAAATTGGTATGATGTCGTACTTACAATTATAATAATACAAAAATTTTGTGTTGCACCTGCAAGTCCGTGGCCTAAATGAGCGAAATGCTGCACAAAAAATCAAATCTTAAATTCTTTAAATTTAAAAACATACGCAATATTTAAATTCTATACTTGATTTTTATTATAATTTACTCCTGTAAAATGGAATCTTTAAAGTGTAAATTTTGTAGTTTAAAAATATTCTGTTAGTATATTTATGAAATATTAAAGTTTGAAAAGCGGAACACTAATTTGTTTCAAACAAATGGCGAGTTTCATGAATACGCGACCAGAAATCAGAGGTTCAGCTCTAAGGTCAGGTGGACAAGCATCGCCCTTGTTCTCTCTCTCTCTCTCTCTCTCTCTCTCTCTCTCTCTCTCCCTCCCTCCCTCCCCCTCCCTCTCCCTCTCCCTCTCCCGTGTTGTGTTTATATTTACTTTTGTCTATATACATTTTCTTTTATTAATTTATTTTAAGATTATTTGTCTTTAATTATGCACTTTATTTTGTTCATTTTTAATGTATGACGTATCCTATTTCCTTAATCGAGGACTAATGGAAACAACAATAAATCTAAATCTAAAGCGTGAGCTTTGCCGTTCAATTCGTCTCCGAACGTTACAGCAGCAACAATAAATTGTTTAATATTAATATTAATTGTATAATTTTTTGTAGAAATAACTGAGGAATTCCCTGAAGCTGGGGGCCGAAACTTTTCCTACTTAAATTTGTCTATTTTTGACTTTTGGCTATTCTTTGTGTTTTATTTAATATATACGTAAACAAAACACGTATAATGTCCTATGATGTATACCAGAATTGAAAAGATCTTTGTGTAACATGTCGTGTATAGGGAAACTATATTATTGACTATGGATTATTACTGATTAATTAAAACCTGAAGTCCAGAAAATTATAGAAAGTAATTTATTATACTTTCATTGTCAACATTCATAGAAGCTTTCGGCTGTAGTTATCCAAGTACATAAAAAACATTGAACATTATTCTGTGCAGTAAAAAACATTTACATACATGACATTAACAATATTTACTTATATTTATATTTTTGTCGTTGGATTGAACTGCCTTGTCCTCAACCTCATCACGTGACCTGTGCATAGAGCCACTACACACACGTACCTCACGTCCCATCAACAACACTATTCTCATTCATTACATTACATTACATTACATATCACATTCATGTACTTTGTTTATGATTAGCACATCTACATAACTTATAAATTTAACGATATATAATAATTGAATGACAGAATCTATCCTACAAAAATTATTATATAATACATTAACAAAACACATCCCTACTTTGTCTTTTTCATGTTACATAATATATTTGCATACACGGGACCTACAATACCCACTTCTTGCCTTTTATTCGTTACATTTTCCAAATTTTCAAAAATATACGTTCCTTCTAATAATGTTTTCTTAAAGGAATATCCTTCCCTATATATGATTTGAATATCTTTCCAATATTCATCATGCTTCTTTTTTTTCAGTTTCACGTATGTCCTTTTAAATTATTCGAGGACATTCGTGTACGGCCAATATAATATTTCTCACATCCTTTACACTAATCTTATATACTAATCCCTTTGTTTTCCAAGCAAAAAAGTAAAAAATGATAAAATGCTCTGCTCCATTTCTGCGACGGTAAAATGAATCGTATAGTAGAAGTCTTTAGGGAAGAAGTTCGCTCCGACTCGGCTGTTGAAACACTGAGCCTCGGACATCACTACAGAACCACTAAAAATCGTGAGGAAGGGCTTTTATTTAAATCCATTGCCCGCAGCTTTGAATGGCTTCCATGCATCTGAGGTAATGTGTGATGGAGGATTCAATTTCATATTATTGAAAAAGTTTTACGTTTGATCTTAAAAGAAAATTGCGATGTGGTTTGTTTGGATGAAAAAAGTTTCGTGAATGAGAAGGAAAACGCTGTGAAACATGAAAGTGAACACCGGGTTATATATCAACTCCGCTTAAATTTTAAGCCGTGCTTTGTCGATTAAAATTTACGAATAATCGTACTTATTCTACCGAAAAACTGTTTTGTGGGTTTAATATGTCTATGAAAAATTTCACGTAATCAAGCTAATTTTATAGGCATAAAATAAAAGAGAAAGTAGTGTCAAAAACAGCAATGGTATCTTATGCTCAGAGTAAGTTATAATAATGAGGCTATTAATTGTTCGTTAGACCCACGCCACGGAATAAGTCTCCTAGTTCTAACAAAAAGAGAGGAGACAATAGGCAACTCAAAAAAAATAAAAACAAATGGCAGCGGGCGTCGATCTCACGCTTGTAATAAAAACGAAACCCGGAAAGAAAATACTTTGAATAATATTTATTAAAGAAATGGTTTTACTTTTGTGCACCACAAGTTTAAAAAATGAGTTTTATCAATATTTTCCTCAAAAATTACTGTTTTGATTTCAATTTCACACTTAAATAAGGGTAAATCAATGTGCACGATCGAATAATATGCTAGGTGTAATCATTCCTCATGTTAACCCGCAAGAGGTCAGACCTCACGATCTGGTAGGTTGTTTCTGTACCGATCCAACTGCCATCATTTTCAATCTACACAGCTTTTTTGTACGAGGTATTCCTGTTTCTTAAAATTAACTTAACATAAATTTCATCAGTGACCATTAAAAATCTTCTTGCTTTGATTCACGTCGAATTTGAAATACGTGTGTAGTTAACTTAAATTTTCATCACTCTTGCTTGAAATGCGAAAGCTCTTTAACGATCGCACCTCGGGATATACCCTATTGCATAATCGAATAGTTTCAAAAATGTACGCTGAAATTAAATAATTTTATAGGAATTGAGCTGCAGAGCACGTCATAACTGTATTTCTAGGGCTGTACTAAACCAAGCTCCCGAAGACAATAGTTTTCTTTCCCTCCGCAAATTTGTCTAAATCACGAATCTTTGTAATATGAATCAAAATAAAATGTGAAAATCGAATTAAAAAATATTGTGTGTATGTAAAATCATTTCCGATACAAGAGATTAAGTTCTGACTCTGCATTTGATAAAATACGATCAAGATTATAGTATAACCAAAACGTTAATTAATATCCGACAGTGTCCATGTGATCACAATTACTAGATTAAAAAGAAATTCGAAAATGAAAAAAATATTGTTGTGATGATAAGCATGAGATGGGCGTACGGGGCTCACATGGCGCGTGCGTACTCCAAGTGATTATTGATTGAAACTAGGGGGCAATACCATCGCTACAAAGACGCATTGCTTCAAAGCCGATAACATAAATAATTACCCACCCGAACATCTCTACTAACACGCTTTGCCAACACAGATACACTGAGATTCACTCGTTGATACGAAGCATCGATACAGCGTATCCCGATATGTTAAATAATTAACAACTAATTAATTAATAAGCGCCTACTTGTTCTTCTGGTTTTTAGGCACCTCGGGAATGTAGCGCATAAAAAAAGAAACTCCAAGACGGTTAAAAGACTCCCTTCGAATAGCCTTCCATAGTCGACAGTACAATGTAATTAAAATGTCCTTAAAGAATAATAAAACAAGATGTCAGAATAAAATACAATACTAATTTAATTTCCGAAAACTGAAACAAAATAACGCACAAATACAATAGTAAATAGGTTAGGATAGAAGTAACTTCTATGTTTTTTCAAAGAAGCAAGCCACAGGGGTAATGAAACCGATTTTAGGAAAAGATTAAGGATGGAAAAATCCAGGACGCTTCGGCGGATAATCTTTGTTCTGGCCTATACAGAAAATAATACGTAAATGAAAACTTAAGTCAAATAATATAACGCTCAATCCAGCTAAAATACTCCTTAAACTACAGTAACACATTTTTTCAAGAATTCTGTAGTACCGCAAAAAGTGCACAACACGAAAACCAATTTTCTACATTATTTCTACAATTATTCTCATTATAATTATTAAAAAATACATTTGAAATACATTTTTCCAATTGACGTTAATATATCGAACACGTACGACAGTAATCCCCGGTAAATATTTCAGGGAAGAAAATTGGTCACGCTGACGGACATAGCAGACAGCCTCTTATATAAGGTCCTGTTGTCGGAAGCAATAGTCAAACTACCGCTACCTGTTACGGAACTAGCGAAGATGATGTCGTAGGATCCGCTCATCTCCTCAACTCACACCATTCGTCCAGCGTCAACATGAACTGTCTGCACACAGAGGATGATGCCTCCTGTGAGGTGGCCGGTATATTCTTGACTCTTTGAATGATTCTGAAGACGAAGGACCTAGCAAGAAGCTACGTGTGGCGGAAGGATATCGACGCCATCAATCGCTGAGAAACCTGTCGACCAACTCGCTAAACAGCCTTGTCTCGCCTCCTCATAGATCACGCTGTCCCAGTTCAACGTTTACGTAGTCGATTCAAATTCAAAATGGCTGTAAGTAATTCAAGTAAAGTCGACGGATGCAATCTCTACGATTCAAGATCTTTGTCCGTTGTTCGCAACTCATGGTGTTCGTGACCCAATCGTATTTTAAAAAGGGACAGGATTTAACTGTAATGAGTTCTAGAAGTTGGTCAGAAACAACGGAATCCAGCGCAGCCATCGCCCGAAACATACATGTCTTCAAATGGGTAAGCTGAGAGGATGATTCGGACGACAAAAGATGCCCTTCTACAATATCATTAATATTACCAAATTGAGAGTCATTGACAACTTTAAAAAGTGTACCTCTCAAATGATTTATTGTAACATCCCTTAGTACCTGCAGTTTGAATGAACTTTGCTGTTAAGAATGTGAATACAGACCCGGTTGGATTGTTTGGAGCTGGCACATTCCATGTTTATGTGCATAGCATTGCAATCACCCGGTACATCAGTTTCACTGGACAGCTGCAGACAACTACAAAGTAATTTTCAGGTCTCGTCAAAGATTCGTCATATGATAAAATATCGATTCCTTCCATCACAGGCATTCCCTAATACTGATATACGTTAAATTGCATTAATCAAAAATTTAATATGAATAAAAACAAGCTTTTTAAATATTAATTCTCATGATGATGATAATTGTATAGGCCTAATTATTATTATCATCAATTTTTTATGTTATAATCAAAATGTAAGGAGTTTATGTAATAAAATTAGGAGGCCTACTTAGTGAAAAAGTCGGTGATAAATTTTTGTTTACAAGATGAAATTCCTCCATTTCTTAATCCACACACAAGATGTCCATCGGTGTTGATGCCGAGTTCTGCTCTAATTACTGAAGGCCGATTTCAAATGCATCCTTGCGCCGGTGTGTGAAATCCGGGCAGGAGACACGTAGTCATCATCGTCGGAGTGTTTGTTCACGTTTTCTTCACCATCATGTTCCGAAACGGCGACAACAATTTCGTCATCGTTAAGCACTTCACTGGTTTCGCAGTTTTTATCGCGTTGTTCAATCCACTCCTCAACTTCACCAGGAGGGATTTTTGCATCTAGGGTTCGAAGACCGTTGACGATTTCCTGCACATCATTTTGATCATCTTCGATCTGGTCAATTTCGGTCATAACTTCTGGCCAAAGCTTACGCCAAGATTTTCTTAGTGTGTCAGGATTCAGTTCTGCCCATGACTCAGCCATTGTATAGATAGCATCTTTAACGTTGACGGATTTCATGGCTTGATAAATGTCACATCCTTCTTCGGATTTTTCTAAAATTGAGCTTATGTATTTTAGGCGATAACGCCTCTTAAAACATTCTATCGCTCCCTGATCCATTGGCTGGATAAGTGATGTGACATTTGGTGGGAGGAAGATAGTTTTTATGTCCCCTTTTACTAAATCCTCCACAGAAGGGTGTGATGGTTCATTGTCCAATAGCAGTAGAGCTTGAACAGGAAGATTTCTATTTTTCAAGTCCTTCTCAACACATTGCACAAACTACCAAGATTTGAAATGATTGCAGTCCGTCCAGGCAGATTTTTGATTGTGGTAATAAACCGGCAAGGATGATAAGTTTATGTTTTTAAAAGCCCACGGCTTCTTAGATTTGCAAATAAGGAACAGGGGAATCTTATGTGTACCATCAGCATTGCTACAAGGAGCGACGGTCACCCTATCTTTTATGAGTTTCGTTCCTGCTACGGTTTCATTTGTCTCAGCCGAAGTTTTGTTTGGAAGCATTTTGTAGTTTAGGCCTGTCTCGTCTATGTTATAGACTTGGCTAGGTAACCGTTCATTTTCTTCTACAATTTCTTGAAACTTCACAGAAAACTCCTTAGCTGCCTCGGCATCAGCTGATAATTTTTCACCAGAAATTGAAATAAACCAGATACCATGACGGGTTTTCCAGCGATCATTCCAGCCTTCACTTGCTGTAAACTCACTAACACCTAAATTCAGTTCCTTGGCAATTTTTTGGAGTGATTCACCTTTGTCCAGTCTTTGTAGCACTGCTAGTTTTTCACTCGAGGAAAGAGTAACGTGTTTACGTTTCGCTTCCGACATGTTGAAAACATACGCACAACTGGAAACAAATACTGTACAGTCCATCCGAGGGCAGATGAGAGAGGTTCTACTGTATCTCATATAATTCTGCTGCCTCCTGCTCCCTCCTCTGTCACTAAATGGGTCTATTATTTTGTACCTCCAGCATGTCGATACCCCAAGTTGTTAAAGTTCTGTAGTACTGGTCTTATGAGCTGTTTTGAAAGCAAGAGTTTGGTGGAATGAGGTATAATTCTGAGAAAGAGAATGCATACTAATGCCCAATATGTTCTGTTATCTGCTCTTAATCTCTGTTTTATTTCATAGAAGGTGCCATTGCAATAAGTTACCATCAACTGCTCTACTAATTCAAAAGTATATTCACCTATTTTTATTGTACAAGGTCTTATTATCTTTGTATGGTTAGCCAGTCTTCAACTGATCGATTGTCAATCCCATACTTACGCTGGCTTTTCACGGCCCAAAATTATCTTAATATATCAACATAGGTTAATATTTATACTATTTTAGTGGAAAATAATCTGGCTGCTCACTAAATTTGCTTCCCTTACCTAGGACACCGTTGAACAGAAGGCAGGCCAGTGCATCCTCTTCACACTCCATTTTAATATCTATGGATTTTGAAATCATTCCTCCAATTTTTATTAAGCCTCTTGTTCCATCACTGTTATCCTCACCAGATTCCCCAGGACACCTATTTCTTCCAGAGCTTTGTATAACTATCCCCATTTATATAATCATAATTCCATATTCTATTGTCTGTACTAGGATCTGTCTATGGTCTATTGTCAACTTCCCTGGGAGGAACGCACATTAGTAGTTATTTCTTTCTGAACTACAGGAAGTAGGTGATCAATTAACAATACTGAAAATACTTTGTACCCTAGGTTTATGTGTGTTATGCCACACACCATTTTCTATCATTTCTAGTATATAGGGAATATAATACCTATCCTCCACTGTTGTGTTAGTAATTCCTATCAGGAAAGAACAACAAAATATTTTAGGACTTGTTCTAATTGTTTACCATCTTTACTTAATAATTTGGGCAGTATATTGTTCATTCCATGAACCTTATTGTTCTTAAACTTCTTTAATTGAGTTCTAGCTTGTTTATTGGAGATTCTTCATTTTCATCTATTTTCTTTTTCTTTTGTTCATCTTAAAGGACACTGATAGTTGTTTCATTTGTATAAATTGTTTTCAGTATTTAATAATGGAAAATATTCCATGTTTATGAATAATCGTATTCTATAGTAATCACTGCATTGCACACTTATATCATTAGCAACACATTAGACAGTTTGGGGAAGGGGGAGGGGAGGGGAGGTGAATGTTACTAACTATAGGATGTTCAGTCAAGGGCTTTGTCTAGACTGCAATACATGTTGGAAGGAGAGTTTCGATTGATGGAGCTAAGCTTGTGAAGAATCGGGGAGTTATCTTTGTGGGAGGTTAGTGTAAAATTATTGAAATTATTAGCGTTGTGGCTCGAGGCATGGGCAGCTATGGTGAATTGGATTTTTGAAAGTTTAACTGTTCTGGTGTGGTTGGTAATCCGTTTGGGAAGGGGTCTAAAGTCTGGTCAATGTAGATTGCTAGACAGAGTGTACAGTTTATTTTGTTTATTGTTTGGGAGAAGAGAGAGGTTATATTTCCTTTAATTCTACAGGTTATATTATTGGTAGGATTCTGGAAAGTTGTGGTGGGTGGAAGTATAGGGCAGACATAGCAACTGTTCCTACCACAAGGTTTGCAGCCACTTGTTGGTGGGGACCAGAATGTTGTGGAAGTTGGGTGGGTGCCTAAAGGCAACCCTTGGACAGGTGGGTAGTATGGTTGGGAGGATGTTCTTCGTGTCAGGGTTGGATTGTAGTCCAGTGTAGGCAAGGCGGAGGAAAGAGTTGAGTTTACGTAGTCCGGTGAAGTAGGTAGTGGTAGAGGAAGACTACATTCTGTATGATGGTTAGGGGTGGGACTGACTATTTGGGAGGTGGAGAGGGCACGGGTTATTTGCTTTTGGATCTCTGTAATATCATTTCAGCATGTCCTACAGTCCAGACAAAGCCCTGGACTCAACATCCTATTATAACTCTTTATCTCCAACTCCCCCCCCCCCCCCCAAAAGCACGAGTTCATTGGAATTTGTATATGCAATAAAACCTTCTGTGTGCATACTGTGTGTGTGTATACCTTGCTATTTGTTTATTGTATTAATTGTAATGTATGAGAGTGTGTGTCAATATTTAAATATTGAGGATGGATGTGTTTGAATGAATGTGTGTCAAGATGGGGGTGTTAGTATGCATCTCCCCATCAAGTCCTTGCCTCTTCCCAGACCCGCATTGAGAGAGAAAGTCGGTGACCTGGTGGGATCAATTGTTTACGACCTAAGTTAGCAGACTAGCAAATTTTGGCTGCTCAGTCGTCGGCTAGCCAATCACTGGAAATGTCTTCCTAACCTTCTGATGAAGGGGGCGGTGCCTCCGAAAATTCGAGTACTCTAAACCTCACAAGGTGTCTACCATCTATGAACCTCAGGTAAGTCACCTTCTTTCTATCTCTCTGTCCTTTCCCCATTAATTGTTTTAATTAACATGACAATGTCATTTCCTGACTCATATATATATATATATATATATATATATATATATATATAATATATATAATATATATATATATATATATAATATATATATATATATAATATATATATATATATATATATATATATAATATATGAGGGCCTGGGCCACAATTGAGGCTGATTAACATCGGGGAAAATTATTATCATACTAAATAAAAGTCAGTCTTTTAACAAAATTTAATATATTCCTTGAAGGAATTAACTTTCCGTATAGTTTTTTCTGCTCTTTTGTTTCACATATCGCCTGTAGCTACTATGACAGATCAGATTCCTCATCATGAAGCTCCAAAAACTGTAATCTCCATAGTTTATGCTTTCTATCATGTGTCATATTACAATGATTTCATGCTGTATCTTGTTTATTTTAGTTATGTATTTTAGATTTTTGTAGTTAATTATGTTATTATGGTCTCATAATTATTTGTCACTCGAAGTAACGTATTACATACCCTATTTCCTCAACGGAGGCCTGACGGAAACGACGATAAATCTCGATGACTTCCACGACAGGTATTCGTCCTCGCTCGAGTATCATATATCCCCCGCCTCGGGAAGCGGGGAATTTAGCGTGGTATCGTCTGATGTCTCCGTTAGATGCTAACAAGTTGTGTTTCGCACTTCTTTTTTACACGAAGAGTAGTTTTAGAGTTATCTCGGTCTTCACGTAAATCAGCCACCATGTATTATGTATAAACCTTTAGTATTAAGTGACAATTACAATGTATCTGATGACCTCATGTTATCTCTACATTTAAAAGTTATTATAAATATAATTTTTTACATTTTTATATAATGAGAAATATTCTTAGAGTAACACATATATTAGCAGTTCCACTTCATCTTATTTGTATAGATTAGAAACCCCATGAATGTGTAAATGCTTAAATCAATCCAAATTGTGACACGCATTTTGATAATTGTGTATTTAAGAGCAACACCTAGTATTCAAATTTCATGTAAGAATAGGATAGAATCATATTTTAATGGAGAGAGGGACTACATATAATCTTCTTTCAATCTATTTCAAATTTTCATTTAAATATATTGACACTTCTTTTCAAAGTTCACATATTAGGTAAATATTGTGAAAATTCTTTAAGAGAAAAAAATAATAAAATAATTTTTCTCTACGGAACATTTCTGCAATTATTAGCTTTAAGGGATGATACGATATCATATTCGTATGCGCTATCCCAGCTAACAAATTCACGGGTCAGCGTCCCTTCAGATTCGCAACATTTTCAGGAGCAAACTTCGGAGAACCTCTCGTCGAAACGTTTTTCATGCCGTTTCAGATATTTTGTGCGCCAAATCTACCAAATGATTGTATAATAATACTATCAAGTACATTGCAATTGTTAAATGTTAAAACATTGTATCTTTATTGGCATGCAAATTTGTTGAATTTATTTAGTGTTTATTTTGACACCGAATCCTTGCCAAAAGTTTCTACTAACATATCAGGACTACATTGCGCTAGATTTTCAAAGGGTTGCATGTGACATTTAGTTTACAGAATTTCATTTTAAAGGGTCAATAATTATTGAACAGACATTTGCCTCAGACATTTTTAGTTCAAAAGTTTCAATCATCACATTCACCTGTGCAGCAAGTGTCAAATAACTAAATAATAACAGTATAAAGACGCATCACAATACCAATTTAATAATTATACGAACGAGTGCATACAAAACTGTTAGTTTTAAAGGTTTGTATACAGTTTATATTTTGAAACCAATTGCAGAAAGGAATTAATTGATTTTAATGATTAGTAAGCCATCAGATAAAACTGAATGATGAAATTTAGAAAAAATGTAAATTTTTCACTGAGTATGAATTTGAAAGTCCTTAGCTTGGCACCGGCACCCGCACCCGCACCCACACCCACGCCCGCGCCCGCGCTAGTGAGGCCGGGGAACACTGTAACTATTTCATTCATTGTATTTCGCGATGAAGGCAGTACAGATGTCAGCAGCTGTTTTATCACATTAATACCTTTACCTCTATATTCTTTGGCCATATTGAATGTAATATCCGGGAAGGACGGATGTGTAGCAATTCCGCGTGTGATATAAAACAAATTTTCTGACGAGCTGCGAATCAGACGTAGATATGCCGTTGGCTATTTTGACAGATCCATGGCAAAGTGTTCAAATCAAAGAAGAAGAGGTAAGTTCGGCGCCTTACGTTCCGCTGTGCGAGTCAAATACAATTGGTTTCGAATTAAATAGCGTTTATGAATGAAGTAGAAGTGGACGTAGTGTTATCGACGTTAGGACGTGGTTGGTCGATACTATCGGTAGAATGCGAAGCGTCAAATAGTTCTAACCTCTTTCATTTTTAAGACAATATGTTTGATATTGAAATGGTTTTCTGGGGACAGGATTTTGGAAGCGCTTGCCCTTGTGTGTTTCTGAGGATTCAGTTTAAATCTTTAAATGCTCCGCGATTTCAGACGAAGCCTCGGTCTTAAAATTGTAACACAGGATGAGTTAACGTGGGTATTTTCAAAGTATGGACATGTTGACAGCTCTCAATGTTTAGCAAAATATGAATAACTGCGGCTGATGCTGTTTTTGCTTTATTTTTAGTAATTCAGTTAGCTTTACATGTTGTGCTTAAGTTTCGTGTGATTTCGTAGAAAACTATTTTGCTTTTTAATGTAATGTAAGATTTATGATTCTGAATGTCACAATTGCTTGGATTAAAAGATAGCTAGTTTGAGTGATTTGTTAAGTGATTTAGTTGCTAGTAAATTAAAAATTTCTTCCTGTTGAAAGGAAACCAAAGCATGCAGTCCTTCCCACGTTTGTTGTTCACGAAGTTAATCAACGGATATGTAATTTGAGAATCCTCCGTTTATTAAAATTTAATTTTGCCGAGTTTGGGTTTATATTTTATCAATTGTTATTTGTACATAAAATAGTTACGGTGTGTTTGTTAATGTGCTAAAGAAGTTTCGTGTAACATATTCTGTCAGCTTTGTTGCCCCCAAATTGTTCATTATTTCATAAATTGTTGATTAAACATGTTAAATTTCCTAGTGCTTGAATTGATTATACATCTGGTTTGTGTATCAGATTTTTAAATTTATTGCTTATATTGCAATTATGATTTTGACAGTACATGGTATTTATAGATCATTTTGTTAAAGGAAGTAAAAAAATCTCATTGTGTTTGTATTCATGTTTTATTAAATTTATTTATTGGTGAACACTGTTAATTTTCTAATTTAAACTTCTTTCTGAAAGTGTGTATGAGGTAATTTTTTTACATTTGTCTAACAAATTACATTTACTTGGATAGAATAATTCTATTAAAGCGTACCCTGTTTACCAGAAGTTTTAAATAAGATTTATATCTACTAATAAAACACCTGAAGCCGCTGGCACCATATTAACTGTTTGCTCTTCTGTGTGAATGAAATGAACAAGAGGCATAAAGTAAGAGTTGATGACTGTGCCACCAGTTATATGTATTTCATTCTTTTAACGTCACTTGTGTGTACTACAGATGTTTGTTAGAAGTTTTATAGTTATATATTTTATTTTGTAAGAATAAGGGACATTCTCCAAGTCTAAAATATTTTTTCTTACTTGTTTTTGCAGCAAATGGAGTGTCCCGGTCCATTTCTGGACTAAGGATATACTCTGTAGGTAAATCCATTAGGATTTGAGCAAATGAGGGAACTCTTCTATTATGTTACAGCTAGTCATTTTGCGTACGGTGGCGGCCCTCAGATTTGAGCCGACCGGTCGATCGAACTGGCACATAATTTTAGAGTTCCTCTCACGTAGTTGACTTGTAGTCGTACCAATATTATTTTGTAATATTTTCCTTTCACCTCGGGAGGAAGGCACAACCTCAAACTTTCGTGTCGGAAACTTGTCCGGGAGTTTACAATTTTCAGGAAAAGTCAGCCCGTGTCAAACGCTCTGACCCGTTTTCAGATGACGTCCCCTGGAAGACATGGGGGACGGTCAGTTTTGAGAGGTTGTGCGTTCCCGTAGGGAAGCGTTCCCCGTCGGTGACGTGCATGCTGCGATGCCCGCGTGTTGGAAACGCCCCGCTTGCGATTAGTTTTTCACGTCCCCCGTTCTTGGTGAATGTTTTAAAGATTGCAGTCTGCCACTTATTTAATGGATGTTTGTAGTTGACCCACGAGTTGAATGTTAATTTTCTTACAGAAGTTTGAATTAACTTGACCTGCAGTTTGCTAAAGTCTCAACGGTAGAATAGAAAAACAAATTTGAAGTTGAATTGAAGCGTGCAACCGTGTGCGGTTCACGAGCCCCCATATATAGAGTCCCGTTACATGAATTTGATTTAAAATTTGCCCTGCATCTTTTTATGTAAGGTCTAACCTGTTGAGTATGCCAACTTGAATGATTTTGAGTTTGGGCAACAAGTTAAAATGTGAACCTTCAGAGTTATTAAACTGCTTAATTTGATGTAGAAATAACAGCCACTGATTTGTGTAATAAAAATGCTCTGTTGCTACAACTTTTGGTTTCTGAATAGAGTGTGTCGCAGAAAATAATGCCAGAGACTGCGGCCTTATTCAGAAGGATGTGTTGAGTAAATTGAGTGTGTCGAATCGCTGAAATAATTAACTACAAATCCCAGTTTAATGCAATCGAAGCTTATATGGGATTGTTATCATATGTGACTAAAGTTTTACGTACAATTTTTGTAAAGAATCAGGAGTGTGTTTTATTAAATCCGTCCCATTTTTTGTACCCCGTTACAGAATTTGATATACATCGCTATCGCTTTTCTGGCTATTTAAACATATTTTCCCTTGTTTTCTCTTGTGAGTTTGAAACATGATGTAGGAAATTTTGCTATTTCAGGGGAATTTCCCTTTTTATGATTTTTATTGGCTTTAAATTTTTTGTTATAATAAGGCCACATATTTTCGAGCGTTAAAGGCACGTGAAAGGTGCTTAGAAAACTTCATAACGAAATCCGGTGTGAGCTGGGCAGTAAGTCGAATAATCAATCAAACAAAATATAATTAAGCTAAAACCTGCGGGCATCATGGGAATAAGACTGATTTAGAGCTACGCAAACATTGCGTCGTGTATCCTCCTTGGGTTAAAATAATTAAATTAACGGATTTGATATTTTGGGGGAGCTGCGGTTACAATTGTTCAGACCAGCTTAAAACTTACGATCTCCCGGAAACCATAACTTATAAATTGTATTTTTTAAAGTAAATTTATAAAACTTCCCCCTCGTATTTGAGAAACATACTAGTTTCATTATAACAAAACATATAGACGTAAATCGCTATTAGTTACTTGCTATAATTGTTTTACTCAAAATATATATACTGTTTTTTAAGTCGCATAAACGACTAAGGTCATTAGCGCCTACTTTATCACTTTGGGGATCTTATCTTCATTATAAAGGTTAATCTATTTGGTAAGAGAAAGAAGCGCACGAACAGCCAAGCCCTGCCAGGAATGGAACCTGGGACGAGGCGGCGGTGACGCTAGCCACTGGACCACAAAAGTAATTCTAGTTATCCAAGGTTGTTTAATTTGTTCGTGTGCTATGCTTATGGAGGTTTCCTGGTCAACGCTCCCTAAAATGTACATATAATCTATACCAATAAATAAAATTGAAGCGAGTGTCTATATCAATGTGTCGGATAAGCTCCAAAACGGCTAAACGGATTTCAAAGAGAATTTTAAGGTTTATATACGGGAGATTTGTCTTATATATTCGTGCATATTTAATTTCGATGATATAAATATATGGAAGGTTTCTTTGTACTCGCGCATCGAAGTCTCCAAATCAGCATGCGGGTTGCCTATGCCCCGAAACGGTTTAACGGATTTCAATGAAAATGCCAGGGATTGAAACAGGAATTTTGACTTAAATTTTCGTTTTTGTTTTATTTCGATATCTTGCAGAAGATATCAATGTAAATATTTATAAACCCATTGAAAGGCGGCGTGAAAACCGACTGCGAGTTGAAAGTCCTATTAGGCGTTCCTATATCATTCATCCTGTTTACTATGTCGTTATAAGCGTAATTTTGGCAGCATGGGGGAGAGGGGGAGGGCGAATATTCTCAATCCATCTATTGTTGCGCAGGTTTCGCTCTATAAGTTGACAGAACTATTTCCCTGAGAAATAATAAACTTCTTTGGATCGTCGATACGATGTATACGTAAATTGGTTTTATTTGTCACGTCAGGTAAATTTTAATATTTAGTAATTGCTCATTATTAAAAGCAAATAAAATAAATTTTATTTATCCCGACAAATATAATTGAAGTTTGTCTGTGTGGAAGTTCGTATCGAATTGGCTGTGAAGTATGTGAAAGCAACTGCGAGTTACGTATTGATTTGTAGATATAGGTGATCTACGACTGGTACAGGTCAAGTGATGCGGGAAAGACTTGGAATGGTGGTGTCATATATCATTCCTTCCTCTCTTTCGTCCATTCTTAGTTATGTATTTCTCCAAATCTCACAATAGGACACTCCCAATTGAATCGAGCATTAATACCAGCGACCTCAACATGGATTTGAAGGAACTTATTTACTCGGTGCACGAAATGTTCCGCTTGATAGACGGAGGTCCTTACTTGACAAATTGGGGAAGAACAACTTTGTTTTGTGCAGTGTAAGGTGTCGACGAATCGGCAGTTAGTCAATATTTGGTTGTGATTTTGGGTATAAAGCCTTAAAAGTGATAAAGGATTGGAAATGTTTCGTAAAATGAGCCCCGGAGAGAAACGCGGAAGGGGAAAGCAAATATGGCTTATACGACCAAATTGGGAATGATAAATTTCGGAAGGGCATCAGATCTTGAATGGTATACGAAATAGGAATGTTTACATTTAAATGGGAGACGCTGAGGAAGGAGTTAGTCGGCTTACGTGGGTCATTCAGCTCCAATGAAATCAAATACTACAAAAATCTGCGTACGCATGAAACAACTACCCAGATATTAACAAGCAAGGTCATAGAAAAATTGGGATTCGAGGAAGTCTTATATAATTTGGAAAAAGAACGGATTTAAATATGGCGTTGACTAATGGTTATTTTCTAAATCAGTCTACTAGAAGTTAGTGATTTTATATTTTAGACACATTCATCTGTTGTTTGTTAAAATATTATAACGCCTTCGTTGCCGTTAACTATATTCGTTCAGACTTGCATTGCTTGTTGATGAAATGTTTTTTTCGGGATTAATCTGTAGACTTTAGATCTGTCTCTAATCGCACCCAGTTCTGGACTTTTTCTGGAAAATTTCTAATCACCGGGCCCTTGATTTAATTAAAAGAGGGTAGAGGCTCATGTCCACGTGTGACGAGCAGCAGCTCAGCTTTTGTTCGTCTATTCGTCGGACTGCGATGTAAGTGGTCAACAGGCTCTGCTCTTGTCATGCTGTTGCCACCACCTTAAATGCCTTTTCCTCAATTATCTAGCCTATTTAAAATAAGTGTCACCGCACCATGCCACTTCATCCTAGTCCTCCCATATTCCTTCTTTTCGCATCAAAATGATATACCACTTCCAATCACATCCCTTCAAAGTTCTCAATATCGTTCGCTCTTCCCCTATTCTGTTTAGAACTCCCTCGTTAGTTACCTTGTCCACTCATCTCATTCTCCTATAACACCACATTTCAAAGCTTTCTATTCTTTTCCTTCCGCAACTCCTATCGTCCACGTTTCGCACTCATATAACGGCACGCTCCATTCCAACATCTCCTAAGTAAATTCCTCTTCCTTGCTATCCTACTCTACTAGCAGAATTCCTTAACTTCCGTCAAAATATCCCTTCCCAATCCAACAGCCTTTGTTATTCCACCGTTTCCCATACCAGACTCGATCCCTTTGTTAATCCTCGTATCGAACTCTTTCATGCCGTCTTCTTCTGACTCGCCTAATACTACAATATCGTCGGCAAAGCGTATGGGTTTTTATTTCTTCTCCTTGCAGTATGATTCCTTTTCCATATTCCGTTTTAACTTTCTTTATCGCGTGTTCTATATATAAATTAAACGAGGTTAGCATCTCTAAACTCACAGATGTTGATTTATCTCTTACCGAGTCGACTGTTTTTGCTTTTTCATTGCTTTGGTAACAAAATCTTTGAATTGTCAAAGATTAGCCAATTTGAAATGGACATAATTTACTTGAGAATTCTAATCTCCCATAATTTTTCTGGTTGGAATTTCGTACCGTTCGTTAATCGGTCGCAGTAAACCGAAATTATCTCGTTCTACTTTGCTGTATAAACTGCATAAAATCGACATTGAATAATTTTCTCCAAAATTCACACGTCTCTTGTCTATTCGATTATTGTCTGTAGGGCCGAGTGGGGTTTAATTTTCATTGTTTCGGGTTCATCGTTAAACGTCATACATTACGACCATATTAAATTTAAACTGTTAAAATGTATGTAATTTAGGAGAAGGGCTTTCAGGGCGAGGAAAAAAAAAGTACGAAGGGATGACAACTTTCTCCGCTGTTAGAAATTAAGTGACGATCTCGTGTATTAAGAATAATTTTACTTCGTAATTGATTGTTGAAATTATTGGAAGAGTTAATCTGGTAAATTGATTGAGTGAGAAGATCTACCGTGGAAAAGTAGACTGGGATGCACGTGAAGTGCGTGCGTTATCTCCCGATATCGCTATCTTGCAGATTCCGCTGCCCAGCCCTGCCCTGCCTCGCCTCGCCTTCCTTCTTCACATTAACACGCTTGCGAAGAAATCGAAACATTTGAATTCGTTTCTGCTAGCACAAGCACACTGTAATTCGATTCAAACGCTTAGTCGAAATAGGGGGAATGTATTTTCAAGCTGTTCATTTTTGGTAGGAGCACGATTCAAGTATAAGTTGACATTTTTACAAGAAGCTGGAGTGTCATTCACATAGTATTATAGGAGCTTGGGAATTGACGTAAAACGAGTCTCGTGAAGGAAGCAGAACAACAGTTGGTTGGCGACACGTACAACCTGTTGAAGCGCCCAACTTTCCCAAACTCTTCTCCTGCGTACGAGTTGCATTTTCCTCGAGGACCGTCTTTATCGGCAGTGTATCGGACGGGAAGACAAGGCGTCTTTTGTCACCTGAACAGCGTTTCTGTCGGAACGAAGGAATTCCGATCTCAACATGTAATTTGTATTCCGTTGCGGTATTCTAGAGCATCTCGTTCGACACTCGCCGTCTCTTAAATTGTTTTATCGCATCCGTTTTTCCGTTCCGATCCTTTCATGGAGTTCTTTAAAATTCCTTCGTGCGCGTTACGCCTTCTGATATTCCCGTGTGGAAAAGTTTTCTCAAATTTCAGTAACCGGCCCTCCTCGAACTTCGGCAACCCAAGTTCTTGTTCAGCTGCGATTAAAAGTTCACGTTTGTATTTGGTTTTTATGTTGACAATTGCTGTCGGCCAGCCAGTTGAAAACCAAATAGCGATTTGACGACTGTCTACTTTCGGTGAAGGAAACTGCAGGCGCGTTTCTGACCTGCCAAATATTTGATCTAGAGTGGAAGCTTTCTACCGAGACGCTAAACTTCTTTATGTAGCTTATACCGGAAGAACCGAACCGACGATCTGTAATATGTTTGGGTTACAGAATGACGCATTTAGTAATCTATCGAGACCGCATAATTAGTTTGGCGATGACTTATTAACGAGCCAGTTGACCTCTCAATCTTCCTTCTAGGAATTAACGTCCCAAGTCTCGGTGAACGAAGTTCGTTGATGGTTCATCTATCGTATATCGGAAGTAACACGTTCCTCCTCCCACGTCAAGCCTCAAAACTCCTTTACCGCTCGAATTCATGTCAATATAAAATGTAAACGTAATAAATGTTATTTTGTTCGAAGTATGTAGGTTGTCTGCACCTTTAGGAGGATTTTTGTGAGTGCATTCACTAGCGGCAAACTTGGAAATTTATTCAGCTATTTATGACCGTTGCAAGTTTTTGTTTTTGAGGAAATTTTATTACTTGGTATGTACGACATTAACTTAAGTTTACATCTTAAGTTCAATATTTCTGGTACAAATTGTAATTTCGTTTTCGGGTTTGAACCCGCACAGTAGTTGGAAGGATGCACGACGTTTTCCATCCTCTGACCGTAGTCCTATTTTCCCAACAGCCAACTGTCTGGACTGAAACAACGATTACGTATTTCACACCAGGAAAGCCTTCGTCCTCTAAGCTCCATATTTAACTTTTACGATGCGTTATTTTATAATACCGAAATTACCTGACGCTAATTTATCAGAATTATTTTTCGAGTTGAGTCGTATGTGAAATAAATATATTTTAATTTGTAACGACTTGTGAAATATCCGGAGACTTTGTGCTAGTTATTAATAATATTTTCGTTGACGTATTGGCCAATTCCCCTTCTTTTACAGTAAGTGAGACAGTCTATCACGTTCGCGAGAAACCGGTCCTTTGCTAGTCTCTCTATATGTAACGTCGAAGGTCGTATTTAAATTTAATACTCGAGCTTTGAATGAATTTATTACTTCCTTTAAATTGGGTGGGAATATCACCGAGGAAGTTTGAGGTTTGCAAGAAGTAGACGAAACTGCGAAAAGCCAAGGAGAATGCCTTCATTTAGGCGAAATAATTTAAATCGACGACTTAGTCTGCCTCAAGTCTACTCTTGTACTTAACAAGATCTAACAATAGAGTAATGAGGATGAAACTATATTTCAGATCCTTCAACTTTTTAATTTCTATTTGAATAAATGCACACGTTTCCTTTTTTTTTAAAAAAAAAAAGTAATGTTAATATTGAATGCATTTGTAATCTGTTAGTTTGCTTACTCTAGGAAAGATAGTAAGTAAGCCTTGGCTCCACGAAGATAACGGGACGTATCGTCGCGTCCTTACCTGCGCCAACATATACTTTTATTAAATACGAATAAAAATATGCCTCAGATACATTGATGGCCGAAGTCTGACAATAATTTACTTGAACGATTAGATTACAATCGTTCACATCATTTCCTCCACTATTTTCGTGGATTTCTTCTGTGAATTACAATTGAAGTAACTCACTTTGGTGCATTTTCTAGGGTTTGCCTACATCTCTTTGACGTTAATACTGGGTAGTATCCTCAACTATAACCCTTGTTTGCCTTCTCCCTTCCCCGTCCCCACTTTCAAATTCCCTTTGTACGCTATGAAACTGTAGTTAAGTTACTCGATCTTCCTCGTCTAGCCTGACGCCCCGAAAAAGGCTGTATTTGCAAAATAATTATCATTCGATTGACGGTGAATCATGGTTCGCAAAAAACCGTTTCCGTAAGATAACCAGCCCATGTGTTTCACGGATTTTCATGAAAACCCCTATATTCCATGGGGAAACGTTTTTCCATTTCAAAAATGGGATATTTTAATTTTATAACTATGCCCGCGACTTCTTTCCTGCCTTAAATAGTTATTTTTATTTTGCCCTAAAAACGAAACGACGGACACAAAATTTTGATAAAGATGAATTCGTTGAATATATAAAAACTACGGTATCATTTATTTGAGTGCTTCAGGACAAACCTTACAACTGGTAGTTGGTTTTGAAAAGGGTCCCGCTATCATACGTTTCGGAGCCATAGCTTGTTAACCCCCCCGCCCCCCCCAAAAAAAAAATTAATTAAAAGTGAACAATTATTAAATATTAAAATTTACCTCACGCGACAAATAAAACCAATTCACGTATACATCGTATAGACGATCCAAAGAAGTTTGCCAACAACAGGTTAATTACGGCGCGAATCGTATTGCAACAATAGATGGATCGAGAATATTCGCCCTCCATCTTCTCTCTCTCTCTCTCTCTCTCTCTCTCATGGTGCCAAAATTACGTTTATAATGACACAGTAAATGGGATGAATGGTCTGTGAACGCCTTATAGTATTTTAACTTGCAGTTGGTTTTCACACTGCCTTTCGCGCAGCAATTCAATGGATTTATAAATATTTACATTAATATCTTGTAAACTCTGCAAGATATCGAAATGAAATATAGACGAAAATTTAATTTTAAATTCCTGTTTGAATCCCTGACATTTTCATTGAAATCCGTTATGCCGTTTCGGAGCATAAACAGATGAAGTATATAGGCAACCCGCAATTAGTTTTGGAGTCTTGAATGCACGTACGGGAAAAAAATTATATTTATATTCCCGACACTTCGCTGGAAGATGACGACAGTCTACTTCGCGCTACTATTGCAATTTGACCGAGGTGGAAACCCGAGAATGTTTCCTTTTATAATTCCACCGGGAAAGCCTACGATCTTAGATTACACGCCGTAGCCGTAATGTCCAACTCTTGCTTCTGGTAAGTTTCGAAGTGGCTTGTCCCTAAAAGACGTAAGCTGTCCTCTTTTTTTGTCGGTCGCGGTTTTCGCGCTTGCGCGGATTATTTGTATCGTCCTTTCGTAATAAGTACTTATTTCGAGTGTGATTGTGTGTGCACGTGAAGGGGGATCGATACAAACATCCGTATGTTACACTCGCAGGCCTAATATGCATTTAAGTGCTTTTCCAAATCTGTCTTCACCTGGAATGCCATTTTGACTTACATTCAACCAGCTTCCAGTCGAAACCCTGTTTTAATCTTGGGACGTTATCGCAAGTGTCTACTTTTATTTCATGGTTATTAATCTGGGCAACGGTTCAGTTAGTTAGCTTTATCTATGTTTCACCGTAAATATTTAATAACTGTCGCGTACTTAAGAAAAAATTATCAAATCTATTTAGGTCTGTTTTGATTGTGAGAAGTTTTTTTCTCGATCATTCAATTCTGAGGGATGAAAATGTTTTCAAAGATAGAATTTATGTGCCGGTTTATCCGGAACCCGTTCGACACCGTCAATTTATAGAAATCAGACAGGCGTTAAATAAAACTGTCGTGAAATTAAAGCTTCTTCTCCGTAGCTGTTATTATCGTGTTCCTATATCGCTAGCGAATTTCGTACGGTGTCTCATGTCTGAATACAGCCCTTAGAGTTTCTTAGAAATTGCAAGGTCGCTCGGGGATTAACGGAAGATTCTCGGACGTTTTCATTTATATTTACGGTAAACACGCGCGTGTTTCCAAATTTCCCATTTATTCATATAATATCTCGCACAACTCTAGTAAATAAACATGGCTGTTCCTCGAACATTTTTTATCAGTTGCGAGTCGAGTTCCGTTTATTGTGATCCTGCAATGTGACAAATAGAAAAATGCTGGCCGTTAATGGAGATTTTCTTTTCGACAAGTAGTTTAACACATACTTGCTTCACGGCGATTATGAAGGAGACGAATTCCTTTTATTGTCTGCCTTGAAATAATCGTCACAGAAGGAGAGGGAGAGGGAGAACGTGAACGTGAACGTGGCTTAACATCCTAGCTCATCTACGTCCGAGAGAATTTTCTACTCTGTTGGCACTGACTCAAGCGTCGGAATATTTGCTACTAAACCTTTCCCACTTGAATATCCCTAGCTATTTATCTTTCAGAAGAGTCGACGGCTCAGTTTTTAAAATGTCGACAATTATTTCTACCTCCGTTCTCAATTATTTCCTCGAATTGTTTTCTTTACTTAAAAATATCATGAATTTTAATACGCGGTACATATTTTGCGATGCAATCTTCACCCAAAGTAACGTATTTCGACGCTTACTTTTCGCAGTTGATAACTGACGGGACGCTTGTGGAAAAATTCAACGTATTTAATTTTAATGACTACATTGGTATATATTTTATATGAAGCGTATCCTGCCTCTTTTAGTAAAGGGACTCAAAAACGTTGAAGATTACGTTGATAAAAGGCTTACTTATGTTCTTTCGTGTGTAATGTACGTTGTAGGGTTCGCTTTCTCCAGTGTCTAAGTCCCATCCAAATCCTCGCAATATTCATTTATGCGGTGACGGAAACATAAACTATGTTTCCTTTAATCAGGTGTCCTGATGCCATTGCATTTTCTTTATCTACGAGAAATTTTGTTTTACTGCGCTATATCGATCCTCTTTTATACTCAAAAATAATTGATTAACGTCCTGATCTTCGTGGTACATTCGTACTTTCGGTTTCAGAATATGAGACGTTACCTGGCAGTCTGTCTTTCAAGGACTGCAAAGCAGATGACGTTTTGTGAGGAGAATACGGAATGAAACTTGTTGAATGCGTAGGAAATCCAACTGCGCACTCGTTACAGGGAACTGTCATTCGAACGACTAATTACATGTTCCGCCGACTCCATTCCTTCAATAAATGCGAGTTGCTTCTGCTTCGCTGTTTTTTCCAAACGTTTCGTTTGACATTTTACCTTTTCAACCTGATTCCTAGAATTCCACATTTATTCGGTTATCCCTCCGTTGCATTGTGACAAGCAACTTATTCGGCCATATATGTTTTCTTTCCAAACAATTAAAAAATGTTTGTAGTCAACAAGGGAAGGAAATAAGTATATTAATATAAAGTACAATAAATTAGGAGGCAAAGATTTTTGTGTGCAGAAGCTGCTGCGACCATTTCCCGGTCTTGCCCAATATCCTGTCTCTCTCTCTCTCTCTCTCTCTCTCTCTGTTGCGGTTTTTACTCTTCCTAACACCTTACAACATGTTCGTTCTTATGGAAAACTCTCAATCTGTTCAATTCTCAACATTTTCTATCTATGCCTTACGTTGCGTGCATGTGTAGTAGTAATATGCTTTTTCGAAACAGTTTTCTACAACTTTTTAAATATCGTCTAGTGAAATTCAGAATGTGACTAGAGTGGAGCATTTAACCGCTTCCTGGAAACGAAGCATTGAAATATATATATTTATATATCATATCGTCTAGAGTATTATTAGATGCGTTAATTTTTAACATTGTCTTCGAGAAACGGCGTTACGAATTTTGGTTATTTGGGAATCTTATTTGACAGTATTGCGATTAAGTCGCATATTCTTGTTTGGAATACTTGTCAGCTAACTGTCTGTTATAGTGTACAGATGGAGAACGAGTAAGGCGTTCAAGATATTTGGCCCTCTTTAAACTTTTTATAATAGCACAGTTAAGAAATGCATTACTTTTCACACTTTCCACAGCACTAAATGAAGATGATCGCCTACAACTTGGTTACAAGTTTACTGTATCGCCTCCAACTTCCCTTCTTTTGAATTACTGTAAAGCCAGCAGCGAGAACCTCACAATTTGAAACAGCTAATCAAAAAGTTTACACAAAACGCACTTTGACATCGGACTTGAATTAACAGCCAAATCAATACGAAAACTCGAACGCTGTAAACATTTCATGTTGGTAACGATAATGGAAGTGAATAAATAATAAAACGTATTCTTTTGCCTTGGCATCAATACCTAGAGGAGAGCAACAGAGACAAAGTACTTGAAGAAATCTTTTTACGTATGGAGGAGAGTGAAGTAGATAAAGATCAACTCAAACTCGTGAGGGATTGGGATGTGAACATTTACAGACTGTTATCCGGCTTTTTGCAACTCTTCATGTTCGTTACCAAATTTCCGATATTTCAATCTTATTTTTAGTCTTTTCATTTTATATATATATATATATATATATATTAAATTTTATATGCGCCATTTTGTTTCCATAAAGGATATTAAATTTAAAATCAGAAAGGTCAAACTTACGTACCGAGTTTGAATACTTTCGATGAATGTATTGAGTTTTGTCACAAGTTTTTGTAGTTTTGGACCATTGTGATCCGAGAGCGACGAGCTGTTGAAATCACTCACTCACGAATCAGATCGCGGGGACCGCCGTTTGATCAGTTAAGGGAGTGAATGAGTCTCTTTCTTTTTTGGATACGACATCGTGGTGCGATTATTTTGGCAAAATTAAATTAAGTGACTTATGCACAGAATATTGTATCCGAACGTTAATGATTTTTTTATGATTGTCTAGAATATAATTGTATAAATCTCTTCATTGACGTATTGGTCCAAATGTTCCACTTTAACCTCTCAAGATCTCTTCACTCTATGTTATGCTTTTATTAACATTACTACTAATTCACTTCATTTTCTTATAAAATCGGAGCAGAATTTGATCATGTCCTTAATTACGAAATTTAATCATAATATTAATACGATTATTATATGTAAAAGATCAAAACAAAAAATGGCGGATGCGTGAGGGAGAGCCATTAACTATTACATTATAATCGTATGTATGATAACTTCCAGGAATTTTGCTCCTGTTTAAAAGAAAATCTGAGTTAAATCTGTAATAAAAATGAGGTATCTAGTCGTTCATTTTATTTTTATAATTATTATTAATAAATATGAAAAATGTAAATCGAAATTCAGTGGAAATTAATGGAAACGAGGCAATAATCATTTTGGTGAATCGGTTGTGGCGAGTAGATATGATCACTGAAAAGAACTCAGTTGCTTCGGTCGCACCGACAGATGGCGTTACTGCTTACTCTCAACGATGAAAATCTAAATAAAGTATAATCATAAACTGCGACATAACAAGCCAGATAACATTAATTTACTTAAGCTTATACCGGCGAGCGTTGTTCATTATGAAGTCTAATGTAGTTGAAATTGTTTTATCGAAGATTTGTTGATAAAGTCACAGTAGTATCATTGAAGAAGCAGTGATAATGCTAATAACAATAACAAAGAATACTACTTGTGATTGGCAAGTGCCATTGCCTCTGTTCAAACCTCTGACATATGTATGCAGCTCATCAAACGAAAAGCGCCATAATGCCGTAGATTTTTAAACCCGGTTAAAAAGAGGTAGTTGCACAAACCCGTCTTGTGGCATATATCAAACTCAAACTAGAAACAGCTCACGACTAAATGACGACTGACGAAAAATGATATGCATCTGTGCGTAATGAAATACTTTAATCAATTATTGTGCAAGTATAAAAAAGTGTTTTTAATATATGCAAATAGGGTTGAATAAGTTCCTTCCTGTTTGGTATCGCGTTTATAGCCTTGGACATCACAAAGTTGAACATCTATTATCAGCTCAAGTTTCCAAAAGTTCCCCACTGACTTGCTTATGCGGGACCACAACCTACATGAAAATCAAACTCATTTGAAATCGTTTTGACGGCTCAGCAAGAAGCTAGTGCTATTTGATATTAGTCGATTACGCGCGCACGCAGCGCCTCTCCTCTCCCCCTTCTCTTCTCCTTCTCCTTTCCTTCTTCTCCTCTCCTCTCCTCTTCTCTCCCCCTTCTCCTCCCCCCTCCCCTTCTCCTCTCCCTTTTCTACCCTCTCTCTTCTTCCTTCCTCCACTCCTCTCTTCTACTCTGAAGAATGTGCGCTTCATTGGTCCGCGACTGAAGACCAAATCTCTGTGATCTGCATCGCATCTGACAGCACTTTACCAGCCAGGCGTTTATTTGCATTAGCTCGGAAAATTAATTAATTCGACGCTAATGTTTTGGTCAGTACAGCACGTGGCATCGAGACCACTTACTTTGACATTGTCGATTTGGTGTTAACTTCAAATTAACCGTGGCGGTCGACAATTCGCTACCTTACGATCTAGGTGCATTAAGACAAAATATATAACTGGTACTTTAAAGCAGTTAAAAATTGATGATTGTTCAAAATATACGCGGTACCTTAGTGAAGTAAAAAACAATCCCTGTACCTTAAGGGCTTAAGGGAGATAAAAGTAATCCAAGAATCTTCAGGGAGTCCAAAATACATCCGGTGTCTTAACGGAGTATAAATTCCGGCGCTATTTCGAGGAAGAGAAAATTAGATCCAGACAGTAAGGGAGACTTAAATATTCGCGATATCTTAATGAGGAGTGAAAAATATTTCTGTTTGTTTGTTAAATTATAAATATAAATTATACTTTTTCCTGAAGTGTATTAAATAAATATTGGAAATGTTTATTATTTCTTGCCTATTAAATCACTCGCGCTCTACCTATCATTAAATTATTCTACTAATTCAGAAACCTGCGAGGTAAATCGCAACTGCTTTGGCCTGAAAAGTGAGCGCAATAACTCACCAAAGTTTCATTCCAATCGTATGAATGGTATAGATAAATTCATTTTTAATTATAATTATTGTTTAACATAATACTTTCCTGTTAGTGAATCGATTAAAACATTATTGAATACAATAAGGGCAGGTTGATGATTAAATGGAATAAAACAACCTGTGTGAGAGGTATTAACGAAATTCTTATATTTTTATTGGACTACCTCGCGTCGACCCTAGATTACTTGTCAATTTGCGATTGTTTTGCATGTCGTCGCCTCGGTCAACAAGATGGAGATTTGAGCGCCAAGCAGCTGTGACTTGGCCCGCCCCTGGGATGCACTTGAAAGACATCGTTCTTAGCTTCCACATCGGAGACATTAATTCTTAGTCACATGTCTCTCTGCATCAACGGTCCAGCTCTCTATTCTCAAGCTATTGTGCTTTCAGTTCCCAACAAACCTCTCCACAATCTCATACAGTCCAACATTTATCACTTCCCGTACAAAAGTCTGCACTCATTTCAGTTCCAATATTAAATACGTTTTCTTAAAAAAAAATCCCAAATCCAATTTATCATGATAAAACGTTTCCTAAATTTAATTTTTTTCTACGCAGAATGTTTCGAAGTGTTTGTGATCTGAAATTGATCTTTATCGCCAAGAGTAATTAAAAAAACATAAAAACTTGTAGACGTGCAGGGAGAAACGGTTGATTGGTAAAACGTCCCTAGGACCAATCAGTTTGATGGTCGCCAGTATTTTTCTCTCTTAGAGTGCCAGAATTATTTTAAATTTGACATTTTTATGTTAACGGGAGTATTGTTGAATTTATTAAGGAACCGGGAGTACTTTCGGCTCCTAGTCGTCACAAGTATAATTCAATTTGTTTCCGTTGCGTTCAGGTGGATCAAATATATTTCTATGCTGAAATAAGTTAGTTGGGATGGGAAGTACTTTGTAAAAGGAGAGTATCTTTGCTGATTCGAGTCACGTTGAATTTTGTTTAGTAAAAAAAACTTTCGTCATTCATAATTATGTGATTTAAAGATATACGAATTATTTGACTGTATAATTATGTTAATGATCAAAATAAAAATACTTAAAGTTGTGAGATTGAGGGAATATTTGAAGAATCGAATTCATCATTCGATCCTAGCAACGCTGTAAGTTGCAGTTCACTAAAGGGAAATACGGGGACAGTTTGTATTACGATTGTGACGGATAATCGTAAGTAAACATTGCAATGCACAATCGACGTCATAAACACCATAATTTGCTTGTACACGTTGAAGAAGACGTTTATGGAAGCGGGTAATTTGCTCTAAGAATCGTAGAATCACACGAAACTATTTAAATGACGTATATACATCGAGAAAAGTGATTATTCATATACGGTATGAAGTGAAATTCTACTATACATCTCGGAAGGATATAACCGAGGTTATATTAGACTCCTTTTAACATTGTGGTGTAATATGTGTCGGGGTTTACACCTTTTTTCAGTTATGTTAGATTTATGCGAGTGGTCATGCCTGTTATGATGGATTAAGACTAGGTTTACACGCGGGGGCGGTGATGTCAGTGCCGTATCGACACACGTCAGTGCTGCACTGACAACTGGCAATCCGTCGCTGACACGAGAGCACTGGCTCACTTTTCTTGGAGCGTGTCGACAGTGTGTCAGTCATGACTGACGTTCCCCCTCCACCGACCTAGACGCTGCCCACATGGGAGGCCAGTTAGCGGCAGTTACGGTTCTCAATTATCGATTGTGAACAACAACAGTGTGTCAGGGCTGACTATCGATTGCGCGATGGTAAACAGTTTGTGTTTTGAATTTCCAAAAATAATTATTTCTGTAGTAATAATATAAAGCGATATTACTCGACAACTGTTTTAATTTTTATGTATCTATAGTACAGTAGCGTAATACCGAGTTAAGACCAAACGTCTTCAGTTCCATATTGGCCGGCGTTCATTTTCTGTTCCGAAATCTAAAGAAATGTCTTCAATGAAAAGTCGTAGCTGAGAGAATCGTTGAAAAATAAATGGGTAATAAACGTTGTCTTTCTCAGGCCGATCGAAGTTACGAGTCGTTGAGGGAGTTTACACAACACAGCCGTGCTTCTTGCGCGTTTAAAATACAGCTGGACTTCGGCGGACGCTTACTTTCCCATCCGTATGGAGCAAAACAGAGTGGCCATTAATTAATCATACGAACTTATTTCGAGCGATTGATGAGGCAAAATGGGGCACATTCTCATCAAGTCGAGCCCTAATGAGATACGGAGCTTGATCTGATTGGCAACTATACATGGATTTAAGCAGACTTTCTCTGGCTCCTGTTGTCTTTCTTGTTTAGTGTGCGATTCCTCTTAGATACTGTATCTTCAACTCGGTGAGCGTGATATGTCATAGTCTATCCAGAAAAATAAGCCAATGAAATTAAGAAAAGAAAATAAACAAAATAATAAAGAGAGAAAAATTGAAGTGGAATCAAAAAAATTGTTAAACATGTAATGAAAAATTAAAGAAATTACCATTTCGATTCGGGGAAGAAAATATTATCCGAAAAGAAATCTCGTATATAGTTAACCTTGATTACGACGGCTGTGAGATGAGTTCTTCTCCCGCCTCACCGTATACTTTTTTCAACAGAAAATGGTGTGAAGTGATTGTAGAGGAGTATACTCGTAGCTTGCTTGCTTGCTTCAATGTGCATGCCCTGCCTGTTGGTGTCGTGCGTGCGTGCGTGTGTGTGTGTGAGCGTGCGCGTGCGCGTGTGTCCTCACTAATATATGCTGTCTTTTCTTGCAGGCAATCAGCACAGAAGAAATGGTGGTCGATGATCCGAACGAGGCGAGTATAGCTTATTACATAGCGTACTGTAGTTGTAATTGGCGCCGGCCCGTGGTGCCGCGGTGGAGGAGGAGGAGGAGGAGGAGGGGGTGGGGGTGGTGGAGGGGGAGGGGTTGTTGCTCGGCTCAGTCGCGTCGAGACATGCGGGGACGCCTGTTGCAAGCTGTTCGCGCTCTCTTCCGCAGGGGCAAGGTGAGATGCAGGCGGCAAAACGTTTCTAATGCATGCCAAGTTTATGTATGACCAAGTCCAAGTACCCTTCGAATCTAGTTTGCCGACTTGTACATGGAAGAAGTTGATCTGCAGCGGTTTTCGGCCTTTTCTAGACTACGCTGGAATTGTTTCGTCTTTAGCGTGTTCCGCTGCGATATTTTCTGCTGAAATTTCGTATCACGAGAGAAGTAAAACATCGCAAAATGTGTAGGTACACAATTATTTTTCTTTTCTCCTTGTTTAATAATGCCCACGTAATATAAACCGAATAATACAAAAATCGTGAGTTGATTGTTGTGATGTCTGTCGATTGTTCGTGAGCGACGTTTGAAACGGCGCCGGAAGCGGTAGGTGTCGTTTTTCTGAATGGGATCCGAGGCAATTTGAAACGCAGTCTGTTATCGTAGGTGAGGAGCGAAAATGAACTGTTCGTAGCTGATGGGGTCCGGCCGTGTTACGCGAACGGTGACGTGATCTGCTTATAAAGACATACGACGCTCTACGCTCACTTGCGGGGTTTCGTTGTTTGCGAGGGATAGAAAATGCCTACTTCCATATCCCTGAACGGGAGCGAAAATGTTATCTTGATAAAGTAATATGACCTCGGGCTCTGGTACTTCCTTTGCGTCTCCTCGTTCCTCGACACTACGACGTCTATGCGTATCAAAAATTCGTTTCATCACACGAAATTTATTTACTTTAAGCGGTTGCCTGGGTTTGAAGGTTCCAAACAAATTAATATAGGGAGGGAATACGTGGGGAACTCTGCTACGCCAGCACATTCACGACGTTTCTGGTATTTGTTGACCTTAGTGGCCGCCGGACGGATTTTTTTATCTGGGTTACCTAGGAATGAAACGGGCGACTACGGGGATTGACGTTTTGTCCTTCGCTCCTTCTTGACGTTCTGTGTCTGAAACGAGGAATTCCCGGAACTGTGCCTCACGTGGGTTCAACAATTACTATGTTGGCAATTCTTGGACGAGTTCTTATGAACGAAACTTACCCTTAATCGGTGAATGGAACGGATTTCCTCGTTTTTATGTCGTGACGCAAACGTTATGACGTACGAATGATGTACTAGTTTGCGTCGTTGGCAGTTTGCTCGATAACGCCGGGAAAGTCTGATCAAGTGCGCATTTGCGTTTTGTAAATAACGAACGTGTGGAGTAGAATATTCTATCGCTGTCTTTCTGTGGTGCGGATCTCAGGGAAGATCGTCTCTCATAACTACAACTTTCTCAGACTTCTCCTTTGTATTTTAATAATATTCCGTTTGTAATATCTTTACAATTTATTATTTCGATGACTGTTTTGTCGCTTTGGTGCCAATTAAATGGTATATTGTATTTAGTGGTATGTTTGGACGTCTGCCACGATCTGCGATACGTTCGTCGTCATGCTGAACCAACTTGTTTCAAAGAATGCTCAAAGCAAAACATTCAACTTTGATAACATTCTAGGAAGTTTCTTGCAACTTGTCCGCGTTTCCTGACTCTGTGGCATTTTCAAGGAAGAGACGTTTCCGTCCCCTTCGGCTCGCACCCGATGATCGTCGTTGCAATTAATTTGTATCGCTCCGTCGACGAGGAAATTCTCGAAAACTCCTGTCTGCTCTTGTTCTCCTCATTCCTCTTTACCAGCTTGTTAGACGTGAAACCACCTTCTCAGCTTAGGGAAGTGAAAAGAAAAGGCTTCGCTTTACTTTCAGGCTATAAAAATGTTACGTCTTTAGCTGCAGCGGTCTGCCCCTTTCTTCACAAATATAACTATCCTGCATATAATATCTCAGAACGGTGCTGCTGAAATCTGAATGTTATTGCATATCGCAAAAATAGTTTTACGATGGACGCGGAAAGAAAATTAGCTTAATTTCAGCTTTTAGTAGTGGAGGTAGCCGTTTAGGGCATTTCTGCATATCTAGCCCCAAAATTCCGATTTGAGGTTTTCTGGATAATCTTCCGAAATTGACCCGTCGCACTTACGTAGTTAGATTATTAGATTAAGATTCTGAGATTCATTAAAATTAACGTACATCGAGAAAAATATTCAAAACGTAGAAAGACGTTGGTTTCTAGCTTTAAAAAGAAATGAATCGGTAAAGATTCGTCGCAGATCAGGCCAACATTTCGAATATACGTCGATGAATTTATTTTATTTTTCTAACGATTGTACATTGACATGAAATCGGAGATACTGAAATTTTTTGACTCTGTGAAATAATCTGAGCATATAAAATGCCTTTGTTCTACACGTAACGTATCGAGCATAACATATCTGAAAGATATCTATCTATATTTGTTCTTCTTCCAGACTTGAATAACAATGTGATTTGATTAAATAAGAGTATTTAGCCTCATTCGACGTTTCCCAATCGAGAGCAATGTAATTAAATTATAATAACCCACGCTGAAAATCGGGAAATTGAATATAGAATGCTTCATTCGAAATTTCCTATCCCGAAACTGGAACTGTAATTCTGAGGAACAGTTGACAATTGTGTAATGTTTTGACTGTCCTTGTTTTTGTTGAATTTTCCCATTTTCTGATGACTAGTCGCTCTAGTAATTGACGCCTGCCTGTTTCTTTTCTACTGTTTCTCGACTTCTCAACAGACTAGTCACCACCCTGAGTCATTTTGGAACACGGAAGACTCAAGACTTAAGCTATAGGCTACATACAGGTACTAAAGTTTGTTCGTAAATATTCTTAGTTTGAAGTAGGTGCAGTAGCTTTTAGTTCTCTACTAGTCTTATAGACTTGTAAAACTAAACTGCGCGGTGGAGGAATGCAAGATGTGGAGTTGAAGCTTATATTCTGAAATAACCCAGGTTTCCTCCCAGCATAAAATATACTGAAATAATTAAATTCGTTGGTTGCCGCCCACATAATTTCGGCCCGTCTATTTTCGCTCTTCTCTTAAATCCCTCTTCCGAGAGACGAAATTCATATAAAACATAGGAGTTGTTTCTGAGATTTGAGATTGTCCATTTAGTAGGAAGTGGTTTCATTCATATCCTCGTTTCAAAGTACCCTCCAAATGACTTCCAGGAAGCGAAACACAGCGTTGACTTACCGCTCACACAGAAACGCTTTCTCTTCTCAAAATACGTTTCGTTTTAATGGCACTCGGGAGACGTAAAAGTTCCGTTCGCTATATTCTCGAATCATTTTTGGCGGGCAAAGTAGAAATGCAACAGTTGAGGAGCGGAAATAGATAGTAAACGTGTCAAACGGTAAAAATTCACAGACGTCTAAGGTCTCTGCTTTCGCATTTCACTGGCATCTTTCGATTCTACCGAACTTGTAAAAGTGATCCAGATAAGCTGTTACGCGGTACAGTGTAAAGTTTTTTTTATCGTTTGCTTGTTGTAATCGAAAGAGGTAAACAAATGTAGGAGTTGCGTGACGGACAATAACACATTCGGGTCGGCCTAATTATATAAAGCATTAAAAGAGTGGATGAAAGGGATGCAAAGACTTCGAAGAACTGGAAATGTCATAGGTAAATTTATTGAATAGCGTTGGATGTGCACAATACGCGTACAACACGAAAATAATGTAAATAAGAGAAAATCCGTTCCATTATCAGTATAAAGATATATAACTACTATAAATGGTGTCCTACAGTTCTGTGCGCTTATTCTCACTGCGACGACTTAAAATATTAAATTCAGTTATGAAATACGATTTTATTTTCCACTTGTCTCAATTTTCTTGTCCGTATATTTATTTAAATTAGCCTGGACAGTATGGAATCGGTCAACAGGTGATTATGCCAATATCGAGAACTTGAACCTTTACACGCTTTCTACCTGTCTTACCCGACTTCAATAAGCACATCAACTTAAATTATGAAGAACGCTAAGAGAAGCGGTACCTTAACTGTCAAATTTACTGCCGGAACCTTGACACAGACAAAAGCACTCCCGGTAGCCTAACATCGTGAAAATAATATAGGATTTCTGTACGTTTTACCCATCCAGCGTTTTGCCTGTGTACATGGCCTTCAAGTACAACGTTATTTGCATGTTAAATGTCAGAATTGAAATGGGCGACTTCCATAACACCGGCCTCGATTGTTTTCTCATTTTTATCTAATGCCGTCCACCCTTATTCCTGAGGACACCCACCCCCACCCCCCTCCAGCGCTCAATGGGATCGAAATTATGCACAAACAAAATCTGGAGAAACAGTATCGACTTCATTGACCTCGAAAATACTTCATCATATTCAAGTATCGGCTTTTTCATATTTAAAACTTTTCTCCCGTAGGCGTCTTACCTGGACGGTGGTTGTTTCCCAGTCGCATGGAAATGTGTACAAACTTTGGTCGACATGTTTAGGTTTCTATGCGGAACATATATATATACACACACACACACACAGTCAATTTTACTGTAGCGATCTGTCTCTGGTCACTGTTTCGGGATGCTTGTGTTGTGGATCTCGTGAACATGCTATAAAAAAGGCAAGACCATCACCGAACGAGCATTGGTCGTATGAGAAGTAGTTTTCTATCTAATATATAAATAGTCTGGAAAAGCGACGGACTAAATTTATTGATTATCAAAAACATTTCTGTTAAAAATGTTAAATTTCTCCCTTTTTACCAGAAACGTAGAAATCGTGGTTCTCGTCTTCCAGAAGCTATCTGTTGTTATGGCATAAACAAATTTGAAGATTTGAAACCTGCTAAATTCACTGCAACGTAAGAGATCCGGCTGAGTGCAATTATACCGTGTTTCTAAAAAAAACCTTTTGTTTGATTTGTTGTCCCTTTTCACTTAGTCTTTTTTCACCCTAGTGACTAATTTGATGTTGTACTGAACGTGGTGAAAGGTACAAAAGAGTCCTTGGCGAATGAATGTCAATGTCGCTGTCACTGTCACTGTCACTTGCCGAAGAAGCGTGCAGTATTGTTCCGCGTTTCATGTGTCAGTGGCGAGTGGCGAGGGTCCGGGTCCTGGTCGTGGTCCGATGTCGTCTCCATCCATTCTTTGGCGAATGTTTGTTCTGTAGCCAGCAGCCTGGAAGAAATGTGTGCTCGCACGTCAGACCCCATTATGCTCGAAAAACAATCTCCAACCACATTTTCAGCAGTCTGCTTGCTCCACCCTCTCTTCCTTTCAATATCCCAACAATTATTTCTTTCATAGTACACGGTCACATTTCTTCACTCTAAAATATTTGCAAAATGTTACTCTTTCCTTATTAGGTCTTTGTTGAAATGTTAATCTTGAACGTTCTTGAGTGACTAGGTTTGGGTCACATCTTCTCTTTTCGGATGTTTACGCTTACCGTTTCTAAACGTTTGCTAAGGAATTTATCCTCTACTACCCTATAGTATCCCGTTATTAATTTAATCTTTCCGAATAAGAAACTCAATTAACTTGTGCTTATGCACGACGTGCTTCAACATAAAATAAAACTCGCTTTGACACTATCTCAAAGTACTCGAGTTATCTATGCGATCGGAAATTTACAATCGTCATAAACCTGCTTAACACCACGGCATTTTACGTCACTTAAATCCATTACGAGAATTAACACCAAAATTAAAAATAAACATAAAACAGAGCTTGCTGTGCATTCTCAGTCAATAGTGTAACGCTGGCAAAATCAAATAATTTCTCTTAGATAAAGACACTGACGTCATTAGGTCACGTATAGAAAAAAGAGAGAACATATTGAAGAAGTTGTATGGTTCCTAAGCAGAAAATCCGACCTATCTGTACAAAATAATATAATATGCTAATTTATAAAAGTGCATTAAAGAAGTGTGGAGGAAATAAAACATCGCCCTGTGAATCAGAAATACTCAGATCCGTGACGTCGCGATGACCTTTTCATTCTCTGGACGCAGCATCAAGCGCCTAATCAAGACATCGACCCTGCTAAATGTTCCAATTCTTCGTCTTATTTGTTGACAATTTTGTAATTGTGACATCGAGAACAAGTTTATGGAAGATTTTCTGCATTCGAGCGTTGCCAAGGGGTTCATTTCGCATAGCTTTAGTTTGTAACCAATACGGAATTATTCATCCAAGGCTATGAAAAACTTCGAGTTATCTTCTATGTTTTCCTCTTGATGTCGCGTGGCGCATTTTTCTTGTCGAGTTACTCAGTTCGATACAACTCTCCTATTCTGCGCAAGCCTTTTCATGTATACATATCTTCCACAGCCTACCTAGTGTGCTTAGCGTATTCCATCGTACTGTTCACTTCCCTCTAATGCTAATATTAGAAGACCCTTGTGTCTTAAAACATGGCCTATTGATCTAGCCCTTCAAAATCCGCCATATTGTTCTCTCTTCCCTTATTCTGCTTAAACTTGCTGGTTGCTTACCCTATCCGCCCATATTATTCTTCTCTAGCGCCACACTTCAAAAGCTTCTTTTAATTTCCTTTCTGCTACTCCTACAGTCCACGTTTCGCACCCACAAAACGTCACACTCCATACCGACATTTTGCTAATATCAATACTTACATAAGCCGTAAGTAAATTCCTTCCTTGCTTGTGCTATCCTACTCTAGTAGCAAAATTACTTAACTTCCTTTAAAATATCCCTTCCCAATCTAACAGCCTTTGTTATTCCACCGTTTCTCATACTACACTCCATTACCTTGATATTCCCTCTATTTATCATGTTCTACTCTTCCTCCAGGACCACTTTCATGCCATTTATTATCTTTTTCAAGTCTTCGTCAGACTTCCCTAATACTACAATGTTATAGGCAAAATGTAGGGTTTTCTATTTCTTCTCCTTGGAGTACGATTCTTTTTCCATATTACTTTTTAACTTTCTTCATCGCCTGTTCTATATACAAGTTAAAGGGCGCGGACATCTTTGACTTACTCCTTTCTTGCCCTTCAATTATAATTACTCTTCTTTCTCGATATTTTTTATTCCTATCCTCTTCAAAATCCTTTGTAGTGTGTTCCGGTTTAAATTATGAAAGGTGTTTATCTAAATCTACAAATGCTATCAACGTACTCCTATTTTTTCTTATTCTGTCGAACAGTCGGTATTGCTTCTCTTGTCCCTACATTCTTCCTAAAACTAAACTGATCTTCTCCTAACTCGCATTATATTTGACGTTCCGTCCTCGTATATACCATTTTCGTTAATATTTTTACGCATCAGATACTAAACTAATCATCCTGTTCTGTCTTCTTCACTTTGTTATTACTATGTCTTGTGGTATTATTCGCTAACAATCCCGAACGGCCGTGATGCTCTTATTGTGCGGAAATAAATTCGATGACACATGTAACCTGGTTGTAAGTCGCGGAAGCCTTGCTGCGCTCTGCTAGTTATCATGAAGCCTCGCATCATCTTGACATGACGGTGGCTTGTGGCTTGTGCCTGCTGCTGCTGCTGCTACCTGCTGGCACCTGCTGGCTTCACGGTTCCTTCTAAGCTCTGTCACGCTCTATGTCAACACACTTGAGGAAATATGTCTTTGTGAAGTAATCAATTGGTCCTCAACACGTAAACTATAAGCTAAAGTCAAGTGTTACTTTCCTCTTTTTTTCCTGGTATAATCGCATTTGTTTTGTTTATTATATTTAATGTATTTTTAATCGACCTTTTTAATATTTTTCTGTATATACTTTATAATATATAATTTATAATATTATCGTTTTTTCATGAATCTGTGACCGGGCAAATTGTTTATATGATGTCCATAAAGTAATATCCCAGTTTCAATAATATATGTTTAATTTTTTGGCTCCTCTGCACTATAGCATGCAGGTTGGCTTGTATCGACCGATATTGGTGGAGGTTGGAAACTGTTTTCGCAAGCTGGGCGTCACTCCGATGGACCACCTACTGGCCGACAGCGATGTGTCTATTTCAAATTGAACGACACGGTACAACGCTTCCGGTTAATATTATTAACTTTTATAACTGGAACATCATTTTACGCACACCCTGAACTACAGTTTTTGGTGTTCGAAATCTTGAGCCTAAGCTCTCTCCCTCTTTTTTAAATTGTTTGAAACATCGAAATGTCTTCCTTTCTCGCACTTCATTCTATAATCGTTAAAGAAATGCTGTAAAATTTTGAACGATTGTTTCGTCTCCTCTCGTGGCCAAAGCTCCCTGTTCTTTTAAGTGACGTAGGTGAAGTAAAATTTCCGATATAATCGTGCCGTACGAGTGTCAGACATTTAATTGGTATCGGTTCCATAGTATCTCGCCCACGTACCTGGAGACGGGCGTTCGTTGTCATGGAGACGTGCGTGGGAGTTACACGGGCGCGGCGTGGCGTCTCTCTTCTGCGATTCATTACGGAAAGCACAATTAATATGCAATTAGCTTCCGGGATTTGGGGTCCACGTGTAGGGGAGGGGAGGGGAGGGGAGGCCGTGCATGCTTTTTACCTTTATCGTTCCGCCGTTTGTCTGCAGCTATTGTTTCTCTTTTCCGTCATTGATTTGTAAGACGATTCCACCTTCGAGGCAAACGGTCAATTTACTTGACGTGTTTCTATTCGGCGTACCTTGTTTCAGATCATTTTCATTTTTGCCTGGATAAATTGATCCTAGAATATTTTAATCTGCCTGATGCTGATATGTTTCATGTATTCATTCCCATTTGATTGATGTTTATCAGTTGCCTGTTTCATAATGAGAGTTAAGAACCGTCCCCTACGAAACATAATCCTTTTTGTTCCCGCAGCTGACGTTGAAGAATTAATATCTAAAACTATGCGCAGACTATAAATTGTATGTTACTGAAACCTAGATTGATGGAAAACCAAAATTGAAGAGTAAATAATTTGACAAAATTGATGAGGAGAAAGTTTTAGGCGGTATGAAGAAGACTGGTAAATGATGACTTTGCTACAAGAAAAGAATCCTTCCTGGAGAGTACACACTTCTTCCGAACATTCGCATGGAATAATACGTACGGTAAATTCGGATACAACGAGACAATATGGACATCCTTGTTAAAGCAACCAAATGACTGAAGACACCAAAAATATGGAAGCAAACAAGGAAAGGAAATGTGGTTCCGACATTTTTTTACGGTAATAGCTGTGTTTGGAATCTTTGGAATTACCTTCCCTTTCCACAGTTTGTATCAGTTCTTGCACCTGTATTTCGTATCTCTATTTTGAAACAATGGAATACCCGAGTAGTGTGTCCGCTGTCAATAAATCTCATGATCAGACTTTGTGTACACCATTTATACAGATTTAGGCATCTCGCCCAATCCTAAATCGGCGTCGGAAGCGTGAAGTTTAGTTTCTTCATAAATAATCTCTTAGCTTGTAATATTCTCCTTTCTGCTGGTTGTAGAGTAGTATTCTGGAGTTATACATTATTTAAAAACTGTATAAATTTACAGAATCATCATAACACACACCAGAATCAAAACCTGCAAAACATCAAAGACAGCGATGGAAGTGAAACTCACGAGTTTGAAGTCAGAGAAGTCATCAAGGAAGGCCACGAGAAGGCGGACCCCAGTCAGTTCGAACTGCTCAAGGTCTTGGGCCAGGGGTCCTTTGGGAAGGTGCGTATCTCGCCTGTTGTTCGTCTCCTTTATGTCGCCACTTACTGAAGACAATTTTTCCGTAGGTGTTTCTGGTTCGAAAGGTCGTCGGGAAGGATACCGGGACGCTGTACGCCATGAAGGTACTCAAGAAAGCCACTCTCAAAGGTATGCCGGCATAATCCTGTATAATGTAACAATATTTCATTAGCTAGACCATCGGTCAAATCCTGATAGTCATTCACATATAACATTTATTACCGCTTTTTAATACGCTATGTCTTTATTAAAAGTCCCATTATTTATATTATAAATGTTGTCACATCAAGTTACACCATAAATAGAACTTTTATATATTCGGCAAAATCATTAGGCTATGAAATAAAATTAACCGTGAAGCGAAGAATCCATTTATTAACGTTACAAGTTAACGTTAACTAGGCTTAGAAAAGATTTTGACTTACAGCTGTAGCCAATCTCGAAATGTGAGAAGTATTATGGTAAATGCCGCGTGCGGTTTATCTTATAAATGATTCGTAATAGCGCCCATACTCCATATATAACATTGACAGATGTGTGCAGACGATACGCTGCTTACACGTACGACATTGGTTTGATGTCGTGCATCGACAAACTTTTCACTAATGTATCGTATTCATCACAGTAAACCTATAATAAGACAAATTACAAAGAATTCTGAATGTGTTTCAATTAGAAGTTCCGAGCTGTCCGTAAAGTCCTGAAAGCACATCCAAAGCGGAGAAACACGTTGTAGAAATACTCTTAATGTTACTTGTCATATCCTTGGCTACTAAACGAAATATATGCCATCTTCCGTACCGCGGTGTAAATTGGACCCGGTAGGTACAGGTACAGGTGCAGGTACCTTGATATATGTTACGAGGAGGTAAACATTGATTGCAATAATTTTAATTTGGAAAATATTCCAAAAAGAACACACAATTTCAATTCAAATGTAACATAATTGTTTTTTCTCGTCTCAGTTCGAGATCGTATGCGTACGAAGACTGAAAGGAATATACTGGTAGACGTTCGTCACCCTTTCATTGTACGGTTGCACTATGCATTCCAAACGGAAGGCAAGCTGTATCTTATTCTGGACTTCCTTCGTGGTGGAGATTTATTTACAAGATTGTCAAAAGAGGTGAAATTTTAAAACTTTCGTAGGAAATGTTAAGATAAGCTTGTTTCAATTATTACTCGTTCATTTCATAACACAAACTATTCTCAATGTTAACTTACGTTTATTCCAGGTAATGTTCACAGAGGAAGATGTCAAGTTTTATTTAGCTGAACTTGCTCTGGCTTTGGACCATATTCACAGACTGGGAATCATTTATAGAGATTTAAAACCTGAAAAGTAGGGATAACTATGTTTGAAATAATTAAAATATTTTTGAGGAGGTCTTTATATTTAATTGTTATTAATTAATCTCAATTGTTTCAGCATTTTGCTCGATGCCGACGGTCACATTTCGCTTACCGATTTTGGTCTGAGCAAACTGCCACTTGACGATCAGAAGGCGTACTCTTTCTGTGGCACCGTTGAATACATGGCACCAGAAGTTGTGAACCGAAAGGGACACTCGTTTGCTGCCGATTGGTGGTCTCTTGGTGTCTTAATGGTGAGATCTATGAACTGAAACCGGCGGAAAGTGCTTACACTTTCATGAAATAATGGAATGCAATCGGAGTCGACATTACCGAGCGATTGCTGTTGGAAATATTTATCCTAGAGAGACAACTTCTGTGTCTTTTTAGATTATCGGTATCATAAAATGTATGAACGGTTTTGTTTTGAAAATAACAGATTCAAAAATTTTATCGATTTAGTTAAAATATAAAATCTGCTATAATCTTTTCGCTTCCAAGCGCTTGATAGTAATGGTGGTTTTATTTTCAAGTTTGAGATGTTGACTGGTACCTTACCATTCCAAGGTCCAAATAGAAAGGAAACTATGACACAGATTCTGAAAGCAAAACTTGGTATGCCGCAATTCTTGTCGCCGGAAGCACAAGCCCTTCTTAGAGCGTTGTTCAAAAGAAATCCTGCAAATCGCCTCGGAGCTGGTACGTTTGAGAAGTTGTCGGTCACCCTACTTTATTTTTTATAAATGGAAAGAAAATGGACAAAATGTTGGCGATATGTTTCAGGCCCAGACGGAGTAGAAGAAATAAAGGCTCACTCATTCTTTGCCACTATAAATTGGGAGAAACTACTGAGGAAAGAAATTCAGCCACCCTTCAAACCAGCTGTCAGCCGAGCTGACGACGCTTTTTATTTCGACAAAGAGTTCACGTCGAAAACTCCCAGAGGTTGGTGTTTTTTTGTGTGTGTGGCTGACTGCGTCGTGATTGTATATCACAATTAAGATGGTTGAAGTTGATAATTTAACTGGTATAGCAAATTTTTCATAAGTCCTTGCCTAGTGGTTACAGTTAACTGAATTTATAGAATCAGCTACGGCACTTGCTGTCCGATTAATTTAGTCTCCGATTGTGATTGAACCAAGTACTGGGTCCTTTCTGAACTTCTCTACATCCAAAATTGAATTGCAGAGCAATGTTGGTTTTTTGGTAAATTAATCGGTACTCTTAACAACACCGTGATATAATAATTGTTAACATGCAAATTAATAATTTTAATTTCTATATACTAGAAAATATTTTACCACTACCCCTATCCAATTCTCGTGCGCTGTGTGAATATTTGTTTATAATGATAAAGTTGAGCTCCATGCTGAATAAAACTTCAATTTTATGAGAGAGAGAAATAAATGAGACCTCCGTTCCCAGAAATAATGTAAAAGTTTATTTTTAAAATATAAAATAAAGATGATTGTTTACAACATGATAATAAATTTTTCCTTGTAGGAAAAACTAAACTTCATTATGCTGCTGTCAAGAATATAGTAAAACAACCTAGATGTCAATAACAAATTTCATGTTGCAGGAAAAGTTGTTATTCTGCTTTCATGAATATGCAATAATTTGTTGTTGCACTATCTGCCACTGGGCATCTGTCCATTTGTAGATTAAATAAATACATTACATTAAAAAAATAATTGAATTGGATAGGAAAGAGAGACGGACAAATGTCATCGATTTACGTTACGGTGGATGTGTTTATGAGATTTAATATGGGATTATATGTGTGAATCCCCCGGCCCCCGTAAATTCTTTTACTTTTCCTCTTCCCTGACCTCTGTTGAGAGAGAAAGTTGGTCGTCTGGTGGGATCTATTGTTTACCGGTAACAGCTAGCTGTGAAGCTATTTTGACTGCTGGTCAACAGTTGGCCATCACTCGGAATGTTTTTTCTAATCTTCTGATGAAGGGGGTGGTGCCTCCAAAAATTTAAGAATTCCACAATGGTACCTACCAACTGTACACTTCAGGTAAGCCACCAATTTTATATCTCTCTTTCCTGTCCTTATTAATTATTTTAATTAGCCTGACAATGACATTTTTTTTTACTTTTATTTATATATTTGTGTGTACGTGTATTAATATTTAACTGATATAGACTGAAAAGTGAGATAATTAATTGATGGTCGCCCGTAAATCGAAGGCTGGTGTCGGATGTAAAACGAAGTTCTCAAACTTTTGAAGTGTTTTCCTTATTTTTAAAGAGACAGAGGTGATGTGCATATTAGTCTAGTTGAATTCTATTAATTCTATTAATCATTGTATGTCTGCAGATTCTCCTGGAGTTCCACCAAGTGCCAATGCCCACGAGCTTTTCCGTGGCTTTAGCTTCATCGCACCATGCCTTTTGGATGAACAAACCAGTAACATTTCCTTGGATAAAGCAACAGATGGAGTTCTATCAAAAGTAATTTTTGATAATCATTTATTTTATGCCGAATATGCTAGTTGTAGATGTAAGTAAACAAATGCTTTCAACGGTATCTGACACCCCGGTGCGTCAACTATGTCGAAGCTTGTCGGTAAAAATACCAAGTGTTACGGAGACTAGTGTCGATTATTGGCTATTGAAAGTAAATTAAATCTCTTGATGCCGTTAACTTGTGTGTGTGTGTGCGCGCGCACATTCTATAGTGAAGTCAAGTCTATATTTGCAGTGCAATGCATTTGAAGCCAAACGTGTATGTTCACCACTTTCTCCTATTATGATTGTTGTGTCAAAACAATTATAATCCAGCTATACAAAGTAACCATACAATATCACAACAAACATCCCCAATCACATCAAATCCCCAATAGTGTACAAACATCTACATTGAGCAATGATCTAAAATTGATGCATTTTCATCATCTAGTGAAAATGAATAGTAGGTAGTTGAAAACAAAATATCATGGCAATAAGTTTATATATATATATATATAATTAATGGGGAAAGGACAGAAGATAGAAAGAAGGTGACTTACCTGAGGTTCATAGATGGTAGACACCTTGTGAGGTTTAGAGTACTTGAATTTTCGGAGGCACTGCCCCCTTCATCAGAAGGTTAGGAAGACATTTCCAGTGATATATATATGTATATGTAGTAGTGAACTACAGACATAGGAGACAACAGATGAAACATTCAACGATTTGTTTTGGGTAATTGGTAGAAAATCCAACCTATTAATATAAAATAATGCAATAGTTTACAAAACTGTATTAAATGTAGTGAGAACATTTGGTATTGAGCTCTGGGGATTCGCAAGTGAATCAAACATTGCCATTATTCAAACATGCTAATGAAATATACTCAGATCCATAACCAATAGATGGTGCATAATAAATGACACATTTCACAATGACTTTGTCATTTCCTCTGTCCAGTATGTTTAAAGAATACAAAGTCAGGCACTATGAAAAATATAAAGACACATCAATCCATTACTGCAACTACAACTAACACAATAGGACAACTGAAGACCCATACGAATGGATCTCCAGTCCTAATCAAGAAGTCCTTTGTCTGTATTTAATGTCAACCCTGCCAAATGTTTGAACTCTTTAATCTAATAACTTGGCTTGTACTTATTCTACTTTTTGTGATTACTAATTAAATAATTAAAAAATAAAATAAACATCTCTTCTCATCTGAGTATAGGTAAATCTGTAATATGTATACAAATTTAAAACTTCAAATAAACTGTCTTTTTTGAAAATATTCTCCCAACAATAAATAAAGAAAAATACGCTCTGATGACTCTGGACACTATCAAAGAAGCAAATCAAACAACCAACCATTGATTTAAGTGCTCCAAAAGATGTTTCATTCATTTTGTCTTTTCTTCTGACTTTACTTTCTCAACTCTTCTGCCATCTAACTATCGGATCATAGCGAAACTTCTCCAATATACTCTATAAGAAACTGTGCTCTTGCATTTTCTTCTGCGTGTCTAACTGTCCAATTCTGTGCGTTTACAGACCTTTTGACCTCTTCATCTCATTTTCTCTGCCAGATTTTGGTGTTCTTTACAATCGAGAAGTTCACTTTTCAGAGATATTTTGATATTCTTTAAAGTGTATGCTAGTGCTGTCTATGTAACCTGGTATCCTATAGTTTTTATTTAATGTTAAATTTTCCCCAACTGGTTTTCCTGTATGTCTGTCAAAATTCTTCTCATCCTTACATGATTTTATTGGTTCCATTTCAGATGTATGTGAAACCAAATTCAGTTGCCGACGAGTATGAACTGAAAGACATTATAGGAACTGGTAGCTACTCTGTTTGTAGACTGTGTATTCACAGGGCAACAAGAGCAGAATATGCTGTTAAGGTTCGTTGATTATGTTTGAAAACAATCTTTGAAATGATGTCAATATATACTGAATATTGTATTTATAATTTGTGTCAAGTATCCAAATGTGTATAATACTAATTCAGATAACATTAAAATTTATTGTTCTGTGAATGAGAAAATAATTATTAACCAGTGTCGATTTTAAAAATTGTGTGTGTAGTGTAGCAAACTTTTTAGTTATTAGCCATATGGTCTTTCTATCTGAATATTAATGAATGGACAGAACTTAAGAAAGAAATTTATTGGCTATTCATTTTATTTTTATGATTTAATGTCAATAATAGAAATAATAAAAATTATTTAATTTATAATTATCTGTTTAGAACTTTATCTAGGATTCAATTGAAACAAACCAATCCTTTATATTTTAATTATCTTTACTTTCTTTGTCTCCACTGCTCAGCACGCACAAGTAAAATATTTTTCGTTGCTTTATTTGTTCATTTTCTGATCCTTTCCAGTATTGAGATGTCTACCTTCCTTAAAATATTGGAAACATTCTGCTAGTCCATGTAATATTTTCATAGTATTTCTGACATACAAATAGGCAATTTTATATTTTCACTAATTTATCCTCCATTTAATCTATATTTCACACATTATTATATATCACAGATTAACATGATAGTGTCTGTATCTCTTTAATTACTCATGTGTGTGTATATTAATGATTGAAACGTGACGTCACACACATTGTATATTTGGATAGGGTGTAAGGATAGAACATGTTCTATCCTTACACCCTATCCAAATATACTATATATATATATACAAACAAAAATACTGTATCCATTTTATTTCTTATTTTTCACCTGAAAATTTAAGCTTTCATTACTCTCACTGTTCAATTTAATTTATTTCACATTTATTGCTTCATTTATTTTTAAAACATCATTTCTATTTATTACATTCACCTTTGAATTGATCTGAAACGGTTTCCCCTACACAACATAAATATTATGTTGCTAGCAATTTTACTATGTCTATTCTACTGTTGTTGCCCACTTTACTTTCTGAAACTAATGCATATAAGTTGTCTTGCATACCTTCTTAGGCTTTTTCTCATAAATCATTCCAATCCCTCATGGCATTAAAAAAACAATTTATTCACAATCTAAATAACAGCTTCATTTCCTTTGTTTGATGTAACTTGCAAGAAATCTGCTTTACATATTTTTCTTCCATTATTAAATTTGAAACATTTTGTTAAAGCAAGATCCTGAAAACCTTTGTGTATGGCATAATATGCCAAACCTTTCACTTTTTGACATATTAAACCCTTTATTGATTTCAGCCGACTATAGCCATATACATTTCCAATTTGTATGTTATATTGTTGTTAGTTATTTCATTGTTAGTGTTATGATTTTCATATAAATTTGTATGAACAATACAAGTTTTTCTGTACTGTTGTTTGACGTGTAGTTAAAGTAAAATGATGATAAATAAAATAGCTGTTACATTTCATTATGCTAAAAAATATTGCTCATCTAATATTAACGCAATGTCATACTATTTTCAATGTAGTTATATATTGGTATTTTACTATATTCTCTTTGTAAATATATATTACCGATAACTCCTGACACTGGTGCACATTGCTTTGTAACCACAAGGTAAAGAATTCCTTTTTTATAAAGTTGTTATATTTTTAATAATGGATATTTTCAGGTAATTGACAAATCAAAGAAAGACTGCCAGGAAGAAGTAGAGATCTTATTACGATGGGGTCACCATCCCAATATAGTTACGTTAAGAGATGTAAGTTTAGGATGAAAATGTTATTTCTTTTGAATTAGAGAGATATTGTAATTTACTTAATTTGTTCTTTTGACTAGGTGTATGAAGATGACAGAGCTGTGTATCTGGTTATGGAGCTTATGAGGGGTGGTGAACTATTAGATAGATTATTTCAACATAAATTATTCTCAGAAAGAGAAGCAAGTTCCATTATGCATGTTGTAGTTTCTACTGTGCAATATCTGCACCAGCATGGTGTAAGTATATTTTTATTGACTACAAAAGCAATGTATATATTAACCGTATTCTGAATAGATGTTTTTCGTTTACCAATTGTGTAATAAATTTTGTCATTATTTATTTAAAATTTTGCACGACATAATTAATATTGAACATATTTTGAGTTGGTGCACAAGTCCATGCTATATTTATTCAATTAGTTTTCTTCTGTTTGGAATTGGACTGTCTGTCTGTTGTTAATAACTTGTTTTGGTCTATTTCAAGACTGAGGAGTATGGAGTGTCAAGTAGTTGATTCAATTAAAACAGCACAGACTTGTACACTGACCCAATATATAAACATATCACAAATTTTATATAATGTACGCTTTTATTTCACCATTAAGTAATTCAATGGTTTGACTCTTAAAAATGTAACATGATTCAAGGAAATACAATTTGCAAAATATTTCTACTGCTTATAAAAATTATTCTGTTTTTTGTTTCTCATAATAATTCTTTGTTTACATTTCTTCTCCCTTGTGAATTGCTGGTGGAACTTTTTTTAAAGTCATTTATAACATCTAAACAGGTAATTTGTTTGTTTTTAGGTTGTTCATCGTGATTTGAAACCGTCTAATATTTTATATGCAAATGAATCGTTGTCTCCGGAAGCGCTGAGAATTTGTGATTTTGGATTTGCAAAGCAGCTGAGAGCAGAGAATGGTCTTTTAATGACCCCTTGTTACACAGCAAATTTTGTTGCCCCTGAGGTTTTAAAAAGGCAGGGATATGATGCTGCCTGTGATATCTGGTCTTTGGGTGTGTTACTTTATACTATGTTAGCAGGGTAAGTCTCAAAGGTTTAATAATTTGACACTACAATCTTGGAAATTGTAATCATAATAATTTGAAAGTTCAAAATTTGACTAATCTATGTAACGAGAACATTCTTGAATTTATTGAGTCGGTGTGTTTTGTAGTACTACAAAAGTGTAATATTACAAAGCATGTAATATTTCTAAGTCAAGAAAAGTGACAACCATTGCATGTCAAATGTGTGTGCACATAGAAATGAAACTATGGAACCTGATAAAGTTACAGATATTTGATAGATCAAATTGTAAATTATTTCAATCTGGGCGCATAGCCCTGAAAGGAACACACATCGAGAGAGAAGTTCCCGCTTATGACATTTGCTTACCGTTCGTTCAAAAGTTCATGAACTGCTACTAGCACAGATTTTTATTGTAATGTTTTAGGAAATAAGCTTAGTTTTCCATGTGTAAAGATGCATTTTGAATGTTTTCTTGTATTGAATTTTTTTTTAAGTTTAGCATATAAATTTACAAACATGTATTAATTTTTTCTATATATGAAAAATGGTACCATTATAGTTATAACAGAGTAAACTATTTTCATTTGAAGGCAAACACCATTTGCTAATCAGCCAACAGACACTCCAGCAGAAATCTTGAGGAGGATTGGAGAAGGCCGATTTGATCTTGAATCAGGAAACTGGGTGTCAGTTTCTGCAGATGCAAAGGTATCATTAACCCAATCAACTCCGATATAAATACTGTGTGTGTAAATACGTTGTGCTCTCAACTGAATATGAAAGTGCTGTCACATTTAAATGTTTATAAAAAGTAAACTAATGAAGGAAAGTCACTCTCCCAATATCACAAGAAATCAAGCAAGGAAATGAAAGTGTCCTCTGTTTACATCAACACATTTAAAAACCCAGTTCCGAATGACGTGAACGTCACGTCATCCGAGCTGGATAGGTTAATACTCTCTCGCTTTTCGCAGTTAAATATTGTAAACGTCGTTCTAGTAGCTCTTGTCTAAAGATAATTGTGCACCTTCATAATAAGAAGGTATTTTTCTTTTGGTATTAATTATTGTTGTTAGTTCAGGTGTATTTTTAATAAAATTACTATATTAGGTTAAAGTGAAAGTTTATTTTTGATTATTATTTTTTTGTGGGGTTAGATTCTCACTTCAGAAATAAGTATGCATAGTATAGAATAATGAGTATTATCCGAAACAAGTTAATTCTTAACATTATAGAAATGAAACGTCAAATTTCATCCTCGAATTCCATATTGACGTTACAAATATTTCTCCATACTGCCAACATATGATTTGTTAGTCTTAAGATTTTATAAACTTCAATTACTAGTTGGAGCACTCTGTTCACACATGAGATGAAATGTTTAAAGCGACCTCATTTCGATTGAACGCAGACAGCCGCTCTTCTTCGCGTCGAGTTTTGAAAGTGATCGAAAATGCCACGGTTTAACGCGTGCTGTATCGCAACAACATGTGCACGGAGAATACGTGACTCGTAAACATTTGAGGGTGCTAACAATTATTTAGGTCAACATATTTTATTTGCTACAAGTTTCCTTGTGTAACAATTTTAAAGAGAGCCTCGAATTTTAGTTAAGATAACAAGCCACGTTGCATGCGCTGACATTTGTAAACACTCAAATAACTCTGTTATTATAAAGTTTTTGACCCATATTGTATTTTACACTTTTCTTCTTCTTCTTCTTCTTCTTCAGAAATCCGTTCCTGAAACTCTGCTGCAGACTTCTGTTACACCCTGTATAATTGAATAAAAAATGAAATTACCTTTTTTGAATTTTACAGATAAAGTGTTTTAAATTTAGAAATGTAATTAAATATTATATATTCTGTTAAAATCGAAAAATCTCATTTTCATTAGATTCATAAAATCATCTTCCAGAGTTCCTTAAAGGTTTCACTTAGCTGTTTATATCTGTTGTTCCACAGTTATATTGAACTGCCTAGGTTCACACTTGTCTGGACGCCGTTGACCCTACATGTCTCGTGTTCCGAATTTGAAAATTTGGTGTTCAAATGATCGCGCCTTTCAGTATCGATGCCGACGTCTCTATCGATTCTTATTTTTCCATTTTCACATTTTCTTGTAGTCTTATTCTGTAGTTGGTGTGTTGGTATTAAGTGTAAAAGTTATAACTAAAATACAAATATTTTTATTTATAGATGGCATCAGGTAACTGTAAAATAAAAATTAAAGTGGAAACTGTTTTTACTACATTTTTAAAGGTTTACAAGACTCGTTATTAAAGTTATTATCGTTTTTTATATTTTCTCGCTTACAGGATTTGGTGCAGAAAATGCTTCACTTGGATCCCAATCGAAGGCCGACGGCTGCTCAAGTTCTTCAACATGATTGGCTTCAGCATAGAAATTTACTTCCCACACACAGGCTATTGTTCCAGGAAGCAAATTCCGTTAAGGTTAGAAGTTAATTTGTACAAAAAGAGTATCTTTCAACATGCCTGAACTACATTTACAGTTCAGAAATTAAACATAACTTATTATAGCTAATTAAATTATATTGTTTTGGTTTGAATAAGATTGAAATGGACATCTTTGGAGAAAAAAAAGTCAAAATAATACAAATTTGTAAAAGAAAAACATTTCTCTATTAAATATACAGTCAATTTGAATGATAATTAGTTAATTATAATATATCGTTATTTCCTGTCTTAAAGAATTTTGTATCAATTTATCATCTTATTTGAAAGGGCGCGATGGCTGCAACTTATCGAGCGATGAGCCAGAAACCCCGGTCTCCGAACCTCGGACCCGTGGTGATGTCGGAACTGGCGAGACGGAGGAGGAAGTCGAGGCCAAAATCTTCAACCGAAGTATGAAATTTATTTGTAGGGAAGTGAATATAAACGGATGCTACGCTAGTCAGTTAGCGAGCCGGCTCCCCGGCGCTCGAAAACGTGATGACGTGACGTGACGTGGCGTGACGTGACGTGACGTGACGGCACGGCACGGCACGGCTGTATGAACATCCAGAAAATGAAGTTCACATAATCAATTTTTAAATGTTAATCTTAATAGAAGTAACATTCGTATTGATGAAGTGTTTGAGGTGAAGCGATGCATTGCGGATGTGATCCTGAATAAACTTTTATTTTTTCACTTGACGGTAGTTGATATCTAGGTTCAAAGTTGGATGCATTATTGGAAAAACAATATTTCTTAGGCAGATTTTACATATATTGGGAAAATAAACCAAATGATAATAATTGTGCAATGACATTTGTTATGTTTAAAACCAATGCTTTTGGTAAATATTTTAATCTATATTTATTCAAAATTTTCAATTTTATGTCTTAAATGTTGTGCAATATTAATTTATAGTTGGAAAAATATATATTCACTTCTAGGAGGAACAATTTTGTGTCTAAAGTTTATAACAATTGTTGAAGTTACCACATTTCCAGTTGATAGAAACATCGTTTCTGTCACATTTTCTTTATAGATGTTCAGTAGCGAAAAAATGTAAATTTTATGTAATGAGTAATAGATTGTAGTTACGGCGGTTTATCATTCCGCGATTTTTCATTTGTATATTAATCGTTTTATTATTTACCGATTACCGAAAATCCGTCGTCGTCGTGAATTTTGTACGTAGCCGTTGATTACATATCACCGTTTGATAAATACGATGACGTGCGATATTGTTTAACGTTTCCGAAAGTAGGCTATCCGTGACCGTTTACGTAGTGCATATTGTGAAAGTAGCTGTCGAAGACATCATATTAAAGGACTTCCTCGTTTAATCTTTAATTGTAGAGTACAAATTAAATTGTTACTCGTAATTTAGCTGTACATCACTTGCTTAAAATGGCATATATTTCAAGACCTGCGAGTATTTCGTATGCTGTCGGTTAGGAGGCACGAAGCCATCCATGCGTCTGTCTATAAACTCCTAATTGAGCAGGCTACAACGAGGATTCCAGGAAAGTATCTCAGGGGCACAAATATTATTTGAAGTCATCGGGAAAAATATTATAAATTTTGGTAAATTCGTTTTCATTTTATTTTACAATATGATATGTAAAATTAGCAGAGCCGAATCGTAGCGAGGCGAGGCGAGGCAAGGTGAGGCGTCTTCCTTCTGCCGCGTCGCGTCGCGTCGCGTCGCGTGCCTTGTCAAGTCGATCACTTGTAGGATTTTCCGTTTTTAAAATTCCGCGTGCTGCCGAGTTTTCAGAGCCAAGTAGAAATCCTCAATCAGGAATTTATCGGTAGACAATGTATAGCTTAAAGTTGACTTTGTATTTTATCGTTATTTTTCCATTAAATTTATTGCATTGTTTATATATCAAATTTATTTTATTAAACTATTTTTGTACGATTTGATTTTGCAGTAAATTGTTAAACGTGTCTGTTGATGTGCATTTGTGCATTTTGGTCAGACTGTTTATAAATTATTTTATAGCTGTCGATTCTTGTTCAAAAAATTCAATAAATTTGATAAACATTACTGTTTGAAATTTTTATTTTTATACCTTGGACGCGTATTTTTTATCCACATATAGGTATTCGACATTTCATTTAGTGTTTTCAGTGTGATATGAAATGTTATTTATGAATGTGTATCAGCAAGATCAAGTTATTTGTGTGCGCGTGAAGAGGAAAGAGAGATAGAAATTTGGGGGCTTACCTGAAGCGCACAGATGGCGGTCACGTGTCGCAGCCGACGCCCTCTACACGAGTATGCGTCGATGTTTGGTCGCATCTCCCCTGGCAGGAAGTAGGCAGTAGGCGTCGCTCTTATCTTCCTATAAAGGGGGCGGTGTATCCGAAAATTCAAGAAATCAAAACCCTACACGGTGCTTGTCATTGGTACGCTCTTTTATGTATGTGCGAGTGTGTGATTAAAACAATAAGCACGGGAAAGAGAGAGAAAGAGAAAGTGTGTGACTTACCTGAGGTTCACACGTGGGGTTTGAAGGCACCAGAGGCCCCCTTCATCAGACAACTTTCTATCTCTCTTTCCTGTCATTATTATATGCAATAGCACAATAGTGGTCACAAATGGCTCAATTCTAGTCATTCTTTAACCTATTAGCACCGAAGATAAATTTGATAAAGTTTATAACACCGTGTGATTGAGTATTAACTGCATAATCATCGCACTATTAGATATTGTAGAGAAATAAAATATTTTGTTCGATGCAGATTTTATTAAATACAGAATTGTTGCATTAATCGTATTTGTTTTCAGAATAAAATGTGGTAAATTATGTTTCATTTTATTAATATGAGAATCATTTGTCGATACAGTTTTCCGAAAATAGTTCAGTTTACATTGCTACGATCTGTATCACGTGATTGGAAGAATCCCACGTGACCTTTCGTAGAATGTTGATTAAAATACTCCTAAACTTAAAATTTTATATGGTAGCCTTTTTAGTTTCTTTATTCAAAAGCTGCCCAAAGACAATTAAGTTGTCTCTCGTAGATCAATTTATTCCTCCAGGCGCACGACACTTTTATACGCACGTCGTTCTCGTCCGCACGCCTGCCAACCTTTTTCTTTTCTTTAATAGCATAGGAAGGGACTTGAAAAAGGGAGGATGTGGAAGGTTACCCGGTGTTTCACCTAAAGGTGATGCGCCCTTGTGATGACGTGAAGGGACGGGAAGGGAAGGGAACGCAACAGTATGGAGAGGATCACGGCCTTCCGTAACGTAACGTAACGTAACGCAACGCAACGCACTGCACGCTCGCACGATACCGACCCGACGAACACGAAATAACGAGAACGGATATAATTTATCTACATTTAATAAATTATATTTTTATAACATTATTATTGAAATGTGGTTAACTTTTGTAAAAATGTGACAACAGCTTGTTGTATCATTTTAAGGTAGCCTCATGTCCAGTAAGTTTATGTAGGTAATGCAAACTAACATTTCACACTTCTTGAAATCTATGATCCAGTAACGAAATAGTCTGATAAATTGAATTTATACACGGGCCATCGAATTGTCAGGTTTTCCAGGTGTTTAGAGATACGTCATTTAGACGTACAAACCATAAAAAATAAATATTTGTGAAATTTGGTCTCCAAGAAAAATTGTGAACGAAGCTGTTAACAATTCTGGTGCAAAACTTAACCTGTAGAACACTTGGTGCTGATGGGTTATGTTCTGAGAACTATTTTGCCTTAAAAATTTTAGAAGAATAATGTTCATAACTTGCATTTTTTCAGAGCATTGTTAATTTTATCAGATACTTGTAATGGTAATGTTTTACTCATTTTTAACTAAAATAATACTTTGAAGATGCACCGTGTCATGATTTAAAGATAATTCTTTGTTATAAATGGCCCTGCTTTTGTGCTGTTTCCTCAATTAGACTTGTACCTATAATTAAATGTAAACTAAAAGAAAAATTGTGTATGGATAATAATGTTTTGAATTTCTATATTTGAGAGATGTGCATCATCAGTAGTTTGAGCACATGTAGTATTATGTATATTCATACTACTTTTTTAAACAAAATAGAGCATTTGATGGCAATACTTCTATTTATAATTGTATATATATGCGTCAGGAAATGACAGTCATGTTGAAACAATTTATAAGGAAAGGAAAGAGAGAGAGAGAGAAGGTTCGTAGATGATGGGCACCTCGTGAGCCTGCTAGCCGAACACCGGAAATGTCTTCCCAACTTTCTGATGAAGGGGGCGGTGCCTCCGAAAATTTAAAGAACTCAACCCCGGAAGGTTACGTATATAATTACATAATTTGAATAACCGTTACATGTTTTACCGTATTAACAGATCAAATAATTTATATTTGGCAAGGTTTACAGTTTCAATTGCCGTTAATATTTGAAGCGATACTATACTAAAATTATTTTTGAGGCTTGAAACTGTGTATTCTAATTGAACTGAAATCTATGTGGACCCCATTCTTTGTGTAACTTTTCTAAATATATTTTCCTCTTTGTGGATAAATACTTTATACTGTAGAGCCGTGTATGTATAGGCATTAATAGTTTTATAAATATATATTAAATTCATGATCGAGTAAACTTAATTGAAGTTATTAATTCTTTGATATTTCAATTTAAGAAATATATTTTACCGTCGTTTAATATTGAATTATTTTCTGCAAAACCTGTAACCGGTTAGTTTAATTATAATTTTAATTGTGCGGTTTATATGGCATCACGATCGGCAGCGTTATCGCGTACGCGTCGATCGTTACTTATGCTGTATAGATGCAAAATTGGCACGTTAACTAGAAAATGCTGTGAATCCAACTATTATTTTGTATTTGTAAAAAAGTATATTTTCCCAAGCTAAGAGTTTGACGTTATTTTATCTTGAGCAACCTCTGATTTGAGGAGAGTAATTTAGGATATTTAAATTTGTTTTATAGCTGACAATCTCGTTCTGAAAAATTCAATAAATTTTATAAACAATTTCTCGAGACTTTATTTTCGTACCTTGGAAAAGTATTTTTGTTTTGCGTACACGTGCTTGTACGCGCCGTACGCATCGAGAATGGGGTGACTGCGGTAACATTTTTCACACAGACTAGCGCTGAAAACTATAAATTTATGAGACCGACTAAAAAGTTTATATCATATGTCACGTTCTAGACGGCGCGATGAAATCGTTTCCTTAATAGATTTGGACCGGAGTGACAAACAAAATATGTAACATATTGTAGTCACGAAAGGCAAATGAGTTGAGTCTGGCAGCGTTTGTCCTGCACTAGGTGGGTCATAAATGATTTGTATTTGATGCTTTATTTGTTTATTCTGGCACCAGCATCCTGGTATTTAATGGTCTATGGCGACGGCGACGGCGACGGTTTGCACGTCGTCGGCAGCGGCGGCCTTCTGGCGCAGCAGCTCGGGCTCGATGGCTGCGGTGAGTCCGAGGCCCAGCACCAAGCAGCCGTTCAAGCACATGTTGGCCCACCAGTCTCCTCCCACGTTGACGAGCCAGCCGTAGGCCACGGTCATGACCACGCTGATGAGCTGCGACGCGGCCATCAGCAGACCCGCCGTCACGTTCTCGGACTCGGGATACGTCAGCTCGGACATGAACTCCAGGCCCACAGGCACGTAGCCGCCCGTCGCCACGCTGCAACGCGATTATACACCAAATTCAAATATATTATATCCGAATTTTCGAATTATTCACTGTAGCTACAGTCTGCGAGCTTTCTTACCCCATGAACCACGTCGAGGTGTAAACGCCTGCCTCGGACGACGTCGACAAAACGAAAGTGTAGGCCACCATCGACAAAAGCAGACACACGTACAGTCCCAGAGTGGTTTCCCTGTGAAGCAGTACGGTGACACGTTAGACCATCTCGCGCGCCATCAAAATGGTGTCGGCAAGTTTTCAACGTGACGCGCTCAAACTTGAAGCCGTCCAAGTTTTCGTTCGTTCTAAATATTCGAAAGAACGTTAACGGCGCCGGACGTTCGGAAACGACGAAACGATATATATCCGTCTCGTTTGCCGTCGGCCTGAGAACGTGTCATCGTTTCTCCCGTAAGCTGCGCGTCTCTTATCTCATCAATATGGAAGTACATCGCGTTGTGTTCGTCCGAAATGAATCGTCCTTTGACGGTTCTACGAATCCGTCGAATAAGTGTAATCTTTTACACGACGGTCGCGTACGATATTATCGGAACGTGAATCACGCCGTGCAGTTTTACTCCTGACGCCGCGTGTCACGTGCCGCGTGCCACGTGCCGCTAAGGATCGCTCGTTAAAACTCAGCGGGAATTCAACTTGGACGTATTTATCGTACCCGAAGCAGCGGTACGTTTGAAAGGGAACTCTGTTTCAACGTTAACGAAAATAAAGGGAAATACTTGACATTTTTATAAAAACCGACATTTACACGAGAGTGAAAAATTATTTTAATCATCACGTGATATATCGCCTAACACACGATCGTCTTTACTTTAATTACGTTAGTAAGTCCCAAAGTTGTTCGCACCTCGCGGCCAATTGTTCTATTCTTATAAACAAGATCGTGTTACGGTGACAAATGTGCGTCAAATACGGTTTCCATATTTGGAGAGAAAATAAACGCGGTCAAATTTAGTTTCGATTCCGATACAAAATACGGGAATTTAGACGGAACTGTACAGATCGTCGATCGACTACCGACTTTTTCATTTCGACGAGAAAAGAAACGAAGGTCACATCCGTCGCGTAAGTTGAAGGGCGACAATGGAAATACTTGCCAACTTAAGGAGAGACAATTGTGCTTACTTGAATTTGTGCGTCTTATCCAATATGATTCCGCAAATAACGGATCCGAGCATTCCTCCCACGATGAACAGGAGCCCGACGCGGCCAGCAAACTCCTCGCCATTCTGAAATGTCAATCGTTGAATTCCTACAGGAGGCTCCATGTAAATATTCTTTCCAAATTAAATAAATATCGCATCTGTTTGCCAGCTTAAACTTAAACGAGCCGCGGAAGAACCGAAATAAGGGACACCGATTACATATGTCGTCAAAATGAGACGTTACTTTCTGATGTTAATAAATTGAAGAGAATAAAAGATAAAGCGTTTGGTCGGTCACCTCGAAGTATAGGAGGATGATCTGGTTGAGCAGCGTGGAGACCGCGTTGAGGACGCCCAGGCTGATTCCGTACGACACGAGCAGAAAGTTGAAGGTCCTCTTCCGCAGCAGGCGTCGCATCGGCGCCATCAAGCCTTCGGGCGCCTCCGCTTCCCTGTGCATCGCCTCCTTGCTCGGGGGCACGGGGGGCTTGTCTCGGAAAACTGAAACCCCAAACGAAACTCCTTCTCCCTGCCTGCGAATCGATACATCTTTAAAGCTAAACCTCGTCTATGAAGATTTCGAGGTAATTATGGGCTAATTATCAAACGACTGGACCTAGTAACGAAGACATTTTTCCAGTCAACACAAATTAAAATATAATTGAACACGTGCACCCCACAACTTGTCTTTACTTGTGGTATTTTCAAATAGATTGCCTTGCGACTATATTTATATGAATTTGACAATTATAACGAGCTTGTAGCCCAGTCTACCATTGTGACGTTTTCTTTATTTTAATTAGTTTCATGGACAATTAACTCTTTTCATCTTACCCTACAAACTAAATAACAGCTACAGAATTCATTCAATATTTAAAAAGTACGGTATCATTTATTTATGATCGCTTGAGGGCCAACCTTATAACTCGCAGTTGGTTTTCAACAGGTCACGCTTTCTCGCGTTTCTGAGACAGAAACTTCGATTATATTTATTGGGATATATTGTATTTATTTTATTTGCTTTTAAAACTGAGCAACTGCTAAATATCAAAATTTACCTGACGCGACAAATGAAAACCGATTTACGTACACGCCGTATCGACGATCCAAATAAGTTTATTTTTCACTGTTTTCTTATTGGTTTTCTGCCAGCAGTAGGTTAACTACGGCGTGATTACTGCTGCAACAATAGATGGAGTGAGACTGCCACAATTACGCTTACGATAACAGACTAAGTCAACTGAACAGTATAGGAACGTAGTCGGTTTTCACGTCGGCTTTCGCGCTGCAATTCAGTGTCTTTATAAATATCTATATGAATATCTTCAAGCCTCAAATTTTCATTGAAATCCGTCGTGCCGTTTCAGAGCCTATTCGAGACAAACTTTCCAGACACCTTAATTTTATTCGTTGTATCAATCATCGAAATAATAGCATACATTTTAAGAGAATTAATATTTAACGATAGACTTCAAAATTACAGTACAGATTTTGTGCGGATTTTAGTTATTTCATTTCGTCACAAAAATATAATTTCAAATTGAGAAACGAGGAAGCTATCCGAGAAATTGTTCGGATACTTTATGTTTCCGACAAATAAAAAGTTGAAAAGCGAAGAGAGTATCTCAACATGATGGCTCGATTCACTCAAAGTAAGCAAAATTACCAAACCAATTTGTCCATAATTAATATATTATTTGTTTAAGTATACGGTTTTAGGATTACGATTTAATAGCCACACAATTTGTTTTCAATAAAATTTAGTTAAGTCCTTTTTATTTGGGCTGGATCTGTATCTTTTATGCACGTGAAAATAGGTGCAGAATTGCAGGTTTTAAGAATATCAGACGACGCAGAATTTAAGATGATTGTGTGGAAGCGTACTAAGAAATTCAAAGTAAATTTGTAGTAGAGTGATGGGAGGCCACTTCACAATTTCTAAATTATTTCATATTATTCATATTTTGTATATAAATAGTTGAAATAATTTTGGTGAAATGGAAGTTGGAGTTGTCGCTTCCTCTCTTCCTTCCACGCCGATCGTTGTAATTACGTATATTTTTGCATTTTTATGATCCCGTAAGAAGCTCGTTAACAGCTTTGTCCACGGTCAAAATCGACTTCCTCGCGTTCGGTTGGAATTATTGCAATGACCCATACGCAAAATCGTGGTATTTTAAATTCACCATACTCGGCTTTCAGCGAAACAGACGGACGTCCCACTTGAAATGCATAATAAATGGTAATACATTTAAATTGACATGTTTCCGTTTTGGAGCGTACGAATCGCTCACACTCACAGAAAATAACGAGGATCAAGATGAAAGTGGAGAATCCAGCGAGGCAATACGACTCGAAAAGCATGTCTCTGCCGATGTCGTCGAGACTTTGGTGGTTCCTGATGAGGAGAGGGTTCAGCAAGAAGCTGGCAGCCACGCCGAACTCGGAAACAAAAACACAAACAAACACTTGTTCATTCGCACGCCAACAAGGTTACCAAAGCAAACTGCAACGGCGCTAAAATCTGTCTTAAAGCAACCAAAGGGATTATTTCTTTACACAATAAGTATTTTCAAATATGTTACGTACAAATATAAATTTACACGGAACATTAACAAAAGTGGCTAGGTTTTTAAAATCGATACCGACAGTTGGATACGAACTTTATATCAACGAATTTCTCAAAGACAAGCTGAAAATATAAACCGCGTTTCTCGGACCTAAATTCTGAAAATAAGATATTTTCTTTATCCTCGGACCAAATGAAACGCTCGCTATCTCATTAAATGTCATCAATTTCAATTCATGATTTAACGTTTTAATACGTCAGTTAAACATATATATATATATGCTTTTGGCATGAAATTTTTGATTCGGTAAAAACTTCGTGCCGAAAGTGTAAAAGATTATATTTCGGGTAATTAGTTTGTATGTAAATTACCTGGTTGCCGAAGATGCCCAAGGAGCAGGCGGTGGAGACTTGGTCGGAGCCGAACCAGACGGAGGCGAGATGCGGAGGGATGCTGAGCATGTAGACCTGCGCCACGGCGGCCAGCGTCTGTCCCGCGAACGCCACCCAGAAGCGGTCGGGGGCGACGGACGCCACCTTGAGCCACGTGGCCGCCGCGTTTATGGCCGCGCCTATCAGGATGGACACCCGCAGACCCTGCCGACATTTCATCCACAGGATGCGTCAAATACGTTACATATTCTGCCTCCTCAAAGTATTATTATTAAACGGAACTTGCAATTACACAAAAAAAAACTTTTCTAAGGAATAATAGAAAAATTATCATGAAAAGGAAGATATAATTTAACAATAAAATTGTAGTTCGTATAATAAATTCGTGCGCGAGGAAATATATAACAAGGTCAGACAAATTATCGCAGTCGAATGAATTGATATTATAATGAAAAATTCGTCAATTGTCGCTGTATTCGGCGTTTGTAAAATAACCCGGTCCGACGAAGGTAATGAAAACGTTGAAAATGTTCGCACCATCTGCGTGCGATATTGCTGCGACGGAGGCTTGTGCCAGGTCGTTTCCATCGCAAATGAAATACTTGGTTCGTTTCATATTTATAAATTAATTTTATATCGTTAACGATGCAGATAATAATGAATTTATAGAAAAGATAAAATTGAACCGCGTTAGTTTGTTCGATATGATGGTCGGGAAGTAATTTCACGTGAAAGTGCTCGTAAGAAATGAAGCCTGTTGGAGTGCGCTTCCGAATACAAATTTCGCCAGTTGACGTGAGTTTAATTGGACGTTTTACCCGTCGATCCAGGAAGGTGGCGACGGGGAAGATGACGGGGACGTAAGCCAGCATGAAGATGATGGACGTCCAGTCGACGGCGTAGCTGTCCACGCCGTAGTACTTCATGACGACGTTGCCCACGATGGAGTACTGGATCCATTGCCAGGTGTTGCTCGCCGAGTACAGCATGAAGATGGTCAGGATGACCCATCGCCGCTTGTACACCCGCCACTTTTCGCCCGTCTTCTCCGACATCTTGTATCTGTCTACACGAAATCGGTCTTCATAATCGAGCAAATAAGAAACATCAGATAAGCTAAGCGCCGAGCGCTACACCCGGGCAAATATGCCGACTGCGTCGTAAATTATTCGCGGAAGGTCGCGAGGGCTCATAGCGGTCCTCAGATGTGTTGATTTCTCAGGTGTTTCGCTTCGAATGAGGCTCGCTCGCTAGCGCAGCCTTCGGCGCAATCCGCCTAACTCGTCCATCCTGCCTCGCAGCTCCCCTCCACGGCCCACGTCTACTCTACAACTACACAACTACACTTTGACCGGTCGAATTTCAACACCTCCGACTCGGTTCCGTCTCGTCCTTACAAATTAGACATTCTTCTCGGTATTCAAAAAGAGAATCGAAACCAAAATCCGTAGGAGCGTCAATAGGATGTAGATGGTGCATATTTTTATGAATTTCTTAGAAACTGACCTAAAAACGAAAAGCGCCAATTACGCCACTTTTGACTTTTCAGAAAAGAAACGCTTTCTCTTATGAAAGTGAGGAGTTAAGATGTTGCCGATACTCACTCTCGGTACGGGACGCTCCTGTGTCGTCGTAACAGTGTAGCCAACCTTTAAAAGCGTATGTTGCGTCGCAGATAATTTTGTGCGTGTCTCATTATCTACGACAAAATACAGTATATCTGATATCCGCAACTTTGACGCTGAACCGAACCGATAATGTTCCACCGAACAACAGAAATCCATTGCAAATCGTGATGCAAACCAATTGTTGGAAAATCGTGTCATCGGTGCTCATTTTATCTTGCTAAAATAGATTGCACTATCTTATTTGCATATAAGGACAATTTATGCGCGTGCAATTTGAAAGGAAAGGTCACGTTACACGTTACAAGAACCACTTGTCAAGCAGAAAATCTAACGATTAACATCCATATGAAAACTGCTCCGCTAAAGTGAAATGCTGCACGTTTCAATTCCAATCTTATCGGCACTTTTAGCAAACATCTTAATACTTCGTATAATTAATTAAATATTAAGGTATTCCCGAGTTCTTGAAAAATGTACAGCACAGAAACGTGATTAATATGTGTGGTATAAGAGTTGCACCGCACTAGATTCAACTGTTTCCATCAGTTGATTGGCTTCACGAGGTACTATTTTTCTTTATTTAAAGTCACGTCAACGGCGAGCGACTACTCCGTCCTATTTACCTTTAGGCAAACTCTCACAGTGTTCTAAACGATTGGTTGCGTTTTGTGAAACCGTAATTACTCCACTGCATTATAAAAAACAACGGCGTTCGTAATTCGGCGTAAAAAGCGCACAATTTGCAATTCTCAGTTGGAATCTTCGTTTTGTTATGCTCTTAAAAACCAACTTTATATAAAGGGACGGATCCATAGAAACGCCGTAGCTTATGATTAATTTAACCCGAGAAGGTACAGCGGGAAAATCTTCGACGTTTGATGGACGATACTTGTACTAACATTTCTCCCAAACAAAACTTAAATTATTCTCTCGAATCTATCGAGTCCAACTTTGCTTTCATTATTTTCCTGATAATGTTTCAAGTTTTCAGCTTATAATTCACCCTTATGGTTATTCGCAGTTATCATCCGTTTTAATTTCTTATAGAAGAAAAATTCAAATACATTTCAATTAGTTTATTTCATCTTCACATTTAAAAAATAAATTTTTATGTATTAAAAATACTTATAATAAATTAAGTTTCAGCTCAACTTTTTGAATCTTATTTTACTTTTATGATATAGGCAAAAATGTATCTTTTTTCTTAATATTAATAGTTATTTGTCAATATTATATCATTAAATGACATCATTTGTCAACATTCGGCACACTTAAGATAATATTAGCAATCATTTACTGATTTCCTTATGTCTAGATCAAATGTAGCACTGGTCATAGATCTGTACGGACTTAAACACACAGATCGTCGATCGTTAAATCATTTTCTTCGTCGCGGAACGAAACTCTTTCAAGGAATTATACGAATCGTCACTTGGGATCAGGTGCCGATCTTGCGTATCCCAATTTTTGAAGGGCCGTCTTTATGTCGCCGTAAACCGAGGGATCTTCTATCGTGGCGGATATCTGAAACAGTAATAAGAATTACGTCCCGCTGTCATTGACTTGAATACGGAGGCGTTTGTCATGATGTGAGACGAGTACCGAGACGAGTTTGTTGCGAGCCAAGTCCGCAATAGACTTGCGCGCAGTTTTGCCGGATCGAGTTCGAGGCAAACCTCTCACAGCTGCGGCCAAGCGGAAAGCGGCGATCGGTCCCACCAACTCCCTCACCATCGTCTTCAACTCGTCCGTGATCTCAGCCTCCTTCTTCTTCGCATCTGAAAGTCAACCAAACCATCTGACGTTTCGCAATTGCATCCCAGGGAAGGAGCCTATCCTTGGCTCAACATCAACTTCTTTTCCTACTTCTCACACAGACGTGTGTGGACAGTAGGATCAAAGACCGCTTTATTTTGTTCCACTTACGGGACAAGACATATACTCTGTGTGTATCGATAGCTATATTTTTGCATATCGCCTTACATAAGTTCCGATATTTGTCAACAAATTATATATATATAATACGAGGGCCAGTCAAATATAAACGGGAAATTTTTTATGAAGCCGATCGGCTGATCTAAGTGACGGGAGTGCGACGGCTTCCTCGGCTCCTTTCTCAATAGAAACAGTGATTTCAAAAGCATCCTCCACTATCGCCGAACGGTGAATCCCGAATATGGTCCGCGAAACAAAAGCAAATGACGGCGTCATCATCCACCACACGTTTGGACCGTCGAAGGTTTGATAGCGATGAAGACGCTCAATTGGTTAAAGACTCAACCTTCAGCTTTTCATGATGTCGGAATCGGGAACCTTCCAAAACGCCGGGAATAATGTGTTTCTCTACAAGGAAACTATAAAGAAAAATATTTTGAAACTTTATCGTTCCCAGAAAAATTATTTTACAAAATTCTCATATATGTTGTAAACTTTAATGAAAAGCATGGATTTATTGGGAATTTTTATTTTTACCGTGTATATTTATGTAAATATGTTATATATTTAGCAAATGATTATTTATAGAAATGAATGTATTTGTTGTTGTAACTTACTAGAGTTAATGATATACAAGCAGAGAGGTATTTCTCCTTTGGTTGCTTCAGGAACACCAACCACTGCTGCATCTCCAATGTCTGGGTGACTGAGAACGACATCTTCAAGCGCTGCGGTGGATAGACGATGTCCTGCTACATTAATTACGTCATCATCCCTAGCAGTTACATAAACAAATCCATTCTCGTCGATGTATCCTGCATCCATCGTGTCATAATATCCCTGAAACCATGTCATTCGCTCTAACTTAAATATAAACTACAGACACCAATTTTATTGCGTTTTCACTAAATATAACCGAATCACAAATTAATCAAAATAAAAATTTTAAATGTAGAGGATCTCTTCTTTTGGACCACGACGTTTATTAATAATTTATCATAAGCAAAATACAGTATATATCTTTGCTTAAGTAATACATTTTGTGTATCATCTTTGCAATGCCCTATTTTGTGTAATTTCCATGATATGTTAAAATATGAAAAAAGTGGCGGTGTGTTCCTGACATTCTTTTATATAAATTTATTACGTTGTATAAATATTTCTTAATTGTTTTGTTACTGCACATCATCCGTTAAATAAAAATTATACATTTTTGATGTACCACATCTAAAAGCAAATGCAGAAGAATTAAGGAACTGCTGTCCATTTTCTCTTTTGTCAGCATTCTCAAATTTCTTTAAGAGAAGCTATAAATCACTTAAACAAATATAATTGGCAGACTAACTTTCATCAGGAAAAGAAATTCAAAAAACAAGAAGAATACATTGTAGGAGCATGAAAAATACTGTAAATTGTGAGTAATTGGCACAACTTTTAATCGATCCATATGTGAAAATGAAGGGTTTAAACTATTCTATCTTTTGGTTGTCAATTATTCACATTATTTATTATTACTACATTGAAAAATATAACTCGACAGCTGTGACTTATGGTATATTTTAAATAACCGGTTTTCATTATAATGGAGTATTTGGATATAGCGAAGTACTTACAGGATACTTTGAGAAATATAATTGCTTGAAACGTTCTTGAGATTTGTATAATGTGGACAGTGTGCCTGGGGGTAAGGGAAGCTTACAGACTATTCTACCGAGCTCGTTGTAGTCTGCCTCGCTCCCGTCCTGTCTCAACACGTGCACTGCAACAGGAATACAACCATTCTCAAGTTGATCGTCACCGATCAAATGAAAAAAGATGCAGCTGCGAGCGTTACCGTCATACCGTCATATCCGGGGAATGGCATCCCCGCAGAATACTCTGGAGGCTGCGTACCGTGGCCGAAGCCGATGCAAGTTGCCGTTATCGAATGACCCGTTTCCGTTTGCCACCAATGATTTAATACTGGAACCTGATGAATGAACGATTAAATCGTGTCTCGGGATACACAACTAGATAACGGAGACTTAGTTTACCTTGAATGTATTTTCTGCCCACGCTTTAGTTTCGTGATCACAATGCTCTCCAGCTACAAACAGCGTTCTAAGCCTGTTAACAAATATCAAACCATTATCCAGCTCTCTTCTTCATTATTATCCAAATTAATCTACATTTAAAGTAATCGATAGCTTTATGTTCGTTATTTCCTCGTCGAGGCACAGATCACGCATATCTATTGTTCCAAGTCTATAAATATTATTCTTATTCTTATTCTAATTGAAATAAGATGGTATTTTCGGTGACGATCTGCGACATAAAAGGGAGAAATGATGCGAGTGAGATAAAACTTACGACTTGGTCGAGTAACTTCTCCCCGCTTTGATTTCAGGATCCACCCTCCGTATTACACGCAAAGCTGTCGGCGCCGTGAACAGAGCATTCACCTTATGCTCGTCAATAACTCTGAAATAATGGAAAAGGTTTAGCTTCTAAAAATATTCATCTTGTTCGAAAAGTAACATAATTTGTTGTATTTTTGATGAATGTCGATATGTCAACGATATCAACGATCGATAAAGAGATGTTTGTCGATCGACCGAGCACGAATAAAGAATTAACTTTTTTCACGTCGCGTAAAGAACGAAGACGAGTAAAATGTAGTTTTTAGATCTCCGATTCGAAACGAGTATTGCTAATTCGACGGAAACTTAAACGCTTCGACGCTTACGTTCTCAGGTTAATGCTATAATTAATTACCGGTCTGGAAACGAAAGTCTCCGCGTCTTACTACCTCTTGCTATATATAAATTACTCTATTTGTTTTTTAAAAATATATTACAGACGGAAATATTGTCAAGAAATTGATTTATTAAAGAGCGAAGACTTTCCCGGTGAATTTGTTTCGACTGCATCGTCAGGTAGACCGCGTATACCCGACAATCGTATTAATCGTTTCGAATGAATTGCGAACTATTTAGGTAGTACCTGAAATATTGGCCCGGATCGGGAGTACGGTCGGGCTTCCCTTCGTACATGAGCGAGGTGATGCCGTAGACGAGAGGGCCGTAACAAATGTAGGAATGTCCGACGACCCAGCCCATGTCGGAGGCGGTCCACCACACGTCGTCTCCCCCCATGCCGTAGATGATGCGCATGGTCCAGGCCAGCGTGGCGATGTGACCTCCCACGGGTCTGATGACGCCCTTGGGCTGATCTGCACAGTTACCCAGTCATGTCATGTCACTCTCTCAGCACTCTCACCATGTCACTCTCACGTACCTGTCGTTCCAGACGTGTACAGGATGTACAGAGGGTCGTTGGCCTCCACGGGGACGCAAGGATGCGGCTCGGTCCACTTCAAAGCGTCGTCCCACAGCATGTCCAAGTCGGGGACCAGAGGAGCCTCTAGCACGTTACGCCTTTGGAAAATTATGCATCTGGCCGGTTTCCACGTCGACAGTTTTATCGCCGCGTTCAGGATGTCCTTATACCTGGCGCAATTAATTCACAATTAACGCGACGCGCCAAAAAATTATAGTCGAAGCGACTTACTTTCGGTCATTTTTCGAGTCGGGCTTAATCGCGATCCTGTGACGTAACAATTCATTCGCGCTTGCCAATTTCTACAGATTGAAATTTTACTTTACGTAATTCTGTGAGTATTGAAAAATCATCGTCACTTTCCTCCCAACGTTTATTCTTTAAAACATTGCTAAACTCGGTGAGAAATGTAAAATATCTACGCCGAGAAAGGGAAAACCAATTTAAAAATAGGCAAACAAAGTAACTTTACGTCAGGAAAATTGTAAAGTTCTATTTCGTCTGTACTATATATCCTCGTCTAAAATCTTATTTACTCTAAACATTTCTATACGTTTCGTTAATATCGTGATCATTCGATGTTTTCCGTGAAATGACAAAAATAAATGATAAAATAAAATATAATCTCTGTCGGCCTCGCTAATATAAAAATCACAAATTTGTCTTTTTTTGGGTAACAGGCTACATGACTCCGTCCCATGCGGAAGGTGGAGCGAAGGTTCACCTAAAAGAGTTGGAGGCAAAGCAGACGAGGTCGCAGCATTCCCTTCTCCGTCTTCCCACCAGTTGGCGGACTGACCCGATGGGATCAGCGAACAACTCATACAGTATGGCATAAAAAGTCACAACCTCGACGCCAAGACTTTTTTTTATTGAGGGGGGGGGGGTCCTGAAACAGGTAACTCCCCTTTAATAGCATAGGAAAGGAATTGAAAAGTGGGGATGTGGAAGGTAGAGCAAGGGTGTTTCACCGAAAGAGTTGCATAGTCGGGCATTGACTACTATTCTCACGCCCTTCCCTACGAATGACGGGAGACGAGTTTGCTGTGGGGTCGCAGCATTCCCTTCTCCGTTTCTCCACAAGATTTAGGAGGCGGGGTTTAATGACATAAATACAATACAATTTGATTTAATTGATATATTGTTAGTTTGGATTTTGAATTCTTTATTATATTCTGAATAATTATATGTAATGTAATGAGGGAGGATGAAGAAGGAACGAGTGCAGAGTGTGGAAGATTCGACTCAGAGAATTGAAAAGAGAGCAGAGGAGCGACGGGCGCGTCACTGTCTTTCCCCACGAAATCACCCTTGGGAAATTTTTACATTCAACCTAATGTTTAGTCATTATTGTAGTTTTCTTTTGTTTTGCTGTAAATAAAATTAATTTGTTTTTATTTAATCAAATCCAATAATTCATTTTTATATGAATTAAATTAATCTACCGTTCATTATATATAGTCAAGCAAGGAAATTTTATAAAAGTGTTAACAATTTAATGAGAGAAGCAATGTTTTGTTTTAAACAATTAAAACTGATTTCTTTGATATTAATTTTTTATTATTTCTCGTAGCAGGTTTAAGTTTGTTGTTCTGTGCGGCGGCATTCATATACCGTTTACTCTGTCAGATGCTATTTCCATATCATCTGTGTAAAAATATTCGCATTACGATATCAATTATACGGCAAGATCCGAAGTTTCTTTCTCGGTCAATTCAGGACATAACTTTTGTATTTTATTTATCGATATATTATTTTATTTATTGTTTGGCGCTATACTTTTTCATTTGGGTAATGTTTGAAGATATCGGGATTCTCTTCTAAATAGCTTTCTTATCATTTTGATATTTTTAATTATTAAAAGTATTTTAATTCTAGGATGATGTTTGTTTGAAAAATGTTTTACCTGACGATCTTGTTGGGTTCGACGCCACAGCTCGCCGCTATAATCACTTTGGGTTCTGCGTGTTCTATGCGCACGCACAGCTCCCTCACTGCAAATCCTGAAATTACACACTTGTCAGTTGTCACCGACCTTCCCAAACTTGACGTACGGAGAACATCTTTTCATCGGAAATGGAACAACTCTTACGTAACCGTAAGCTTGTCAGATCTCATCGACCTTGGAGCGAAGCCATCTTGTATTTGCATCCGTCAGCCAGTTTTCAACACCGGAAACCATGTGTCTTCTTTTTAGGAATTACAATTGTGGACATAAAAATTTGTACTTGCTGAAGCCAATTTGAAAATTCCGTTTTGGCGACGTCGGGAAAGTTAGGAAACGTCTCTTGTTGAAGTCTCAATTCCAAAAATGGAAAGGAACGAGTACGAGGTTCCTTCACGAACGTCAGAAACGACAACTACACCGGGAAAGCCTTCCTTCACTTTAATAAATACCGAAATACACTAAGTACTTCTTTCTTTTAGACATATTTGAACGTAGATAATTTTCAGAACCGACTAGAGTTAATCTACACGAATAATTTTTGTAAACACAAGAAAAATGATTACTTTTATTTTATTAAAAAATTATGATCCAAAATTTTATATTTAGTACGAATCTTAAGTGATTATCGTCGAGAGCGAAACGCAAGTTTGTTATAATTACTCTCGTCGCGAATCCGATGTCGTATACGACAATAACATGGAAACGTATCGACGTAAGCGTATTTAAAAATATTATTTAGTTAGGGAAGAGACGGACCGATTATACACTATTTACACGTTCACGTGTATGTTCAAATATTTCACTTTTTACTTGCGAATAACATACAATCGAAGAAGACGACGTTTCCATCACCATACGTTTCTAAACGTCGAGTCACATATTTATATAACATATTTTTTCTTATATTATATTATCTAATATTATCATATTATTATGCATTTATATCGTCGTCAGTTCGTTGCACCACCGACAGAAAATTATCTTTTTTTTCTACTAATAATTAAATTTGATATTTGAAATTTTGAATGTTCCCTTCACCTCTCGAAGTTTTTACGTGATTTTTGGTCACGTGATTTGTTATATCGTGTTATTGATTATGTAAATTGTATAATAATTAAAGGAACTGTACGTTACGGAGAAGAAATTTATTACCGGAAGAAACAGATAACTAAAAAACGTATATATATATATATAATGGGAATGTTTGTAATAATGGTCGTTTAGTTGAGTTTTAATCGTTAATAGTGAAAACAGACGTCAAGTAAAATTAGTTAGTGTGTTAGGTTAGAGCAAAGAATAGGAGAAGTTGGTGACCTCCGAATACGACCGAGTGCACCGCGCCGAGCCGCACCGTTGCCAACATGGCGACGACGGCCTCCGGGATCATGGGCATGTAGATGAGCACGCGGTCGCCTTTGCGCACGCCGATGTCGGCCAAGGCGCCTGCTAGCCGAGACACCTGCGGAACACGTGCAAGTTAGAGCAAGTTGTGCACTTTTCAGCTCGCACCTCGCACCTGGCTGGAGTGATAATTACCTTATCGTGCAGCTCGCCGTAGGTGACGGTCCTGACGGACTGCGTGACGGGGCTGTCGTGGATCAGGGCCACTTTGTGGGCGCGACCCGCGTCCACGTGTCTGTCCACCGCGTTGAAGCACGCATTAAGCTCTCCGCCCACGAACCTGCGACGCCAATCACCTCTTATCTCTCCGACATCCTTCCTCACGCGACTCAAATAGACACTTTATTACATTTACCGTTCACGGCGGTTCACGCGCACCTCAAAATATTCTCAAGCGCTCCACAGCTTTTCCATCCATTCCGCCGATTATAGTTTTCTCGGCTACCGCGGATTAAAAGGAAATCGCAGACTTGGAGCTCGTATTTGACTTTCGACGTCGATCGCGTCGCATTTTCAGTTTTGAGAAGAGATGTGATAGAGGGAAGGACGCGGTAAAACGTCATTCGTGAAGACGCGTCCTCGAAACGGTAGTAAACGTATCCGACTTAATTGAAAGTAAGTTCGAATTTCCGTTCCGGATGCTACGTAATTAAACGTCCCCTCTAACACATTCGATTGTAGATACCCGTCGAGGCGTGACGTGACGTGACGTGACGTGACGTGAGCGCTCGCTCCTCTAACCTCGACATCCTTCGCAATTTTAATATCGCGTCAAATGCGTACGAATAAAATGAAACGAAACAAAATTTTAAATACACATATAACCAAGTTTATCGAAATTAACCGCTTATACAACAGGCGAAAATCGTATAAAATTATAAGGAATATAAAATGTTAGAAAATATGGCGAGGTTTGCATGAGCAAATAGCAGTCGGTGAAGGTTGTCGAGGACCTTACCACTTGGTGAAGGGTTCCCTGGAGTTGTCGAGGACCTTGTCCCAAGGCCTGGTCCAGCTGACGCAGCGTCCCACTTCGGCCCAGAACTCCTCCGGCTCCTGCAGCGACTTCCGGTAAGCCTCCTCGTAGCGCTTGCTGCTGCTGCTGCTGCTGCTGCTGCGGCTACGGCCTAACACAACACACAACACACACATCGTCAAGCTTTCCCGCTAATAAGCTCATTCCGATAGATGGAAGCAGTAACTCGCTCGCTGGCCGGCCGTAAACGCCTCGCCGCTAACGCTCACCATGACTTCAAATAACGCAAGGCAATTGTCAAAGAAGAAAGGAATTATCGGCTCCCGACATAATTACGTGTGATTTGTGCCGATACGCGCGGACTCCTTCCACGAAGCTACGTTACGTTTATGACGACAGATTTGTCCACGTCAATTCTTCTTAAATTACTTTCGAGCGAAACTCCTTTAATTTCGAGTCCTTTTCACATATAGAAAATGTCATCCGTTTACGCAGCATACGCGTCATCGATAAGAATATCGTCAGAAATTCGCGTACTACGCGTCTACGACTATTCTTTATTACGACGGTAACGCTTTTTGCGTGTTCGTTATTTCCCAATACATGCATTTGAAATCGTGTGCTTCTTTTATAAAGAGCCGGTATTTTTATCGACACCGAGGATTTGAAGCGTTTCACTATACCGCGTAAACAAACATCTGTAAAATTTGAAAATAATTGGTTTATAAAGATATCTCATACGACACTCGCTTACATTTCAAGTCTTCAAGCAGAACAATTAATATATGAAAGATGGTTTATTCCGTAACGGAATTTTGTACAGAATCGTTTCGTAGGTTTGCGTAGTTGCGTTTAATGGAATTTAGCAGAGGCTCGTCAGTCGTCAGCTCAAGACACGAAATTAATGAAGCGAAGTTGCCACGTGAAAGACAGACGGGAAATCTCGCGTCGCCGTCCGCATTCTGAGAACGCTTCATTTGCATGTGTCAACAAATTGTAAACATGCAAAATTGCTTTCCGCAAAAGTACCCCCATATCTAGTACGCCGCGGAGATAATCTTCGATCCGCTTGCAATCATTTGCATACAGAGCGATGTAAATTCCCGCCACGCACAACGCACAGTATTTAAAAGTAGACCTGACAACTTAAGCGACCGTCAATTCCTATTTATCATAGATTCCTTCCTTACGTCGAGGTAAAAGACTGTCATTCTCCTCAAATCGGAACGGAAAGGAACGGAACAAAACTCATCTGTAATCCTCCAACGTAACCGGAATTTCAAGTAGCAAAACTCATATCTAATTCCGTACCGAAGGCACTGTTTCATAAATATCAATAAGTTTCGTAGAGGAACGGTTTGTGACGCTTCCAAATGTTACATTTTTATTTACCTGAGCGACGGCACTCGCGTTCTTATGCTTTTATACATAATTTGAGTCTGTACTAAAACACGATGTTATATTCATCGACGTAACACAAATCTGCGGACTCATTTCATTTATTGTTCAGAGCTTTTATGAAGTGCACATTTCCGGCCGAGTCATTCGGGTCGGGAAAACTTCAACACATATTTTTATAGTCAACTTTCAATTTTATTTATGCGTGGGAGTTTCTTCGGATTGATTTAAATGCACGTAAATATGTTAGTAATACGGACTGTTTTTAAAATCAGTTTTCCAGACGACGCACCTGATCCCAGCAATTACAAAGAAAATAAGACATCATCTGCAACGAGTCGATATATTTCCCTTGGTTTTTAGTGACGGCACAACGTTTCAAGTACACGACGTTCTTCTCTTCTCTTCTCTTTTCTTTTCTTTTCTTTTCTTTTCTTTTCTTTCCGGTGTCCACTCTATCTGGTTCATCCCTAATTTCTCCTTCAGCTTACCTTTCTCTCAATTCAACAGAAAAGTATTTTTTCTAATGAGAATTTGACGCCTATGACGCACGCATATAAATGGAATTATTTATTCGTGGTTTATAAACAGGAATAAACTGTGAAATGTCTTCTTCCTCGCCTCTGTCTGTCCTGTCACGTGACGTAGTGATACGACACAAACAACCGTTAGCTTCGAAAAACATTTACAATTTAAATTTCGATCAATCAGTGAAATTTAGATTTGGTCATCGTCATCCGACTTGGATAATCTGGACATTTCAAATTCTCAAATCAATTAGACGATCACCATATTGTCCACGTACTTCCCATAACAAAACCGTCTGTCCATCTAAATATAATATCAAATTATTACTACCGTCCCTCAAATATTTGTAATGACAAGCAAATGGTTTTTAGCGTGGCGAATCCCACTTCATTTTCAGAAATGTTCATAATATCGTTACTTTAATAATGCGTTAACATTTCCGGTGAGCTCAGACTCAAAATGACCTACGTTTCTCTTACATGTTACTACGTTTTCAAACTAGTTCTTTTTTCATTTATTAGAAATAATTTGTTAATGACGCATCTTTATGTAGAGAATAGTGAAGTTCAGTTGTAATTTCCGTGAAACGATCGATTTTGGTCTCATATAATTTTGTGAAGCGGAAGCAGGGTTCGCGACAGGCGGAAGTCTGGGGCCATATAAATATGCGATTGTCATTGTCTTTCGCTATGGCGTGAGAAAGACGAAGTTCTTTACATTTCGCACTGAAGAGCTAAATGTCTTCGCAAACGAACCTCGTCGAATGTTTGCGACATCGTGGTTGTTCAAGTATCACATCGAGAGTATAATTTCATTTCTGTCCGAGCAAGAGACAGGCGCCTAATTACGATTTTGAGCGCAGCAAATTCAAGTAAACAGTCTTGTACAATAAAAGTAATCAGCGTGTGATGATAATGACGAAGCCTGCGCCGTTGCATAACGACAGGAACTGAGCTGTGAGGATTTCCGTTGAAATACAGCTCACGTTCCGCAAATTTCCTTCACGTCCATAACTTCCAAGGTTTACGTACTAAATTTGGCTCGTGTCTCGATTTCACAAACCTTTTCTTCTCCGCAAAACAATTACGCTGACATCACTTTATGTTATAAATACGGTGGCTGCTTAAAAAGAGGTACGCGTCAAATATTTGATGAGATTATGAAAGATTGTACGAATACAAAATTCCAAAATGTATTTTTGATGGTCCTCGTCGCTCCCTTCTCAATTCGACTCAAACGTGTTAAATCAAAACTGCTCGATATGGAATACGCAGCGTTCATATTTGTAATAGAAAGCTAATTGAAAATTGGAAAAATTTATTATAATATGTTAATCGTAGAGGTTTAGAGAGACTCATAAAATATCGATAATGCTACTTATTTAAAAATATATTTTTAAACTACGAGCGCCTTGTGGTCTGTAACTTTATTATAATGCGCACTCATATATTGATTGATTCGATCGCTTTTTCGTACGAACAGGTTGAAAATTACCAACCAGTTCTTGAAATTCCCGTGAAAAGAATCCACACCATACGAATCTATTTCCCCTACACGCTGAATTTGCCGTGTGACTCATTTTATCCGTCTTCTGTTCGGTTAGTTTTCTGCTCTCTTCTTTTCCGCTTCACCAATTTCCGATTACCTGAATCGTAAAGAATGAGCACTTGTGCGTGTTCTTTATTTTCTCTTTCAAGTATTTCAATTATTTAACAGGAACTAATAATGAACGCGAAGCTTCACGCGTGTGATTCTTCGCCATTTGTGTGTATTTTTGATTGACGTTAACGTTTCATATTTCCTGTGCGCAGTTTGTTCGCCGTTGAAAACGGAATACTAAAAGTGAGCCGAATTTCAATTGAAATTTCAGATTCAGAGTTTGACATATCAGATAAGAGTACTTTTTAGGTTTCAATGGGCAAGACACGGGGATATGCCAGATGAAATTAACCAATCAACACAGTTTATAGACAAATTGAAAATGTACGGTTGTTCAGTAGGCGCTTCAACATTTAAAAATTGCCGACGACTCTTCCGCCTCATCATATTATTTTCGAAAATTCCTAGTTCTTTCTTCCTGATATTCGCTTTCAAACCATTTCGATACGTCAACAATGTCGCCCGATTAAATACGTGACTTTTTTTGTCAACCTCGTTAATGAATTGAAATATCTGTATCTAACGCGCCACAGTTAGTTAATATTTTCCCGTGAAGATTGTAAAATTGGTTTGACGGAAATAAAGGTCGGCGAAGATATTTTCTGATCGTAATCGTCATATTGTGTGGATCCATGAAATGAATATATGTGACGTAGAGGTTTTTTGCAGAACGCAGTACCGTAACTGAAGAAGCCACATTCAGCTAAGGTTACCGAATTGATTGAAGGTAAAGCACACCTCCGCCGTTTCGACGAATCGCGAAAATTATAATCCAGCGAGCGCGATATCACAAGTCTTCGTTAACGTCACGCAGAGTACGTCAACTTTGGCTTTTGTATTTTGGGTATGCGTGTGTATCGTTAACAAAAACTAGACAACGGATAAATATGCCAAAAAGTTTGGTATATAATAAATAATTTTTCCGGCCGGAAGTGGGATTAACAGTGACTAGACTGACTACGACGCTCACAGACAGATAAACCTATATTTAATGTGTACGCGCTAGATAGCTTTCGAAGCAATCCTTCAGTTAGGCTGATTCTTGTCCATAATAAATGAGAGAAGATGGGATTGCTATTTTCAAGAAAGAAATGCTGTATGAAATCAGCTGTATTGAAAAATGAGTGAATTCTAAAATATATCGAGTAATTCCGATACTCTAACCTTGGGACATGTAAGCTACTTTTTATTCATTTAATTAAATTTTTAGCTACAAGCATACTGTGCATAGTCATTCATTATACCATACATTTAATTACCCTAATCGCAAATGATGAGTAGAAACTTAAATGATGAAACAACATGAATTTGGAAATGGTTAGTTCGGATAGAGAAATATCATTGACGTGACATTTCCTTTCGATTAATAATGAAAAGTGTTAGTGATTAGAAATAAAGCTCAGGCTGATAAAATGTTGATCAAATTTGTTTCGTTTGGAATCAATTATCATTGGGGCAGGCGTAAATCTCATCGGTGATTCATTTAAGTCATTTTAATAAATAAAGATGATTTTTATATAAGACTTCTATGAATTGCAGTTTAATTAATGAACATACAGGATTTTATATTCAAGGTTCGGCGTTATTTTGAGGCAATCTGGTCATGCAGACGCGTTTCTCCGAGGAAAAGATTGAAGATGAATCGGTTTGTCCGTAGGGAAGTGTGGCCCTGTAGCACGCCTCTAAACTTTTTACTAAATTCGGTGCACAAATTTTTAACGTTATTTACTAAATATTTAATGAAAATATTAAAACCTTTCGTTTTAGTCCTGCAGCAATTTGAAGTTTCTTTAAAAATCATAAGATGCGCATTCGCATCCGCGGTTGTGGTTCTTCAAAAATTCGCAACTATTTATCGGTTGTAGAAAAATCCGCATCCGCGACATCTGTATTTTATATCGAGGAGAACGCGGAGTAAGCGACCCGCAACACACATCTCTATCACCAATTGCCTACTTTGTCATTATTTAACTAAAAGTTTCCGTTTCCCGTAAATAATATTCCATTTTTGTAAACGCGTTGCAAATAAGAATAATGAAAAATTCGATGTGATTCCAGGTGTTTAACACGTACTGCGCAGATATCGTGGACGTCCAGCTGCGTCCTGGTTTGCCTGATGAAATGCGTCCTCTATGGAATCTTCAGCTTCTCACAACAGACGCTCATTTCCATATCGTTTTATAATTACTAGTGTTACTCAAATATAAACAATATATTCTGTTTAATAATTTTAGAGTGAAGTAAGTTGTCTCCCCTATTCCCTTCAATGCTAATTACCACCGCCTGTCGCCTGTCGCATGTACAAGCCTCCTTTTTCTATATCTTTTGCAATGCTCTTCAAAATCCTTAATTATATTATAAACTCGTTTTTTAAATCTACAAATGACATGAACGTAGGTCGGTTTTTCTTATCCTGTCTTCTAAAAATAGACGCAAAGTGAAATTGCTTCCTTAAATCAAACCGATCTTCTCGTAACTCGCATTCCATCCTCCTATTTCTATTTTGGTTAATAATTTGCATGCATGCGTCTATCAGCCTTGTGGTCGCTGCTATGCTTTCTCAAGCACAATGCAGAAAACATCGATAAACACTAAATAAGCAGCTCTCCCTTTACCCTAAATGTGAATCAAATAAAATTTTACACCTTTCAATTTACCCACTACTTTTATTTTCCATTATTTTGGAGCTCTACTTTAAAAAAAGCAGGCCACATAAATCAGACTAATTTTTTTTGGCTAAAGAGGAAAGTTATTCCTCAAACTTAATACGTCACGAATTTGTAATTAATTTATAGCCTTTATCATCGACACTCTTATAATATAGGTTTTGTAGTTTCCTTTTTTTCTTGTTAACAGGCTACATGGAGTAGAGCAATGGTCGTCGTGGTCGGCGTTTCGATGACGTCTACGCCATCCTAAATGACTAAACAGACACTTGGACGACAATCGAATATCAGCTCCATTTAATATAAGCTTCACTTACCAAATTATTAGGGTTTTCTACACAACAAGTTCTACGCCAGAAGAAAAAGGATAACAATTACAGAAAACATATTTCACCGAAATGCACCGATGTACCAGTATAAAATATAATGAAAACGTATTTAATAACACTCTTTGTACCGATGCTTCTTATTTTGGAATTGGGAAACTCATCGAATTATACTTTTATTATTCCTCGAGTGCCAAACGTTATCCTTAATTATAAGAATAATTTTGTGATGTATATATATATATATATATAAAATGACGGCAGTAGTTAATCGATTATGACATACAGAATGTTATTGTTTATTCTTGTTTATTTTTGACGTACACTATTGCCATACCTGAGTTATACGAAAATTAAATAAATATTATTGGAAATCGTAGAAAGATAACATTAGGAATGACGCTAAATAACAGTAAATGAGAGGCGAAGTGAAAAACGATGGATGTAAATACCAAACTCAATCACAAAGTGTAAATAAATGTAAAGAAGAAGTAATTAATTGACAACTGGGTTTATATCGCAGAAATAAAAAATCATTATCTGCCTTGAAAAATATTATGAGTTGTGTTTTGCAATTAGGAAGGAACATTATAATTAATTGGATTCTTTATTGATGTAAATATTATTTATGGCTAATATTCGTATCGTAATTGCTTATCTTGTAATGTTAATAAAGAAGGCCTCTGTTACAGATTCTTCGCGATAACCTGTTGCAGATATTGCCTCAAATTCGGCACATGCCGAATCTTGATGAATGTATATATATATATATAATATCGTCATTATTTGAAATTTTATATATATATTATATATATATATATATATATTACTTTGGTTACGTAAAATTTGTAAGATTACCTTCAAATAGGACGCGATTGTGTATCTATGCGTTCATAATAATTGTAATAGTGGACAGAATCATGTTATTTGAAATACGGGAAATCGAAATTGCGAAGTCTAAATAAAATTTCAAATAATGACGATATTTGAAGCAAGTTGTTTGGAGAATTGAAATGAAATGACGGTTTGACGTGTATTTATCGCACACGGTGCGTCCTATATTTAACATTTTCTGCGAGTGACAGCGAATCGACGGGAGCTGATGCTGATACTGATGCTGATGCTGATGCTGACGTTGTCATGGCAACGGGACGCAGCCTCCTCCCACTTCCTCTCACGCGACGCTAATTACCTACAATCATTAAACTTTGCATGGACACCGTCGATATTGCGCCGTCCAAGTGAAGAAATGGAGACGCAATCCTACGATGCGCTTCAAAGCTTTCAAAACTGTCGTCCATCAATTCCTCAATTTGTTGAATATCGGGGAACTAAATATTTATATTTTGATGCAGTTACGCTCGACACTTTAATGACAGTCCATAGTGTGGACGGTAAACATCACGCATTTCAAATTACTTTTGATTATACCCAACAGTAATTATCTATTAACCTAATATCACATATAAGTTCTTGTACAATAATCAATTTATTATTCTTGTAAAATATTAATGCCTTTTTAGAAGCAACGATTCACCGAATTTCACAGCGTTTGGAAATGTAAAGTAGCGTGAAACAGGATTGTACCTCGGAAAAGAACAAAACGCAACGGTGAACCTGAATATTATACAAAAAGCATGAAGCAGCTAAAGAGAAAAGTTAGACGTGTATATCGTAGGAAGGAGCACAGTCCTGCTAACTATTTATACTTCCGTTATTAGTTACGGAAAAGACAAATTCACATGATTCGTTTTTACGTAACATTTTAAATGGGGACATATTATAGCTATATTCGTAAACGCAGAGGGACTTGTCAAAAACTGACGGCATGGACTTAACTTCAAATAAAGAAAAGGCAAATGTGTTGTTTCTGTGTTTCTACATGCACGCTAACAAAATGTGACTCCGAATTCGAAAACTTCCAACGAAAATTAGTAAATTAAAAAACAAACAATCGCGCGGTCCAGATGACGTCTCCACACAAATAATTAAACTGGGTGCGGGGGAGGCAATTATTCCGTATTTAATAAGGCTATTTAATATATCCATAAATAACTCAACTCTGCCAACTGACTGGAAAACGGGAATAATTGTACCTGTATTTAAATCTGGAAATAAAACGGACATACGAAATTATAGAGCTATTTGTGTAACCTCATCATGGAGCACTTAACAACTACGTACATTCGGGATGCACCTAAATCTAAATGGTGGATTTTCGAAAACCGACATGGATTTGGATTGGGTTTTTCGTGTGAAAGTCAGATGATGAATTTGTTTCAAGATCTGGTAGAATAGACGCCATCGTTATCGATTTTGCAAGGCTTCCGATGTAGTTCCTCACGACATCTCGATCCAGAAGTTAGATGGGCACGAGACCAGTTCTCTAGGTGCAACAATTCTTAAAAAATAGGCTACAAAAAATCAAAGTTGGGAAAGAAACTTGAGAACACAGCGAGTCCCCCAGGGATCAGTTATCGCCCCATTATCGTTTCTCATATTTATTACCGATATATATTATAATATAAACTGTAAGGACCTTGCAGATGACTGTAATTTACAGACAAATGACAAGACTCCGCAGCTGACTTAGATAATAAACTCGAAACCAACGATAGTAAAAGTAAGGCGATCAGTTTTACTGATATGCCTCGGGATATAAAATAGATAGGGAAAGGTGACCCACGAGACAATCTGTGAATACGTAGGCGTTTTTATTGAGAGTAATCTGGGGGCAGGTAAAGCATGGAACACCTTGCACTATGCCATGAGAACACTCGACAAGGGGAATTCCAAATCATTAGTACGTCCAGCATGCCCCTGGGATCCGTACAGGATAGGTCAAATAGAATCCTTAGAAAGGCCGCAAAATTCGTACATGGGAACAGAGCCTTTGCAGGTCAAAAAACAGCGGTTTTCTTTTTCAGGCAAAAACAGTATTGTTCCTTTTTAAAAATTCATCTTCTAATAATATGATTCCACATTTATTTGTTTATATTGAATATAATTACACATTGAATTATAGGTTAAATATGGTCCTTGCGACCGGAATATTAATTATTGTTTTAGTTCTATGTATCTGCCACCTGGCGTCTGCCCATTTGTAGATGTAATAAATACATACATACGTAACCTAATTGATAAATTTTCATATATCCGTTAAATTAGCATATGATTGTCTCGATTACTTGCCGAACAATAGAGCGCGCACAAATTGAATAAGAAATTAATTGGCGTTACACGTTTCTCACGAAACGATTCGACCACCGCCGACAAAACGCTTACGACTGTATTTCAAAATGATCGCTTTATTGAGATGAAACGTGTTCTTTTATTTTTTCGATAATTTCCTGTGATGTGATACCCGATGATATATTATTTTAAAATGATAGATTCTTCCGGTCCAACCAAATCAGTTATTTACCCTATGAGTTTCAATAGTTATGTGTGGAATGTCGACTCTCTCTCCATCCATCCATCAACTATCGCAACTAAATGATTTCGTTTCGTCCTACAGGACCAGGAGGTTTCTATCCAGAGGACTTTGTTAAGTGTAAGGCTAAGGCTAAGGCTAAAAGTGAACCTGGCAGACGGTGGTTGTGTCGGACGAAGTTCTGGAAGAAGTCTTTGCCCTGCTGGTCTTGGAGTAGCATCTCGATGTTCATGTCACGCACTGAGACTCGCGTCCGACACTTCGCACAGCTTTCCCACAATTGTCTGCAAAGCGCCGCGTCACAGCCAATCATTATTCACGTCGCACATCGCACATCGCACATCGCACATCGCACACAAAACGAGACCGCTAACTATTTTCTTCTTAATTGTTAAATCTTTCAGTTAAGACAACGTTACTAAGTACACTCAACATATATTACCGTAACTGTAACTATACATGTAAATCAAAAAACAATTAGCACTTTTTAATGTTAAAAAATGTAACCTGTCTGGTAACATTTTGTTATCTTCGATCGCTTCGATTCAGTAGATGTCGTTGCGGTGGCAGTGAAGAAAAATATATACTTTTAAGTTAAATATCGGTAATGTTGAAGCAATCGTTGAACGTGAATGATCGTTTTTTACTTTAAAGGTTTCTTAATAAATACATAATAGATGTTTTTATTTATTGCAAATTTCATGTATTCGACACCGTGAAATTGACGTCTTTGTTAAGTTAATAAATAGAATGGAAGGACACGCCGGTGATTACGTATCCGTTGGCAACATGTACTACATAAATATTGTATTACATTCTCAACCTTTCAATTTTTCTCTATCAGAATTGCAAATTATCATTTGTTCTAATAGGTGAATTGATTGAGACGAAGCATAGGAGAGACGCAGAAATGTTATACGCCAGGTGGCAATCCCAAAAAACCTTTAACTAAATACTAATAAATATAAAAAATATATCAGCAAATTTTTTTGGTGTCCTCGTGTCATTTGTATATATGTGTACAGTTATGAAAGTTAATTTTTTAATAAAATATTAAAATAAAGTTTGGAGTTTTCGGCGGCGCTACTCACTCGGTTCGCTGCGATGTCCTCACGATTAAAACAAATTTGAAACGTTAGTAAAATAAAATTTCCGCTTCATTTCACTTAATTGTATCAATAGCAATCATAAGTCGTTTATCTTGATTAGAATCATTTTTACTGCGTGGGCACGTCGGTAGCTTTCGTATTCAAATCCCGAATTTGGAAAGAAAATTTCTCCATATTTCTCTGCGTCTAATCTTAATTTTCAGCTAAGTGTTAATGTTATTTTCCGTCATTTTGATGGTACAGATTGTTGACTTGATATGCGTGAGGGTAATAAAGTAGAGCTAGAGCTAGAGGGAGAAGGAGAGGAGGAAGAGAGAGAGAGAGAGAGGGGGGGGGTAGCTTTATAGGCAAGCCTGCACCGGCAACGCATGCAAATTACCGCTGCTTACTTAGCAAGATTTGCCTGTCCAATATAGAAATTGCACCGGCTCCAAATATCTTCCTTAATCTCTGGTCAGTCTTTCTTGATACCGTCGGTCACGAGGTACATTGTTCTGGATATGAGTCGCCTTCAGTTCAGTTATGAAGATGGAAGCAAGCCACTTTCAGGACACAAACTTTTCACATACCGGAACCTTTCCATAAATTAAAATTAATTGTTTCATGCACTCGGAACGTTGATTTGTGTACGTCCACTTTTTTACGTGAAATAAATAAATTACTCTTAAAAGATTTAATACGTTAAAACCTACTCTTCTGAAATGTTTTATTAAATTTTGACATTAAGAAAAAGTGAATAAATTACCAATCAAATTATATCGGAACGAATTTCATGTCAAAATACCAACCGTATAGCGCCATGAAACAATTGTAATATACTTTTCGTAATAATTTTAACCGTAATGTAGTTTGAACATTGATAAAAGCCACCAGAACGTTACTTCCGATTACACTCCTTCATATATCTTATCGACATTCTTTATTTCGATCTGAAATTCCAAACTGAACGTAGAATTAAATAATTGACGCACACAGCTCTCACCTCGTCGTTACAAAACCGAATTGAATTGAATTCGTTGGTCCTCAAAGTAATAAAAGAAACGATTTCTGTGATGGTTAGCTGTAGCTATCACCGTCATCGCCACATTAGCCATGTGCGTTTGCATCTTTCGCCAATTCTAAGACGATATAATAATATGCACTTACAATATAATTAATTGTGTTAAACGTTTCTTCGCTTATTATTAGAAAAATAAATAACTTTCTTCGAACTTGTACGATAATTTCTGTAATTCTTGTGTAAAACATTATTCGTTTCTCTTTATGTAATAGAATTTCGTTATTTTGCGCGTCACGCAACTACGCACATCAATTTATTGACAAGTATCAAATATCGATTAATTATTTTAAAACTATAAACTTCATATGTGTGTCGCGATTTTTGTTTCAAAGTTCGGTATCAAATCGTGTCCTGAAGACGAATAATTATGTACATAATTTCGTTGCCAAGTTTATTTGAGCGTCGGTTGTTCATAATCCAGACTCGCTTTACAAGTACTCGGTGTTTGTTTCGTGTCAAGTTCTATCTCACTAACATACAAACACAGCGCGTTATTAAATGTGATCAGGAATTTAATTTACTTGTAATACAGATTATTTTAAAAGTCAATTGTCGTTCATGTGAAGGAAGTTTCTTAAAATGTAACGTACTCATGTGTGTCGTCGTCAACGTCGTCAACGTCATCAACCGCTTCACAGTTCAAAGACGATCACAGTCCACGTCATACATATACAAATTTCAATTGAAATTCTTTGTCCGTTTGAGTACGATTGGCATTTATTATTAAATCTGTATTTAACAGCACGACAACTTAGAAATTTGTTAAACACATTTTAAAAAAATGTGAATGGTCCGTCGATGGTCGATAAATATATCTGATATTCATCGAGATTTTCTTGTTTGGCGTTGTTATAAATAAAACGATGAGCTGTACGTGATTTGTTTAATCATAGAACAGAACCGACGACAATATTTCATCCTCGTAGGATATTTGGAAATAACATAACGTACCGGTAAGTAGGAGTAAGGAGTAGGATGCTTTCGCTGTCCTCTTCTCTCCGCTGACCAGATCTATTAAATTACGTACGAAGCTGGGAAGACGTACAACACACAAAAGGCGCTGTTTTGCTTTGAGTCCATTCCGTTCCATTCCATTCCCTTCCCTTCCCTCCCTTCCCTCCCTTCCCTCCCTTCCCTCTGAAGAAGAATACAGCTAATAGTCTTATGTGATGTGACACTGTCTTTTGTTACAAAGAAGGAATGCTGTGCCCCAGAATTTCTACGACTGCTCATATCAGGAATACTTTTTAATGTCGCATACGCGTTACAATTTACACGTTATTCTTATCGATTGACAATTTACACCATAAGGGATGATGACTTTCCTATAACGGTAATAAAAATACTTTTTAACCATTTCTTTCAAGTACTTTTCTCAACGTAATAAGCGATTTAATTTTTCTTAACTTTCCAGTACGACGTTCTTTTCTGACTTATTGGCTGATATATATATATATATTTCGTCATTCTATATCTATTTCACAATTTAAATCGTTTGCATATTTAAAGCCGTCTCGATGTACTGTCACTAGATGACTTCAATTCATTTTCCGTACGCTTTTTCCTGTTTCGGAGGGTTGACGAAGTCTCGGTGGATCACGATCAGATGGAAACGAAACTATAATCAATCATTATTTTATTTCAATTATCAAGACGCTTATGTTACAAAATTAATAATAACATGTTTTCCTACTAACGTAAGCATATCTCGACAATAAAACATCTACTATAGAGGCCAGGCTAAAATATATTGCGGAAAAATATGTCCAACTCAAGGTTGAAATTTTACTGACAACTCGACAAATAAAGTTTGTCATATCTTTGAACTTTAAAAGAAGAACAGAATTAAAATTACAATTTACAGCCCTGTCTGATGTTGATTCCTGGCAGATACTAATCGAGAGATCTTCTGTCCGCTGCCTTGTGAAAAGGGACTTGATAAACGACGAAACGGAAGCGACGTAAAGTGAATTTATCGATAGAGCGTTAAACGATATTGCCCAGTTATCGGCGTCGTCAGACGCTCACTTCTACAGCATTTCAACGCCAAATACAATGTCCAATACATCGCATTCTAAATAAATAATTGTTTGGGATACTCAATCGAACATTTTAAGAGAAGATTTAAGAAACTTTTTATTAAATGTTAGTATCTGCAGCTCGTCGACTGCGGACCGAATTTGGTGTGATACGTGGTCGGTCTGAATCCCAGTCTCCGCGAACAAATAGGTGAAATTAAACCAACACATTTAACACTCATCTGTTTTTCTTACGCGATATCAATTTCGATCCTCTAACGGTCGTGATCATGGAAAGTCTTTTCTTCTACTCGACTGTTCCTCAGCAAACAGCTCCTTCCAGCTTTAGTTTCCCTTTCTTACACTCTTCTTCTACTCTCTGTTTTAATTTCGTCCAATCGTTTCAACATTTCTTCAAGATCTTCAAATACTCCTTCCTCCTGTGTTTCTACATTGTTTCCTGTTATATATTCTGTATATCCTATATCCGACCATTCTGTTTTCTTATGTTCCATTTCTGATTTGTGTACAAATTCTCTCTTAGTTTTAATATTTCCACAAGTTTTCCCAAAATATTCAGTCATGTTTACCTTTTCCCGTTGATCACAAAGGTGTACAGCGTTTCCCTCCGGAAGCCAAAGCCAAAGTCCTTCCTGCTTCACTTGCACGATTTTCTATTGCTTACATCAACAATTTACAATGCACTATTTTATTGAAAAATGACGAGCGTCGGAAATCAACTTTAATTCATTAATTTTATTAAAATTCGTCACGCGTTTGAGGCTTAAGTAATTGTTACATAATTTTGAAAGTATTATTTCAGTAAATATGTAATTTTAATAAATCAAGATTTTATATTATTAGTGTCGTGACCCCAGAAAAATATTACGAGGTTTCGATTCACTGTCTGTCTGTTATCAATAGGAAGAAAAATACTTGATACTTTTCTTATATCTGTATTTCCAGAAACAAGTGAGTATTTTCATTTCCTTCTCGGAAATGTTTCAAATCAAATTTACTGGATATTGCATCGTTTCAGAAGTGAAAGCATTACGCGTGTCTTGTGTGTTCCAAGTTTCTCTATAATTCTACCACGGTCTTCGTTTCGTTTCGTTTCGTTTCGTTTCGTTTAAAACAAACGACTCATTCCGTATCAACATCAACTTTTTACTCTGACGCGACTGGTTCACGAACTTCTCTTCCACATTTCTCTCAAACGGGAAATCTCATCGAGATATGGTTTTACTTACGGAATATTTTGCAATTAGGTCCTTCCGCTTACATTGTACAGTCGTCGTCGTCGTCGTCACAGAAAACGACAGAAGAAGTGCGCCATTTAGAGGTGTTTGAGGAGAAACGATCAGCTTCCCTCCTTCATATTTAAATGATCGACATTTCGAATACCCATTAAAAACTATAAAATTAACTACGAAACAAAGCGGCAAGTGCACACTTTTCAAGTATATTTGAACATCAAGTATCAAGTGAATTGCATGTAAATAAACAGACGATATTAAAGAAAGTTCATCTTTGTGATCTGTGGAATGAATGCGGTCGGCGCGGCGCACTTCCGTCTTTTGTACTCCGTCAAGCTGACCTCTATTGTGTTGAATCCACTAAACTGCCATAGCTAATCAGCACTGGCTTTATCTCTCGTCCTGTCGCGTCGCGTCGCGTCGCGCATAAAGCGGTGTATCTTGTCAGAGCCACTGGCACAGGCTTTTACGGTGATAAAAAAACAGCCGCCGCGTCCATCAAACAACACGTTAACAATATTTATTACGTATTCTCAAGAAAATAGGGACGCCTGCAGACGTCCATCACTTTCTCCGTCTCCGCGAGGCTTAATAACATTAATATCTCGATATTACGCTGTTTTTTACGTTTCTTCGAAACACTGAATTTATCGAATAGAAGAAAGGCAGTAATCTGTGTGTAGTTCCAATTGCATTCGAAGAAAGTTGCTTCGCGTAACGATTGAGAAATTCGAAAACACTTGATTTTCTTACCTCGATTCGAAACCTTTTACATTCTGAATTTTGAACGTCGATCAGTATTTCTGTCCTAAAGATTTATTTTCATAAATGTTTTTATAGATAATGTTAAAGGTTTGGTTTTGTTTAATTTCAGCGTCATTTAGTGCAAGAGAAGCGTACATCGCGTGCCATTGTATGATAATCGTGGCAGGCGTCACAATTTTAAATTCAGCAGCAAACGGGAAATAATTAACCCTATTTCACATTTTCCGTGACTTTCTTTGACTATGGGATCCTTTGAAGACGCCTTTAATTCCTCGCAGATACAAAACCCGACTACTTAAGAAATTCGTAATTTCGTTGTCCCTTAGGTACTTTAATTATCTGAAGAAGAACAAGGTTAAACAAGTGAAACTCAATTTTGTTAACGTAATTCCAACTGAAATGTAAGTGTTTAAATGAACTTAGACTGAATTAAAAGGAACTCGACCATACGATAGGATTTGAATTGGTTTTACGGTCGTTGATATTTTGATGATTATATTTTCTGTCACGTGAGAGAGAATTCGTCTGTTTTATGTTTTAAAACTCTGACTTACCGCCACAATATAAAAAAAGTTGACAAACAGAAGAAATACCTTCAATGAGCGTATGGAGGTCCAGCTTTGAATTCTAATTTCACGGCCCACAAGATTATCAGCGTCTTATTTATCAGCTGAAAGTAAGTTATCCGAGGCTGAAGGCGTAAACATTTTCTTGATCAAATTTAATTGTTTTACTTGTAATAGTGAAACTAAAAAAATACAATACATAGCTGAAATTTTTAAACCTCATGTATAACAGTAATTCTTGTGATTTTCATTTAAATATAGTACTTCTAAAAACAAGTTCTCTTTGGCTGAAGAACTGCAACATAAAATCAATAATTAATTTGGACAGCAGCATTTGAGTAAGTTGATGATGACATCAGTAATGTGGGGTGGTTTTGTTTTGCTTGAGGATTCCTGCAAAATCCCAAGGATTATAACGGCTTATTCGTGACGAGTCTAGGAACAGACAAGATCGTGCTTAAACAGGAGAACGTGCTTTCAGCAAAAAGCGCAAAATAAACCACCTCTCACCCACACTTCCCACGGTCTGTTAAATAATTCCCATGGCTAAGGCAAGAGTGAGCACGTGTCGTTCCAGTTGACTGGAAGGAATTCTGCCTTGTGATTTATACAACGTACAAAAACGATACTTTGCTTCCGTTTCACAAACAATATAGAACATTAAAATTTTATCTTCAAAAATAATCACAAAGCTTCAAATTATTAGAACTCATCAATTTGATTCGAATAATGTTTAAAGTTTAGCCATCGAACAAAAGTTAATATTAAAACAACCGTAAACACGTTTAATCGAATAAACGTGAAAGTGGCCAATAAGATTTCATTTTCAATGTAATTCAATTCAACGGATGAAAAGTTTCATCATCAATTTTGGGAATGATTCGGGAAAAAAGTATACGAGAACAAATTTCTTACGGTTTTAAATTTCCAGAATGAATACCAAATTTGCCATGTTTGGACCTCCATTTTGTAATTAAAACATATTTATTCATTAAAATTGTTCACGTATTTATTTTTATCCGAAGAAGTCCCAAAATTACGGACGAAACATGGTATGTAATCTGTTAAATAACATTAAATTTTCTAACTTATGCGGCTTTTTCGTACTAGTTTGTTAATTTTATGATTGTCAGATGAAATAAAACATAATCGACTAGATTTTAACTAGTGATATAATTTATAAAGAAATTATAAATATTTTGCATAAATTTTTATTTTCATTTGAAACAAATTTACGTTCATTTTTACTTAATGATCGATAACATTTATTATTAAATTGAAAGAATGCTAAAAATTATTTAATTTTAAATATTATATCGGTTAAAGAAAAGTGTTATATAAATTTGTGATTCGAAATATTGTATAGTAGTTTTTCATCTTAAATTAATTTTTTATACGAATTTAAAAGTTCAAACTCTTTACCTCTTCGAATATTTACGTGGCTTTTGTATACCCGATTTATTTTTATAAATTTTATTTATTATATTAATCTAAATAAGCCAGTTTCCTGCAATAAGTAAAAGAAATCATATCAATTCGTTTTGCGGAATGTAAATATGAAATATTTTTAAAATTATCCGGTTATGAGTAACATCTATGGACTCCTCATGAGTATATCTTTATTTTAGTTGACTTTTTTAATAATAATTGTGGGAAATTGTGATCCTTTGGAAGTTTTTCTTAATATTCAAAGTTGTGCATGTGATTTATGTTTATAATTAATTTTGAACCGGTTCGTGGACCATTATAAATGATTAATTTACCAGTTGGCGAAGAGACGTAGTAGCTCTTTTATATTTATCGTTGCTTCATTTATTTATTTCGAGTCCCATTCTGCAAAAACTGAATTTATAAATTAAAAGTGTTCCAATATATCGAGTACTTGTTCAATAATTGGAAGACGAAAAATGTAACGAAATGATAGTATTTGGGTTACGCATAAACGTTCCAAACGCGTATATTGATTACCAAGTAATATAATTTAGAACTGTCGGAGTTTGGCAAAGGAGCGGAGCTTCATTAGGATCACATGTCAAAATAATTGAGGCTTTCACAGCTGAGACTCGCTCGACGCTCATTACGTAACTAGCGAACGTCTAGCAATCACTGCAAATAATACGTATATCACAAGCGTTGAATTTATTTCTTAATACGTAGAATGCTCGCCTGGAATTCAGCGGAGAGAGTATTTTTTCCCATAATTAACAACAAATTAATTCTACAATACTAATTCTTCATCTGTCGCCGTCTTGACGATGACATATGGCTTATAAATATAGAGCCTATGTTACAATTTTATACTACATTTTCGCCTTAGAAATTGAATGAGAAAGCAGACATAATTAATAAATGGTGTGAGATACGCACACAATCCCTCGTACAGGGTCACCTACAATTTACTAAATCGCAATTCTGTACATGAATTAAAAATATATTAAAAAATTAATTAATCTGGAGGGTTTTTAGTACGATTATGTTAAAATTAAAGGGTACAAGAAAAAAATAAGCGAGGAGGCGATTTCGAAAAAACATTCATCAATTGTTGAAAGAAATACATATATTTGCAATAATTGATGGATAAATGTGGATGATATCTACGTTCTCATCCTTAATTTTGTCGATCTAATGTTATTATTAAAGCCTGACAATTATATTGAATAAATGAGGCTCGTTTTGAATTTTGAGTGAGTTGCTGAACCGAACCGAACCGAAGCGAACCGATCGATCGATCGATCGACATGGAACTGCACGTGTGTGATGACAGTTAATTTATTTCTTAATATTTTTGACTGCGTTTCAAAGAAATCTTGCGGCCCCGTTAAGATTACTTATACTTGTAGTTGTTATGCGGCTAACTCCAACTTGTTGAATGCTGAGAATTGTTTTCGAAATTTTTAACCTTGTTTGTGAAAAATAGAAAAGATTTAGCCTTTAAGCAATCATTTTAAAAGTTATGCAAATGATTGAAAAATAGGACGTCGAGCCTCAGCTCTCACTTTGGATGTACAAGAAATGCGTCAAAACAGATGCACTGCAAATGTCAGAATGTTGAAGTGTAACATGACTGACGCAAATTGACAGAGAACTGACTTCACTCTATTCTCATCTTCTCCGCAAAACGAGATCAATTTAATATTCAACAATGGACACCCAATTTCGGTCTTCGTTTTTTGACATAATCTTATGCAATTAATTGTCAGTTATAAAATAAACAGTCGTTACAAGATAAAATTATTCCCACAAAGACGTATGTATCATATTTTTAAACTTAATAATGTGAGTAAATTTTGCGGTGTAAGGATAAGTGACGTTAGTTAGCCTCGGGGAAGATCCTGCCTGGACGAGAAAGTCGCCGGAATTACGGTAATACAGTAGCACAACATTTCATTCAGGCGAATTTAATTTGAAACCGTTATTGAACCTATTTCAATGGTGCCATTTTCTATAACTTACATATAAAATGAACGCTTAGATTTGTCAAAATGGAGTTGACAAAACTGAGCTTAAACGTTTGATATAAAGTGATCGGTTAAAGAGTAGATCATCAGAAGCTACTGCTAAACCTCTTCACAATCCCTAGTATCTTCAATATCTTGAAAAATGTACCGATAATTCTAATTGCTAATAAATGTACATATTTACGAAATGTTTGAAGCAGGGTTTGTAGGTTTTCATAATTAAAAGTGAACTTTTAAAATATATATTCTATATGACTAAAAGAATATAGATTCGTTGAATTTCTAATATTTTTAGACTGATTGTAATACATGAGCGTGAAAATTAAAAATGAGCTATATTATATTTAAAATCATCGAAGAATACATATTTATCGAGATAAAGGGGTGTTTCCTATTCCTGTTTGCTTCGGTGAATTCTTGAAATTTAACATTGAATTTCATTTAATAAGATCAATTTCCGGTTGTGAATGCTGACGAATTTCAATTGGCAGTTATTCTTCTTATTTTAGAGAACAGTATCTGAGTATAATAGTCGAGATCTGCTTTTGTAGTTGTGCAGACCATGGCCATTGGCCATTACCGAACTCATAAACACCTAAAACGTAACAACACAGAAAATCGTTTTGATATTTGAAATCGTACATAATGTCATTTTAAAGGAGAACATGCCTCTCGGCAATAAGCTTTTATAGTGCATCACCATATCTCTCCTACACTTAGTGCTTTATTTCATATATTTATTTAGTTTTTAATAATTAATCACAAAACGTTTCATAAATATACAATGCACAAGCTTGTCATTTGCGTACTGTTGGCCGAACTTCACGTTATCCTTTTCTTCTTTCACCTTCTTTTGTATATCGTTTAATGGCTTTATCTGATATTCTTTCAGCCTTTACCTCCGCTTTTCTCTTTCCCATTTGTTCTTTTTCTTCTAACCGATTCTTAACCGGTGAAGACGTTATTATTTCGTTGACTTTAGGAAGAGGTAAAATTGAATGAATTCCACGTTTCGAGTGGCTAAGTTTCCTTGTTGTAAAACGGTGCCAACTGTGTGCTTCGCAGAACGAGTTTTATTTGAGCCAGATGTTGAAAAGAAGTGCTGCCAGCAGCATGAAAAATCTTTACCAATCGAAGAGTGCCAACATTTGCCAATTTGTACGTTTTCAAATCATAAAACAATTTGTTTTGGAATTATTGAGGCTCACAACGTGGCTTGTTCTTTCTGCCACACCCTGTATTTATTCTCTTTGCTAATTTTCGGCATCAACGCGCTATATTCGATAAATTACACACAAAATCTATCATGGAGAATCAGTGAAAGAGCAGCAATAAATAACATTTCCACGTCGTAACAGTTTAAAAAACTACAGTTTCGCTAACTGAGATGTTACTGTGTTCGAAGCTGACAGTCTCGATTAATAGACTCGGTCATAGTGGGTGAGGACTTGAATATCATCGCTACGCGCAGACCTAAAAACTTGCAAGTAATTATAACTTCAAAAGTTACTGGGTCAATATACTTATATGTAATGTTAAGTAACGTTTTAGTGAGAGAATCAAAATTACTCCCGGAATATTCCCGGTACCATAAGACAATGAAAATTACTTACTCTCGGAACCCCGATACACTAAAACTGCTAAACAACCAATACTTACCTACATGTAACATAATTCATTTTAATGTAATACATTTTAAAGCAGAACTTTCATATTGATTATAATTTTTGAAGACAAGTGGATGTATAATTTACAGAAGGAAGTGATGTCATCTAAGGGTAGAATGTTTCATCTGCTGACTGCTGAGCGGTCTTCAATCAGCTGATTGAAGCTGTTGTCTTAGAAAAGCGTCTCTTATTGAGTTTCTGGTGTAGGAGCTTTCACATAATTGGAGTTTCTTCTTCGCTACAAGGGAAATATCTTTTCGACGAAATTTTGCGTAAAACGTCGGCGTAACAGTAACATGGAAACTTGCGACAGTCGTAAGGAGTTTTCGTCCTTTCCATAACAATGAACAAGCATTAACTGGCTGAGGATACTATAATGGATGTAATTATCGTTTGGATAGGAACGGATTTCACTGACGGAGTCATTTTTAAACGACTTAAGGGAAATTTCATTTGCCCCAGTTAGATTACAATTTCCTCGCTGAAACTTCATGGATATTAGAGCAATAGTTGCCCTTCCTCGGTAACAAAGAAACCTATTTTTAATGCGAGACTCGTATATACGGAAAAGTATCAACATAAGCCTGAGATACTTCAAGTTTCATAAAAATAAATTAATATAAATTAATTATATTGATGATTCCTTCTTAACAAGTCAGACAAAACATATCTTCTTTTAAAATTCCCTAAATTATTTTAACGAGAATTGATTACGTCCCTTCCGTCAGTTTGGCAGCCCTGTACAGAAAATAAAAGCCAGATCTATACTTCGTCGCTATTGAGATTCACAAGTACGGAATCGTCAAGTAACTTGAAATACATATATATAAACGCCGGCGAAAGATGGAAGTGAAAAATATTTTTCAACATATTATAGGACAGAGGCACTTGAATAAGGCATATTGGCATCTGAGGCCAAAGATAAAATTTTCCCTGACGGAACAAGTATTTTCTAAGGTCACGGACAACGAATATGGCAGACAAATACAATCCGTGTAAAACTTTACATAAGGCTTCCAAAAAGACTTTTTTCTACATTTCTCATTGCCAATTGTTGTTGAAGTTTGCACATGATACAGCAGAGCTGTACAAACATGGTCAAGATCTAGAGCTAGAGCTAGAGCTAGAGCTAGAGCTAGAGCTAGAGCTACAGCTACAGCTAGAGCTACAGCTACAGCTACAGCTACAGCTTCAGCTTTGTCACGTCTGCCCTGCTTTATTATTATGGCAACCATTTCTGAAAGTGTTTTCTTGAGACATTGATTATAATTGCACGCTAATTAGGTAGAAAATGTTTGCGGAGACAGGAAATGGCGTGGTTCTATTATAGGGCTCCCACAAGCAATCACCCCTATTCACACACACTGATTGCTTCCAGGCGCTCGGATCGCTTTGATACAGAGTTTTGTTGTCACGTATTACCACACACAGCTTCTCAAGGTACGCAAACTTGATCTGTCTGTTCTAATAATGTTTGCGTCATTTTTGAATGTTGAACAATTTTCTGTGATGCCAATTACAGTAGGTCAAAGCCATACCATTTTGAGGAAGCGATACAATGACCTCTCTGCTGGCAAAATAGACTTGATATTATCCGATCCCGTAATCATCGAATTTGTACAGTCTGCAAATCAAATCAAATAACAACTGCACAGCATAAGCTCGACCTTCCGAGCGCTAACACTAATAACCCGAAATCCATGATGAATAAGTAATAATAGGATGCATCGACATCAGCAGGTTATGAGACGAGAGCAAAGACAAGCTAACACCGATAAATAAAATTCTGTCTGTCCGTATGCTTGCCTCCGAAACGGCTCAACAATATTCGTCGATATTTCATTTCGACATATTGCAGAAGGTGTTAATATAATATAAATCTAATTTTCTAATTGCGGGTTGCCTATACTTTTCATCTGTTAATGCTCCGAAACGGATTAATGAATTTTAATGAAAACTTCAGGGATCAAACAGGAATTTTAACTTTAATTTTCGTGTGTGCTTCATTTCGATATCTTGCAGAGTTCAGAACATATTAATGTAAATATTTATAATCCATAGAATTGCCACGCGAAAGGCGGCCTGAAAAGCATCTGCGAGTTATTCATCCCACTCTCTGTTATAAGCGTAATTTTGGCAGCAGGAGGAAGAGAGAGCATTCTCATTCCATCTATTGTTGCAAACCTGTGAAAGCAAGTCAAGCGATCATAAATAAATGATACCGTATTTTCGTTTTTAAAGCAAAATAAAAAGAGGTATTTCCGCGCGGACGAAGTCGTGGCCGATGTAGCACTCTGTTACAACGGAAGTTAAATTTCACCATGACGAAGATCTCAGAAGAATGGCTGAATGAAGATGTTGGCAGTTGACATGTGGAGTGCAATATCCTGTGTCCCACGTCCTGGGATGCATCATCTTCATCAGCCTGTCACCCGGGAACTAATTGCAGCCCATTCGTCAACACTAATTCAACTTTGACACTCTGTCCGTTCGCAATTAAATATTCTTCCCGGTTTCGTCGTAGCGTTTGAAACATTTTACGGAAAGCTATCGATATATGATGGTTGAAGTGGAAAAAGAGTTACCAACAGTGAATTCTTAAATTAGAAATATATGGAATACGATTCAAAACATCACGTATCACTACTAATTACACCAAACATTTCACGATGAATTCGCAGAGGAATGCAATTTTCCAATTTTTGTCTCAAAACTAATATTAGTTGTCTCGATGGGACACCAGAAAACTGTTTTAGTCCTTCCTATCTACCAACTCCTTCGGCGAATTCATTAACAGAGATTTACAAGTCTGCATAAATAAATAAATTTTGTACCTTTAATATTTTTATTTCCTCCGGAAGAGTATTGTATACATTTATAGCGGAATAAGGAATGCTTGACGATGATTTTCAATACGGAGTTTCTAGTGAGTCGAGCCGTTTAGTGCCCCATACAAAATTGAAAATCTCTAGAATACACGTAGAAGGCGAAGGCGCGTGATGCGAACGACTCTACTCCACTCTACTCCACTCCACTCCACGTCACAGCTACAAACAGAAAATACTACAAGTGAAAAGCAATTAAAGTAAACAAATAAAAATGACTGCTGCGCCAATATGCATGGTAAAGCAAATTTTGCCCACTTTATTTATGTGGGGATTCCATTACAAATTATTGACCATCAACAGACCAAGAAAGGTTTTCCGAATTAGGAGACAAACTGTTTGTGTTTGGTGTCAAGTTAATGATTTTCGTTTCCTCTAGATTAAGAGAAAATTTGTTTGCAGGGAAGCAAAGATTGAAGATTTCCGAGTCATTGTCGTCAACCCACGTAGAGAACTGATTTGAAGGGATCTGATGAATTCTGAAAATCGTTAATGTACATGACGAAAAGTAAAGGACACCGCAAGTAATTGTTTTCCATCAGAGTTTCCAATCGCAACTATTTTGAAAATATCATCTCAATATAGATAATTTTTTTCGTCTTTCATCGAGTGCGTCATGAATACTTTGAACGAAGTCGTATGAAACTATGCTGCGATGTAGAAATAAGTTTAAATTTGCTAAGATGTGCGTATGTATTGGCTTGTGAAGAAATTTGGAGAATATCGGCGGGAGTCTTGTGTAACGGTATAACTTTCGAATCTTCTACAGCATCTGGAAAAGTATAACTTATTGGAATTGCAATTTCATTACAGTAATGTTTAAAGAACTTACTTCTGATTCCGTATATGTCACAAGCATTCCAAGTTATATTGAAAATGCCATTTTTATTTCCCGCATTTCTCTATTCCTTGCTTTTCTAACATATCACGAGAAACGTTAATAAAACACGAGATAAATACCCATGCTGCTTACTTACTTCATATAAGTTACCGGAGGTCTCTTTGATGTCGCTTTTTTTTATTTTCCCAAGTACCTAGTTTTTTTGAAAGACTGATAACTTTCTTATAAATACGTTTATATTTAATATAAACGTTTTAAATTCAGTGTTTGTTTTTATCTCTTTCAATTTATGAAGACGACACATATTTTCGCGTGATTTAGTAATCAACGTATGTTTCTTTTTACTTAAGTTAATGGCGCAGCAGCGTCGACGACGGATAGCAAATAGTTAATAAATTTACGAAACATGTTATTTGGGTTCGACTCGTTTTCTGTGTTGCCCCGATTTAGTTCAAATTTAATTGAAAAAAAAAGACTTCCGCGCGTAGTTGTTACAATGGAACACTAACTTGGCCTTTGTGATCTGAAAATGCAGAATTAGTGGTACGTACGGGAAGAAGTACTCTTAGTAACGAGAAGCCGAAACAAAGTAAATGTTGAAATCACCACAGATAATTATATATTTTCCTTCTTTACGAACTTTTGAAATAATCGATTCCAAAATTTGTAGGAAGTTGTCTGCATTACTAACTGGATTTCGATAAATTCATAACACTGATTTCAATATTCTCTTTTTAATCTGTAAGAAATGTTATCCATATTCCTCACAACATGTTTTATGAATATAAATTGAAGTTTAAATTACATTTGGCAATTCATCGAAAAGATTTTTATAAGTCTGCTCCATACAATTTAAATTTAATCATAAGAATTTAATATTCTCGTTTAATCAGTTAGCGATATGCGTTCATTTTAGGGATTCACTTTTCCCTTTCTTTAATAACCTTTAATTTTAATTTAAAGTTTACTCAAATGAAATGGAGGTTGAAAGGCTTTGATCCCGGAGTATGCATCCTGAAAAAATTGAAGTAATTACAAACACTTAATAAATATAATGTGTTTTAAGTGTTTAAAATTAATAGCAGGCCTTTTTTAAGTGTTTGGAAGAATACACACTTCTAGTCACTCAAAATCTCATAAATATTGCTGATTTCTATTAAATTTCTTATTCTTAGTTCAGCATTTCTTTGAAACAGATCGTGAGTTTCTACTTTTAAAATACCAGAGTATAATAAACTTTGTTACGGCAGGATTGTAGTTAGCTAATTTTATTGACACTTTATTGACTCGAGAGTCATCACTGTAGTGTGTTAGCTTAGATAGGATAATAATAATATTTTAGTGCCATTAAAAATAGACAACATCAATAGATTAATTAACGACACAAAGTATATACAATTGTAGGTTCTACAAAATTATTTACAAATACAGATATAATAAAATTATTTACAAATCCATAAATCCCTATTTCCCTTTGTCATGTCATAGCTTGAGAACGACTTTACCGATTTCATTCATCTTTTCTAATACTTCGTACAAGGTTCTTACGGAAAGAAAAATTAAGAAAACTAGAAAATTTCAGAAAAATTAACTACAAAGAGGCCATTTACATTCGCCCTTTTTATCTACAATTGATGCGGGTTGCCTATAGTAGACTTCAGATGATATCAATGTAAATAATTATAAATCCATCGATTTGTCGCGATAAAGACGCCATAAAAATCAACTGCGAGTTAAAACTCCTATTAGCCGTTCCTATACCATTCATCCCGCTTAATTTTGGCCGAATGAGAGAGGGGGAGGGATAAGGGCGAGCAATATCTCTCCATCTATTGTTGTAAACATGTGAAAGCGGGACATGTTCAAAACCAACTGTTACCTATAAGGTTTGCCGTGAAGTGATCATAAGCTCAACCACTCATACAGCATTGATAGATTGACAATCGTTCGTATTCGATTACAGTTTCTTTCGCAACAGCAAAACTTAGTTTGTTTTGATGTGTGCTTAGAGATTTATCGTCGTGTTATTTATTGTTGGTGATAAAAAAGGCCACCGGTGAGGCGTCGACGTACGTGTAACGCAAGTCAAGTTCATAATCTTCGAGACGATGCGACTGAAGAATAGCATGGGCAAACAGAATGAGGATTTCTGAAGCGAGATCTACCTCAAGCCCATACCGTCGAGTTGAGGCGAGAGGCGACAAACGTAACAATTACCTATGAATGTTTGGCGTATAACTTCCGAACGACTTTTTGAGCTCAATTATTTTTATATTTGCGTGAGCATGCATGCGAGTGGTAGGGTAAGAAATGAGTCATATCACATTATCACCTTTAATATGCGATTTGAGTAAAAATCATCCCTTATCTCTTATCTATATTTCTAGTCCTGTATATTCGAGATTCTTATTGTGACGTCTAGTCACTTGTTGACCAAGAATTAAACAGGGTACCGGCAACGCCGGGCACTTACCTCGTGAAGAATATACAGCGAGCGATGAACGAGCAAAATTATAATACCAGATGGTTGTACGTGTTAATTTAAGAGAATGGATGGAGCAGTTGATATGACGTCGACGAGCTTACATCTGTAGAGGATAAGCGATGAGATTATTCTAACGAAATGTTATTTCACGGCAGTAATTAGAAACCGCGTGCCAGACAAACACACTATTCAAAATCAAACTACAAAAGAATATCTTCAGGAAATGAAATATGTCCTTTCATTTAAGAATATCAAATAATTGATTAAATATATTAAGATAACAACTTATAAGAGAACTACATTTTTTACTTCTTACAAATTTTGAAATTTTCTATTTGTAAGAAATTCAAGATGTGACGGAATAAAATTAAATGTAATTTTCAGTACTGAAAAACGATAATTAATTATAAAAAATCAAATAGTGGCAATGACGGATATTTCCGCTGAAAATAAGTTTGTTTATAAGCTTCTGAAAATTGGAATCTTTTTTGTAAGGTACATTGTCGATTTAAGCTGTTCTGAACGATTCCAAGAAACAGAAATGAACGATTTGTTGGTGTGTGACATCTCTGTCTTATGAAATGATTTGAAACTATAAGAAGTTCTGAACAGTGAGCATTGAGCAGACCCAAAGCCTAGCTAAATTGAATTTATCGCTCGTCGCAGCTTTGGAAAAACGAATGTTCCTCGATACGTCTACATTACCGTTTAAATCAGCTGCGCTACAACGAGTCGCTCGGAGAACCTCAAAACACTTCAAAATTCGCGAACAAAGACAATTTAACAAGATTCATTATTAATGGGATAAACATACTGAGGAATAAAATGACTGTTTTGACGTCTTTCGTCGAGTGCGTCATGAATACTTCGAACGAAGTTGTATCAAACTATGCTGCGATGTAGAAATAAGTTTAAATTTGCTAAGATGTGCGTATGTATTGGTTTGTGAAGAAATTTGGAGAATATCGGCAGGAGTCTGTTGCAGGACTCGTCTTGTGTAGCGCATCTGAGGAAAAGCACAACTTAATTATGAACTGCATTGCAATTGCGATGTTTTACACGTCTCGTGTAATATTCCGGATCTTTATTTTCTTTTATTATTTTGTGCGGAATGAACCTATTCGTATGTATTCTAAATTATCCCGTGCTGCGACATAAAGTGAAATAAAATAAACTGACGTGAAGGAAATCGAGGCTGTAAATATCGAAAAAATGAACTTACATACCGACACAAATTTTATTAAGCATCGTAAAGCTATTAGCATATTACATGTATTCATTTGAATTTACTTTGCACTTTAGCAAACCTAAATGAATTTATGTCTTTCATTTCGTAAACACATGACATTTTCAATTGGTAAAGAAAGTTTATAAAATTTTGAATATGAGAACAGGGCGATCAAACTGTGCTAATAAATTCTATTCTTCATACATCACACACGGAAATCTGATAAACTACTTCTTTACAATACATTATCTCTCTTTATCCAAACATTTTTAACGTATTATTCGCTTTATATAGCACTTCAATTTCATTAACGCGAATTTCTGCTAACATCTTCAGACAAAAGTTTGTTTTTATAGATTTTTCAAGTAGTTAATAGTAAAGGATTTGCAGTGTGGCACAAACTTATATAAACTTCTACTAAAATTATAAATAAAATGGGGAACGAAATCTGACTAATCTGAAATAAATTACAGTTTACTGGCCGAAAGTAAAAAATTATTTAAATTAACATAAACAAATTGTTTCATATTCTTCATTCATATCTACAAAAATAAATAAAAAAGTATAGCATGGCTACTTACGCAATTAAAACTCTCAAAATAATTGAATAAATCCTTTAAACAGAAAAATTTGGACTGCTTGAACAACTTTCACAGCCGAAACAAGAATTAAACTGCAAAGTTTCAAATATTCGATTTTAAATCATAATAATACAGTTTATATATGGATTTCAAATTTTGTGTATCTGTTTTTGCATTTATTTAATTTATATTATATCTAATGTTCATCAGCCTAGGATATTAATTACTTTATACATATATTATTCAAGTGTACGTGTATTGTTTCAAATTTGAAGCTTTGTATAACCAAAATAATAGGTTCTAGTGATTTAAAAGTTCGGATAAGATTTACAATATGTTATCAAAATAATACTGCAACAGAACAGAATAAAAGAAGTGAGTTACTACAATGTAAGTTTTGTGAAGCGTTCCCTCGTCTCGGTTCTCAAACTTACGTAAACAGTCGAAATATTTGCGTCGAAAAGTTTTACTTCATTATTTTCACATTTTTTTAATTAGTTAAATAATTACGTTATATTAAATTTATTACTTTGGAAGTGAACTATTATCTGCGTCATTATATTTAATTATTTATTTGTACATACGTCCGTAAAGGTCTCTAAACTTAGAGACTATAAAAAATTTTGTTTAAAATTAATTTGAGTTTTGAATTAAATTCAGACCTTCGGTCAATATTCTCTAATTGTATTTAGTAAAATTGTCTTGAATGAGTCAAAGGCAAATGATGTTGACTGTGACACTTGTTGCGTGCCAGGGAGATAAAGAGATGGAGATATGGACAGGGACAGGGACAGGGACCGGGATCAGGGATTGGGTTCGTCCCACGCCAGCAAGGGTCGTGGTGGGGGCGGCGCGTGCGCTGGGGCGGCGGCGGCGGCGCCTATAAGAGACGCTGGCCGACGCCGCGGTCCACACCGACGCCGCTGTTTGCATCTCCGACGCCGCTCTCCAAGCCGAAACAGGTGAGATCTGTCGCTCGGTTACGCTCGTTTCCGAATCTGTCACGGCTTTTAAGCTGATTGTCTCAAGAACTGACGACCTTCCCAACTTCATTTTCTTTCGTAACAAAGTCGAAGATGAGGTACATCTCAAAAGAAAACTCAATTCGGTCAAGTTGAGAATGACAAAGATGTCTGAAGTCCCGCATAACTACGAGGAAGGTCTGAAATGTAGCAAATATATGGTCAGACATCCTAGGCTTCATAAAGCGTCATTAGGCGAGTAACGTGCGTTGTATAATTTAGTTTTCCATGTTTTTCTATTGAGTCCCAAAACGTTTCTAATCCGTCGCCGTGAAATTACCCGATATTCCTTAATACTTTTTTAAAAAAAGTTTGAAATTAAGAACTTTCTGCCAAACACGGTCATATTCAGCTGCATAAAGACAATCTTTACAACTCTCCAGTTGGTAGTTCATGTTACCAAAATGTACTACTTGATATGTAATTTTACAAACGTTTAATGTCTCAAAAAACGTTGACGGTTGTCCGCGTGTCGCCAGCAGACTCGTAAATTCTACCTATTTTTCAGCCCGATAAAAACAACGCACGACGTCAACCTTAAAAATCCTAACTTTCCGACACAAGTTGAGATCATTTTACGGATTCTGGTTGTTAAAGGAATCTCAAATATTTCAATAAAAAAATTAAGTCTAACAGCCTGAAAAGTAAGTTTGTGCGTGACGCTCTAGAGTTTAACCGACACACGCACGCACACACACACACACACACTTCAATTTCCATTCCAAAGAACGTGGTTGTGTTATATTGAGAAGATTGAGACCGTGAAATAATAAAATTAACGCTGCGGGAGACCAGTCAATTGTCGCTACTAATATATTTCCAAGTCCTTTACATGTTTAAAATTTACAATTGATGACAATATTAAACTATTTATTCGTAAATTTCCTCGTAGCGTTAACGATTCTCCTATGAAATATATGAATTAATAATAATAAAATTTAACGATAAATTAAATATTAAATTAAAATTTAAAAGTCCGCGTCCTTATTAAATATATTATGTCCAATTTAACTTATCTCAATTTTAATAACAGCAATTCTATTATTGTTGACAATAAATCCCAACCACGAGTCGGCGGGCATTTGCTTTCGTAGTGAAATCACGAAAGTATCTGTTGGCCTGATGACATTTCTCAACAAGATGGCCACACTCTTATTCTCCTAGTTTTCTGCTTTCCTGATACATGTACACGCCCCGGGACAAATCACCGAAACAAAACTCATTTAATGTGCCGGAAACGGAGGAAGGGAAGACGAGGCGGGGCGGGGCGGTTAATGAGATATTTGCAAGGCTTCTGCTAAATATCAATTAGCAAGGGAGGTGAAAGCCTTTGTTTAAGCGAGCTGAACGTCTACTCCGTCTCGCATCAATTATTTCTCATCACAAACTCAAACCGAAGAAAATTAATAACAATCGTCACTTACAAACATATACATTTTAGTTACTATTACTCTAATGTGGCTGTTTCGGAAATAAAAGGCTCATTAATACCATTAGATCGATCTGCATGATATCTTTCTCCTATCCCTCAAGACAAAATTCTTCCTGTGAGATTCAAACTCTTTTATCATTTATCTCTGTAGCTTTCTAAATTTCTCGTTTGACGACGTCCTTTATCAAACAATTTCCTCTGATTTCATCTTGAGAAAATCCAAAGAACAACATTATTGCATCGCTGTCGCTGTTGCATATATTTCTTTGCAAAAACTAAATTTTAATTCCTCCTGACAAATAAGACAGATATTAAAAATGAAACGAAACACTTGGGTCGTCGAGAGAATCGATATTAGAGTAGACGACGATGGAAATTGGTCTTTTCTGAGATTCTACTAAGTTCATTTAGTTTAAAATCAATTAATATTAGTAAATTGAAGATAATCGATTTCGAATGTTGGTGACGGGTGAACGGACATTCCATTATCAACATGTCTCTCTCTCTCTCTCTCTCTATATATATATATATATAGACCTCGGCTAGGACAATATTTTCTTTGTGCTAATATACAGTACAGTTAATTTCTTTACAAAATTAGGTTAACTTCAATTATATGAATTCCTTAGTATTAGTTCAAGGTTGTGCATGTTATTTAGTTTGTTTCTTTTCTTATAAAATGTGTAAAAATCAAAGTGAATCCAAAGTTAGAAAGAAGAAACCCATCTTCAAATTGAATAATAAAATTATTCTTCCGAAATCTTCGTACGGATTGCATTTGGTACTTTGCAACGTAATCTGGGATCAGTGAGGACAAATATTTCTGATTCCAAGAAACGGAATGAACGTTCTTTAATGAAGTTTGTAGACGATTCTGAAGTCATTGCGGAAGAAAGAAATAATATAGTCGAGTAGCAGGACTAAACACGTAAAATCTCTCAATTTCAGAAAGCTATCTTATGCTTCGGTATAGGTTTTTCTGTACAGTGCGCATACAATTCCATAAAAAATAGGTCGAGCTGAACGCCATTAACATCCCGATAATTTTCTTTGATCCAGATGAAATATTCACATTCATATTCTATTCTGAAAGTGTGGCTTCAACATTTTTCCACGCGGAGTTTTGAGTTAATTGTCACTCTTAAATTTTCTGTTTTCCCACAGAATATAATTTGGAATTTTAAAGTTTCCCAAAATTTTCTGAGGATGCGAACGGTTGCATTTATTAAAGTAGTCTTCGTATATGATTTGATACGTTGGCAAAGAGTACCAGAAATGTTTTGACACGTTTTCTGCGCTAGAATTTGAAAATGATAATTTTCAGTAATAATTCGACAATCCACTTCAATCCAAAAATACTAGAGTAAAAGTGATATTTTCCTTTTTTGTCTCATCTTAAGAATATAAGTATCATTGTTCTGTTCTGTACGCATGTTAACATGAACTGTTTCAGATTTTCTAAAAAGTATTCTCACTAGGATATGTGAGTGGGAGATTCCTCAGAATTTCTGTTTAAAGGTCTCCGTTTCAGCCAACATTATGAATGCAGTCGCTCTCATTTTGTTACTCGCGGAAACAAAACTGCAAGTCTTTTCGTTTCAGTCTTCGCTTTCTCTTGAATGTATTTTGTCTTTTCAACTGGATTTTTGATTCAGAAGTTAAATATGAACTGATATATTAACAACAGCGGAGCGATTCCAATCGGACTGATGGCTTCGATAATACAAAAACATATTCTATTTTGATTCCAGAAGAAGCCAGTCGAAAGTTTGTCGTCAGCCACAGCCATAGACTACTCTTAACATTTTCCTATTTTATGGTTGCTGTAATCATTATTGTCGATAATTTTTATCAAATTTATTTTAGTGTTTTTTTATACATATTTTGAGTCAGTAAAGTGTTTCTTGAGGTCTGCCGAGTATTTTGTACCTAAATGTTTATTAGGAATGTTATTTGTATAGAATCTTCGAAGTAATGCAAACGTTTCGTGCCAAAAGATACCTAGGAATACAATTGTCATAAGTCGTATTGCGGGTGAAGAAAATAATTCTGTGGACCGAAATGTGGGAACGTGAATAGAAAATGGTTATGGTCCGATCACAAAATGGTCTTGGATCATGTCGTAAGTGAAGTTTGAATCGCTGGATCGGCTTGAGGCTACTTCTGTATAAAAATGGAAGAGGGAGACGTAGATGTAGATGTAGAAGGGAAGGCTAATTGGTGTGAGCCTCCCGGGGACGTGCGTGTCATGTGCAAAACTCAGCTCTTCATCCGTCCAGGGGGCGGCAGGCCATTTTCTCCGTGACAACAATGGAACGTTTCCAATTTCTCTGGCAAGACGGCAGAAACGGACATCAACTCTGGCTGTCTTCGAAGCTGACAGCTTCATCGCGAGCGAAAATATTCACGTCGAGGAATCCGCCTGCTTACCTCTAGCCTCAACTTCATTTAACCGGCTACAGGAGCACAAGCTCCTTATCGATTTTAATTATTTCTATACAATGGCGGAACGAGGAAAAGTCCGAACTTTGCGGAAGTTTAAGGAGAGTAAAGAGGTTTAACGTGGTCGCGGTGATCCGATCGCCAAACACGCGAATCCTGCGACGCCCGCCGCATTAACATAAACAGGCCATCGCGACTCAGATAAGAGCGGTGAAGCACCTCCCTAAAAATTAAAATAATTTAGCGACGCTGGCAGATAAGATGTGACGGCGAAGTTGCGGCCGGAACGTCGTATCAATCGCGTACGTGTGGGAATATATTTGTCAGCCTCCGGTTAGCGATTTATTTAATTATTTTGAGTGTGCTTGTGAACATATTTCCCCGGGGACACGAATCGGTCTGCTGCACGTTATCGCGAACGCTCACTCACTTGGCGAAAGAAAACACGAAAAGTTCGTTACTCGTGACAAGGACGTTTTTCTCTTCATTTCAAGTTGGCGAGTTTATTACATACCTACACGGAGTCTGTCTTCCGCTCGATAATACGTTAATTTTCGGTAACTATTTCATTCTTCTTGAATATAATATTTTTATACGTTAATTCTGAAGTACCCAGACCAAGAATTAAACGAAATTAACTTCGTCGTGCGTCGCCGTCGCCGTCGCCGTCACCGAAATGTTTGATCGCCGTACGGTCGTCTCAAGGCATTTTATAGTTTCCAACAAAAGGATCACATTTAGAGACTTCGTGTACGTTTAAAAATTATTTCTATGGGGTTGTAACGTTGACTTCAGTTCTCCGATACGGTTAAGATTCGTTTCAGGGAAATAAAAACGAAATGTCCGGATACACTCGAGTAACGATAGATCGTTGTAAATATTTCATCAAGACATCCATTAATCACAATTACTAATTGATATTCGTTTCCTTTTAATTGTTGATAAAAATGTTGTATTTATGTTTCTAAGCATCGTAGCAAGCACATTTTCAAAGATATTTTTCCTGCAAAGTAATTACGACGACACAGCTAGGATATCTGTCGCCGATACGTCCGACGATTATCAAATTCTTAAAGAAAAGTAATGTCAAAACGAAAGCTTAATCTGTGTTTGTTTCATCGAATTCATAACGGAAAGGAAATCAACTCTGACCGCTAACGATCAATTCATCGAGACTTCGGACATGGAAATACAAAATTTCGATTCGATATGGTAGGAATTATTAGTTTTATATTGATTAAAGCAGAATATGTCACTAAAAATATTTATTAGAAACACATTTATTTAATGTGAAATGCGACTCCTAGAACAAGTATTCTCCAGTTCGTCTTTCATAAGAATTCAAAAATAATACAAACTTTATTCAAAAATTGTTATTCAAAAAAATGTTTCGGAACCCTTTTTTATCCTCTTCGGGCTGTAACTTAGCTGAAAACTAATGAAGAAAGAAAAATAAACAGCGAAACGTTGTCAATTTAAACTGAAGAATTTAATAAACTGCCTGTTATTGGTTTTATATAATCATAAATATACTTAACAAGAAAAAATACTCGAGTGCTGAATAGAGCAAATTGGAGGCGTGATGAGAATGATTATTATTCACAACTAGCGCTAATTATGAGATTTTCCGCTTTCAATTCACAGCTGATGGCTCAAGAATTTCTTCTCCTCCACGGAATAATACGCTACATAAACAAAGGCGACGACAGTTGTTACCTTGGCACTCTCTTAAAGCTCAGGTCATCGCAAAACTTTTACTTGGCGACTGAAAAGGTCTGAGTGCACGAGCTAAAACAATTATCTCGCTGTACTGTACTGTACTGTACTGTTCCACCAACTTCCTCTCATTTTATTAAAAGAATGTAAGCCGCACGTTCGAAGCAATTACGGCTTTCGTGTTTTCAAAGAACATGTCACAAATGTTGATATATTTCCACCGTCGTGTTTCCAAACTACGGACGAACAAAAATATTCTCAACCTTGTCCAGCTAAGATCATGGTTAATACTGGCATCAACGGTTAAACGGCGAAATAATATTTACAGATGAATTCCTTTATAAGAAACCAAATCAATTTGATTTCCAAGCAGCTGGGGACCCAGCGATGCCCGGCCATTTTTTTATATTATCCCGGTACATTATGTAATTGAACGTGAAATATACTCCCAGTATCTCGACACAAATAAAATATTTTCTGTAATAAAAATTGTCCCTGCTTAAGGGATGGATGTGATGGATTTGATGGATGGGATGGATTTTACTGAAGGCGACTCGACTCGCATTATTTTCTTATGAGTCACATGGGGAAACAGTGCAAAAGTAGGGACAAGATCAAGAATCAAGTTAACTATTGTTCGTGATTATATCAACAAAATTCCTGTGTGCATATAACATATTTTCTTGTAATTGGTGAACGGAGACTTTCCCCGTGTAGTTGTTGCAAAAATACTTCTCCGGTTTCCACTCACAATTATTTTCTTGCAAATTCATCTGTAGGTGTAATATAGTGAGGCAACAATTTCCCCATACTTGTGACGAAGTAATCTTTTGTAAAGTTGAGAGGAATGTAATGTAATGCGTCGTCGCCGACTCGTAAATGAAATGAGATACGTTCATCTGTTAGCTGTTGTCAGTGCAACGGACTCGTCGCGTTTTCATATGAATACGTCATCGTTGTAATTTGTATATTAATGAAATTCGTTGATGGAACAATGCTCGATAGTTTCCTTTACCGCTCCCAGCGTCGGATGATCAAAGGAGATATTGGTCTTTGGAAACTGTAACCTCCCGGTTATTGCTCAATTCTGCGGTGTGGCTCCTCTCCTCATTTCCGCGCATCTCCTTATTTACGACGCACTTATCAGGAATTCATTTCCATTTTACCCCTCAAATTCTCTGTTTCTCACTCACGATTCAGAGCGTCCGTATTTTTTCGGTACGCGGCTAAGGATTCGGACCTGAAAATTACAAAAACTAAGCTCCGCTCAAAAGTATTTTCAATATTCCTTCGTTAAACAGTCTGCGAAAGCGAGAACATTTGACGCGTATCCGACTGAAATCTCGTAACTCGTGGAACACGCGAAACACATCATCAAAAATAAACTGTGTCCAAGTTATCTCGTCGGAAGCCGTTATAGAAACGGCACTGAAATTTTTCAGATTATTTTTAACCTGGAAGTTGAATAAATGACTTGAATCATCAGTTATCGACGAAAAGCTTCTAAAAAATTTCCGTTAAAGACATTCTTGATAAATAAATTAATGATAAAAATTATAATTATAATAAATCATTGAAATTTTCCTGGTGTATGTAAGGATCACAAATAAAAATTAACCTAGAAATCGTTGTTTTAACATTAGGGCATTTCTTCAGACTACCCTTAATTTACTTGTCTTTTTTATCTTTAATTTTAATAATATATTTAAGGGAATTTACTTAAAAAGGTAGGTAACATGAAAATGATTATAAAACAATATAATTTAAATGATATAAATAAATAAAGTGGATCGTGCATCGTATTTTGGGCTTGTAGGAACAGAGTGGATTTTTGTGGCTATTCCAATTGGAAAGGACGCGCTTCTGCATGTTGGACTATTTTCTCGACAGTTGTCGTGGAAGATAAAGACAGTGAAATTGGTCGCGGAAGTGCCTCCCGTCTCCATCAATTTTGACCTTATGAGCCAGGTCTGTAAACGAATTTGAAGCACTTCTGCCGTCGATTCGTCACCGATATCAATTTGTATCCTTCTCGGGTCGAAAATATACCAAGTTCGTCATTACAATAAGGTTTTTTACTTTCTCTAAATAAAAGAACACTGAGCTTATATCTTTGGAGATCGCTCCTGCACGACGATGAACACAATTAGTTCGTGTATAAATATCTTCTTTGGAAAAGGTTACATTGAATTTCTTTTGTATGAATTCAACTCGTCTTATTGAAATGAGGTATTTGAAAACGAAACGAAAACGTGCGGAATGAAGAAAATTGCGTGTGACGTTCTCTTATCGTCCAAAGAAGACGTTCGTATGTTTACGTAACGATTAATTACGTATTAATTGAAAATTGGCAAAACGAGCCAGTCGACATGTGACGTAGCCCGTAGGTCCCGGCTACGTTTTAATTAACTTAAAATTGACTAACTTCTGGAGCACTGGCCAAAGAAAATTAATTTAACATCGACATAAGTTGGAAAAAGATAATGAGATTCTCGATGTTTGCTGAGCGAGCGAGCGAACGAACGAGCACCTCAAGATAAATTGAAGAACGGAATCCACGTTACGGATTGCCAAGTTTCTCTCGTCTCTCGTCTCTCGTCTCTCGCCTCTCGCTGGCGGAATTAGCGGATATCCGCCAGTCGGTTTGTTTTATTTACCGACGATCAGCGGAGCGAGTGTTTCCACAACGAGAATTATTTGGGGAAGAAATTTCGATCGACTGCTCGCGAATCGAGGCATGTTTTATGTACGCGCCATCCGCGTGCTGAAAGCGGCGCGTTTGTAAAGGCGGACCCAGACCTCATTTCAGATAAGCATCTAATTTAAAGCGACGCTCCCACGCCTTCAAATTAGCGACTTACTCGTAGAACACGTAGAATCAGCGACGGGTAACGTAGGGAAACTATAACACGCTCGGCCATTGTTTATCGCACCATGGATTCGTATCGTCACTTCTTCCCATATAATATGCGAGACAAAATTGACGTCATTTCCTTTCTTACGTATTACAACTTATCTACCGATTCGAGTCGCTCCAAGAGAACGGTCGCTTTCCTGATGGTAAATCACAATTTGCTTTGACGAGATTCCTCTCTCACATAATTCGCTAATGAGGTGGGCCGATCACTGTCTCAATCGTTTATATCTATGGACTCGACGAAAAGCGTCCGGACACATACGCGCTCAGAAATCGCCATCGAAAATAAAAAGTTTTACTCGTGATTTCAAATACCAAATGTAAAAACACTGTGTATTTTAAACAGTTAGAATAGAAAAGTAAATTCCTTAAATGTGTAGTTTAGCGTGTAGAGTTTCTCAATCACAATCAACGAGCAGTCTCATAGTGCTATTGGTTTAATATTAATATTTATCGTTAACGATTATAAATTAAACATGACTGATATATATATATATATTTAAGTCGCATCATCGGCTAAGGTGACCTCTGTGGTACGAGGCAGTGACGCTAACCACTACACCACGTCGATCCTACCTCACCTCAGCGTTAAACGTACTCCATCATGCGAAAATTGACACGATACACGATTCCTGCCGGATACCGATACGACGAAAATGATTTCCACGTGGAAAAAACTGGCGAATTCAAGATGAATATGGCAACGTTAGCCAAAAACTCCACTTTATTCAATTAATTATGTTTGGGTAAAACAAAACTTTGGTCGAATTATATATGAACAATTGTTACAATATCGTAACGTGTGGAAGCTGTAAATTAATCCATATATTGAAGTTTCTTTCCTCTGTCAGTTTGATGATTCGCGTGAATCTTACACGCCAAAGTAAAGCACATGCCGATGCGAAACGTGATCGCACGCAAAATAATATTTCAAAGTTAAAATGACGGCATCGCGTGGACCTGTTGAATGCACATGCACATGCACATGCAACAGGTGACTGACGGTGAGATGTGATTGCAGAATGGCCTGCTGGTTGACGCTTCTCGCCGCCATGTTGGTGGCCGTGTGGACGCCCTGCACCGTGGCGGGCGCCGTCGTGGGAAGACCTCCCATCTGCGTCGCGGAGGAGCTCACCCCCCAGATACGGAAAGTCTGCGACGCCTACGACGCCTTCTCAGGACTCGCGGAGACGGCGCAGGTCTACCTGCAGGAAATCGGTATGACAAATAAGCTGAAGCCGACGCGGTTGTTTCGCAATCGCGCCAACTTTGAAATTAGCACCGAGGATATATTTTGTTTCAGCAGGGCCCAAGGACGTGGTCCAGCTGCTGGACGCGGCGCCCAAGAGGACCGACGTGGACCACGTCTTCCTCAGGTTCGGCCGACGTCGCTAGACATCTACCTTATACAGTATATGTCCATGTCATTGTATTTCAATAAATTTTAGAGCCGATTAATTTGGCAAAACTTAATTACTTTTATAAACACGTGCCGTAAATAGAAAATATAATTTTAAAAAATCTGTATTCCCAGATGTTATAATTTTTTGTTCTGTAGTGACCGTGCATCTATGATACCAATAAAAAGAAAGGGGCCCGCCAAAAATATTTGGTCAATATTTTGCGACGTTTTAAGATGCATGAATTACCCTTCAAATCACGCAACATTCATCCTAAATTTAATGTCGATACCAAGTGAACCTGTCACAGGAAGGTTGGCAGAGCTGCGATATACTTCACATTACAGTTTAAATTAATCGACGTAACGTCGACGCCACGAAGTTTAATAAAAAGAACATTCCAACGAATTTTTGTTTGTGGATCGACTAACATGAGATTGAGTCTTTACGAAAATGAACGTCGCTGCAAATCGTATAAAGACATAATTTTCTTTTAAATTTTGAATTTTTAATGACTATTCAACGAATGGCTTCGGCCTACCGTACACACGACACGACGCTAGCGGAAGGTGAAGAAAGCGTTTAAATAAGCTTTTATCGTCAGGTGAGTATCGATCGTACCAGGATATTTTTAAATTACTCCGTTATCATTCTAGTGGATATTTTAATACTAGGTTCTTAAAAAAATTTTCAATTTCTCGTCTTCCGAGATGGCAATTGTTTGTGTAAAAACCATCGAAGTTTTCCCTACAAAAATCACCGACTGCTGACTGGCATTTCATTCCGAGGAATAGCGACGATAATTATTCGAGATATATTTTCCTGTCAACCTATCCTCATTCCAGCCAATATTTCTGTGGTGATTTTCATTATATAGTGTAGTAAAATTAGTCGTGCTACTTTATGAATCCTACTGGCGATCGAGGAATGATGACTCGATAAATGATACTTTGATAAAGTGCACTCCGTCCGTTATTTATAGTAAACTATTGAACTACGTGCAATAGGTGATGGCGATACTTGGTCTGAGTCAGATCGATACGCACGGAGAGAAAACTCCAATTAAACTAGATTATAAGCGGCATTTCTAGTTGCAAGAATAAATTAATTCTGTTTTGAAGTATTCCTAACAAAAGAAATCCTGTTAGGATCATACCATGAATCTTATTGGGTTTCGACACGAAATGTCGATTATTTTCTCTACAGAAACGACGAAAATTATGTACGATTTTCAACTCGCTGTAGCTGTTCACCTCAACGACGACCAAATCCTTGGATTTCACTACGGTCTCAAACTATTTCGTTTTCCCGTTATATTTAAATGTCACCATTTCCTCCGCCGCAGAAAACATAAAATGCCCAAAAATATTCTCGAGTTCCACTTGCACACTTCTGAAACCACAGTAAAGCTGCGATTCCAACCCAAAATTCATTTCCCATATACTTAATTAAACTCTAATCGGTTTAGATGAACCCCGTTGGTCCACAAGAAAATATTCTATCGGCAGAAATTTCGCCAAAATATAATATACCAATTTAAAATTTTAATATTTTTTCTAAATATTATTTTTGTTACTCGTCGGTAAAATGGAAGAAGAAATTTACAATAATGGTCGATCCGTGGAATGGAAAACATATTGTAAAGAGAATAGGTTCTTGATATAATTTTAACTTCGTATATATAAAGATCTTGTGCATTAATTATGGAAGTAGTAAACACGTTATAAAATTTGTTGCTTTGAATAAAAATACGAATAGGAATAGAACTGAGGACATGAAACTTTTGATACTTTTTTCACGAACGGCTATAATTAAATTTCAGTTTGGACGGACTCAATATTCGTGACATCCTTTGTTTGTTCCAATCTTAACGACACATGTACGATAATTCCGTTATGAATGACTAGTTAAATAATTTTAGGGTCTTTCGAATGTTGGGCGAAAATGAGATTTCTTTACGAAATTGACCATCGAAGAAATTTGTTACGCCAATGTTTCTCAATGTCCGTCGGACACAACAAAACGCAGTTCATCTAATTGTATTTATATATAAATGCTAAAAATTTATTGATATAAGGATTAAAGTTACTCAAAATTAGTAATTAAAATTCATAAATAAAAATTAGAAAATCAAATCGCAAAACTGTAGTTTCTTATGATATTGGAGGTATTTTTTCCTAAAAAAATACTTAATACTTTCACTGGGTCAAATCATTTTCGTTGTTGGTCTCCAAACGACAATTACATCCTTTAAAATACATATAAATTACGACTCCCTCGGTGAAATAATGTTTCCTCCTTGCTTTCAAACCGACAATTAACTTAATTCCGCCTAAAGAGGATAACAAAAAATCACCATTTATTACGTCGGAAAAATTATCTTTGTGAAATCCTGCGATCTGAAGTATTGCAATACACGCAAGAAATCTCACATTACTTAGGTCCCACATTATAATCTAATATTTTATTTTAATTGTGGTAATGTATATGTCGAAGTGAACATTACAACATAAATTGATATAAAGAACAACCATATTGATCAATCGTCAATTCATTCGACAAGTGGTTGTCGACAGGAAGTTTCGTATCTTCTTGCACAAGCAATGGTGGAGAAAGACGAATTTGTCTATAAGACGATTACGTTTATCGAACTAAATATAATTGATTAAATTTGTCATAAATCAAAATGAGCTATTTCATCACTTAACCAAAAGTGAAACATGTAGAATAATTTAATGAGAAATTAGCTAAACGTAGAGTCCAACACGTAATAATAATAATAATAATAGCCGTACACCGGCAATGTTTCCAAACAATAGTATGTAAATTCTCTGTGGGAGTAACGCGCGTGATCTTTTATTAATACTTGTTAAAATACAAGTTGGGGAAGCAGAAAATAAGGCAAAGTAAATGGCCATTTCTGAGTTCTCCATGACCTAGGTTTTCCCACCAATTTATAAAAAAGAAAGGTGAAGAGCAAAAATAAGGGAGCGCACTCCTAGTTTTAATAGTAAACCTTATTTAAGCTGAATTTGAAATTAAAAGAGTAACAGAAAAGTTTTGACGCGATCGTAACCCATAGACAGCGCCTCGTGCTACGACTTGTAACCATTTTATTAAAAAGATCGCAAATTAAATTCACGATTAAAGTAACAACGCAAAACTAATTCAGTACACACGGTGATTTAAAACGGTGAGAAACTTTTTGCTATAGAGGCTACCTGTTGCCTACATCCACTCCTGCTCCTCCTTTCGTTTGACGGAAAGTTCCTGAGAGACAGAGCAAGATATGTGCGTAGGCGAATACGAATTGGCGGGATCTCACCCTCACCAAATATACAGGTTGCTTCGGAAACTTTGGTCGGTCGTTTTTTTTAATTCAACTCGTTAATCTTTGAAATAAAAATTAGTAGGAAGGCCGCCCAATACTTGTAGTAAAGATGAAGATGAAGATGAAGATGGTATCGTACGCATCGAAGAGTTCTCCGTAGACCCAAAGAAATCCAATTCCGACCCCAAGTTGCAAGTTGCATTCGGTCACATGAGAAATGAAACATCACGATTCGACGGAATTTTTGTACTTCTAGATCAAATGAAAATAATTTTTCTAGTTTTTCTATATTTATTCCATCGATAAGCTATGTTTAGTATTTTTACCTTTGAGGACCATTTTTTGAATCTTAAATCTATACAGCTTATGAAGTAAATGTGAAAGAAAATTCCGTTTTAAGATTTGTAAAATTTATTTGAGGCGAGCGATCATTCACACTCACAAATTTAATTAAATATAATTCGTGAAAATGTCATTAAGTTACATGTTGGCGTCTTGGAACATTAGTGCCGATAAAGGAGGAGTAAGGCGTCGTAAAGGAAAAGGAAAAGGACTTTACTACAGTAGAGCTTCTGGCTTCTCATTTCCCGCAGCGCCCCAACCGACAACTAAATCTTTAAACAATACTTATTTGAACTTTATCAACAGCCTCTTATCATATTTTAATTTGTACCATTGAAATTTGTCACTTTTAATAAACTATAATATCATAATCGTTCAAACTTTTAACAATTGTATTTCACTGAAATTTAATGTATTTTTGCAAAAACGTCCAAGTTTATTTTATATGTAGAAAAATTCCATTGAGAATTATTCACGGTGCAAACTTATTGAGATCGTGTTGATTTTTAAACGTAAACTAGTATAAAGTAAACTTTCCCTTCTTTATAGGTGTATAATTAATTATTATTTAACGCTGGTATATAAGGATTCGGCGTCTATATTAATTAATAATTAATTGTAAAATTTTATTAATAACGATTTTTGGTTTCGGAAATTTTTATATGATATGGATTATCATTATTAAAGTATATAACTTTTTTAAACTTAGATAAAAAGGTATTGGTTAGTAATAATAATAATCTAAACGGATAATCCTCTTTGGCAATTTGATGACTTGGACTTTCATAGTAATTATTATGTAATTTTAATTTTATATTACTATTCATTTGAAATCTTATTTAACACCAGAATTGTGTCTAAATTTAAAATAAATATTTTTATTTTCTAATATTTTATACACGTTACTTCTGTGTCGTTTATTTTTGTAATTATTTAATTTATGATAGACTATATTCAATGTGTATATATATATATATATATATATATATATATATTCATACAAGCTCTTTATTTACAGTCTCATACAAATAAATACATTCCGAAAGGATGTAGTCAACAATAATTTAAGAAATGCACAAAACATCCCTTTATGATGTATTTATTTTTATGCGGGTGAAAATGAAGACGTTTTATTTTTTCTGTCACTATTTGTACAGAATCACTAAAACGGGTTGAACGGTCACAACCGCTGCTGCTCAATTTTCCGTGAGTGTAATAAAATATCACATTTGTCTAGAAAAGAAACTACCGTTTGACATATTTTATCAGGTGCATTTTCTGTAGGAATTAATGAGCAGAGAAGCGGACCGTAGTTTCCGTAAGTTTGCACAAAAGAGACAATGTCCGGCGCATAGTTAATAAGCGAGGCTAAAGGGAACGCGTAATTGGCGGCCGTATATTGCCAGCCATTTAGCCGACAATTAGCGGAAAAACGTCGCTCAGTTATTGCACGAGTTCCCATTTGTAATGGACACAACTTTCCCGCGCGCGCATATAGTTGAGGAGATATTATAATATACAAACTGAAGAGTTACGAAAACAACATGAAAGCCGGTCGTAACGATACACATATCATTAAAAAATATTTTATTTATCATTATCAATTTTTATACTCTATAAACTTTAAATTATTTAAAGTTGTATTGTTCCATTTCACCAGTTATAATTTGGACATGTTTACCGGTTAGCTGAGTTTCATTATTTATCGTGCTAAATAACGGTATCGGTGAACGTAACAGCACACGATTCAAAAGTGAACTGTTTTTTATACACATAACTATCCGTTTCATCATTATTTCAAATTCTAGTACCGTACATAGTCAACACAAAATGTAAAATATTTATTCTATTTTAACGTCGTCGAATTTATGTTCTTAATAAAACACGCACGTAAAGTAAAATATTATTTATAACACGTAAAAATAGTTGTTGTACATATGTATAGGTATAAATCCAGCTTAGTGCGGTAAGTTGAAGTGCGTATGGCGTGCGAAACCCTGTCCACGACATTTTGACTTCAGTTTACGAACATTCATAAAAGTACAGGTAGCACTTTTTATTTTACGTCCACGTCACGTGGTATCGACCGCTCGGTGGAATTGTGTTTAGAGATTAGAAAGGGTTCGTTTACGTGGAATGAAAACGCACATGACGCGGAAGAAGCTCCAGCTTCTCTGTAATAAAACTGCCTTGTCTGTATGTTCCTTCCGCATACGAATCTAAACCGGTGCGTACACGCGTTCCTTGCGACTAACAACTCTGACATTGGAATCGAGTAAAAGAGTATCTTTCAAGTAATACACGGCTATCGCCATTTGGGGCCGTCATTTACTTTTGGGTCAATCAATTTGATGGCGTTATCGGAAAATTAAGTATTAAGTAATAATGCAGCCAATAAATATTCCATTTCAAATGTTGTATGAAAGTAATTTTCAAACATGTTACAATTTCTCCGTGGTAGATAATATAAAATTGGTATCGGCATCAGTTTGAGTAGCCTGAATCATGTCATTAAATGTAGAACGAAATAAAACGTATCCGCTAAGGTCCTTCCTTTTATTCTCGCAGAAAACGAACACAAGGATTTTTAATGAGCAACTCTTAACGGACATAATTAGAGACCTCCCGGTGTTGTTAGCTCGTTAAAATAAAACGGCGTTCGCATTACATTCCCGAAACAGATATGTTGAGTACATTACATTTACAGCACAATGAGCAACCGATTTTCTAATTTACCGAAATAATGACGTTGACTGTTTTCTAACAACAAGCGTGACGTTGCAGATGTTAAAATCATGTCCAAAAAGCTACTAAGCTTCTTTGAACTAATAGTAAACCCTTGCCTCGCAAATGAAACATAATCGATTCCGTTTATACCCTGTTTGTGTTATTCTTCGGGTGACACGTTAAAATCACTAATTTTAAGAAACAATCGCACGTTACGAATGTTATCCAAGGTGATGAATGCGGCGTACAGCCGAGCTTACGCGTTTAACATACAAATTATAAAACAATATCAATTTTAAATAAGATTATGTGTAGTGTCGAAATTGTAAAACAACTTTTTCACAGTATAACGAAACGAGTACATTGTTAAAAGTAAAAAACAATAACAGAATTGATCATCCATGCGCAATCTGTTCGTACTATTAGTGTTATTCTTAACATTAATTGCCATATTATTAATAGAAATTTTTGTTTTATTCCTGCAGAATTTTTATAATGATGTACAAACGCTTGGCTCATTTTAGAGTTCGGAGTCCTTTTGTATGTACGAAGCTGAACGGCTCAAACATTTCATTTTATGTTTATCATAACTTTTACACGGATCGTTCAACATGTAATTTATTTGAAGATGTGACACATTTTTAAAGTAAGGTTTGTCACGTGAGAAATACAATTATTAATTTAGTGTATAGTATATATGTATATGGAAATATTTAAACGACTAATGAGTATTAATGTAATTTACAGATGATTACGTTTGATTTTATCGATGAAAGTATATTTGTAATTCCTATTATGTAATAGGTGGCTGTTTTTAAATTTGCAACTTATCAGTCTTGTATTTTGTACGGCGCAATTAAATTGTGTACGGGAGAAACTAATGTCTTAGGAAATAATTGACTTTAGTTTTTAAAGCAATAGCAAACGTTCTTGTAAGATATTTACTCGAAACATTATGTTCCTTCTTAAAGAACGACACATTTATTGGCACAAACAAAACGTTAATACTTTTAAGTCGTCAACGTAGAGTAAATTCTACTGATAAATAATTTTTAGATAAATCGCGCTGCCTAAAATTAGTTTAATATAAATTGAGTTTCATAAGTTCAGAAGAACGAATTTAATGGAAAAGAATGTTTGTGAGTATAAGTTGGTCATGTTCCACTCCACGTGCGTCATTAGCCAATAGGACCTCTAATTACTGAAAATAGATGAAACACACGTAATTCACGAGCCTGGCTAAATCATGGGATGATAATGATAATAATGATTCATTCGATTATTAGTGTTATTCTTAAGTTGAAGTGAGAAAGTATTCCATTTGAATATCTGGCGCTTGTTTCTGAGATACTGCTTGGCAATTCCACCACGTGACATCACGAAATTGCATAGTAATACGAACGAGGGATTCGTTACATAAACAGTCTCTGCCATGTCCTTCAGCGGACATCAAACAGCGTCACATAATTATTCTACCGAATCGTAGGATTTTATCCCCTGAAAACTGCAATTAATTTTCACTTTGTTGAATCTAATTGCGCCATATTTTCTTTAAACGTGAAGTTTTGTTGAATCTTGGGAATTGACATAGACCTCCAAACGAGGCTCAATTCAAATTACCGCGGTAAGATAGTACGTTATAAGTGATATATATTAAATTACACATGCTGCAATGAAATATTTTTGTCTGCTGGGTTTAATGACTAAATATGAATGAGAATTGATTTTAAATCTAAATTTACTCGGCAATCTTACTTATAAAATTAGCATGACGTCACATTTGTAAAAGACTTGGTAATCTCTACTTCGCGCCTCATTCCATTATCTATTGTGAATGGCACTGACCAGACGCGACCTGATTCTATTCTAATAACAAATGTATAATACATATTCCATCGGAATAACCGACGAAACTTTAATCTGTAGCACAAGCCACAATAAAAATTATATGTAATTTAATTATTGATACAAGGGCTATGTCGTTCTTGCGACTCGACTATCCGAAACGCAACGAAATTTACGATTTTCTACCATTTAAATGAAGTCCAGCATAATTACATTGTATTATATATATATATACACATTTACGGTAAATATTATTATTAATTTATGTAAAGGTTAATATAATTGCCAAAATTATTAAATAAATGATTGTATAATGTTGATATTAAATTATTTAAATCCATCCTCATATAATATAATAGTTTAAAGACATGTGAGGCATTTTCAAACTAATAATGATATTGGTCTAACAAAAACAAGCGACTGTTAGAAATGGTTTTTTTTCGTTGAATTCATATAAAAACTTTTTATCTTACGATTATAAGTTTGGTACAATAATTGTTCCGGTATATGCAAGGTTAAAATAATGTATATAATTCACGTGTAAATATGAATACTTTAGCAGACGGGTTGGGTGATTTTATTTATTTTTTCCCATGTGTATCTGTCGGTGGGTGAGGTTTGATTTGGTCTGCGGGCGTGACGATGTGCCTGAATGTTTAGGAGGAAGGATGAGGTCGTTCGGCAGTTTTATTTGGAGCCGACGGAAGCGTAGAGATGGGAGAGGATCGTAGTGGAGTTGTTGGATCGTGGGGGCGCTTTCAATTCGGTAGGCTATGACTTTGAGAAGTCTGATGTTATGGTGGATGACGGAATTTCTAAGGTACCCGGGAGAGTTTGTAACGGTGCGCTGGATTACATTTTGTTTCCCATATGGGTATATTGTAAGAGTGACTTTTCTGGTTGATTTCGGAGGGGAGAGTTTAGAGCCCAGGGACAAGGACAATGTGACTTTGATTGTACGCGGACTGACCGAAATGGAAAGCACAGCTGCCGGTCGATCGCATTACGCAAGGAATTGCCGACTAATTGGGTTGTGGCGCGTAATGGAACAGGTTAACGAGTGCTCTGATTGAAAACTGCGAGCGTGTCCATAACGTCGACTTTGCACACTTCACGATAAACAAAGCTTGGCTTGAACACTAATTTAATGGATAGCACGTTGGGCAAAGCCCGCCGGAAACGTTCCATATATAAAGTCAAGATACGCAATAAATATACTGAAATGAGTAGGGGGAATATTAATTATTTTAATGTGATATTTATATATTAATAATGAGCTTTTGTAATAAAAAAGAAAAGAAAACAAATTTACATTAATATTTCAATATTACTATTTTCAAACTTCAAGCCGGAAATTCTTTCTTAATGAACACTACTATAACTACTATAAAAAATACAAATAAATTTCTTAAAACCAACAATTATCTCTGTCTAAACTGAGGGTCGTATGTTATGGGCCTTCTCTTAGATCAGAATATTTCACACAAAATCTACTCGGACCTTGCAAAAAGTCACGCGACCTTCCAGTGTCGTCTTCCTATTTGGATCGTACTCGATCCAGATCACAGTCTCCTTGGACGATAATGCCCATCATTTGCCCAGCAATCTCTCCTCCAGACCTTTTGAAAATCTTGTTTGGTTTCCCCCTGGCTCAAATGCGCCAAAAGTCCGAGCGCTAATAAATTATTATGAATTAGCCTTGCAAAACTAAATTCATTAATAAATTACAGCTACGATGGCGTCCTCTGCACACTTCAAAATAGGAAACTGTTTTCTTTAAGAAAAGCGGTACATTGTGCATAACGATTACGTCATGTTAGGTACAAACACTTCGTAACTGAGGATTTCTAAGGTATTGTCAATGCAGATCAATTTAAACAAGTATTATTTTACTCTTAATTTTTTAAAATTACTTTTAATTGTAAATATTTAACTTGTCTTATAACATACATGATAAGATGAAATAGCTGCACAACTTCCATAAAGTTGCCAATATTCTGGAATCAAGGTCGTTACTACATTATATAATGGGAAAATAAATAAAAGCGTAAAGTACGGTGCAGCGTTCATTAATAGGAAAATATGAACCTTCTTCATGTTCAGGGTAGAGCGACGTTTCATCTGTTTCTCAACTGTTTACACGACATATTAAGTGTAATAATGAAGTCATTCGTCGTCATAAAACATTAATACGTACGCTAATTAGAAATTAATATTTGATAGCAAAGAGTTAGCACTTCTTATCGTCTAGAATCATTAAAAAACACTTCGGGCACAAACAACGGAGTTTTCACTTCTTGGAGCAGTACGACCAGGAATCTGGCGATACGTCAAACAAACAAACTGAAGACAAACTTTAAAGCTATGCAGTAAGAGATTTTACGAGGCGACACGGTGAAACAGCGGCGCCATTTAATAGAATAATTTAACTTTAACTTTTGTAGTTGCTTACCTGCGGAAGAAAGCTAATATACTTTAGAGCAAGGCGATGCTTAGATTTCTAGTCGCGTATTCATGAAATTCGCCATTTGTTTGAAACAAATACGCTTGGTGAAGTTAGTATTTGCAAACTTTTAAAGAAAGGCTTGCAACTCGATTTACAATTCGTACTAGAAAGTATTCTAATGGAACGCTTTTGCAACTTAAATATTTATATATGATACATAATAAGTGAAGTTACTTGTTGTAAGATACGATCTTAGTTGAAGTGTCGCATTTCCCCCAATGTAATAATATTACAACTTTTTTTTATAGTAATATTTGGTGATGTAGGATGTCGAAAGCCATGGAGATGTGAGCAAATATTCTCGCTACCTTCAGTCCTTCATCCGATGATGTGTACGGAAGCCATACACTCTGTCGCTGTGCTCTTCTTCTCTGTTCAAAAAATATTTGAAAAAATACGATGGCGATCCTTTCTTAAACAGGGGAACTACTTTGCCGATTCTGAAAGCACCAGCGGCTAGACTTTTATTAAATAAAATTTCAAGTGGTAAAGCGATAGAAGCAGCACATTCTTTTACCATCCTACTTGTTATACTATATATATATATATATATATATATATATCTGCTGCAGAGGAACAATTGAAATTTCTTGTTACTTTAATTATTTCAGCTTTACTTATTGCTTGAATGAAGGAATAATTGGTAGAAATAGTTTAGTGGCGAAGTGGATGAGGGACAGGGACAGGGACAGGGACAGGCACACCTGTTGTTAATGGAACTCTCTGGTTCTCTCCTCTGCCAAGGGCTTACCTCACAAACATCAGTTTCTTCTCAAACAGTCCTGGTCTTTGTTGTTGATGAATGATTGACGGAGTCCGTCGGGCTGCGAATAATAACAGTAAATCGCTAACCAAGCAATTTTTCCGCGATGGAAAATAACGTTACACAAAATTGTGCTCCGAACAAGTAGTAGACAAACGTTTGCGGCGTTCGGAAAGCTGCGAGGCTTTTCACACGCCGTCATTTTCTACGCATTTAATTTATATACTTAGGCATGTGGGTGTCCGGCGTTTCCCGGGCCGACACGCGATTAAACCGACGCCGAAAGCGTCAAATTTAGGATCTTCCACAATTTCACGCAAAGTTAACGGAATGATCGTCGAAGTACGATTTGAGTTTCATTTTGAACGGCAGAATCAAGTTCCGTAACCCTGAAATAGCCACGGATGTCGGATTATCGACTTGTAGGTAGAATTTCGGTATTAAACTCGGCGACTCTTAGAATTGCAGACTCGACGCTACTCTGGGCTTCAAATTCTACGCAAACGACGACGCAAATGTTGGCCGTGACGGCGTACAAAGTGACGCAGCGTCGATTGTGATGCATCAGATGCAATTACGTAGATCGAGAATCAACAACTGTGATTTCGCTACACGCTCTGGACCACGCTGCACGAAACAGACAGATATAATGTACAGTTTCGTGATGAATGTCTTCGCATAAGATACGGTTTCCGTAAAACATTCATCGCTCGGAATCATATAAAGAATTTTTGGTTACAATTAAAATAGGGAAATATGGTAAGACAATAATACTTTTATATAAATGACAATAAACATTTGAAACGCGCGATGACCTTAGACTGCAAAAGGTAATCGTTTGGGAATTGAATCAGTGTTGGCTTCTCTGTTACCGCAGAGGTAAAAGTCAAGTTTCTCGACAAAAAATATAGTACGCGGTCGATGTTTGAATTACGACGGCAACTAAAATATGGTTTTCATTTAAAAACAAATGACGGTACCGTGTAAATACTTTTTGGTTCCATACTCATACATGTAGACAAATTTACAGTTGACATTAAGCTTTTCCTATTTATTCGCCACGGAAATTGAATAATTATAATTAGCTTGTATGAGTTTGGTAGCAGGCACTTCCGCCCGGTCGCTAATGTATGTACATTTTTTTCCGCAAAAGCCAGTTGTAAAACAAAATATTATTGTGCGCAGCGGTCAATTTTGTGTGCAAACATGCATTTACTTAAATCACAAACACGGGCCGCGCCACTGTTTCACGTAATTCAATTTATCAGCGCATTTGCTTGACGAAGTGGCTTCGCTAACGATTGCATAACTCATAGACATGATTCCTGTGAAAATCGAACAAGTCTACTTCGCAATTCGTTTTAACTTGTGGACTTTATCATTTTACTGTAATCGATTGCTGACCCTGTTACTCAAGTACCTTAACGCCTTCTTAAGAAGCCTCCGCTTTTAACAAATTAAAAGTGCACGTGACGTTCTTTAAATTCAAAAATAAATCGGCGTGTGACTTTTTTTTAAATCTAGAGATACTTCTGAACCGTTAACTTTGACGAATGATATATTTGGCGTAGAAGTCAGCGCTTTCAAAGCCTCTTGTCGTAATAGGACCAAATTTGAGCGTAGCTGTTGCTGCCTAAATTAAAAATATCATTTACGAGGCGTGTATAATGTAAATTGTACTGATGGCCGCCGAACATCAATTAAGTGATAAATTAGATCTGAAATAAATTGTTCGCGATTTTGCAGGAAATAAACAGCCAAACAGATTTTTCAATTTACATTTGAATTTGTATTAATATTACATATTATATTATAATGTATAATTAAATACTCTCTGAAAATACAGGGTACGTAAAAATAGAAATTTTTTGGTTTCAATCAAAGAATTTTCCGGAATTTTGTCTGCATTAATTTTATAGTTTTTTAAGTGAATTGTCGTTTTTTCGGTTGACACAGCTCTTTTATAAATCTGTTGAATGAAAGAGTTGAAAGTAGTTTAGAAGTGGTATTGGTGAAGTAGTTTCCGTAACTAGGAAAGGAAAGGAAAGGAAAGGAAAGGAATTAGCCGTCCCTTTGCGTCCTGTCCCAGGTTTAAAGCCCTTTGTTGACCGACGCTCTCTCTATCTGGCTACAGAGTAAACACATCTAATTAGGCCCGAAACGCTAACGCTGTTATACTCACTCAGCCATTAATCTTATCCTCGGAATAGCTGCAAAACATATTTTCGCTAAATTGTCCTTTACGCTGACGACTCGACCGAAATTCAAACTGGCATAGGTCATGCTCGACGGGACTAAACCTTTCGTTTTAAATTACGAAAACCTGTAACGTTTACGATAATAAAAATTAAATTTTGCAACCGATAACGTCGGAGCGCATTCATTTATTATTCGGTTCTAAGGTACTTGAGAGATAATGTGCGTTCGATACTTTGAAGAATTACGACGTTTGAAATCACTTCGGTGAAAAAACTTTTATCGTAATTCGTCGTTCCAGAGAGACGTGCGGCTACGGTGTTACGGATCTTCCAAAATTTACACATAATTTTAAAGAAAAAATTGTTGTAACCTTCTCGTAACATTCGGATATGAGGCAAATACTGGCACAATTTGAAAAGTGTGTCTGACACGCCGTTACACCAAAAGACAGAGTTAATTCTCTCTTCAACTACTTCTTTTCAGATCAACAATTTAATAAAAATCTATTTGTCAAAAAATGTTTTCGTTAATTAAAACACAATTTCTGCGTCGCGTCACAAATATACTCATTAGCGACTTATACGATACTAAATTTACAATTAATTATACACTTCAATAAACTAAATAGAATTTTAACTTTACATTTAGGTAGTCGCCATAGTTTACAATTGAGGATAGAATTAAGTTTCTTGGTCATTTGTTCCTTGCACGATCATTTTCTTTTAGTTTCTTTCTCGTCAAATGTTTAACAGACGTTGAAGAGTAATCTGCTCACATATCGCTGTTATAATGTACACTTGTTTGGTTGTATTTGAATGCGTACAAGTCGTTTGTTTCACGATGGGTCTCGATGCCTTTAATTGACTTCCACTTTGTATTCCACGACCGTTAGATTTTCCATTAAAGGCATTTGTGATCTCCGTGGCTGGTTTTGTAGCGGCATACTCTAGTTGCTAGATCTTACTGTACTTGCGCACAATATCATAGAATAGTGCTGCCTGTACAAGTTCTTTTTTTCTGCTGCACAGACCGCTTTCTATAAGTCAAAAGTAAAATAAATGTGTCCGCTCCCCCAATTTTTACCAGCAAGTACTTTTAAGATATTTAGACAGTTTTTACATTATTTGATGACTGAGGTGACACGGAGAAGACCATTCGATTCCACTTTTGTTTCGAAAACTTTAGTCCCGTTTTATATAGTAAATATATCGTGACGGCCCGCCAAATGTAGCAATTTTTCAGTTATAATAATTTAGTAATTTGCTTTCGAGTGTCTGACAACGACAGAATCGTAGTTCGTCCTCCTGTCGCATCCGCGAAACATTGCCAGGGATAAAGTTGTAATCGGTGCGGCCATTCCTGCCTATTAACTTAGTGTGCAAAACTTCGTCTGATTGGCACAATTCACCGATCACGTAATAAAAAAATGAATCAACCTATTTTGTATAGGAGAGTTCACGTGTACTGCTTTAATACTTTATACACGAACATTTACTGTACATTTTTTGTATGTTACAAAGTTCAAGTATGGAAATATATTAATCATCTGGAAAGTTCCATTACTAGAAAAGACTTTAGGGTGAGTGATAGCCGTTCACAAAATTCTAATTAAATAATGTTAACCGATTTCATGAAAAATCATCCAACATTATAGCTATTTATTTGATATGTACAGAATTCTTAAATTAAATAGTGAGCAAGCCAACCGTAGGCAGATACCGTTTCAATTTGAGGTTAGCAGCATTTATCTTCGACGTGAAACTGAGAGAAGTAATATTAAATTAGCACAAATGGTGATAATTTTCCGCGCAAGTCACGAGTCTTACGATAACAAACTACTACTACTACTACTACTACGTGCTATTTTCTCAGGGAAACGTTTCGGTGTGTGAGGGTGGGTCATTAAAATACAAAACCAATTAGCGATATTCTTTATTACAAAACTACAATAAATTGGATCTACAATCTAGTTTAATTAAATTTGTACAAATCAGGGTTTCGAAACCGATGTCGGTTCGTGTGAGTGTGGACCATATTTAACATTCTTTATATATATATATATATATATATATATATAATTTAAGTATCTAACAAAGGAACCATTTACAAGTGACATGAATCTGATTTTTATGACACGTTATTTAATGGCAAATGGTAATTTATTTCTCTTTATCTTCACTAATTTGAGATGCTTATATTCATCAAAACGCGATGCTTTTTGTACGACGAATTTCTTCAAAAGTAACTTCGTAAATAGATTAAAAATAAAAGCAACGTGTCCTTTGCACATCCCGAGTGTCAGATTTATTTCACTTTTAAGTCTCTGTGAATCTTAAGGAACAAAGTTTTTATATCGAGGAAATTCAGTACGCCACCATTTAAATGGTCTGATTAAAATATCTGTTATGTTTTACAACTTGCACTCCGTTTCAAAGAATGCCGAGTAGATAGAATAGACGATACAAATTTGAAAATGTATACATAAAATAACGCAGGTTAAAGAAATTGGGTAAATAAGAGTAAGTATTTGAGTCTTTCGGTAAGTAAAGTAACGAAATTCCAGGTATGGAAAAGCGTCATAAAATATACATTTAATTTGCAAAACCTCAAAGTTTCTCGCAATCAAAAAATATTCTTATTCGAAAAGAAAATGAAAGTAAGGCAAGTTTTAATTTTGCTTCCGACTAAATTTAAAACAAATTTAATATCGTAACAATGAAAAATGTTTTAATCGATAAGTCAACACCCACGATAAACATAGATAGTACAAATATATATAAAAAAATCTTCAGTTAAGTTTCCCAGTTAATTGAGAAAAAGTGTGGACAGGTTAAAACATAGGTAGAGAGTGGATTGATTAGTCGTGGAGGCGTTCAGTCGTCCCTGTAGTAAGATACCGACACGACATCTCCGCCGACGTTGATGAGGCATTGACCCTGAAACAAAAACAAACCATCTCTCTTTCGTTCATAACACAATTTCAATCATATTTTCACACCAATAATTTGGATGAAATTGTTAACGAGCTTACGTTGAATTCGTCACAGCTCCTCGTAGATGACGTTAATGGGAAAATCGACAAATTATAAGCGACGATGGCACGTGGGATATTAACACTTGTCGACGGACACTAAACCTTTCCATTTATAGTTGTAATCGACTTATCTAGATGAAATAAATTGCGCACGGCCGTTTTGTGAGACGTGTGCTGCACAATTGCCCCATATATTTTCTGATTTTGCCTTTGTCGACATTCCCTCGTCGCCGCTATCTGCGAAAACTTGCGATCGATCAAAATACGACATAATCGAAGCCCGATAAAAGGACAAACCTTGTCGTCGATAAAAAGATAAATATGATACACGATGAGGTATACGGGCGTTGTGGGGTCCTCACAACTTTCCCTTCGCCATCGTCGAAAATTGTTGCAAATGATTTACCGCCTCGTCGCGTGATTTGCGGTCAACAATACGGCACGTACGCAAACGTCTGAAGAACGCTAAGTGAGACGGCAACGGCAACGAACGAGTCTCGCCAGTTAAGCTCAAAGAGCAATAAAGCTCAGACGCCGCGTCGCGTTTTCCGAATTTGCCGATCTTATTAATGTTATCGGCGATAGAAACTAGAGAAGCGGGGAGGAAGTTTTAAAAAGGCAGGCGGAGACATTTTTGAAGAGATTCTATAGAGCGGAGATTGTTCGACAGATCGAATGTAGGCAGATTTTTGCAGGAGATTTGGCGTGGAGCTGAGCTACGCTGATACTTGTCCGTCGTGGCTGCGCTTGGAATCGCGCCTGGGGAAGATTTTGAAATTCTTCCTGAAACGGGAAGAACAGCTTCTATCTGCGGGGAGAAGGTGAAACCTGCATCAAGCCGACTGTGACTCTTTGCTAATTTTATGCTTGCTGCCGTGATCCGAATAGATTCTCTACGAGAAGGCCCAGAAAGGCGACCCTGAGATTACAGTTAAAATTATTAGATTTAGCTTCGTGTAAATTATTTTCGTAAATATAAATGTAGTTTTTATTGACGTAACAAGTGCCGGCATAAATATCGATTGTAAATTTTATTGTGAATATGATTTTTTGGTAAAGTAAATTGTTTTCTTGTTTTCATGATAAAAATGTTAACATTTGTTTCATCCCCCTTACATTGGTTACAAGTTGTGAAGAGTGCGCGAGTAGAATGCAGAATAGGTAAGTAATTGTAAGGGAACAACAGGTGGTAGGTGATGCGAGCTTCATTTCCGGGAGCAAGGGGAGCAAACATCCCTCAGCATGCGGGCCACGTGCCTGACACGTGACTCCCTGCCTGCCAATTCTCTCTCCCAGTCGCAGATTACTATTTACGTTCCCGAATCGGGACGGTAGCGCCGGCTCCACTTCGGAGACGACCGAATAACAGATGATATGTCTATTAACTGGCTCCGCGTCATTGTAAACGAAATTCGTTCCACTTTTACCGCCGACGAAGCGAATCAACCTGGAAAATGGTCTTTTCCTCACAGACTTCACTTTCTCGTGCAATTTAATATTATTTCTTTTATGGAATCTATAAAACTCGGTGCCGGTTGTCAATACCAGCTGTAACAAATCACAAATGTATACCGATTTAATCACGTGAAGCCTTCAAAGTCCGAACGTATTGTAATATATTATAATTACGCGAGAGAAAGCGAAGTATCTTTTGCGACGGTCGTCAACGGGAACAGACCCTTTTACTGACGACGGATGTCCGTGCCGTGTTTAAGTGGACGGCAAATTCGAGAAAAGATTACTACGCGTAAATAATTGGAAACAACTACCGCGTGCGAAGACGTTTGCTCGCATGCGGGGGTGGAAAATTTCCGATCGGCTTTAATTTTGTAAATCCCAACGTACGAGTACGAGTACGAGTAGTATTTAAAATTGCAGCCGATTGCTATTAGAAAAAGGAGGAGGAGGAGGAGGAGGAGAATTGACAGCCGTGCGAGGCGAAATGGAAAGAAGTTTGGTGGGGAGAGGGATCGTTAAAAATTGCGGGCCGTTGGCGAGAGCGGAGCGTGTCGTGAGTCGTGAGTCGTGAGCCGTCAGTCGAGCTCCAGGAAGGTCTTTCCGATGTTCACACCGTTTCTAAACTTAACTCTGGCGATCCTATTTACCAAAAAAGCTTCGCTTCACCCCACAAGTGACGTGATATTAAAACTCTATTAAATTCGAGAGCGAAGGCTTTCCCGGTGAATTTGTTTCAAATACAATTCTCGGGTTTCAACCTGGGTCTACATTGTGTAAACAAACTTTGACCCGGGTCGAAACCCGAGAATTGTATTTGAAACTATTTAATTATTTATAAGTATCTTCAAGATTAATATACTACAAAGCACAACACATAAAACTTTTTAAAAAATTTTATTACATGAATTCAAATAAAAATATTTCAAGTTTACAGAAAATTCATGAAGTTTATTAAAAATGAAGTTGTTATCGTAAAAAATTAGTATATCTTTCGGAAAATAAAATTACAAATCTCCCGTGTCTTTCGTTATTATCAATTGAATGTGTTTTACGGAAAGAAATCGCGTTACAGCCAACGTTCGAACTTCACAACAGTGAAATTCACGTTTATTTCGTGAATCTCAGCAAGCAATCAAAATCCATCTCCGACTGACGTCTTTACGATTCAACTCGACCTCACAGTTTTCAACCAATAAGTAGACTATTAAAAATTTGACCGCAACATGTCAGAGTTTCAAAGTGATGTTCATCGTAACGTTTTGTTCCGCACGCCGTGGCAATATAATAAATTGAATTGGATAAGGAAAGGAGACGGCGGGCGTCGAAAGTCTCGGAAAGATGCGTGGGAATTGCATTTGTGGAAAGCGCGTAGATTATGAAGTGGCGTTGCGACCGACGTATGCATTCTCAGGAGGAAATGAAGCAGGTCCCATTTCCCCCTTCCTTAACAATATCCTGCTTGGGGCAGACGAGGGCGTGGAATCGATAAGAAGACTTCTACCACCAACTCCGGCCACCGAAACGACGTTACAAACCAAAATAAATGCAAGTTCACATTAGACAAAAGAAAATTCGGATTCCCTCGGGGAAGAAACATCCAGCGAGGAGCTAGACCATCCGAAACGTCAGACGATAATCTAATCGATAGTAATTTGGGGAAATTCCGTTTTTAAACTTTCACATCAGCGTCGAGTAAACGGATGGAGCACGTCGCTTTTTCCTTTCGAATTTATTTGGCGACGGCAAACGTTTTCAAGGCTGAATTTGGATCGGAGGGTGGCGGTTTAAAAACTCCCAAATCCGACCCGACGGAAGCGAGCTACAAAATTAGAAATACAAACTTAAGAAAGAGTGAAAGTTAGTAGGTCAAAAAATAAATGGCAGATGGGAAAAGAAGTAACACGGGGTTATGAAGTAGAATCACACTGTACAAAGTTTTAGTAAAACGAAAATAATTAGGTAGCGATGAGGGATAGTTGAGAAGTTGAATAAATTCAACGCTGAGGTATTTTGTAAAATGTGTTCCGTAGATAAAAACAAACAAAAAAATCAATGTTGACGGCAGATAATATGTTGCGAACGTGCCTCGTACCTGATTTTTATGTGGATTATGATACAAAACACACTCAGACATGAAGTATGCTACCATCGCATTTCCTCCCAACGCGGTGACGTGGGCTCGCACTATGGCCAACACTTCCGTCATGAAACTGTGAACAAATCCACTCAATCCACCACCCTGTAGGCATATAAAAGGATAAACAGCAATAAATTCATTATGCATCGACTGAAACTTATACAGTTTTCATGTTCTATATATATTCTATATCCCACGGCCTGTGTTAACTTCGATTTTCAACTGTATAAGCACTTCACGATAAGTACGGACAACCATTGACATAAAAAATACTTGCTCGTATTTCAGACACAAGTTCTTCGACAAGTTATAGGAAATTTGATAAATTTTACAAAGTTGCACTTGAAATGCTCCATAAATTTGATTAGATACAGAAAATATTAAAAGCTGAGATTTTACAACTTTGATAGTGTCCGCTCCAGTCATTGCTTACTAGATGAATTATGCACACCGTGAACGCAGGCACAATTGTAACTCTGATTAGATCACGTTAATTAGTTCTAAGGAAATACAATATGTCAAATTGATATTAATAAGTTGAACGGCAGCGACCGAGTGACGACGATTACGAAAATAAATATCGGCATTCGTGTACCTGGAACTATCGAAGTAAATACAGACCTCTCTGATACTCGTACTTTCTCTGATGAAGAAAAAGTTTAAATTTCCGAGATAGCGATCGATACGCCCGCCGGGAATGTAAGATAAAGGTGTAATATCCACACCGTATCTTTCTCTGACAATCTGAAATAAAAAATTACTTTTATTTTTCAAACTTAAACCTTGTGATAGTCGGTGAATAAAATTAGGAAAATACATTCCGACATACCAATCTGTCTCCATATTCGGCAGACTTAGAACGATCTTCGAAACGTGTAATCTGGAAATCAAGTTTGCCGATGTTGAATAATATTGGTTGGTAACTACAGCAGGAAATAATAAAAAATTCTATAATTACGTTTGGTTGTTTGGCAGAAGATGTTGACATCTGTTGAATAGATGGTGAGGTAGATGTTTCGTTATCATATTCAAGGTTGAATATTAGATCAGGATCATCTAACAATATAAAATAGCGGAGAAATGTAAAGCAACATAAATATTAGAGGTTTGATGATTGGTAACAACTAAAATAATTTAAAATTTATAAATGTAATCGAAGAACGTGCCTATAATTATGCGGTATAAACAAAATCATTTTTTTTGACAAACCCTGGGAAGAAAAAAATTTCTTTAATGCCTGTTATTGAAAAACAAAAAGATATTCTTTCACTGCAACACACTTTACTTATATCTAAATATATATTACTTTTGAAATATTTCGTCCCCCAACTTTCGAGACCTCCTCAGGTCTTTAATTAAAATATAGCAAAAATTTCATGTTCCCGCTGCAACGTCTGGGGCCGAAAGTTGGGGGACTAAATGTTTCAAATTAAATTATTCCATTTCTGACTTTTGGCCATTCTTTGTGTTTCACTTATAATGACAAGTCAGAATAGATTAATAACTTTATTTATATATTACTTTTATTAAAACTGAAATAATTTTCAATGTTACATGTAATTAAGATTTTTAAAAACTTATCTTACTGTAATTAGTAAAACGGCAAGCAAAAGTAGTTACATCTATAATGATTTCACATGAATAACTGCAATAACTTTCATTAGCGGCGGTGTCGTCTTGCGCGTGAAAGGTAAGGTAGACCACGAACTCCAGGGTTCACTCGGGCGACGCTAACGTGGACCTGGATTTACTTGTATAGACCCCGAAATGGGTGGAGTCGAAGACGACGTGCCCGGGAAATTTAAACTCGATCGGCGAAGGGGAAGATAGGGAGACATTTTGGAGTTAGTTGGGAGCCATAGATTGGTGCTAGTCAACGAGTAGCTGATTCGTCATCAGCACGTCAGGAGTAGCAGAGTAGCAGAGTAGCAGAGAGGCTCCAGATCCGAGGTGAAGTCGAAGCCGAAGCCGACGGACAATTGCTTTTGTCCAACCAGCAGTTGTAAGCAGGGCGAAGGAAACTTTCTATATAAAAAACCTGGATCGCGTGGCGCAAGTTCCGCCACCAAATGCCAAAACCCCCCAAGCGTACCCTCATTTTAAGGAGTTAACATATATTTTATTTTTGCTTGAAATACATCTATTTTGTCGCTGTAAATTCATTTAAAGCTCCCCAACAACTGCAAGAGATGAGAAAATTAATAAAAAACCAATAGGTGCATTACAAGTCATATCTATATACTTGCATGATTTTTTTGACACTTCGGTATTTGGTGATCCCATCAACTTTTGTCTTGCTTTCACTTGTTTATCAACTTCTGATAAGCCCAATGACATGCCTTAAGTACAAATAAGAGATACAAAAATTAATTATAACTCTATTTTCAATAAAACAATATAAAACTACTATATACAATAAAGTTACAGAAACCAAATATGACAAAAGAAAAATTACACAAAGTAATCAGTTGAATTACCCAAAATTAGATATAAAATTCTGCCCTAAAAATTAAACATTTGTTACAAATATGTGAAAGTACTCACATATTCATATTTAGGTATTAATACTTTGATTTGATAAAATCCAAATCAATAAAAATAGTTGTCATCAAAAGCATACGTGCTTGAATATTATGGAGGTGTACTCCCGAGTCGCGCACTTTATTTACTATTCGCTGATGAGCTATTAATTACAGAATGAAGGTTTGCCCATTGAATATGTTGAATAAAAAGTTCTCACAGTTGTTGGACAAAAGCAAAAACATTTCAATGTGTAGCATTGCCATTGCCATAATTTGTAATTATAGATATATAAATTATGACAGTCAAAGAGCAAGCTATCTAAACTTTGTGTTTGCCCTAATTTAAATTTAATAAATGCTTTTTCACGTAAATTAATGTTTACAAATTAAATTAGTATTCAAGATACACAACGTGAAAAAATAATTGGGGAAAAATTGCCTGCGATGTCCCCGAAGTTGTGGTATGCATTGTGAATATACCACGTGGTTTAAGATAAAGACATGTGATCATGATTTTGGGCACCACCTGCAATGATTCTTTCCACTGGAATAAAGTAAAGTAAAATAAATCACAGGAATTAAAACATGAGTTTATATATATATATATATATATATATATATATATAATTAATAAGGAAAGGAAAGAGATATATATGTCAGGAAATTACATTGTCATGTTAATTAAAGCAATTAATAAGAAAAGGAAAGGGATAGAAAGTAGGTAAGTCACCTACTTTCTATCTCTTTATTTTTCTTAGTAATTATATATATATATATATATATATATATAAACACACAACAATACAATTAAAGCATTGATTCTTTACCTCGTTTGGTCTGAATGAACCAAATTTACCAATTGTGTGCACTAAAAATTAGAACTCTTTATTCCCGGATAAACCATGGTGGTTTCGGTTACAAAAGCATGAGCACACGATAAAACAAGGTCAGCACTTGCCAAAAGCTGAAACAATCAGGAACTCTGGAACTGCTCATTGTGGGGTGCTGGTCCAACCATCTCTTTCATCATCTTTCCGACATGTGTCGATATTTTCTTAAACCTCTTATTGCCAGTTCACCCCTTCCTCTCTCCTTTGTCTTTGTGCACATGGTTGGACCCAGCAGCCTTTTCTCATCCCTGTTCCGAGCCCAGGCTAAAAATAGCCGTTTTCGTACCCTTTCGGGATTTTCCAACTTAACCCTTTGTTCCAAGGTTCCAGCTCTTGGCTTCATGTTGGCCTATGTCTTTTTACCAAAATTAGTATTATATAAAATACAACACACCATAAAGTAAGATAATGATCATAATTCCAAAAATGTTAACTTTTTAGTAAATGTGAACATAAAATGTCCTTTACAAATATTGATACATTAATTATTAATAATACAACTGTCTAAATAATTGTTTCACAATATATAAGGTATGACTTACCTAGCACAGATAACTGAACCTCATCAATTTCAGGAAGTTCCACGCGAAACTGAACTTTCATGAGCGCACAAGGGGCACTTCTCCGAAGTTTGAAAAATACACTCTGTGAAACATTAAATACACCCTCTCATTTTAATTAGAAAATTTTATATTTATTTTATACTTTAATATGAATGTACATACTTGTAGAAGTCTATTGATATGGTGACTGAATGCTCCACAATGAGTCTCATTTGTCGATATCTTTGCCCGCCACACTTGTGTAAACATTTGCAGGTTCCGAGTAACTTCAAAATCGTCCAAACCAGGAACATTTTCAATATTGACCATGTGAAATCCTTCTGGTGGTGTTGGATCAATAAGTGTCTTAATTTTATCAACATCTTCGGAATCATCAACCTAAATTAAAATACATTAATTATCAATCATAATAACTGAAATATATAAGTTCTAAAACATCTATGTAGATTACCTCAAGTATCCATGTATCTTTATTACCAGCTGCTAGGTCCATATCAGGCATTTCTTCCTCAGACTCATCAGTGTCCGACATTTGTTGTCGGCCATTTAAGTTTGAGTCAGTATCCTAGAAATATTTTCATGCAATTCATTTAAGAATCAGAGCTTCGTCAAGTGAATGCTATGAGGCCAAGTTCTGGTGTCAAAACTAAATAAAATCCAATGCCAAAATAATACTTGAATGAAAGTAATTAATTAACTGCAGACTAAAGCCCTCAAACACTAAACATAGTCAGTGTTGGCAATATAAATAACTGTGTGTACTATAGTGAATAATTCAACTTACACAAACCAATTTTAAATTATAAAACTCCCTATTTTTCTTTATAGTTTCCAAAACTGTTTTCTGAACTTCTGTAAGTTTTTTATCATCTTTCCATGCATTTCCAGAAGAAATTTTTGGAACTGGTGGTGTCGGAAGAGGTGTAAGATAAACTGCTGTACCTGTAGCTAAACCAATTAACATTTTCTCACCAATAGCAACTTGTACCTAAAATTAAAAAACCACAAGAATCACCAGATTAATATATACTTCAAGCATTATTCCTTACAATGCAAACTAAATCAACATAAATATAATATTTCAAATATGTTTATCTTAATAAATGCAATACATAAAGGAGGGCTCTTAGCTCATTTTACCTCAAAATGGATTAAATATATCATAAACAGAAAAATAGTGTATTTTAATGTAGAAGAACAAGATCTATGTTTTATGTCAAGTTCTCAGAATGAATACAGGTAAGCATTTATGAACTCCACAATTTTCTACATCTCATGGAAAACAGAAATTGATGTCATAGTAACAATCCTGAGAAAACATCATACCCAAGATACAACATGAAAATATTTGAAGAAACTTTACATTCCCAGCATACATTAAGACTTTCAGAAGAACAAATATCCTAATTAAATGCCCATAAGGTGAATATAAGTAACACATTTATAATTAGCATTGATAAAAAAAAACACAAAATATTCATTGCTCTCTAATTTTTGCAAAGATTATGAATGCATTGCTTTGCACAAAAATTCTTTAATAGTGATTATACCTCAATTCTATCTTGAAATGTATGTATGAATAACTTCTATTAACTGGCCACAGTCAGTAATCAGCCTTCTCTTAAGGCGATGAAGGCAATAGAGTTACTATGAAAAAAACTGGGAACTACTAAAAATATCTTTTAATCAATCAGGTATGTGACTAGTTTGAAGCATTCCTTCATTTTGGTCTACCTCATGCAATCTTCTTTTATCACAGTTCACATCACAAAAGTAAAATAGCTACAGTTAAAATATTTGATGAAATTTCCTAATATTTTTAAAAAATCAATGGTAATAAAGAAATTGTATTACACACCACCAAAATTAAAATTTTAATTCAACATGTGCTTTCTTACACTTACTTTAAGTCCAAAAATAGCATTCATGCCAATCAACTTCAGCTTGTTCAGAAGAACCCTATGGAGTTCATACTCAAGAAATGGAAGTCCGTCAGAAATTTCTTTAGCATTTAACTCTCCTTTTAGTAATCTTTTCTGCCGACAAACGTAAGACTGTAAAAAGCAGCCTTTACCTGTAGTGGGTATTCCTTCAGGTAAATCTATTGTTGTGAAAAGCACATCAGGTACTTTCCCCCTCCTAAATTTTGGGACAAAATTGTAATTTTAAAATTATTTTTATCCCATTAGATCACTATAAATTGTGACAATTAGTATTTCATCAAACATCCAAAAATGTTTGTAATAATTTATTTTATATTTTAGTACACAGTACTTATATAACAGTTCAACTTTCATTTAGCTTTTCCATGAAATGTTTTCCAGTTTTCATACTTCATTATAACCAATAATATGTCCATCTGAGTCATTTAGACATAGTGTCCTGAAGAAGGTGGCCAAGAAGATTAGACATCTTACCGCTTCACACAGCCTGGCGACAACTAACGTCCTTCAGCCGGTAGCGGACTGTCCGGTTGGCACTTGGTTGTCGATACCTCCAAATATTATAAGAACTTTTCCTTGTCCTCATTGGAGATTGGAGATGCCAAGGTTCAATTTCAGGTAAGCCACAACCTTTCTCTCTATTATTCAAACCAATTGCTTTAATTATTTGACAATGCCATATTCTTACTTGATAATGATAGGAAAGAGAGAAATAAATGTTGTGGACTACCTGAAGTTGAAGATTGAAGTCACCATTGTGGAACTGAAGTTTTCAAATATTCTGAGGCATCCAAGTGACACTGGCCGGCACCCAAATTTAGAGGCAAGAATCATCATACCATTAAATTTGTTAAAAATATGATTCTGCCTTTACAGAATAACATAAAAAATTGCTTGTTACATAAAACTACTGATAATAAAATAAATATAAAGATGGTATAGGAACTGGAAGGAGGACTCAATATACATCAAATTTTAAATATAAAAGAAAATACTGAATTTTAGAAGAAAATATGCTGAAGATAGGCTTAAATTTTCTGAACAAGTCCTTGGATCTGCAATGACAGAAAAATAATAAAATAATGGCTGAGCTACTATACCTGCATATGCGGCATTTTTGCATAGACACTGCATATGGCATGCTTCCTTCACTGTATGGAATGTGGCACATATTACAAGCGTTTGCTATTTCAATATCACATTGGTTATCTGAAGTATCAAGTAATTTTGTACACTGAAAAGAATTGTATAAATGTTTTATGATTTTAAAAAGTAGACAAGCAAATCTATAATACATGAAATAACAAAAAAAGGCAAAAGTTATGCAGTTGTTTCACTAACTTAATATATATATATATATATATAAATTATTGAAACGTTTGTAACGTGACAAAGTCACACGTATTGGATATTAGGATAGTAAGTAAGGATAGTAAATAAGGGAGAAAGATAGGAAATATGCTTTGAAACATATGTTTGGCACAGAATTATGCTCAGGGAAAGACATATGTCAAGCGTAGAGCAGAAAGGAAGAAGGAAGAAAGACTGAAAATATTCGGCGCCGCCGGGACTCGAACCCGGATCGTCACAGAGCCTCCGCTGTAGCCACAGAGTGCCTTGACCATTAGCCTACGTCGCCAGTGCATCAAAGATAGTCAGTCTTGTAGGATATATATACGATATATATATATATATATATATATATATATATATGAGTCAGGAAATGACATAGTCTCGTTAATTAAAACAATTAATGGGGAAAGGACAGAGATAGAAAGAAGGTAGCTTACCTGAGGTTCATAGATGATGCCAGGTTATGCTCCCAAAGGTAAAATTCATAAACACTATTGACATGTTTTCGATTAGACTGAGTGAAGAATAATTTGATAGCGCTCAAATGAGGCATGATTGTAGTAGAACACAAGTTCAGACATTCGAAGTCAGATTTCACAAGTGTTATATGAAATTTGGAGGTGGTGTGAAGGTTTTCTCTTTCTGGTTTGAGTTACAACTGTCTTGGTTGAAAACCAAATTTATTCAGGTGTTTAAGTATACACTTTAGACTTCGTAAGTTTCCCACTCTGAGCCAATCAGACCTTTTCTGTACTGGCATAATAATGACCCTGTCCATAGATCAAGGAGTGGATTTTTTGGACTGTCCTTTTGGAAGCCTGTCATTTGCATGCCAGATCAATCTGCTTAAATACCAAGCAATAATTATTTGTCAGGAAGACACAAGACAAATTATGCCATATGCTTCCAGGGCATGAAATCCTTCTGTGAAAATTAATGGGGTAACAATAGGAAATTGAAGTACTAATTGCTACCAGTTACTGGTGTCCAGAGACTTTTGGTCACATAGTGTATTTTGAAGAATAGAAGCTTTTGAAATGTGGTGCTGTAGAAAAATGCTCAAAATCAGATGGGAAGATAGAGTAACTAACCAGGAAGTTCTAATCAGAATAGGAGACGAGAGAACAATATGGAGGATTTTGTAGAGATCGATTAATAGGCCTTGTAAAATTAGCATTAGAGGGAAGTGTGTGGGGGTAAGAACAGAAGAGGGATGCCAAGGATAGAATACACTAAGCAGATTAGGGAGGATTTGATAGTTATGTATAAATTAAAAAGCTTGCATAGAATACGTTAGCATGGAGGGTTGTATCAGACCAGTCAAAGGACTGATTACTACAACAACAGTGTATTTTGGTCTTGAAATAGCATACTATTACACACTGAATAATTTGTAAAATTCATAATTGAATGTATGTTATATTATATGCAAATGTATTTTACCTTGGCTCATATTATATTATAATACTTACCGTCACAGGAGCAGAGTCTTCAGATTTTCCAGCAATAGGATTTTTCTCTTTTTCAAAGTCAGTTCTATCAAGTGATGTAGTCATAAGTTCTTTCGTATGCAAATACTGCCGCACAATGAGTGGCTGGTTAATGACGTCTCCGCTTTCTAAATTGATAATAGCTGCGGTCCCTGAAGCACTCAGAACACAAACATCATCATAAATGCTTGTCTGTTCAGTATATCCAAGGACAACATTACAACCTAAGGCACGAGCATGGGACCTAACTTCCATTCGTAGCTCAGTCCACCATAAATCTCTACTTTCTGGCTCTTCCAAATTCATAATCCGTTCCAGCAGTTTGACTGACCTAGAACTTACTGTGCCACCTATAAAGTATATATGTTTAAATATAATAAATTTTTTTCACAGTTGTTAACAATTGAAATGTAAATCCCCTAAAATATTGATATTTTGATAGTAAATTACTATCACTATACAAAAATAGTAAATGAAAGATATTTTATTTATTTACCCAAATGTTGAACAAATCCTGGAGGGTATTTACTCATGGTGAGAAATGGATATTCAAGCATATCTAAATTCTCTTGATTCATTGTGGGCCGTACAGAAGGTGGTCTCAAGTGACTTCCTACAGTTGAAGATCGGTCACTGCTTGTCAAACTATTTCCTAAGAATAAGAAATTACAAATGATAAGTAAACATGCATTCCTCCCACAAATTATTTAAATATAAGATTCATAAACAAAACTGTTTAATATAGGCACATCAACTCTAACTGTAGATTCTTCAGTATACCTAGAAGAAATAATCCTGTATGACATTTAATCAATAAAATATGTAAATTTTTAAGGTAATTTATAAGCAATAACAAATTAAAATAATAATGTGGTCAGATATGATAGAAAGAAATATACTAATGACAGTTTAAATTTTATTTTGATGGACCTTAGCCGAAAATCATTGAACTTTCGATTTATATTCAACACTCAATCTTCAACACATATAAGTTTCTCTCTGAAACATGAATTTCTTTCAATTAATAGAAAATTATTCTTCATGATCATTAATATAATGGGCCATCATTGTTCTTTGAATTTCAACTAATTATTTGCATCTAATGTTTTGCAAAATAAAACAAAGTGAAAGATCATCTGAATACAATGATTTTAATAATTATGCATTTTCTTCAGCATTTCATGACCTGTCATAAACTATACTATATTAATGGGTTGTAAAATTATTAATTTGTAGATATTTTGAGTTATTCGGTCACATTTCATTGTGACCTTTCATGCTGAGATTTCACTCGAGAGCACCGAGCTTATTTAAGACTGTCACCTTGTCTATCCATGTGACTCATATTGGCCTTTAACAATCAAAGTCACCTCACAACTGGTCCCTGTTGTGTTCTTCCAAGAATTAATGTGGTTGTCAGACAAGCAGTCTAAGTGTCCATTCTTCCAGTTAAAACAGTTGAGCCACATGCGAATTTCTATAGCTTTACATATTTTCTGGGTCCAGTATTATTTTACCTTAACCTGAGCAGCTGCTTCTTACGCCCGTTTCTGTGCATGTTGTTGATGTGTTCACCTCCCATGTAGACAAATTACAAATGTGTCATAAAATGATTTTAGTTTGGCTCTTTCAATCGCTCACATTTCGAAAGTCTCCGTGTATAGGTTCGCCGCAACCGGCGATAGTGAACTCCTTATTAGTATTCTGTCAGTTTGTTAGTAGTATCCTGAAATAGGTTGTGGTAAAATAATGCCTGAACAGTTCCACCATCTCATTGCAAAACTATCGTTGTAGTGAATAAAGAAATTAGAACATTCTACCAATTTCTTGCAGCTTTTTTTGTTGGATTTAATTAATGAAGACAAGCAAATCTTTGATGAGTGAAATAGTTTATCCTATTAACGGTTTTAATATTCATGACAGGTATGTGGACAAGCCAATATCCCTAGCCATTGGTCTTGGTGGTATTTCCTATTTTTGTACTTTAGGTAAGCAGTATTTGAATGCTTCTCCCATGATCAATCAGGTTAAGTCATGTGTAACAATGATGTTATTTAATTATTGTTTAACTATCTATCTTCTTTCACCAATGCCAACAATATTACTCAAATTTGGAACCCTTAACGATTACATATTATCCATTTAAGTTCTTCTTGAAGAAAGAAGCTTCACAATGCTGTATCTATATTTTTATATGTCCTTTTGTCTCCTTATGCCTATCCCCATTATTTAATAAATAAATATGTGATAGGCATCAATAAAAACAGTCTAAATGCCTCATTTTCTGGAACAGTAATATTGATAGAATTTATGATATGATTTCCTCAGAGGACAGTGGTCTACAGATCACCCTGTCCCAAATTGTATTCATTTTTCTGAATCTTACTCTGTCTTGAAAAATAGCCTTTTTACAATCAACAGTTTAACATGGCAAGTGAACGAAGACTTTCCAGGTGTAGTTGATGCAGAAATAGTTCTCAGGTTTCCACTGGGGTACAGTTGCGATTAAAACGCGGCGTTTCGATGACCGCGACCAGAAGATGACGGCGGAGCATGTGGTCGTCGAATGGTAACATTTTAATTGCAGCTGTAGCCGAGTGGAAACCCGAGAACTATTTCTGCGTTTAACATGGTAATGACAATATGATAAGGAGGGAGGAAGCACAACAATCACTCATCTACCAATGTTGAGAATGAAGTTAACGGTGATGATTCAAACAAAACAATAGACCAATTACTTTACACAGATACTTTGTCAACTGTATACAATGTAATCCAAAAAGTTAAAAAATATTCTAAAAGTATTTATAATAATAAATCTGATAAATATTGATTAATATCAATTTCTCCCAATTTCATTAATTAACCATCTGCTTCAGTTAAAGGGCTAATAATATTAAAATTCAAGTCATAATTACTCTGATAATAAATCTTCTGAAACATTTGTGAAATTTGGAACAATCTAATATGGACATTAAAATAGGAAAATATTAGTTTTCTAATAAATATAGCCAAAAAATAAATTTAAAGAAAACTAAAATAATATATAAAACACAAACAAATATTAATCTAATTTTGAGCTTATCAAGACAACTCTGAACACTGTAAACATGCTACAGTTTTTTCTTATTTGCATTTGCATAAAATGTTTAATTTTCATGCAAATTATAATCATCTATCTCAGAGAAAAGAGAAAGTATCTATTATTATGTCATATCTGTACAAATGATAGGAATAAAAATTTAGAAATTATCATTTATCAACAACATCTAGAAACAATTAATGACGACAGGAAAGAGAAACGGAAAACTGATTTACAAACTCGGGAGGATGGTACCTTCGAAATTTTGTCATCCACCATAACATCAAACTTCCCAAAGTAAACTTCATAATCACCAAATCCATAGCCTCTCTAATTAAAAGCGCCCTCAACCACCCAGAAATTCCATGACAATCCTCCCCCCCCCCTCTACGCATCTGTCGGTTCAAAAGAAAACTCCCAATTGACCTCATCCTTCCTCCTGAACATCAGGCACTTCCTAACCCACCTTACCATCATGCCTGCAGACCACATCCTCATATTCACCATCTGTCAACCACCTACCCACGTCGAATGACCCTCAACTACAACCACACACAAAAGAAACCTAACCCATCTGCCCATGGATTAACCAACCTCCATGTCTACATGTTATACACTTTTATAATCTTGCATACCCTGAAACAATTATTGTACCAACTAAAAATCTTATGATAAAAGTGGTTACAGGAAATTTAAAAAAAAAAAAAAGAAAGAAAACTGGCTTACCTGAAGTGTACAGATGGCAAGCACCATGTAGGGTTTCAAATTCTCGAATTTTCGGAGGAACCAACCCCTTTATCAGAGCATTAATAAAACGTTCCAATTGACATCCAGGCATCAACTCAGCAGTCAAAATTGTTGCGTGGATGACTTTTGCGAGTAAACAATAGACCCACCAGCCACCAACTTTGTCTCTCAATGAAGAGAGATGGGGAATGGGGAGATGTACACATACACCCTCATATTAACACATACATACTAAAATAGTATACATGTACTTACTAACACACACACACACACACACATACATACATACATGCATGCACGCACATCTCTATCACCGCATACACATGCATTCAACCATATACCAATTCACACACACTTATCAAGGTTTAACACATACATACGAAAATGGATACATGTGTGCTCATGCAGTTATACATGGTCAGTTTGTGGGGGAGGAAGTGAAGGTTACTGTCTAGAGGATGAGAACTTCCCTTTCAACATGTCTTGCAGTCCAGACAAAGCCCTGGACTCAATATCCTAGAGGCAGCCAGCAGTAACCTTCACCCCTCCCCCCCCCCCCCCCACAAACTGACCATGTATAACTGCATGAGCACATGTGTATCCATTTTTGTATGCAAGTGTTAAACCTTGATAAGTATGTGAATGAATTGATATGTGTCTGAATGTGTGTATGCAGTGATAGATATGTGCTTGTATGTGTATATGTTAATATGTACATGTATACCCTTCCATAACGTGTGTGTTAACGACGTGTTTGCACGTGTGCGCGTATCTCCTCAGCCCCGTCGACGGCTGGCCGTTGCTGGAAATGTTTTCCTAACCTTCTGATGAAGGGGGCGGTACCTCCAAAAATTCAAGGATTTCAAACCCTCCTGCCATCTGTGAACTTCAGGTAAGTCACCAACTTTCTATCTGTCTTTCTTGTCCTTATTAATTGTTTTAAATAACTTGACAATGTCATTTCCTGACATATATTGTCACGTTTCTGAGGGATCGTGAGATTCAATAACACACACACACACACATAGAGGTTACATGTGTTTATTCAACGGCGAAGTGCTGTACAAAGCTCGTACTGCGAAAGACTGGCCCCGATTTGGAATCCAGTGCCATTTATACGTACATGGAATATTCCAGAAGCAGAACATTCTCGAAACAGAAGATACTGGGAAGTAAACAAATAAAAATTGCTGCGTCGGGTGGGATTCGAACCGGAGTCTACGTTTCTGCAGTCCGGCTCTATACCACTCTGCCATCACTGCAGGTCTTTAGATGTGGCATTGCTCCCTCCATTGGAAAAACAGCGTCACGCTGTAGTTCTGAGCTGCCCGGAGTCCTCTAGAGCTCGTCGTTGGTATGGCTTCATCCTCAGTACGTGGACGCTGTCACGGCTCTTTCTGCGTCTCGAATTAGGATCGTAATCCTCGACCTCATAGGTGACGTCGGATAAACGTCGTAACACACGGTACGGACCAAAGTACCGCTTGAGGAGCTTTTCCGAGAGGCCGACTTAGCGAATAGGAGTAAAGATCCAGACTAGATCCCCTGGCTGGTACAAAACTGGACCATGTCTTGCGTCGTATCGTTGTCGGTCCTTTTCTTGAGCTTGGATTCTTCGTGGAAATCTTCCGATGCGTCGGCCGGAGGAATCGGCAGCAGTCGCCCAGGTGGTCGTTGGGGAATCGTCTGCGGTGGCTTACATAGTGTCTGACGTCCTCAAGTTGTCGCCGACGGATTCTATCGTACGTCCTGACGACTCCTGGATGGCATGACCGGCGGTGGGTGCGTCGTGGAACTGCCGCAGAATTTCTCTCGTACTTTATCGAGTCGCTAGGTCCTCCCACGTGTCGGGTTAACCGTACGGCACAATGCGACAACGTTTTGGATAAACGACCGGGCGTTCAACATGACGCTCAGAATCACCGAATGCCTTCTGTATCTCGGACTGAAAAGTTTTCCAACTGGTCAACTTTACTTCTCGAGGTTCCGTCCAAGTAGAAGTACGCATTGGCCAGCAAACGGTGTCGTCCCACTTGTTAAACCTCTGCCCGGGTTCCTTATCTGCAGGCTTCTTTCCTGTCGATTGGTTTCGTATATGGCACGAATTCCGGATTGAAGCCTTGGAGCCTCCGGCTTTGTCGAGGTCTAATAGTGTGTTCACTTTACATGTTACCTGGCGTCTCCACCAGAAATGTCACGTTTTTCAGAGATTTGCGTTTAATTAACGGCCAAGTGCTGTACAAAGCTCGTACTGCGAAAGACTGACCCCGATTTGGAATCCGGTCACATTTATACATACATGGAATATTCCAGAAGCAGAACATTCTCGGAACAAAAAATACTAGAACTTAAAGGCGAACAGAGTAAATAAAGTAAACAAATAAAAATGGTTGCGTCGGGTGGGACTCGAACCCGAGTCTACGTTTCTGCATCCGGTTCTATATCCCTCTGCCATCACTGCAGGTCTTTACATGTGGCAATATATAATATTTGACTTCTAATTATGTAAATTTATATTGAAAAGAAAAATTTATTGAAGTATGTAGTAACCCCAAAAAAGTACACCAATAAAGGAGTTCATATTTTATATCACAAATAAATAATTTTTAATAACTTTATATATATAAGCCTGTCCCCATCATTTGTTCAGCATGTGTTTCTGTGTGATGAATACATCAAATACTATGATTGGCATGGAACAGATATCTGCTACAAGATATTCACATTGATCGAACACACTGAAGAAAGGCATATCACAGTAAACAATTAGCATACATTTCAACACAATTATTCAAAACTGACATTGATAATAAATAATATGTTTCAGTAGATACTTATAAACTGCTCAATCAACAAGAGCACTGCAAAATTGTACAAAAATTCAATAAATATTACAGATGACAACATGCAAATTTCATTTCCTTGCTGTTATTGACACCAAAAACTTTACCGCTTTTGTACATAGGTGCCACAGAAAAACACAAACATCACAAAATTATTGAAACATACTTGCAGCCTACTTACTTTTCCTGCTGCTCCCTATCAAAAAAAGAACAAAAAAAACAATAATATGGAAACATGGTTAAAACCAAATAAAATAATACATACATTATAAAGCAATTATATCAAAATAATAATTTAAAAAATTGTTAACTTTTGTAAATAAAATTAATTTGTAGCTTTCAGACAAGATGTTATTCATTTTATATTTTTAAAAATATCTCAACTTTTTGGTTAATCAATAAACTGAAAAAGTATTCAGAGTATAAAAATAGTTTTCCAAATTTAAGACTGAATTTCTACTAAACATTGATTAAAATTGAATATGTAAAACACAATTTATCCTTGGTTAAGAAATTTTTTAATATGAAATAATGTCTATACAAGATTGTATGGTAACTGATTTTTAAAAATAACTCTTATTGCATCAAATTAAGCTTGATCACTCAGGTAGGTTGTCCTGAACCGTGTAATCAACAATATACAGAAGTTAGTTAATAAAATAGCAGGTAACATTGGGGTCTAACATGTGATGAATTGCTGAATTTTTTAAGTTTTCACCATATATATCAGGAAATGACATTGTCATGTTAAAACAATTAATAAGGAAAGTAAAGAGAGATAGAAAGTATGTGACTTACCTGAGGTTCATAGATGGTAGACACCTTGTGAGCTGGCTTGCCGATCACTGGAAATGTCTTCCTAACTTTCTGATGAACGGGGTGGTGCCTCCGAAAATTTAAAGAAGTCCGAACCTCACAAGGTGTCTACCATCTATGAACCTCAGGTAGGTCACCTACTTTCTATCTCTTTCCTTATTAATTGTTTTAATTAACATGACAATGTCATTTCCTGACTCATATATATATATATATACAAATAAATAATATATTGGATAAGTGACTAAATCACGCATTTGATAATTGGATAGAAAGAAAGATAGAAATACTTGGGAGAAAGGCAGGAAATTCGCTCTTTGAATCATATGTACAGCATGGAATCATGCACAAGGAAATATATATGTTAAGTGTTGAAGGGAATGGAAGAAGGAAAAAGACTGAAAAAATTCTATGTGGCCAGGGCTCGAACCTGGGTACACGAAACAGCAGCGTATCACCACTTGAGCTGTGGCGTGCGTCTAACCACTCCGCCACCACATTGAGTACGACCAACTGAACATTTTCAGTCTATATATTGGGTTGTCAAGTTAGGATGGATAGAGAAGAGGGATGGAAGAATTAGGAGCATCCGATAAGAATAAATTACAAATAAATAATATATAATATATATTAAAACAGAATAAAAAGTAAATCTAAATTTGCTTGAGGGCTCAAAAGCCAATTACACTTATAAATTATTTACAAGAAAAAATATCAATAGTTTATTAAAGTATTTAACTTCAATATTTACCTTTGGGGGTAATGCTGAGATCAGAATCTGAAGATCTTCTGTAGATGTTAGAGGCATTGGGCAGTCTGGATGGTGAAGCACAGGCTTTGTACGTCACAGGTAAAGGCAACGGAACTTCCACCTGGCGCTCAATTGGTGGCAAGTCATCCCCCACATTCCTGCTGATAGGTACCAAGCAGGGACCATGCTTCAAGTGGTGTTGCAAATTCTCACAGTTAGTTACATGCTTATCAGGGTGTGAAGAAAGACAGCTTGCACTTCTACTCTTTTGGATGTGGGACACATTAGGAAAATCACTACCAAATTCATCTGCAACACCAACAGCAGGTGCAGATAATGCTTTTGGAGCATTGTTATTCAATTCTTCGGAAATTACAACATTGATTAAATTATCAGATAAGGAAGGAACAGCAAAATTATCTGATGTTAACAGAGAGCTAGAAGTTACAGGTGCAACACAATCAGCAGGCAGAATTAATTGGTTAGCTGAAACTGTGCAGTTAGGGTTGCTCTCTTTACTTAATAAAGCAGTGCATACAACAGTGTCATCAGCTGTGGAAGTGGAATCATGATATGTTGAGCAAGGATCACCTGGGCAATCTATATCTGAAGAATCTGAACTTAGCTTTTGTTGGTCCATAATAGGATACGTGGAACATTCTGCATTACTTAAACCTGTAGTTTGTTCCTCATTATTCAAGATAGGTTTTGAACTACTTTCATTGTCATTCCTTTGTGGAACATAAAAATCATACTCCTGTTCCAGAAAACCATCTTCTGCACTTGTGGAACAAGTAACCGATACTACAGGAATTTTTCTAGTATAATCTGAAGCTAATAATGAAACTGTTTGATATTCACTGTATTTCGGTAATTGCCTCAAATCATCATTTAAATTACTGATGTCACATGATGACTGACTTGTAGAAACTTCAATATCATAATCATTTCTAACTGAAGAAAAATTGGTATCAATCATAACAGGTAATTCATATGGTTTAGGTATTTTTACAGAATAATCATTCAAATCTACATCAATTGTTTCATTAATGCTAGAATTACTGTTGCTAAATGTTTTAGATTTAATAGGATCTCTTGCTGTAGTTTTCATGGGGAAAAATCTTGAAGTATCTGTAATTGCCACAGTCGGGTAATCTTCTGAAATATCATCCGTGCTCGAGGAATCAGACGAAGATGACGACGTTACGATTGAAGAAGTATTAGAAATCAAGTGTCCATCCACGTACCTAAGCTCTGGACCATCTTCTGTACAAGGAAGGCGAAGGTAGGATTCTGTTAGCCTACAATCAGCTTCACTGTTCATTCTACTTGAGCTAGAACATAAATTATTTGCACTTTGTTTTCTGGAGGGAGTCGTAGGAGATGATCCGGGGCTCTCTTTTACTTCCACGACACTGTCGAGTCCGACTCTATTACTTTCCATCAACGATCGAATTAGCACTGCTGCAACTGAATCGCTTGCTGATCTATTGTGCTTTTTAAGAAGTTTTATTTTTGACTTTCTAGAATCAGATGGGGATTTTTCTACATTTCTCAACCAGTAAGGATCACTGGAATCATCAGTTCTAGTGATTGCGGCAAAATTTTCAGGAGGATCTGAATTGAGCCTCGCCCTTAATGCTGATATTGTCTTTGTTAATTTTGTATGAGGTGTAAACTTCATAGCCTTCAGTCCTCGGATAAATTTACTACTCTTACTTGAATCTTGCTCATTTCCTTGCTGTTCGAATATGCATCTGAGCATTTTATCAGATATTCCAGAACTCAAACTTTGAGTGGACCTACTTGACAAGTGACTAATTGTTGCACAGGGTTGAGAAAAGTGTCGAACAAATTCTGGGCTTCGAAAGGATTTATCTACTTTAAATTTTTCTGAATAATGAGATGGGATTACCTGAACGGGACATTTCGATTTCTTAGGCCGGGCAGCTCCTACACCAGGAAACATTTTACCAAGCCTTGTTGGCATGAATTTTGTTTCTGGATGTTTCTGGGACTTTCTCTCTGGACTTGGAGGAGAAGAGGAAGATAAGACATTTAATCTGGGAGTAGAGGGAGCAACATATAGCTTCAGGCTATTGCTGGCACTGGCATCTACAAAGCCATTACTCACAGCACTAACACTGGCAGAAACCATGCTGCTACTAGGGAGAGGTATAAAGAGAAACAGAAAAAATACAAGACATTTTAGTTACCTTGCATAACTGTATAAACCTTATACTGTAAGCATTCAATTAAATTCATGGCTTACATTATAAGAAAAGTAACCTTGGCTTTTGTGGTATGAAACTAGGTTTTCTATTTTTTTGCAATGGAATGTGATATAAAAAAAACTGACTAGTTACATCTAAAATTAGGTTTTTTTTATTTATTTTGAAAATTATTAACTGTAGCACATTAGAGGACATTTCAATACACAATAAGCAAGTTCTTTAGTGAAAAATAGAAATTGTTGACTTAAGAATCATAATGTTTTCCTTATTCTCTTTCTTGTATAATACTTTGTCATAAAACAATTTCTAAAAGATTTTCGAAAGCAAACCCATGTAGATACAAAAACCATGTCACAAAATTACTGAACTAAAAATTGCATTAAAAGTACTTTATGATTATAGACATCATTAATAGGTGCACTAATGGAAACAATGCAAATGTGTGTTTTTCCTAAATCATGTCCTAAAAGTTTTTGCTAAATATTTGGATATTTCATTGTCTGTAACACTATGTAGTGTAATATATGCAGACATGTACAGGACTTTAAGCCAGAAAAAAAATGACAAAAAATAAGTGTAAGTAGGAGGTGATTGAAAGGTTGCATTAAGTCAAAAAGATAAAGAAAAATCAGTTAACCAGAAAGGCAGAAACTGTGCAAAAGGAAGACAATAAATAACAATAAAGTGTAAGAAAAAGAATAATGCAACATTCAAACTTAAAGAAAACTTGAAAAGAATGATTCAGAACTATAGCACAAGACTCTGAACACTCGCAATAAATAGACTTAAAGAAGCAGTTGCCAACTTTTTGTAACTGATTGAAAAGATGGAAATAAACAGAGTACTAGGTGAAAAAGTGGGGAGGATGATTTTACACCAATGGCCAGGAATTTTCAAAGGTCTGAGAAGGACTCTGTGTACTTTCAGAGATGCTAAAAGATTGAGAAATATTTAGTCCCTTTGAACTTTGTTTAAGATTAGGGAATAAATCTTTGTGAAATTTAAATTTATGGCTAACGCTGGCTTGAAAAGTTTGGGTTTGATGACTTACATATGTCTTAGTTTTACGGTTGTGTGTGTGAATTTGTTCATGCTAATACTGATTGACTTCATTAACTAAAGCCTTTATATTAATAAATTTATTGTACCATTAATATTTTTTGACAGGAAACAACATCTGAACTTTAAAATTTTAATAAAGAATACATAAACTATTAAAATATAAGAAATAATAACTGATAAAATGCAGAAATCAAATTCCTAAAGCAGACTTACTCATCACATACAGTTGTCTGATCTCCACTACCATTATGAAGAAGAATATCATGCTGCTTAATCAAAGTAACTGCTGTCCCTATACCCCGAACAACAATACCAGATTCTCCTTCAAGATCAAAACACTGTTGGTACCTACAAACAAATAAAGCAATAAATGAATATAAAGTAATATACTTTTAAAAAGTTAAATCTAAAATCATTTTGTCATATAATTGCAGTTAACAGGGATCTTTGGAACAGTTCAAATATGTTTAGAGTTTGATTGTACAGGTAAGCAAACATAATTAGCAAAGATCATTAAAAAAAATTGATTTCCTTTCTATTGCGAGCCATGTGTATTCATAACAGACATGAATGGTAGCAAACCAAGCGTAATATTTGGAAATTTAAGTATAATATCAATAACAAAATTTTAATATAATAAATTAATTTTGTTAAGTCATAGGTGCAGTTAACACGGAAAGAGGAATCGTGCTTCGGGACAATCGGTGCCGAGCATCATTTAGGATTGTCATGAGAAGGACGTATGTGTATACAAGTAGATATGAGTATCTAAATATGTGGATATGTTGGTATGTATGAAAGAATACCTGTGTGGAGATACTAGTCCCCCATCAGATGTCTCCTCAGGTTGCGAAGTGGGGATGACTACCCAGATACGGGTGGTACCAAATTTTCGTGGTGGACAAAAACTAGGATGGTGAGGGGCAACAGACTTCAGTATTACTGACTTGAGGCATGAGGATAGTGATCCAGAAAGTGCGCAATGTTGGACAAACACAAGCATGGCTGGAACAGTTTTAATGGTTGTGTTACTGTTGCATAGCTGAAATCAATGGGAGACTACAGCCATCTCTTTAATTTCCCATGTACATTCAACACTCAATGCATCATGATGGCAGCCTCATAGGTAAAATATTCCAGAGATAAAATAGTCCCTCATTCAGATCTCCGGGCTGGGACCACTCGGGAGGATGTCATCAGAAAGACAAAGAGTGACGTTCTACAAATTGGGGAATTTTAAACTGTGCTGGTAGATAAGAAAATTTAAAAAGTAAAATGGAAAGGATAAAGTTAGATATAGTAGGAATTAGTGAAGTTAGATGGCAGGAAGAGCAAGATTTTTGATTGGATGAATAATAGGGTGATTAGCATAAAAACGAATAGAGGAAATTCAGGGGTAGGTCTCCTAATGAATAAAAGCCTGGGGCAATGAATAAGTTATTATAAACAATATAGTGAAAGATAAGTTATGATAATGTTAGAAACAAAACTGCAGCCAACAATAATCATTCAAGTGTATATGTCCACAAGTGCCGCAGAGGAAGAAGATATTGAGAAAATCTATGAATAAATTGAATAAATAATGAAGTAGGTCAAGGGAAATAAGAATTTTATAATAATAGGTGATTGGAATGCAGTAATAGGAAAGGAAAGAGAAAGTTATGTAGTTGGGGACAATAGACTTGGTGAAGGGATTCAAAGGGGAGATAGGATACTAGAATTTTGCATTGAACACAAATTAGCAGAGACAAATACCTAGTTCAAGAATCATGCTAAAGAAGGTAAGGAAGCAGTATCATGGCTGTTCAGGATAGTTTGTGAAATTTACGAAACAGGAAGAATACCAGAGCATTTTGGTAAAAACATAATCATGCCCATACAGAAGAAGACTGGGAATGATAGATGTGAAAAGTACAGGACAATTAAATTAGTATCTCATGCATGTAAAATATTAACGAAAATAGTATATAGGAGGATGGAGCAACAAAAAGAATGCAAGTTAAGAGAAGATCAGCTTGGTTTAAGGAAGAACAAAGGGACAAGAAAAGCAATATTGACTTTGTGTCTAATTTTAGAAGACAGTATAAGAAAAAACAGGCCTATGTTCATGGCATTTGTAGATTTAGAAAAAGCCTTTGAAACGTGAGCTGGCACACACTATTAAGGATTTTGAAGAGGACAGGAATAAAATAAAATAGTGAAAGAAGGCTTATCCATAATAATCTCTACAGAAGGCAGTCAGCAGTTATTAGAATTGAAGATCAAGAAAATAAAGGAGAATTCAAGAAAGGAGTAAGACAAGGATGCGGTCTGTCGCCTATGCTCTTTAACTTATATATAGAACAGGCGATGAATAAAGTTAAAACAAGATATGGAAAAGGAATCTTACTGCAAGGAGAAGAAATAAAAACCCTACACTTTACCGATGATATGTAGTATTAGGGGAGTCAGAAGAAGACATGGAAAGCACAATAAATGGCATGAACGGGGTCATGGAAAAGAGATCAATATGAGGATTAACGGAGGGAAAACCAAGGTAATGGGGTGTAGTATGGGAAGCAGTGGAATAACAAAGGCAGTTGGATTGGGAAGGGATATTTGGAAGGAAGCTAAGAAATTCTGTTACTTGGACAGCATAATAACTAGAGTAAGATAGATCAGGCAAGGAAGGTTTTTGCAAAATAGAGGAATTTACAGATAATATAATTGTGAATATTAGGAAATCATTGCTAAAAATGTTGGTATGGAGTGTGGTGTTATACGGGTGCAAAATGTGGATGGTAGAAATTGCAGAGACTTTTAGTCACATAGTGTATTTTGAAGAATAGAAGCTTTTGAAATGTTGTGCTATAGGACAATGCTGAAAATCAGATGGGTGGATAGAATCACTAGCAAGGAAGTTCTAAACAGAATAGGGGAAGAGAGAACAATATGGAGGACTTTGAAGGAATAGATTAATAGGCCACATTTTAAGACATGTGGGTCTTGTAAAATTAGCATTAGAAGGAAGTGTGTGGGGTAAGAACAGAAGAGGGAGGCAAAGGATGGAATAGGCTATGCAGGTTAGGGAGGATGTGGTAGTTTTGCAGAAATTAAAAGGCATGTGCAAGATAGGTTAGCATGGATGGTTGCATCAGACCAGTCTTAGGGTTGAATACCACAACACCAACAATTTCAGAAAAGTAAAATAAAATATTCCATAACATAAATCGTGTTACAGCTTCCAAATTTACTGTTCCTTAATAATTGTAACGTAACTCAACTTACCCAATAACAGCATTTCCACCTAAATCAAGGGCTTTCAGGCCAATTTTTCGCTGTACTTCCCCAGATAACTTAAGAAACAGTGTCTGTCTAGCTTCATTGGAAGCTCGTGGTGTACGTATCTTGTCAATCCACTGGTATTCAGGATCATCATTTACAACCAATTCCTCAACAAAACCATGAACTATTTGTGCATGATAACCTTGGGGTATCATAGATGCTGTAAGAAAAGTAAATTACATTAAAATCTTGTATGTATGTATATATATATATATATATATTGAATTAAATAGACTTTATACTTACAACAGAAAAACTGTACACCACATGAAGATTGTCTAAATTTGTTAAAGTCTGAAAAGAGCTCAACCTTAACAATAAGATTAACTTCACCTCTTATGCCATGCATCGTATCAAAAACCGGTATCCAACCTGCCATTGTAGCACCTGTGGAGATGTTTAAATAATAACAATATATTTGAAATCATAATTATTTTGATGATATAATCAGTAAATAACATTAAAGTTAATGGAAGCCAAATTTTAGATCCGCTTAGATAACAATAAAGCAGGAGCCCTCAAATGCCTGCAAGCACCATGGCACTCACAAAAGCTGCCGATGCACCTTGCAATTATTACGTTTACAGTTTATTTTACATAAACAATGTTTTTATCTTTTGGAGAAGTATTTGAGTAAAAAAAATTACATTTTTATTTTTGGTTCAACATTTATTTTGACAGCAAAGGCCCATGTGCCATTATGTAAACATGTTTGAAGTAAGACATTTGCTAACAACCGTCATATCATCATTATTAATAAAAATTGCCAATTTATTTTACATAAAAATATAAGCCATGATTTTCATATGTTGATAATAATTAAACATTGTTTTTGCACATTTTGTGCATTATTACCAATTTTTAACTATAAATATACCTTGAAAAAATTAACGGTGTCCACCACCTCACCAGCATCGTAGTATGTACTCTTAAGTTCAAAAAGGTTGGGGACCACCGTGATAAAGTAATAATTTCCTGAATGAAAAACACAAATACAGCTTTACCTCCAGATATACCAGTGCTTGTTGGTAAACTGTCTGAACCAATGTTGCTCTTCGTTGACATAACTGATGGAAGTAAAAGAGGATTAAGGTCCAAATATACCTTCCCAATAGCATCATTGGCAGAATAAGTATCATGGTCCATAAGCCTAATTTGAAGTGGTTCATCTTGCAATTCAGAGTCATCAAGCTGAAGAATACAATGAAATAATTACATATGTGTAGTACAAATGTAGAATATACAATCATATGACAGACATTGGAATAAAAGGATGGATAGGAAAAAATCATATTCTATACCAGACATGGCAAAGACTATCGATACATTAATTTCTTTATTTAAATACAATTATAAACAAAATTAATGTATTATTATAATACAATGATCTTTAAAGCATTCTAATTTTTTTTTTCTTTTTCACAGCTTGATGTATTTGATATTATAACTTTTTACTCATTCCACATACTTGAAGTTAACGTCTTTACAGAGTCTATGGAATAAGGCCTTATACTATACTAAAATTACCTTCTTTTTCTCCCCATCACAGGATATGAAATATTTGTTAAACATTTCTACGTGGGTTATGACACAATAGTCAATAAATTTCAATTCTGGAGTAACTTGATTTTCTTATAAGTTACCACTAATAGATCAGTTACCCATATTTTGCTGTCAGCCTACTAACTGGTTTGACGTTGCTTTCCATCTTGTTTAGTCCTAATTTAGCCACGTCATCATCAGAAAAATCTCATCTGTGGCATCTAACTTGCGCTATAATTCATGCTCACGACTACACCTGCCACAACTGAAGTAACAAAAGCCACCAACTTGTTAGTGTGCTCCAAAGTTTATTTCTAAGACTTTCTTGGATATTTAATTAATCTGTACATTTAAACTCAGATTTTTCAAATGCCCATGTTTCACACACGCATACAGTTCGTGAAATTTTCCATGGCATGTTTACATGCGCGGTAAGGAAAGGAGAAGGGGAGTATTGTCATTTGAGGAGGCACTACCCCTCCAAGTGGCCTGGTTAAATGCTGCCATTGTTAAGAACATTAATTGTCTTAACGAACAGGATATGGAGACTGTGACATCATTTTAACGCATCATACTTATTATCTATTACATTTTAGGATGTGTTTTTTGATGTACAACATATCCTGAACTGACAGCAATATATTTCCTAACACCAATATTGTCAGAATTACTTTTACACTACCAACTTTTCTCAACAAGACCTGGAGTAAAAGTGAGATGATGTCCACCCTTACTACAACATGGATAGAGTTGTCCACTGCACATCATCTTGACAAACGACTTGCTTCTCCTGAGCTGCACAATCTTGTACCCCAGTTTGAGAACTGGTGATTGGTTTGCCTTTGTGAAGCATTCTGTGCTACTGTTTTTTTGTCTTCATTACTCCACCAATCCTGTTCTCCAAGTCAGTAAATTTTTTCACTTATTAAACCACATCAGAACCAATTGAGGTTTTGTGCATAATATATAGAGAAATAAGGAACTCGACGCCATAGCCTCGTTCCCCTGCTCGTTACCTGTCGCTCGTCCCACTTTCCCTCCTTGCTGCACAGTTTATACAATCTATCTGACATTACGGAACCACCGTGATCAAGTTCTGAAAATCATTTAAAATCTGTATAAAACGAAGGGAAATCCTCTACTAAAGTGCAAACATTTGACTGAGAACGTATTGAATCCTTATCGATAATTTTCATCACGAACTGTCGAGAGAAAAACAATACAGCAGGGTGGAGCTTATAGAGGAACTTGGCGGGAGTGGGGGCATGACGGCATCAAAGTGGACGGTTAAAATAAATATATGTTACAGGTGAACTAAGAAACTAGTAGTAATAAAACAGGCTGCATTTACCTCATATCTATACCAGTCCGAGTTCCACTGTGGATTGAGTGATTTACGGTACACTTCTGTTTTATAAGTAGTATTCCCAAGTTTAATTTCAACGTAAGCATCTGTTGTATCACTTGAACGATCCATAACAGGAAGATTGCGGCCAGCGAGTATCTTTACCTTCACTTTTCCTGGCATCTTAAGAGTTTCCGTTTGTCATCACATACTGAAAAAAAACATGCTTGTAACAATATATGCTTCAGAGTAAATTCGTGATCTGTATCAAACAAAATTAATAAGTACAGAATAATTCTGATGGGATAAAAAAACAGACCATCAAAAATATTTATATGTACACAAGTTTGGTATCAATACTAATGTTCAGAATAATGATGTGAATTTTTTATAAAAGTTCCCTATTCTGGAGTCAAGACTATATATTGCCAGGTTAACACCTCAAAGTGATAAGTTCCGTTACGAAAAATCGTCTGCAAGTGAAATCAGTTGTCAACATGCAATAACTTTTTTGCAATGCTCAAAATGGTAAACATTGTACCACGTGAAGACATGACGTCACAATGCTTTCATATATTATAAAGTTTACACGGGCAGTGATGTTTATCCAAGTTCGGTTGACTGTGCACTGCCTGACGTTTACATAGTGAGCAGATAACTGCCCCTTCTTCACTGACAATTGTGTGGAAGACCGGGCAGTGAACTCTGGTACATGTTTATATATCTCTTTGTTTATACCTTCTGCTATTTCTTGCAAACTACGACAGGTTGGAATGTTGATGTTGCATAGTATCGATAAATTGTACATTTCAAGTTCAATATTTTTCCCCTTTCTGTTTTTGCGCACTAATCACTTGTGTTTGTGCTAGGAAGGGTGTAAGCCTAGGTTTACACGGGCAGTGATGACTGCCAGAAAACGAGGGGCAGTGATGTCAGTGGCGTATAAACATACGTCAGTGCTGCACTGACAAATGACAATCCACCGTTGACACGAGAGCACTGCCTCATTTTTCTTGGAGCGTGTCGACAGTATGTCAGGCATGACTGGCCACGTTCCCCCTCCCCGTCCTAGACGCTGCCCACAGTTTGTGGTAGTTACGATTGTCAATGATCGACTGTGAAGGGCGTGAAAGTGGTAACTATCGATTGCGCGATGCTAAACACTTTCTATTTTGCGTTTTCAATTCCTCTGGTACAACATCTCGATGTACCCAAGGACGTAATACATTCTTCCCTTAATCCTTGAACGGCATTTTCTATTTTGTCCGAGATCCTAATTTCGGTTCCCCGAATAGAATTTTGTAATTTCTCGAAATTTCCACCGACTTCATCTTCTTGCTCCTATCTTGGTTTTCCTTCGTCAAGTTCATCCTTTGTAATTGCAAATCTTGTTGGGTGCAAATGACCTCCAAATCAGAAGTGAACTGAAAGGATAGACCTGTGTCTTTACTTTTCTAAGACATTGGAACACTCGAAAAATATTATGCCTTTATATTTCCATCAATAAATGCGTTACTTAAATCAATTATAAATACATTTCTTTTTCATTTCTTCACCTAAATTAAATCGTTCGAGTTCTTTGGTTGTTAATCGAATATCTGCCATTCCAAAGAAAACCGTTACCGTTTATTTCGGAAAGGAATGGAGAATGGTATTTTGTTTTGACGTTCGTTTCTAGAGCGATAATGATAGTCTTATTTTACCTTACTACCATGAAATTCAGTTAAAATGTTTCAGTAACACACTGTCTACAACAGTAATAAAATATCAGCCGTTACAATGTCACCTAAATTTTATTTAAAGTGGAATTCAAATTCGTTGCGCAAGGCAGTTTGGATCTATGCAAACCACACGTACGGATGGAATTATAACAATTACCGGATGACTTCTAGCAGAGTCTTTTTTCGTTGATAGTAAAGGTATGTGATAGAAATATCTTTAATTTATATGTTTTACTCGCCTTCCCAACTTGTAAATAATAGGTCTTTCCTGACCCCATTATTTATGAAGTTCGGACTTTCAGAAAATGTTGCGAATAAATTTCAGATCTCAAACTGTTTCCCAAATAATAAAAAAAACTTATTTTGAAACCAAATTCACTCTACATTGGCTAAAGGGGAATATGATCCCCCAAACACATACATCAGTATTTTCAATTGATTTTATACCGTTGTTCACCAATCACGAGTTAGGGGGTATAACTCAATCAGTTGCCTCTACATTGAATCAGATTTTTTAAATTATTTTAAATACATTTATACTTTAAAGTGTCCTTAAAAGCTACTGGTAACTCATACTAATCGAATTTCTTCTAGTTTTAAATTTAAGTGGCCCATATAAAAATTTTCCCTACTCCTGGTGTTGTGGCTAAGTTCAGCCGAATTTCTTTTTAATTAAAATAATCTGGTTTTGTCCCTCGTTTATTTTATTAATAAAAACTAAAACATCATACAGAATTTGGTCCTTAACACTTAGCATATCCTTAATTCTACAATACTGTTTCCCCTTTAAAATAGCCTTTAATCCTCTATTCCATATTACTTCCAATTTTTCATTAATTTTTCCACTTACATAAAATAGAAAAGAATTACGAAAATGTTAAGGGACAAAAACATTTCTAAATTTACTATTTCATTGCCAATTTATTTTTAATATATTCTGCATATTTATTACATTTTAATTCACAGTCGATAACACCTAAGTACTTATTAAAGATTGGATACGCTATTATTCAGTCTCCATTTATTCATTATTTATTAAAATTGAATATATTTACATCATTACTCTACACCTAAGTAGAGAAATGAAAAATCTGAGTTTAAATGTACAGATTAATTAAGTACTTAAAACATCACATCATAACCTACGATTATATAACTATTTTCACATTTATTCCCTATATACATACGTTTGGCGTTTTCAGCATTTATCGATACAGATGAAGTTCACAATTTTTTTTACAAGAAATGTACACCAGGGCATCATAAGCAAATAGAAGAACTTTGGCTTTCTTAACTATTTTCGGTATTTAATTAATATACAAAATTAATAACAGCGGGTCCAATTTGCTGCCCCGAGGCACGCTACAGTCGACTCCCCTAAAATACTAAATGGCAGTCTTTTAATTGGGATTAATGCTTCATTAGTGGGGAAAAGTGAGAGACAAGGTTCAGCAATGCACGTGTAAAATTAAAATAAAACATGTCAGCAACAAATTATTGCTTTATTGGTTGATTTAATATGGATTGACCGTTACTTTACAAGGATGAATAATGGTAATTCATGAAAAACCTCAGTTTTATATACAATTTTTTGGACGTTGTAAATTCCCATCAATGATTGAACGACGCACCTTAATAATGAGAAACTGTTACCATATTCGTATAGAGAAAGCGAGAAAGTCATCTGACAGCATAGGGACACAAAGATGAAAGTTAGACAATCGAAAAGTCTCGTAAACAACTCTCGGGGAGATGACGTCACGAAGTGGCCTATCTATTGACGTTCACGATTCGACTACTTTTTCTAATTAATTTTCCAGAAACGTTTGGTAATTATTTTTTAAGTTAATTGAATACAAATAAATTGGTGCATTTAAGCTATGTAAATGATTTTACTCCATCTCTTGCTCTTGTAATAAGTATCAATACTTTGTATTGCCTAACATTTATGTTGAACGCAATAGAAATTGTTTACAATGCAGTCCAATGTATTCATAGATAATATTTTTGGCCTATTGAAGTTGGCAAGTTGGCGGTACTATCAATCGATAATAAAGTTTGAAGGATTTGCATTTTGACAAAAGCAAACAATCACGGACGAAGAGAAATCTACATGTTGCTGAATGACTTTAAAATGTTATCACTCAAACAGTTTCAAAGAACCGGTTCCGTGTTAACGATCTTCATATTGAACGTAACCTATCGTCAAAGTTAATGTGACATATCTCACATTTTACGGGTTTACCCAAAATTGAACCAAGTCACATTATCGGAAACGTCAAGATACTGTCTGTATTTCAAAATTTCATTTTTACTTCATTTAGGCGACCTGACTGCAGAGCTACAGGAGTAACTATAGGCTCTATAGGTAGTAAATTTGAATGATGGGGTTCAAAAATCAGCCATCGTATAAATTAGTCTATCCAAATGTAAACAGAAAATGGCCTAATAATAAAAGTAAAATCATCAAATTCATCCATAATTACTGATAACATTTAACCGTTTCTTTTTTAAAGGAAGCACTTTCAATTTAACTACGCAGAACGGCCCGAATGGCGGTACGACGATAAAGTTTCTTTTGTGGATATTTGAGTCGATCCACCGGCCCGTTGTTTCTTTCTGAGGTTATGATAATGTTAAATTCATAGAAAGGAGAAATGTTTCACTTGAAGTTCAGGAAGGTGAATTTAGAAGATTGAAATGAAAAAAAAATGTCAACTGGACGCAGCGGGAGGTCCCGGGTTTGATTTCTGACGAGTTTTTTCCCCATTCTGTTCTAAAAATAATATTAAAGTAAACGCGTTTCAACTTAAGTGAAATTCTGAAGAATAATTTATACACATGTTTAAGATGTATGATAATTACGCTGGTAATTCAAAAATTATTTTACTTTCTTCCGTGTTAAAACTGCAACTCCGCAAAGATGCTCACACACTGCGTACATTTAGATTTCATTGTCACGTAGGCGTATTCTCCTAAAAGTTAGCTGCGATGGGAACGTGGTGTGGAATTTAATAAAGGAGGAAAATCTGCCGTCGTTGTTGATGAAATTCTCGGCATCGCGGCGGCGGCGGAGGCGGAGGCGGCGGAGGGTGAGAGAAGCTGACGGACCTGCGCTTGCCTCTCCCGTGTCACTTTCCTTCCTTCCTTATGTAAGTGAATAAGAATAAAATTGTTAGCTCATTCAGAACGTTACTTCTGCTTTATTACTCAAAGAAGAATCTGATTGTTTCCGTGATCGATTATATGGGTAAGTGAAATTATGTGGGTAATTTTCAAACGTGCAGCGTCCCGATGAAGTTAAACGTCACATAAATCGTAACCTAATATGTATTGCCATAAATTGCCTACAGAACGTAAACATGTTTCCATTTTTAATAGTTTTCGAAGCTGTTGTAAAATTCGTAGCTGGGAATTATTTTTAGCCTCGCTGACAGATTTTAATGAGACATTTACACGCGTGAAAGTAATATTCTAATTCCAACTGTACTTTTCCATTCTGTTTCGAATAAATATAATTCAATTCAATAAATTTTCCTTTTTTTAGCTTTTAGTTAATTATGGAAACCGATATATCAAATTGGAGTCTCGATGGTAAAGATGATACGAGCCCCGTCTCGATGGACGACTTGTATCCGGCCCTTTTCCAATGCTTTGCGATAATTATATGTGGGTAAGCACTTCCTTACATCTCTGTATATATATATATATATATGTGTGTGTGTGTGTGTGTGTGTGTGGGATTCAGCATTTAAATTTTACCTTTATGTAATACTATTTCAAATATGTTGACTGAAATACTCCTATGCGATAAGTTGTAATATGTATCAAAGAAAAGAAGGATGTCACGTTCTCAAAATTTATTGTCCTCAATATCGATGTTTGTTATCAATTTCAGATAAGCCGCTACCTTTCTTTCCTTCCCATAGCAATTGCTTTAATTAATTATATATAACAATTAATGGACAGGAAAGAGAGACAGAAAGTTAGTGAATTACCTGAAGTTCATAGATGGAAGGCACCTTGTAGGGTTTCAGATGATCGATTTTTCATCAGATCATCATCATAACATTTTGAGCGACAGCCGGGCATCCAAAGTCATCCATCCTCAGGTAAAGGTCAGCGTGCGCCGCCTGACGAAGGGGACGGTGAAACCCTGATTGGCGCCTGCAATCTTTCAACTTCAGGTAAGCTTTCTGTCTCTATACTGTCCTTATTAATTGTTTCAATTAATGTAATTTCCTGAGATATATAGTATAGGTTGCAATTTAGTTTGCGACTCGTGTATGCCCATGATGATACCTTTTTACCGTTAACGATGGAAAACCCTTGGTTTTGAATCCGTCACAAATTTAATAAAACTGTAATTATATTTTTATTTAGATTATAAATTTTATGACAATTTTACGGGAATATGCCAAAAGTACCATATATATTAAATTTATACAGAGTAAAAAGTAAATTTGGTTATAATCTGTTTCGGTTCATTTTTCAAATGCCTGTCTGAGTTGAAATCTATTGTTCGTTACTTCGTTGGGTAAATTAAACAAATATATGTCATTTAATAAAACGTCCTCGAAGAAATTATCTTTTGACTCTATACAGCTTACGTACGGTACGTTAATTTTTTGATACTATCGCCTCGGAAGCTCCCAACTTATAATATTAATATTTTCTAGGCTCCCGATAACGATTTAAATAAACTTAAAGCTTGTATAACTGACTGCCGATAGCGTCAATGTTTTTCTTCTTGTTTGAATTACAGATATGTAGCCGGGCGCCAACATTTACTTTCTCAATCTGAAGCTAAGGGACTGAATACTTTTGTGGGAACGTTCTGTCTTCCGGCTTTAATTTTCTCGTCCTTAGCCGAGTTGGATCTTCATTCTGTAAACTGGCTGTTTCTTCTCTCGATTCTAATCGCCAAGAGCGTCGTATTTTTGTTTGTGATCGCGATAACGGTTCTCATCAGTCGTCCGATCGACCCTGGAAGAGCGGGATTATTTGCCATCTTTTGTACGCAGAGTAACGATTTCGCCATAGGATACCCGATAGGTGAGAACGACCACTTTATTTATAACTGACCGTTTAATCGGTTTGTCACGCATTCATTTAAATGTTTTTCTTTCAGTGATGGCCTTATATGAGAAAGTTCATCCGGAATATGCAGATTATTTGTATTTGATGGCTCCTATATCTCTGGTAATTTTGAATCCCATCGGTTTCATCCTCATGGAACTCGGCAAACATGATGTCGCCTCATCGGAGCTCGTAGAAAGATACACCAAATGGCAGCTGGGTTTCACCGTTGCGAAAAGTATCGTTTGCAATCCTGTCGTTTTTATGACGATGCTAGGAATTATCGGAAATTTTATCTTTCAGCATCACCTACCGCTTGTAGTATCGGGATTACTTAAGGTACGACGTTATTCCTATCTATGTTTAAAAAATTCATATACTTAATATATTTGTTAAAAATTAACGCACGATCTAGTCAGTCTGATTTGTTTGCAGAAAGTTTTAATATTTTTTATTGTTGAATTACTTAATTTTAATCAGGTTGATAGCGGCGTTCTCTTCATTTTAAACATTCCTATTTTATTTTCGGTAGTGTTTTTTTGTATTTTTACTTTAGTATCCACAAAAACGAAACACGCATCGCATATATATCATTCATTTGGGTAGGAAAGATGGACGTCGACTACGGAGATGTGAACTTTCGTACTTCTGTGCCGGTCGATGGCGCTTATCAATCTGGAAAAGAAACTGCCGTCTTCTTTCTCTCTTTCCTATCAATTTATTATTATTTTGACTTGGTCAACTTTCTTTTGATGAGGACAGGAAAGAGAAGTCACCGTCGAGGCTCCTTTGGAGTCGTAATATTCGGGCCAATCTTTTCATATTCATCGATTATCACCGCAAGTGAACCAACTTCCTGTTTCGATCCAGTTTTCTATGATCGTAGCTCAGAAATGGTGTACGGTATCACAATTCGCTATATAATAACTTCTCAGTTTTGAGAATCAAAATTTAGTAAATACAAATAGTGGTTGTTGATGGCAAAAGTTGTTATACCTCATAGAAAGATACAAAAAATTTAGATATGATGTACAGTTGTCCTTGCATCACGTAAATATGAGAAAAAGTCAGTTTAATTTCTTAAAATATTGTTGTATATTTACATGTGGTCCATATTTTCTTTTAAGACGATTAATAAATTTTCCTTTCAGACTCTGGGATCTGCGTTTTCAGCGACTGCTCTTTTTTTATTGGGATTGCGAATGGTGGGTAAAGTCCAAAAACTCCAAGGAGCTGCTCTTATCGTTCCTGGAATTTTGATCGCTGTCAAATTGTGAGTGCCGCCGATTAAATATGTTTTGATATTAACGTATCCTTCGCCAAACTTAAAAGAGGATAGTTATCGGGCACCGCGATAAATCATTTGTTTAGCCATTCTGTAACGATTACCAGTATTTGTATGATAGAAGCTAACGACCACAAATTTTGTGCGTTTAGTCCACGTATTAAGCTGAAGATCTTTGAGAAATTATTTCCATATAGAAAGTCATTTTTGACATGTAGATAATTCACGTCTTGTAAATAACTTTTGGAATTTCTTATTAATGTTCATCAATCTGCGCTACATGACACCGCCATACTCTTCATTTGAATGGTCTTTTTCAGTTCTCCCTCTCCCCTTTATTTATATTAATATTTGTCTTTATACTCAAAATCAAAAATTTGTTTAATTCTCACAGTTTTCATATATTGCATCTCCTCCCGTGACGTTTCGTTTCAAATTTTTTAGTCGTATTTCCCGTCCTCGTGATACAAATATCGGGCGTAATCGCTATATGTGGTTTTAACATCTGGACTTACTTATAATCATCAACCGGCGGCGATATTATCGCTTTTTATCTGCTCCGAGCATCGTTATTAATGTATCTGAATGTTGTATTTACAATATGAATCATGTTAATTTTAGATAGCTAATTTTGTCATGTGCTGTTAGAATCATACAAGATTTATTTGAGTGGGAAAAATTTCGAAACTGGTTCATTTGACATTCTTCTTTTAGGTTAGTTTTACCTGTCGTAACTCGTGAAGTCGTAAGTCTACTCCATGCAGGCTCCAACGCTTCCGATACTTTAAACCTGAGCACCTATGGCTTCTTATACGGCACGTTTCCTGCTGCTCCTGGAGTTTTTGTATTTGCTACACAATATGCTATTGATGTTGATCTTGTAAGTACAACAAATCTATTCAATTTTTATTTTAAATTAAATTCCTTCTCATTTCGAGGCCATTCTTCGCGAAGTAACTGTGATTTTAAAACTAAAACTGTTTTTATCGTTTACACATTATTTTCATTTGGTGGTTTCTAATGTTATTAGGATCAATCTACAAGAAATAAGTTGCACGTATACGACGAATGTGTAGAATTTATATTCCGCGAAAGCTGCGAGGCCGTAAAGAGACATTTTGTTGCAAAATTAAGAGTTCCGATTTTAATTTTGAAATTAATTACCCGAGATTACTCAATCGGTTTAGAAATTCATTTTCATTTCATTATAATTATCTGGCGTGCAACAGTATTTCCTATGGACGTTTCCATATTTTTAATTGGACACGATGTTGACGAATTAAAAAGTTACATTTACTCGACAACTTTTCAGGATAAGCACTAATCATTGAAAATGACCGTAGATCGCCAGCGCTATGGTTGCTTGCACATTTATCTCGGCGCCACTTATGTTTGTCTCCGCCAAGATGATAGCCATCGATAAAATGGCACCATCTGACTACCTCCAAGAGCTCGACTCGTTCGCTTTCGATGTCAGCATCGCGGGAATCGTCGCTTGCGTAAGTATGGCCCTACCCAAGTAAGTAAACGTCACCGCTTCGCTTCACGTTAAAAAAAATATATATTTCCATCGATATTCGTATACTGAACATCGTCGAGCGTTACAAGACAACTTACAGACGGGAAAAGCGATAGAATTCGATGAAACACGAGACGAGAATCAAATTGAGGGGAAATGAAGTTAATTTCAATGGTTCACAAGACCAAATGGATGTAGATCTTGTTTTGTTTGCACATACAAGGGCTTGTAAATATAATAGGTTTGAAGTTCATAGGGGAATAGAACTGTATAGTTATAACAATATATTACAAAATAAAAATAATAATCATTGTAATTGAGGTGGGAACTATGAAAAATGAATTTGGGTATTCTTATTTAGCACATTTCATATGCTTATAATATAACACAATATTAGACTACATGAACATAAAAAGTTTATAAAAGTATATCATATACAATACATTACTGTAAATATGAAGATATAGTAAATCTTAACATATATATATATTTCTCTTCCAGGTTTGGCTTTTAATTATGTACATCTGCAATAAGAAATATAAGAGAATCCCTCATAAAACCACTTTCTGTTTAATTGTTTCACAGGTAATAAAATTAATATATTACTCGTAAATTTGCAAAGTAGTTAATGTTTTTACGTACAGGGTGTTCGCTAAATATCGGACCCATTTTGAATGTAGATAACCGGTATATATCCAGTTCCAAGTTGAAAATTTGTGTCATTTAATGGACACCCTGTACCTGTGTGGTGGTTCTTAGGTTTTAATGTTAAGGTGCGTGCGTGTCCTAGTTTGGACGGTTGTGTTCCTCTCTTCCCTTGACGTAACTTTTCCTCGTCTTCATCGTACCAACCGACCTGTAGTCCCGATTAGTACCGAAATGTCTCCGAATGTCAATTTGAGCTTTCTTTTTTCGAAGACCTTCCTACCGATTCGAAATTGACGATCATTTTTTGTCGAATTGTGCTTTGTTAAGTGAAACCATATTTCTTCATTGAATCCTTTATATCCCGAACAATGGGAAGGGAGTAAAATATACTGGCATTTGTTATTGTGATTATTTATTTTGCTTGTCGTGTGTTCCGTCTTGTTCGGTTAAATAAAAAGAACAATTGTTAAATTTACCTTAAAAGGTAGAATGATTAACTTGAGCCCAATATTTGTGCACATGAAGAATCTAAGATACACGTACAACTTATTTTCTATACTACATCAATTTGTGTCCTTTAATGTGTTACCGTCTACGATGAAACGGTGATCCGAATTACTTTCGACGTGTCGAGTACGAGAATTCGAACGCGAGTCGTAGATATTTATTCAAGTGCTAATTATACTTTTAATATTTTTCCATTCCAGTTGGTGGGATGTATCGGAATCATTCTTTGGTCTCTACTTGATAGAAGCAACGCGTGGTCACTCTATTTACAGTTTGCTGTATTCACGATCGGCGTTTACAGTTCTCGTTTATGGACCGCTTTCTTGGCTGTTACGTTGCTTTTTCTGCACTGCAGAAGTTTATGTTTTGTTTTGAAGTTGCAGCCGTTATTTATTATTCTAGGCTGGGGGTAAGTATAACTTTGTTTCAATTATTTGTTTTACATTTTTAAATAGATTTTATCGCTATTAATTCAGGAAAAGTTTATTGTAATTATAATTACACATTTCAAACTGATCCATATCAACATATTGCGTTTGCATTCAAATAGGCGGTCCATTTGTTAATGCAGATATTATCAGCGACGTAATTAGCAAATGACGTGATATTAATTAAACGCTATATGATATAAATATTTTTAAAAATAAATCGTCTGTCAAAATTTGTTATTATTTTGCATCGCCGATACCGCAAAGGACGAGTTAAACATAAAAATTGCCACCGGAAATTGAAATCCATTTTTCACGAAGATAGACGGCGAACAAGTGACGAACTTGATGAGAAACGAGACGAATATTTCGAAGAAATGTTTCAAGTGCTCGATATTTAAATGTAATTTGGATTATATTACCTGCTAATAACTATCTATAAGAGTTTGTTGTGCTATTATGTGACGTAAACAAAGTTTCTCTTTCAGAATTCCGTTGGTGATAGTAACTATTTTAGTGTTGTGTGTGAGGCCAGATGACATGTCCGTAGAAAAGCAGAACCCTAACTACCAATATGGAGTAGCGCAAGCTGCCGTTGCGGTGCTTTTGTTAGTTATTTGTCTAATAGGTAACTTACCTCATTGTGATAATATCGATTTCATCTTAAAAGTACTTCTTACGAAGTTTCCAATTCACATGAAACAGAACTATCGTACTTTTGATATTATTTATAAATTTATTTAATATTTAGATTATTATTTTTATCTCAATTTTAATCTGAAATTGTTTTAAACATTTTTGACGAACAGTTACCGTAGGATGTTTGGTGATGCATCAGCGGTATCGACGAAGATTTGCTCGTTATCTGTCGCTGGTACAAGATATGGACGGGCTAGACGACGCTCCCACAAATTTGAGCGGAAGTAATCTTAACAGAGAAACGAATACCAAAATGAGGATCGACGCGAGAAATGGTGAGACGCATTTCCTAAAACATGTTAAATTCATATTTACTCGGAAGTGAAATATTTCTGTCATGGAATATTACCACGTTCCTTTTATAGATAATTTATATGTTAACGGAAAACGTCATGCCTTACTTTGTGATTCCAGGAAGCGCAAATGCCAACGTTCACGATATAGAGGATATCGAGCAAATCGTAAGCGCCGGAGATAATTTGTGTTCTTCGCAGTTCGGTTGTTCTCGGAGCATTCGCGAACAGTGTCAGAATTGCCTAGATAAATACAATTCCGATGACGAAGATGATGAAGATGAGCAAATCGTGCAACACTTGGTGCTACTAATTTTTCTAGTCTGCTCAATGTTTGTGGTAAGTTGTGAAGTAAATGATAAGCATCGGTTCCCGGTACATTTTGTTTAACGTTGTCAAGTGTTCGATTGCTCTTAACGTTCGTTTACCGCGTGCAAAAGAGCACATGATAACGAAAACAAAAAGTGGCGCAAGCATTTTGAAAGAGTATTTACTTGGGCTGCTTAGCTGCTGGGACAGGAGTAACTTGACGAGCCTTCTTTACACTCAAATTATAATGAAAGTATTTTATTATGTACCTGGCCCAGCATTCACCTCAAGTGAAACGAAAATACTCCTAGTATCTTTCGCACATATTTAGACGTTTAATAAACTGAAAGCGCAATCGGAAATTTGAATATCGCTTATATGAGCTTTGTTATTTTTAGGGCACCGCTCTTTCCGTTTGGACGTTGATCATGGAAGAAATGTCTGGTATTTATGTCGAGCTTTCCTTTTTAGACGCTAGCTTGAATTTTGGTCAGAGCCTAATAGTTTTCGCTATATTTGGACTGGATACGAAGGTAGTGATACTGCCTGTCGTGAAGAGGTAATATCGTTCGCTTGATCGACGGCCACGTTTCGAGTCGAAAGTTGAGATCCCGTCGTTATAAATTGCAGGTGGCGTAAACTACTCTATGGAGCCGCCACGTTGAAGCTACCCGAGTGGGACAGTCTGGATTTTGAAACGAGACACGTTTGTGATCAGTTCGTAATGCACCATTTGAATAAGTGCAAGGAGGATATAGCGGAGGATAAAAGGTTTGCGTAAATGACGACGTAAGGGTTAAAGGAAAGTAAAGTAAAGTAAAGGTCTCCTTTCCACTTTGCAGACGACAGGCGTTCGAGGGGTCGACGTTGGTGGATTGGCTGCTGAGACGAGGCTTGGCGAGAGACAGGATGGAAGCCGTCGACTACGCCTCGCGCTTGCTACGAGGAAGCGTATTAAAACATATAGAGGAGCTCCATTACTTTCATGACCAGTCATTGTTATATACTTTCAGCGTTGTTCAAAATTAATGTCACCTTAAAGGGCTTTATATAGATAATTTATCGCAAAAGTGGTTCAATTTATTTCTATTCTAAATTTTATATGCCGAGACCGCTTTTTTATTACGTCGACATATAGTTTGATTTTAAATAAAGTTTAAGCGGCCCCGCCAAATTATCTACGATATATGCAAGATCACATCTCGCCATTCCGTGCACAAAATATTTCCGGTTAAGATTGCAGTTTTAATGAATTCAACCTATTTTGTACCGTAGAATAATTTTAGAACTCAGTTTATGGCCAAAAATATTCTATGCATTTATAGCACAATTAGTTTGACTTCATTTTTCTACAACTTTGTAGACTATAAATTCGATGTTAAATGTTAACTTCTGTAAATAATTTAAAGCAGGTAATGTAACCAAATATGTAATTCGTAGTTCTGTGAATAAATTGAAAACTTATAGCATTAAAATTTCTTTTAATTTCTACAGATTACCCCGTCATTATTCAAGGCCATTTTAAAATGTGAAACAATTAAGAAGAGCGGCAAACTAGTAATTTTCCTTCTTTTTAAATCAATTATATCTAAATGAATTGCGGACACAGTTTTGATGACAAAATTGTATTTCGGATTTGAAGAACAAATGCAAGCAGACAAGTTTTTACAGGGTCAATATTGTTGGATTTTTCCAAGTCTATTTTTAACTAACAATTCGGTAAAAGTCAGGGTTATCACCAAGTAATATGGGGAAAAAAAGTTTGATTTATTATTTCATTACATTTTACACATTCAATTTGACACGAGTTTAAGAAAAATATTTTTTGTGAGAAATGCCGTGGCAAAGTTCCTCAACATGTATACAAATGCTGTAGCATACTGACAAAATGAAATACACTACTTATCACCATAATAGTACAATAACTAAGGAACTTCAATTAATTACTCGTCACATTTAACGAGGATTTCAGCCGTACTTACAAAAGGGATTTGCAAACGTCGACCGACCGGTGACGAAACTTGTAGGGTATTCCGCTCTTCCTTCAGACGGTTTACGGTTTCGAACGTTGAAATTATCCCCTTACAAACTTCCGCTACGCCCCGCTATTTCATGATAAGCTTTCGAATCCGATCGAGAGAGAAGGACTCTACATGATGGGTCTTCTGCTAAAGATAGGATTCTTTCGTCATCTTTCGATGTTACATATCGCAGACATTTTCGAAAGTGAAAACGATTCATCTTCGAGAGGATTGCGAAAACTGCAACAACTTGCAGATCTCGGTTGGAAATTTTCGTGACGGAGAAATTCTACCTCCGACAAATGAGCAAACTTCAATTTTTCTTACACGATAAAATGTGTCTATGGACAATTTTTTGTTACCACGTTACACATCGATTCAGACAAAAATAAAATTTCTAATTCGATAATTTACAATTTATTAAATAAATGTAAATCGCTACTCCGCGTCGACCCCTGTTAAAAAATTTAGGTTCCAAGTTTCGTCAAGTAAAAGCGTTTCGGGTGCAAGTTTAATAACGTTCACAGCTTGTACAACTTCGGTAATTTAAGTTCGACGAAATGTGTATCGCTAAATGTTGAATTACTTGCGGATTGATTCGCCGTAGCTTGGGAATTAATTTTTAATACCACGTAGACATCATTTGAAAAGACTCTGTAAAATGGCGAAGGATTTTTAAAAAATAATATTGGGCATAATTGTGGCTTGTCAGAATTGTCTTTTTCTTCTACATCCCACAAGTCAACTATGTTGCATCCTTTCCTGTAATCACAAAAAAATATATATAACTATGTCACAATTTTTTACACGTACCACCAAAAAGTCAAAGACTGCTTATAACAAGTTTGCAAAAATTGTCAAGCGTCAGATTAAACTAACTAAAATTCTGTCGTCGATCTTGTTCGACGTACGTGCCACGATAAATAGTAAATCAATTGACCACTATTTTTCATGATAATTAAATAAATAGACATTGACCTTTATTAACCTGTCAAATCATATCAAATTATCACAGATCAATGTATCTGTTCTTTAATAGATCACATGGGAGACATATTCATCTGTAAAAAAGTAATACAAGAAGGACTGATGTATTTCTATTTAAAAAGTTTATAATAGGCCAAACAGTCCACAGATGCAGGCAAACAATTATAAATTATTGTCAGCCAGTTATATTATAAAAGAAACTTTCAACCTTTACAGTCATCTGTAACCATGAATAACACAGTGTACTGCAGATTACATCTCCATAAGTTACGTTTTATCTCATTACTGTACACGTGAACAAGTTACATATCAGATGGAGAATAATAGAAGATCAATTACTTTGATATAATAGAAAAAGGGAGAATATCAGAACATATCGGTATAGGGAAGATTACAAGCGCCCTATACGTTATAAACGTAATGATGTCGACGATCGATTCGAAAACCTAAGTAAAGATCCGATGATAGGTGATTAAAATAAGGAAGTATATAACTTACCAATGCCCGATTAAATTTATTAAGAAAAGTTAGGGAAGCTGTAAAATTAAGTCCGAAGAGCACAATATTTTATTGCGCGTGAATAAAGATCTAAATGACTGTAATCTAATAAAGATCTGGTGGAAATTAAAAAAGGAGGTTTATATAAAATAATAATAAAAAGCTAATGAAGCTTACATTATTTAAATACTAATACCATTATGCTCGACAAGAAAAATTTTGTGTGTACATTCAGGGTACTTCAAAGAGAATAATGAAACTATTTTCTGATCGTGGATTTTACTAGATAAATATAGTCATAAAACCCACAAATAAATTCCAAACTACATATACAATATTATATGCACAAATACAAATTGTGTGTATAAAATATTGTTTAGATAATCCGGTAACTTGTGCACGATTCGCTGGCATGCACTTAGAAAAAAAGACTATATTACCGCGAAACACACGAAAACCTATACTAAATAAAATATTGCTCCATAAACCCCAAATTAGAATTGAACTATGACATAGAATTTGAAAATCTTGCTTAGAGAAAAGAACCCTGTAGAAAGTGAATTTTAGCGAGTTTAGCCAGCATTCAAGATAAACAGATCCGAGGGGGGGGGGGGGGTTACGGTACAGCATCGAGTGTATTACATACACACACAGACACACACATCTTAAACAAATTAAATACATAGCGAATTCAGTAATTAGTATATTTTAGAGTGTGATTTTGTTCGGTGTGTGTGTGTGTGTTTATATAAACATCCTCCATAGCATAGTACAGTAGCCACCTGTCCGAGGGTTGCCTACAATCTTCACAACCTTACGGTAGGAACGGATGCCACGTTTGCCCTATACTTCCACCCACCACAACCTTCCAGAATCCCACAAAATGAAAGATGGATGCGTGAATACGTGGATATGTACTTCAGCGCTGACCCTCATTAAAAGAGAAAGTTAAAGGCCTGGTGGGATTAAAAGCTAGCCGACGGTTACTCTAAACGTTTTCCTGACCTTCGGTTGAAGGGGGCGGTGCCTCCAAAAATTTGAACAACATTAAACTTTGAACGTCAGGTAAGTGACCTACTTTCTATCTCTCTGGGAAAGAGAGCTGATGACATACCTTGCATCGCCAGGCTGTGATACGCGCAGATTCGTGACAATTTTATTTGATTTGGCAGGTAACGGAGGCCTATATGGAATTACCTGTTTCATAAAATAAAACAGATTATCCAAACTTACTTGCTTAGTCTAAAACACCAATGTTCTTCTAGCACGATGTAATCGATCATCATTTCAGACAGAATCTTGTGTGCCTCAGATGTACTTTTCCTGCTAAATACAGAATAAACTTTCTTTGTTCTTTCCCTGTGAAGAACAAACACTTACGTAGAAAGATATTACTGTAAGGTATTATCTAAAATTACATGGTAAAGCAAAAGATACAGGTAACTTCTATTTACAAACTAATAATAAAATTGTATAAACAGTTCTAAATCATATTGTTCTCATATCAGTGTGTTTGATAATATTAAACAAATTTTTACGATAAATTTAAAAACGATATCTTTCGATCAAGTTTAGTTTCTAATCAATTTTATTGGTGTTTGTACGTCAACAAATTAGTGTGTGGGCATGAAACTACATAAACACACTTAATTAAATACATCCAAACATACGTTAAACATAAACTGTAATGTGATGTATGAAAAGTACAAGACCGTGGCAACAACAAAATATTTCTATAAAATTACCTCAAATTTGTATCTTCATAGTGTGGATGATTAACTATGTTTCTTCGGGTTGAAAGCAGAATGTTGGCCATCACTGACATCGGGCCTGCAAATACAGAGTTCACACCGGTTGAACTGTTAACCCACGTCAACATATCTTCCAATGGAACGTTGCTATATTCGCCTGGCAGAAATATAATTACATATATTAAAACACAGGCCCCAGTTGCCGCATCAAAATATAACAATGCCCGATCTTCGGTAGCGCCAAGTATCGTATTCGCTCGACCGCTCGGTTTTCTCGTTTAATTTCGGTAAGCGAGATATGGATGCCAGAAAATTTTACCGAGCAAATTCACCCGAAAGGCTTATTTTAAAACATCCGCCGCCGTCCATCGGTCGTTCTTCGCCGCCAGCTTCCACATGAGGGCGTGAAATCCTGTAGCTTGTGCAAGACGTGACCCATCACGAACCCACTTCACCAGCTTATGCGCGTCTCGCAGAATATGACAACATGCCAAAAAAAGCCGTCGACAACCCTGCTTGAAGCGGCTTGAACGCTTTAAACATGGACCCACTTAATGTTATAATACGTATAGATAATACAGACAGGAAGAAAGACAGAAAACTGGTGGCTTACCTGCAGTGTACAGTTAGAAGCACCAAGTATTCCAAGTGACAGCCAGCTGTTGACTGAGCTGTAAAATCTCTGCGAGGCTAGCTTGCCCACAAGGGCACCAACTTTGTCTCTCAATGAAGTGCAGGGAAGAAGCAAAGAATTGATTGGGGCTGGGGAGATGCACGCACACACACATATATCAAGGTTTTAACACATACATACCCCAATGGAATAATTCACATATAAATACATACACATATATCAAGGTTTTAACACATACATACCCCGATGGAATAATTCACATATAAATACATACACATTTTAACTCACAACCTTCACATTAGCATATACACACACATAAAAACATAAAAAAGTACATAGTAACAAACACACATGTATGGTATGTATACAACCACATTTCAATGGTTTAACATATACTGTACTTGTGCAGTTATGGGTGGTCAGTTTGGAGATGGGGTGAAGGATGTTCAGTCCACAGATTTGTCTAGACTGCAAGACATGCAGGAAGGAAAGTTCCCATACATGGAGCTCAGCTTCTGAAGAATTGATTGGGGGGGGGGGGGGAAGTTAAGGGAGGTTAGTATGAAGCACTGGTTGAAATTATTAGTGTTGTGCCTCAGGGCATGAGCAGCTATGGGGGATTAGGTTTTTGAAAGGTACAGCGGGACTTAAATAATTAGAAGGTTAACAAGCCAATTGAAGTGTCCTCAGTTATGTTAACAATTTAATTGATTTCATTGTCATAATTTAAAAATTAAAAGCTTTCGCCCTAATAGGCCATCCTCAAATCTGTAAAATTATAGACATCACAGGCACTTTACATACATATCTCATTTTCATTACAAATAAATGATGGATGAATATTTTATACTTACAATTTAAAGCTCTCCGTAAATTTGGACCACACGCCTGACGTGAATCTAATCTCCTACAAGGAGATATACGTAAATGTCATTTTCCATAACAAGAGTCAAATTGTGTAGAATTTATGCCCTCTACCTCGCTAGCACCGCTGGTCTCTACCGGATGCTTTCTTAACTAAAGTAATTTTTTTTCTATACCACCCTATACAGGGTGTTACTGAATAACTTTTCAAAACTTTGGGAGGATGTAGAGGGGTGTTACAGACAACATTAAGAAACCCATGACCGGAAATGAAAAATTGAGTGTCTTAACTCTATGAGGTAATGTTCACCAGAAATTCAGGGAAGGTATTCTGCAGAAAGTTCAAAAAAATTGCACCGATCAAGCGTTCTGGGATGATATGTGGACCGATGAGGTCGTCACTAGCCGATCACTGGAAATGTCTTCCTAACTTTCTGATGAAGGGGGTGGTGCCTCCCATAATTTAAAAGAACTCCAAACCTTACAAGGTGCCTAGTGCCTACAGTCTGTGAACCTCAGGTAAGTCACAAACTTGCTATCTCTCTTTCATTTCCTTATTAATTACTTTATATATACTATTTTTGTATATGAAGAATAAATTAAAATATTTCACAAAGTATCATTCCAACTTAAAACTTGTTCAAAAAAGATTTTGATTACCATACCTATGATATTTCTTTGGTCTTCTAAATTTTGAATGCCTTTAACACTCATTCCACTTATGAGAACAATAATAAGGGCCCAATGAATTCCAGCACTTTGTATGAATGGTATAAACTGCAAAACAGATAATCACACATCATATTACAAGTACATAACCTGATCAGTCTGGCAATTATGAATTAGTATATCTGAAGTTTATTCAGGAGTCTATTTCTGGGCAATACAAGTCACAACACTTACTGGATTCACATTTGAAACTCAAAAGCTTACAGTGAAGAGTACAATGTACAACAATGATTAATTTGTTAAGTACAATAAAATATGCATGTAATTATATTCATTCAAAATTATTGAATTATATTCAAATGATTAATATTGATAACCATGAAATTAATCATATACACAATAATTTGAATAAAATATCATTTATAATCAAGTAAGGGTATTGCATAAAGAAACTTAAAATATGGAAATGAATATTTCTTAAAATGTAGTTCTGCAGAGTACAGGCACAAATCATTACATCAGTATAGCAACATGTATTTTAAACATGGAAACAAATTTCAAATAATCTGTGAAATTTTCTAATTAAATTAAAAAACTTACTTTGCGTGATGCCAACACTGAAACAAAGACGCAAAGCATCGGAGTAAAGAACAATTTCAGTCTCATAACAAATATAGCCATTACAGTAAAGGCTCCAAGTTGCAATATTATATACACAATTTCGGGTTCCATAATAGATTGAAAATATTTTAATGATCTGAAAAATAAATTAATTCATATTATTATTCCAAAATGTATGGAATTAAAAGTAACAAAACTAAACCAAACCTATCAGGTCAGCTACATACTTTACCCAGGTGTACTGAATTCACAATAAATAGCAAACCGTAATTGAATGCACTTTCTTGGTCAGGATTTAATGTGATAGAATAAATATAAATTAATGGAACCATTTTCTTAATCTGAAGTCAGGCAATTAGATTCAATTACTTAAAATGTTAAAATAAGCACAAAAAATTCATATAAGGAAAGTGTTAAAAAATGGCTTGTGATTTACAAGGGCAGTCTGTAAGTCAGTTTATTTTATTAAATGATGTAAAATAGGTTCTAAATCAAAGCACAATACCCACATACCTGACCTTTTCAACTTTGCATTTTGCTTCCCAACGACTGATCCAGCTAACCAATACTAAGACTAGTGCCAGTGCAGCTGAAGGAAGTAAAAATGTTTGAGACAGATTCTTTACTACCTCTAACGGCATAAAATCAAACTCGGCAGCACAGGTGTACAACATTGTATGGAAATCTTGATAATTGGATAATTTTGATCTCAGTATGTTTATAATATGCATCTGAAATTATAAAACAATTAGAAGATACATTAAAAGCCACAATCCTTACAAGATGGTACTTTATTTCAAATAACATTTATATTTAATGGTGAAATTAACAAAAGTATCTTTCCTGGAATATTTATTGCACAAAGTTTCTGAGTTCACTGGAAGAAAATGACAGCAAGTTCTTAAAGAATCAATTAATAACAATCCAATTCAGAAGACAGAATTGCTTGCACAATTTAAACTTGTGCCTTATATTAAGAAAATTTATTTTATCTATTTGATATACAATTTTGCATATTTTCTAAAACAATACACATCTATGATTAATGCAAAGACACTTCAGACTGCTTTCTTTTGCTCTCTACTCTGCCCTTTTTCCTCCTTATCTCTTACAAACTCTTACCTTAACCCACTCTTATATCCTCATCCAAAAAAATGTTCTACGAATAAGTTCCGCTTATAAATAATGTTTTATGAGCATTTGTGTCAATTATATTGATAGTCATGTGATTCTTGGATCAAACAAATTGATGCATGCTTGATTTTTTAACCTATAGAAACTAATGAGTTAGAATACTAACATCATCCACTATTCCAAGACTAGTAGCTAAATGGAACTTCAGAGTAAGTGCTCCTGCAACGGAAAAGAGAACCACAGCTGCAACTTGAAGAACCCTTCTGAGGCGAGATAGAAGCACTGGTTCCAAAACTAGCACAGTAAATAGAATTGAACAAACTGTGCACGTAAAAATCGAACAAAGTAGAAACTTGTTTCCAAATAAACAAATATCTGCATGAATCAATCCAGCCTGTAAATATAAAAAATACAAAAATAATTTGTCAAATAATTTGAGAATTTAGCTTTCTTAGCACGTCTCACATTTCAATACGTTAATTATATTACACAGAATAAATTTATGAAATCAGGTCCATCATTTTGACTTGCCCTGTACATACATATTTATTATTTACAGGGATAAGTGAGAATCTTCCAAAGTTATAGATAAATACAAGTAAGGAAATGACAATTGTCAAAATAATTAAAACAATTTGTAAAATAAATATTAATAACATTTTCTAGGTCAAGATTAATGTCAAACAGATTATATAAATAAAATGATGTAAATACAGAAATATCTAGGCATTATTTTCGATTACAAAATGAAATTTAATTCATATATTGCTTCATGTCTTATTAGAACAAGTAAAATTTTTAATTCTATCAGTACTTTGAGAACACTTTACCTGACATTAATTAAACCCATTCTAAAGTAATGATGTACATTATAGTCACCTTATACTCAGTTAAATATCAAAAAATTAGAAACATTATAACAAAATTTTTTTTAGATTTATGTCTTATAAATTATATTCTGAAGATCCTTATAAAAACCATAATTACTTTTTAATATCTTCTGCTTTAAATATTCCTACACTAAAATCTGAAAGAGTTGCATCTGAACTTAAATTTATTTATAAATTATCTAATGATGACATTGATTGTTCTGATCTATTGAAATTATCAAGTTTTTAAGTTCCAAACAGATATTCTAGACAATAATACATTTATAATACACTTAGAAATAATTATATACATACTATAACTATACTATCATACTATATCTCTAGGATATGTAAAATAATTAATGATAATGAAATTGATTCGTTCAATATGAAATACAGTGAATTATTAAAATTATTACATTCTAATGTATAAACTTAGGATATATGTAAGACAATTTACATTTATGTTATCACAAATATTATAATAAATATTATGTAAAATTAATGTAAATCAATTATAAATGGATAATTGGTCCGTACGTTAAATATAAATAAATCAAATTAATACAAACAAAATAATACAAGAACCTGCAATATAGCTTACCAACTGACCAGACAAAATTACAATCAATGTAATTTTGTCCGTTATCCCAGCAACATACATAAAAAACACTCCTACTGTTTGAGTGAAAAGAACAAACTGAGAAAACTGCCATGTTATAAGCATAACCCAAGTAGGTTCATAGATAAAGAGGACCTGAAAACAAAGTAAAAAGTTAATTAACAGTAAAATTTATAATTGAATCAATAGGTCATTATTAACAATTTACTTTATAAAAATATGTCCAGAGTATAACATGAAGTACAACCAACCTCAAAGAAATTTGACAGCTTCCGTCTAGATCTTTTCGGGAGCCTACATATATGTAGACTTCGACAAACAGACAACAACTGTAGTAAACAAAATGGATATGCAAAGCTTTCACGTAGTGGTGGTGTCCACTGCACACGAGTACACTGCAAAAATAAAAGGCATTAAATATTTGCAAGTATTTATTGAATATAATAAATTAATTTGGAATAAATATGAACATAATTGATTTTGTAGTGAATGAGACACTTCTTGTGATTGAAGATACAGAAGTCCTAAAACAACAATACAGGACACAAGTTTCAGCACGGCAATGCAACAGTCGAGAAAAAACCTACAAATGAAATTGAAGCTTCTTGTAAGCTAAATCGGCGAGTGAAAGCCAGGAAAGACTTTCCACATTTGCACAAAAAAAATGCCTAAGCTTTGCGTGGAGTGACGGAGAAATGTAGTACATGTATCCCATACATAATTTAACACTTTATTTGATTGTTATATATGCTTTTTGTTTCTCTGAATGTGATCAAGAAACAAAAATGAATGTATTAATTTAAATGTTGCATGTTGAAAATTTAGCTGTCATCTCTCTATTTTAGTCATTTTCTACTGGCAATAATTTTTTCTAAGATCGAAGATTTAACCGGTGTATATTCTGGATAAACAGCTCTTGGGTTTCCTCCCAGGTTAAACTGAGCTTAAGCCACGACGTTTCGATGGCGTCCTCCGTCATCTTTCTTGTGTGAAAGTGCCGGTCTGTAGTTTATGTCCCACCTTTATACTCCATCCTTCGGTAGCATGGTGCATGTCCTGTCCTGATTGGTCCTCAGTCTCAGGCATTATTGACCTGCCCTCTGTGTTGGCTCTGGGCCCCTGGCCAATTTCAAGGAATTACTTTCTCCAGTGTCTGGTGGCATAATTATTGTAGTGGGGTTTTGTTTGTCCTAGTGTCCAAGTTTCCTTTGAAGAAAATCACCCTGATAAAGCAGTGTGTGGGCACACCATGAACTTGTGTAACGACAATGTAGTGTTGCATTTTAGAGTCATCTTAAAAATAAGACAGAAGCAAGTGTTATTAGGTTGTAATTCTGACCCAGAACCTGCTTACAGTGAGATAAAATTCCCAAGAAGAGTGAGCCTTTCTGAATCAGATGGGGAATCTCCTTCACCATAGTAACCTGCTTCGTCTTCCCCTCATCCCTATCATCATTCAGGACTCTTCATAAAGGTAAACTACAGTTATATTATTTACTAGTGTTATTTATTACAAAATTTGATTTTTGGAACAAGCTAAATGCTAGAATGCATCTCAAGGTTCCACTGCATATCCAGGAAGGAATTTTTTCCATCCATTTCTACTTACACAATAATTTTAATATTCCTGTATTCCAGTCAATAGCATAAACATATGGATGGTGTTGCGATGGGTTCCCTTTTGTCTCCAGCCGTTGCTAATTATTATATGGATACTTAAAAGATATTGGAATCTATACCATTGAATCCCATGTGAATGTGAACTTAATTATATTGGTGAGACTGTCAGAGCTACAGAGAGGAGAGGAGAAAATATCACGAGACAAATATCCGCCTAAAACAACCCTCAAGTCTGCGATTGTAGAACATTCCTTGCACACACAGCATAATATGGGATTCGAATACACAAAAGTCTTACACAAATCTGGAAATTATTAGGATAGTGTTTCAAAGGATGCGGTAACAATTAAAACCCCCAATAGCAATCTCATGAACCGGGACCAAGGATTTCACCTTAGTAAAGCGTGGATCTTGTACTGAGAAAACACAAGTACAAACAAAATTCTGGTACAATATTATGTCACCAGACATTGGAGCAAGTTATTACTCAAACTAAACTCTGCCAGGGGCCTAGAGCCGACAAAGAGGGTGGGACAATATCGCCTGAGACTGAGGATCAATCCTCGCAGAACATGCACCATACTACCAAAAGATGGGAGTATAAAGGCACTGCGCAAACTACAGGATGGAAATTTCATTTGAGAAAGATGGTACGGGACGCCTACAAAACGTTGTGGCTTAGATCAATTTTACCCGGGTGTAAACCAAAGAACTGTATATGCAATAAATTTTTTTATACACAAGAGTAACTGGCACAGAACAGTGTTTCAATCCTCTATTTTTCTGTCCATTACCTCCACATGGGTAGTTCTTGCCATATTCCATTCCCACCGAGGGCTGGTAGAATGGGGGTTAGAATCCAGACTTCTGTTTAGCCTGCTGAACAATATTGAATGCCATGGATTTCTTGAATGCAGGCCTTTTTTTATAAGGAAGTGTAAGGGATTACAATAAAAATAATTATGTAGATACCGCATTATATCATTTTTATAAAAGAGCTTACCTCTCCATGGTTGTAGAAAAAACAGAGAACTGATAAAATTCCACCAAAAACAGAGTCACTGAAACAAAAACAATTAAATATATAACAATTTGTGTATTTTAGATTAAACAAAAATATTTAACAAGAATGATAACTGTGTCATATAACTGGTGCAAGTCTAATCACTTAAATACTTTTAAAAAGTATTGAAGTTAAGTAAAACAAAAAGCTTTATAAATATGTTGTGTAACAGTGATTAAAATTATACTTAATGATGTAACAGAACAGAATAAAAGCTTACACAAATCTGTAGTTATTTTTTAATATTAAATGTAAATATAAAAATAGGCAGACTAAATAATGTATGAATACTTGGTTTGTCTGTGAATTGGTTGCACAATCTTGTATATTATTCTTTTTAAAAGTAAGTAATATACAAACTTATTGAATTAAAAATCTTCCTTTAAATATTTCATTAAGCCCTATTAATGCTAAAAAAAATATACCTATCTAAACACAAACACCACTGACAGCTGGCAGTCACTGGAAATGCCTTCCTAATCTTCTGATGAAGGGGGCAGTGCCTCCGAAAATTCAAGAACTTCAAATCTTACATGGTGCCTGCCATCTGCAAACCTTAGGTAAGTCACCAACTTTCTTTCTCTCTGACCTTATTAATTGTTTTAATTAACCTGACAATATAATTATATTTATATATATATATATATATATATATATATATATAAAACAATTAATAGGGAAAGGACAGACACATAGAAAGAAGATGACTTACCTGAGATTCATAGATGGTAGACACCTTGTGAGGTTTAGAGTACTTGAATTTTCGGAGGCACCGCCCCCTTCATCAGAAGGTTAGGAAGACATTTCCAGTGATTGGCTAGCCGACGACTGAGCAGCCAAAATTTGCTGCTCTGCTAACTTAGGTCGTAAACAAGGTCACCAACTTTCTCTCTCAATGCGGGTCTGGGAAGAGGCAAGGACTTGATGGGGAGATGCATACTAACACCTCCATCTTGACACACATTCATTCAAACACATCCATCCTCAAAGGTGTCAATATTGACACACACTCTCATACATACAATTAATGCAATAAACAAATAGCAAGGTATACACACACACAGTATGCACACAGAAGGTTTTATTGCATATACAAATTCCAATGAACTCGTGCTTTTGGGGGGGGGGGGGGAGTTGGAGATAAAGAGTTATAATAGGATGTTGAGTCCAGGGCTTTGTCTGGACTGTAGGACATGCTGAAATGAAAGTTCCCACAGATGGAGTTCAGCTTTTGATGAGTCGGGAGGTAGGGCTTTGAGGGGGGGTCAGTGTGAAGCGCTGGTTGAAGTTGGTGTTGTGGCTATGGGCATGGGCGGCTGTGGGGAATTGTGTTTCGTGGAGTTTTACTGTACTGCGGTGGTTGGCAATCCTTTCGGGGAGGAGTCTCTCTGTCTGACCAACCTAAAAGGCTGGGCAGAGTGTGCAGTTAATTTTGTAGATGGTGAGAAGACAGACAGGTTATGTTTTCCCTAATTTTGTATGTAGTGCTGTTGGTGGGGTTCTGGAAGGTGTTGGTAGGTGGGAGTATTGGGCAGACATGGCATCTGTTTCTGCCACACGGTCTGAAGCCAATTGTAGGTGGGGAGTTGGGGTGTGGGGTTTGTAGGGTCTGACCAGGATATTACGGAGATCCAAAAGCAAATAACCCGTGCCCTCTCCACCTCCCAAATAGTCAGTCCCACCCCTAACCTTCATACAGAACGTAGTCTTCCTCTACCACTACCTACTTCCCCGGACTACGTAAACTCAACTCTTTCCTCCGCCTTGCCTACACTGGACTACAATCCAACCCTGACACGAAGAACATCCTCCCAACCATACTACCCACCTGTCCAAGGGTTGCCTTTAGGCGCCCACACAACCTCCGTAATATCCTGGACAGACGTACAATATATATATATATATATATATATATATATAAATGTAACTACAGTAAAAATTAATGTCAATTTTCCATTTTCTTGGTTAAATGATTTTCCATTTTTATTTTTTTAAAATAGTATTTTTTTTCTAGACTTCTTGCATTTATCACAAGTAACTTTGATTCATCATATATGTACTTTAAAATCTAAAAATCTTTTCTTTTAATCCTACCTAACAAAGACAACATTTCAGAATATTTGGATAATTAGCGAGGTTGTAACTCAATATTTTAAGTTTAATTGATTAGCACAATTTTACAAATGGCAATGATTTCAATCTTTCCTACATTGACAAGGGAACACTAAAAATAATGATAAAATTATTATCTGGTACACAAAATACCAAATTTAATAACAAAAATATTCTCTAAAGTGTGACATTTTATTCATTCATGGTAGTCTGCAATCAAATGGAACAGATATACAGGATGTCCACTAAATGACTGTCACATTTAGAATGTAAATAATAAAAATACAATTTGAGGAAAAAATGCACAAATTGCTGCATTGTTACTAGAAAAATAATAAATTTTGAAAAAATACATTGTAATCAATTGTTCCAATTCCAAATTTCGCCACAAGATGGCATTGAATAAAAAAAATCTCTTTAACAAAGTTCTTCCGTAGAATTGTCACATACCAAAGCATAAAATCATGAGTTCTACTAAAAATAATGGCAACGTCAAGAAAGATTCACTCATTTAACAATTCCATCTCAAATTTATTTTCTATAAGTTAATTAATTCCACCAAGTGGTTAAATTTGGAACTACTTGAACAGGATTTTTTTTATTAAAATTAATTGCTTTTTTAATAACAATATGGCAATTTGCATATTTTCTTCTCAAACACTGTTTTTATTATCTACATTCCAAACAGACAGCCTCAAAAAAGTCTATAACAAGTCCAATTGTGGAAAACAACTGCAATATTTGTATTTTTTAAATGTATTTAAACCATTTGCAAGCAATTATTTGATTGAAATCTACAGATGTAAATGTTTACTTGCAATCTACTAAAGCATTTTAACTCTTGTGTATAACTTCATCTTTATTATTCATAACAAAGGAGGAGCAAGCAACAATTTAGAAAAATGAAATTAGTAGCCACATTGAAAAATAGTTCAGTAAATAATGAATTATGAAATATTAGTTACATATTAAAAGCTCATCCTAAAAATAAACCTTTACTATCTAAATGCAACAATGTAGAAGACATTTATGTGGATTGTGAAGGATGGGAAAGCAACAAATTATATGTATTGTCTACATTTCAACAATTAGAAATTTGACTCACAAAAGTAGCATAGAATATGATTGGTTAAATTTACAAAAAGAAGCATTAAACTCATATTTAAAAATGGAGAAAAAAGAAATGAAATAATGTAAAAGTCCTAAAAAAAGACTTAAAATAGCATGCCTGGTTAGGGTTTCTTATTGTGTGATTCTACTAATAAGTGAGTTTAGATGGTAGACAATACCTTATAAAATGTCCAAAGAGGAAAATTAATGCCATAGTAACAGCAGCACATAACCAAACGGCTTCTAGATAGAAAAACATGGGTTCCCCCAATCCTTCGCAACTTGTGATTGGAGGTAGATTACTTCCACGTTCAACTTGCCAACACTGTCTAGAAGGCCAATTCCATGTTTCAATTCCTATCTGATACCCTCGATAAAGAAATGCTATCAAAACCTTGAATATAGAAAAAAACTTATTGCTCCAAATCTTGCTTGAAGAATAATTTCCAAATATTAAGCAATACTTAATATAATCAACTATGAAAATTCTTCACAACAATATGATTACAAACACAGAAACATTATCAGCTGATGGGTACCAATATATTTGTTACAGTTTACTATCTAATAACAGATATTTCAAATTAGCACAATATTCTAGCATTTATTATTTAATAATCTAACATGAAATTAATTAATATTTGAGAAATAATGTAGTCAATCAAGAATTAATTTGGAAGTATCTGTACAGTGAAATAATGTCTAGCAAGTGAAAGTGTAAATACTTGATACATTGTTTCCAGTAAATGCAATACTCAAACATATTCAAAACAACTACCTTCTCATAATTGATTATTCCCATAATTAGCTAGAATTTTTTATAGATTGTATGAAATAAAATATTATATTTAGTAGAAAAGTTTCTTCATTATATTAGTAATGTCACAATTATTAATGTTCTATGGCTACTTTTTTCTTAATTTATGGTCTAATAAGAAATTTTTAATTTATGTAGAATAATATTAGTTTTGAAGCACCTAGATGCTGAATAAAAAAAAAATGCAAAAATTAAATATAATGACCAAGGTTCTCACATTTCAGTGCCTATATACAGAAAGGATAAATAACTTGTGTGTAAAATAAAGAAGAAAATCAAAATTTTTCATTCTTAAGTATTTTTTAGAGAAACTATCGGGTGTTCCATTGTCTATGGTAGACGTATTATCAGAAGGTAAAAGAAGGAAGAAAAAATAATCCATGTTTTAACAGTAAAAAATGTTGTTCATCTTCGGGGGAAAAAATTAGAGTTCTAACACACTAACAAAATTAACCTACTTGATTCAGTTTATTCCAGAGTCGGCTACCAATATTTCTTGTCTGTCTCAGGAGTTTTGGGACTTGCTGTTAGATTTATAGAGGGATGGGGTGAGAGTAGCCAGTTTTGTTTACTCAGCGTAACTTTTTGTGGAATAAGTCAACGATTTTCAAATGCCCAGAATGGTACCACTCTGATGAAATGGTCTTGATGGTTGACATAATGAATGGATTCCTTAAATTTCTTTTAAATAATTGTGGTTCAAATTCCATTATATGGAAATTAAATTTTTGTAGGATTATGCTTTCTCCCTTTATCCACCTTCTCACCACACTTCGACCATAGACAATACTACACCTGACAAATTCTTCTCTAAATATTTTGACAAACTGCAAAAAGAGAATAAGTATTTCATAAAAAATCAGTAGTTTCACTCTCACCAAACTTTATATTCAAAATGTGGTTTGCTGCAATTTTGATAAAGAATACAATCAATCTGTAACATTACAGTTATTTCTGAAATTATTAATTTTTATCTTTCTTAATCCTCATTTTTACTTAAGTAAATAATCCTCCTTTTTTCTCTGTTATGCATTACCCACTCTCCTCTATAATTATATTTATCTTGCTTATAATAAACTAAACTTTAAAATATCCTTTCACAATTTTATCCCCATCTTAAATTTGAAAGTAAAATGAGTTACACAAATCCCAAAAAGCAAAGAAGATTCAGATACAGTTTAAGAGGCCTATGGATATGCTTTTTCTGCATGAACAGAAAATATATAAGGATAACACATCCTTATCTCAGACCCACACTGGTTGCATAAAACACACATAGATTTTAATATACATACCTCAGGATACACATTGAATCTCTGTAAACAATTGATTTGCAGAGGAAATTCTGTTGAGTTATCATGAGTTATTTGATAAAATCCAGACTGAATAGTTGGTGCTTCAACCATTCTTTTGTAATATGAGTAGTACAAACCCTATAAAATAAATAAATCTATTGATACTCCCTTGTCATGCTAGTTAACCATTATTACGCTTGTTTACTTAATTTGGAAATATAATAAACAAAAGGAATATGTAACTACAAAGGGTTGCAGAATAAAATATGAAAACATTTCATACGAAAACAACAATGGCAAACTTTACTTTTTTAAGTATCACAATGTAAAATAATACTGGGACAGCTCAAGATGATGTGACACAAAGAAGCTAACATTCGATTCATTCGCCGGAATAGCATATTAATAACAACATTTGGATTTATGATAATTTTTCTTAAAAAGCAGTCATTATCATTCAATGAACATCATACAACTAATGTCATGTAACACATTCAAGAAGAGTTAAATGAAAGTTTCTCTCTTGAAGGAGCTCAGTTTTCAAATATGGATTTCAAAAAACACACAAAAGTTATGGGTCAACACATGTTAAATATATTATGCCGTGAAGTATAAACCAAATATTAACGCAGGAATAGCAAGGGCGATAGCTATTTCGGTAAAGTACAAAAGGTATATATTCAGGATTTCTCATTTACCATTTCTGTTCTAAATGTCATCTCTCGTTCCAAAGTTGAAAGATGAGAAAAATGATGCTGATTTTCAAACATGGAAGAAACATGATACCTGTGCAAAAATGCACAGCAAAGAACTGCAACAATAAGAAATGTGTGAGAAAGTTACACAAAAATAATTGACATACATATAAAATAATTAACTCAAGATAAGTAGAGCCGTCAGAATGCTCTTCCTTATCCTTTGACAAAGGGGACAAGTACATAAGTCAACCGCTGTAAATTGTAATCTCAGCAAAAAGATTTCTGGAGCTATATATAGCAGTAATAAAAATAATGACATAACATTAAAAAATACAAATTAGACTTAATATTTGATAGTTTTGACGTGAAGCGTAAGAGGATTTGAAATTGACCACAATTCTCTCTCTCTCTAGTCTGGTAATTATTTAAACGAACTGGTTGAATTATATCGCCCACATATACGTCCGCAAATAATGATTCGTGCACAACTAGAGACGTCACAGTCAGTAAAATCCTCATATATACTTTTGGGGATCATATTCCCCTTTCGCCAATTCAAACATTAAATATTTCAAATATGTTACTGGAAAAATGAAATTAATACCTAAAAACACTACTGGCATTTGTCGACTGGTTGATCCACTATTGTTTCCTTTACGAAAGAAATTATTGTCTGTAGATTGCTCATTCGATTTTCTAGATGTATGTCTGTGTCTATCAACAGAAGGCTTTATCATAGTTGAAAATTTCATACTACTTGTAGTCATTTTAATTTATTAATCAAAACTTGGTTTAGTTATGGCCGAATTCATTGTGTTTTCAATATAGTTGTCGGTTTATATTAATAACTCCATTTTTCGAATCACATCTCCTTGATCTTCGGGCACATGAAACTCGACAATGTTGCCAACATGGTAGAAGAAGATGGGTGACGCATTGAATTTGTTGCGCAGTGCAAGCCAATCACAGCATCGGCCATACTGGAAAGCGGCAATTCAAACGTTCCTTGCTCAATGCTTTTATTATACAGCTGAAGGCGTGCTTTTGGTTTCTTACAATGCATCAAGCTGAGTGCACTAGTCTTTCTGTATACTCACTTAAATTTAATTGAATGACTGAGAACAAATAAATTATTAAAATTAACCTTCTAATATATGAATTAATTTTTGGTTTATAATGAGTATCAAATATATAATTTTTAAACATGTATTTAATTGTAAATAATTGTAAAAAAACACAAAGAATGGGACAAAGTCCGACAAGAAATAATTTTATAAATTAATTAATTACATGATCTGACTAAATGTTATAAATAAAACACAAGGAGTGGCAAAAATTCAGAAAAAAAAAGAAAACATGTCGTCCCCTAGCTTTAGGGTCCTCCCCACTTCTTTAAATAAAATACAAATATTTCTTGTTGCTTCTGCAACGTCCGGTATTATTTTAATTAAAGAACTGAGGGGACGAAATGTTTTCTTTTTTTCTTCATTTGTGAGTTTTGGCCACCAACTTGTTTTTCTTATTCTTCCTTCAGAAATTAGACGCAAAGTCAATGTTGCTGCTCTTGCCTCTACATTCTTCCTAAAACAAAACTTCAAACTAAAAATTCAAACTGTTTTTGAATTTCAAAGTGTATTTTGAATTTTCAATACGCGTGCAGTTTGGTATAGTGTGCGATTGGAGTAAGTGAATATTTGTTGTGAACAGCGGCCAGAATTTTGGTTCATAAAGCATTTAGGATAGAGTTCGTTTGTTGCACCTAATCACCTATAAATTTTTAGGTTAACTTTCCAAAAATAATTGTTGTCCAACATTAACTGGAAAAAAAAATAAGCAAAAGAATTATGTATAGCTATAAACATACTACTGTCACACATAATGAAAAATAATTCATTTCATTTTGTTCACTAATTGACAACTTTAAGAGGAATAAAACAACAAGTAATAGAAACCGACCCAATTAAACACTTAGAGGAATAAAACAACAAGTAATAGAAACCGACCCAATTAAACACTGAAAAGCAGCTTCAAAGAACATGTGCTGTTTTTATTATTGCTTGATTTCTGCAGTAATAATATAAAGCAATATAACTAAACAACTGTTTTCATTTTTATGTTTCTATAGTACAGGAGCGTGATACTGAATTTGACTTTTTCAGGAACTCTTCCTCGTTACGTCTATTCTATCACAAATACAAAGTGATTAGTTCCTGTTTATGGACATTATGTGTACGCGAAATCTCAAAGGGGAAAAATATTCAACTTGATATTAACAATATATTGACACTATGCATCATCAACATTCCAACCTGACGTAGTTGCAAAGAAATGGCAGAGAAGTATAAACATGCATCAGAGTTCTCTGCCCGTTATGTAGTGAGGGCAGCACTTGTACAGAATTGTCAGCGAAGAAGCGGGCAGTTATGTAAACGGTAGGCAGTGCACAGCCAACCCAACTTGGACGAACATCACTGGCCGTCCTAGACGCTGCCCACGATTGTCAAATCGACTGTGAACAGTGACGAGTGAGTTCTGAGTACAAGTGAATTTCGATCGGGCGAAGGTAAACAGTTTGTTTTCAATTCGCGTATTGTTTGGGTTAGTGTGCGATTGGGTGAATGAATATTTGTTGTGAACGATGGTGAGTGTTCGGTTCATCGAGCCTATAAATTTTTAGGTTAACTTTTCATCATTATAATAACTAGATAAGAGTTAATTAAAAAAGTAATTATTGTCCAGCCCTCGAACGACACAAACATTAACTGGCAAAGAGAATACACGAAAGAATGATATGAAGTGATTGAAATGTGAACTTTTGAAACATGTTTTGTAAAGTATTAATTAAGTAACTCATTGTCATCGCGGAGAATGGGAAATATAATTTTGTTACTCGTAAAATACAAATAAATTCCTTTGCATTTATCTCAGAATTGCATTACTAAGATGATTTTACTATTGAATTTATTTATTCAGTTATTAACAAAAAAGTTATATTGAAAGTGCTGACTTATGAAAATTGAATGTAGTCCTTGTTACATGTTTTGTGAGGATTTCAAGTTCAAGAGACTTTTTCCAAATTGGAACAATATTTTCAATCTCTGAAAGCAATCGCTGCTCTCATTCCATCATGTCACATGACAAAATGGACTTTGATGGCAGGAGTCAGGAGAAAACGACGTTTTGCTTCCCATAAAGTACACCGTGGCGAGAAAGCGCCGTTCGAGGAAATTGTCGTTTAGGAAAAACTGATGGTTCCAAAGTGGTATGAAATTATTGATAGACGATGCCAATCGTGTTCAATTCTGGTGTCTTAAGATGGAAATGGAAAAGCAAAATATTTAACATTATTAACGTGACTTTTGTTTCAGTTTGTGCATGGTCTAAAATTTATGTTGATAAGATTCCCATTTTATTTACTTTCAATCACTTTATCTTCTTTCCAGATGCTACTTGTCAAGCAACAGACACAGATTTACCATTTCGCTGCCAGAAAAAATCCTAGAAACTTCTCTCGCACAATGAAGGATATTTAGGTGAGTCGGGTGACTTTAATTATCATCAAATCATTTTTTATGCAAGAATAGATTCCAGCCCGTTTTTTCTTCTGCCGTTCTCAAGCTGAAGATTCTATTTTTTTCTCACTGTTAACAAGTTGGGCTTGTGTGGTGAATGTTTGTTTTTTATTTTTGCAGGACTTGCACCTGCTACCACTCTTCAGGAAAGGAAGAAAGCATTCCAGAGGAAGAAACCATCCGTCTGGGGTGAGCGTGCTTTCACTCTCTTAAGTTTACTTGCCTTGTGCATTTTCAAAAAATTAATTGATATATTATTGTTTCTTAAATACCTAAAAACGTTCATAAATAATGCATTTGAATCTTGTGGCATTTTTTTTGTGTCACTGTAACATACTTTTTTTTTCTGTGTACAAACGATAACTTCAATTTTTGTCTGCATAGTAACATTAAAAAGATTTAATTTTATTCGCTGTTAATGGTAGTAATATACAAATGCAAATTAACTTTTTTGACTGAAGATGAGTTTAGCTGCAGCGGTGACATCGCCACCTAGGTCAAAATTCTAAATAAAAAAACATCCCTTCATTTTTTGGTATTTATTAATTTCGTTATTTATAATTCAGCGTCGGATTCACCTTCAATTTGAAAGGGAATAAGGAAATAAAGTAATATATATTTTCATCCGCTTGCCTTTGTAGACCGCGTCGTCGCCGCCGCTGCTGAACTCGTCTGGTTCCACATTTCGGTGACGCTTTGTATCTTTTAATTTCTTGCCAGTCTCTTGTCTTCAATTTTATAAGAATAGTTTCTTTCCCGCCATGTTTTTTTTTGTTGTCATTTTGATTCAATTACCGAGACTGTCACCTGCTTTGAGCTAACTAGATTTAATATATTCTTCTGCATACTCCCCGCTTACCATCTTCTATAACATCACAAAGAAGGCAGTTTCTCCTTAAAATGTGTCCGATTCATTTTGCTTCTCTCCGCATAATTGATCTTTTCTTGTAACTTCCTTGTTTGTCACCATGTGATGGCAACTAACTTTTTCATCCGGCACCACATTTCATTTTCTCCAATAAATTGTAACAAATATAGCATTTTATGAGTTCCTTCCTTAATTCTGTATTCATTGTACTGTTCAGAAGTGGTCACTTCTTAAGGAACGCTCTCTTGGCCACGGTAATACACGCTGTTATTTCTATCGTCAAGTAGACGTCCTTTGGCCCTTCAGACGTTTCATACATTCTCTGGATAAATTTGGTCAATTTCTGCACACCGATTTCTCCCCTTTCCTTTATTAGGTCTACAGGAATGCGGTCCTCGCCCACGCCCCTATTTCTCTTCCGTTTCACTTCGCTCCCGAGCGTGTGAAGTACTTCCTCTCCTCCATTTGCCGGTTCTTCCTTTTCCAACTTTATTTGTCGAAGTCGGTCTTTTTACCGCAGAGAATTCTTCTTTGACCCTGGAACCCCCTTTCCAGATATTTAAACGGGTTTAATTCTCGTCCCATTCCGTTTCCTGTCTTTCGGGACGTGAAGTCGTATCTACCTCTTCCCCGATATCGTCACAAATTTCACGTATCGGTTACACTTCTCGGCGCTTTGGGTTCTCGCCTTTTTACCAATTTTACTTTATAAAGAGTCCAGAAAAGCATTCTTTAGATTCTTCCTCGACATTTCCTTTTTGTTAAATGAAATTTTCAGAAAATTGTCACTCCAAACACTCTTATGTAATTGTTCCCTCGTCACTTTTTATTCTTTCTAAATTCTGTTTGACCCTTTTTTAGTATTATCAAACCGCTTTCTTAATATCTCTTAAGAAAAACATAGTTACCGTTTTCTCTCTCTCATTTCTGAAACTTTCTTTCTTCACTGCTTAAGTCCGGTTCTTATTACTTACTGTAATTTCCATTCATTCCTCACCTTATGGCCGTTTGGGACAGTTTTCACTTTTACCAGGTCAAAAAACTTGTCTGCGAGCATCTGTTATGATATAAGTAAAGTAACTGAGCTTTTTTGCTACTATTCTTTCCCTTTGCTGATAACATTTCTTCTCCGCTTTAAAAATCTTTCTGTCTGACCCGTCTTCCGTGAACGGATCGCCGCCTCGGAGATTCTAAAATTGACCACCGGGTGACTCGTATCTGGAACGAGCGATTCCTCATCCCGTTGAATAAATTAGTTCGCATCTCTCGACGCGTTATCGACCTCGGCACCATTTTTGATATGTCACGAATCAGTTTTTGGCCCGTGTAAAGTCTCTCGGATATTCTATAGTCGTCGTAGAATCACAATTTTCTAAACATTGGAGCCAGCTTCCTCCTTCGTGGCATACTCATTTAGGATTGTAGTCCCTGCTTTTTTTTTTATAACATTTGTAAGGTGTTTGTTTCTTTAGACAAATTTTCAAACCATAGTTTGCAGGAATTCCAGAAATAAACTGTCACTCATTTTCAAATATCACCTCTTCCTTCTGCATGCTAGGAATTGATATGCTCCTGTCTTGCTGTTACAACTATCTTTTAATAACATGTTTATTGGCCATTCTTCTCTTTCATGGAACAACCATAGTAGCCATGTTAATGTTGTAAAATTGTGGTGGTTCCGAGTGTCCCAAAATAAACCATCTTGAAATCGAGTCTCCTCCCGCCACCATAATCTTCGGAAATAAACTATCTCCAGCTTTCGGCACTATAATGCTTTTCACGTTCTTTCCATATTGCGGAGTTTACGTTTGAACCTCTGCCTATACTTCTGGCAAGCTGTAAATCAATATCCTTTCATTTGCAGCATATCTTTCAATACATGTTCATTGTCCTCTTTCAAGGAACAACCGAAGTAGTCACGGTGGTTACAGTAAAGTTTCAGAAATGAGCTGCGACGTGTCTGCTGCCTTCTCATGTGGTTTCCAGAGTCCAAAAATAAACTATCTCCAAAGTATCCAATAAGGACAGTCTGTTTCCCTTGACCACTTTGATTCTCAGATATAAACTATCTCCAGCTTTTAACACCGCGAAGATTTTGAACATGTGTTTTTATTTAAAGTTTCTTTGATGTTTTAACTTGTTCTTTTTTTGCAGACCCACCTTCGAGGAGCCTGCAGACGGGGGGGCTTCCAAACCCACCGCCCGCTCGCTCCTCGAAACGCTGCACCGGGAAGCTGCGGAATCTGAAAAGCCTCGACGCCGGACAGAAAAGCTTTTTTATCGTGTTGGACTTAGGGCGATTTTTGCAGTCCCCTGTCGCGGGGCGCTGCAGCCGTGTTGCTTTTGCCAGCTAAAGCTGGTTTTATTTTTAAAATAAATGAAAGGATTTAAAAGTGGAAGTTGTTAAAGACAAATTATTTATACATATGTAAACTGCTCTTTATTTCAATCTAATCACCACAGCAAACATTAGGTTAGCAATAAATCAACAATTCAAGATTCACACATTTAATTTACCTTCAAAATCAATATTAAACACATTGTAGTGTGTTACAAATGAATTTTTGTAACCCACTGAAGGAAAAACACAAAGTAAAGATACAATTCAAACACTAAGCTTAGTTAACAAAATTTTGTACAAGTCCAGAATACTCTGCAACAAGCTTCATCAAAGCTCCACAGCAACAAGGAATCCCTCCTGCAAAAAGAAAAATATTTTAAACACTAAACTTGCAGAGAATGTATTAGTCTGAAGTTAAATCAAATTAATTGATTTGCCAGGTACAAAATTTATTAATGTGTAAAACACTTATATTAATGTAGTTTTCTGTAATAAAGAAAATATTTGATAACTTTCAACAAGCAATCACCTACATCTCAAAGGAATTGGAAACTCCATACAATAAAATCTACAAGTTTTTAAAAATTATGTAATGCCCATTAAATTGATTGACAATAGAAAAACATTTACTCTTAAGGTATAGTCAGGTCTTGCAACAAAGCTTACAAAATTAATATCTTTCAAGTTTGATTCAAAGCCTTACCACATCATGAGCAACCGTTCCTTCACCCCAACCAGATTGTCTCCTCAACTGAAAGGGAAAAGATACACATTAATCACTTTACAATTACCTTCAAACTCGAGAAGATATCAAGAGTAGATTAATATGGAAGGAACGACCCGAGCGATTGAGAGGAAACTTCAGGAAGCAGATTCTGGATAAAGAAGAAAAGGGGAAAGACGGAAGGAATCGCGACGGAAGAGACGAACCAAGATCCGGGGGACAAAATTTTAAGATCGAGAGTTCGATTGTAAAGCGTCAGGAATTTCTAAGATGATTGCTGTTCAGCAGTTTGCAAAATCTACAAAACGGGAAGAATACCACATTTTATTAAAAGCACATTATACCCATACCAAAATAGTATCTGATGAAACAAGAAGAATGCAAGTTAGCAGATCAGTTTGGGTTTGAGAAGAGCAAAATTTCAGAAGATAGGGTAACAAAAAAAAGGCCTACATTCAAGGCATTTGTAAATGTAGAAAAAATCTGATAATTGGAGTTGGAACTGTGTTAAGGATTAATAAGAGGACAGGAATAAAATATCAAGAAAGAAGACTGGTACATTACCTCTACAGTCCACTATAATTAGAACTGAACATGGAGAAAAGACAAGGATGCAGTCTGTCACCCACGCTGTTTACAGCAGGCAATTCACATTTTTAAAACGGTATATGAAAAACGAATTATAAAGCAATGAGCAAAAATAAAAACTACACTTTGAAATAAATAAATGGCGTTAACGTGGTCCCGGAGAAAGAGTTCAACATGAGGTAATGGAGTGTAGGAATGACAAAGGCTGTTCAATGGGGAAGGAAGTGATAGAAATCTGCTACCGGGGATGGTGAAGACGCAAATAGGCAATATTAGGAAATGTTCACGCGGGAGTCGCGGAAAGGGAAGGAACGGAATCCCCGACAAGGAATAGGGAAAGGGAAAGGCTTTGACAGAGACAGGGTCTCGTAAAATTAGCATCGGAGGGAAGTGTGCACGGTAAGAAAAGAGGGAGGCAAGGATGGAATACGCTAAGCACTATTGGGAGGAAGCGGGAGGTGCTAGGCCAAAACTAAACAATGTGCAGCTTCATACGAGGCTATTTACATTCACACAATATACTTCCAGAATATTAATTAGCACCTTTATCTGCACACACAACCGATTTGAAGGAAACTAATTAAGACAATCTATATACACCTGAATAATAGGAGAAAAAATAAGCGGCTACAGTTTATCGTGATATATTGAAGTGATGCTATTGTGAAAGCAATGACAACTAGTAGAAGCATCACCATTGTACGGCAGAGGGGAACAGGTGGGCGATTCACACATCAGCTTGCAGATCAAATTTCATTCCAGACACTAGAAATTTAAACATTCTTCGTTTCTTTGATAAATACTTTATTTCCAAAGCTAGTCAAGCTTAGTACCTCCATCAAAGCTTATCAAGAGATTTACTCATCGTAGGTAAATATTTATTATTGGGAAAAAATCAATGCAAATTATAAATATTTGAATCAAGAAATACGAAAAAATAAATTGTACAGATTTATGTAAATTAAAAGGAATTTGAAATACGCTAATTGTGTTACAATTCAAACAACCCGAGAAAAGTACAAATTGAGCAACAAACTTACTAAAAACGTCCGTGTGAATTTGTGACTCATTTGCGGCAAATTATTATTTTCTATCTTTCTTCAAACTGCTAACGTTCGCTACAAATTGAAAACTTATAAATATCCACTACTTACAATAATTTAATTGTAACAGAAAGAAACCAAAATTATTTTTCTAGGCAGAATTTTAAGGAAGCTTCTCCCCGCCTTTCTCTCTTTTTCTTCAACCCCTGTAACGACAAAATTGGTTTGTTAATAGACGCCACATAAATTTCTTAATAATGATAAAATGTACTTTCAAATAAAGCACTTTATTTGGCTCCATAAAAGAATCCAAGGTCAATGAATATAATGTCTTAACATATTTGATAAAGCACCGAAACATTTTTTTCTAGCAAGACCAGGATCACGTCGTACAGTTAAATTTACATTCGCCTCGCTTCGATCGCCTAAAGTTCGCCACGTTCAAAACTTATAAACGTTTAAGATTATATTTTTATGCAGCCGTGCTCCTTCCAGTTAAATCTATCACGATGATGAATGAATTAACTATTCTTTTTGCCAATGGCAGCCACGACTCGTACAACGGTCTCAATTTAAATCACTTTATATGTAATTGTGAACATAATGATCTATATAAATACAAAAGTAAAAGTGAAAGATTTCTTCAGAGTCGAATCAATTCAGAAAGTTTCCAACTATCCTCATACGTGACATTTGTGGACGAGTCACTCTACAACGACAGGGCACGTGGAAAGAGGATTTAGAAATGTACAGTTGCGAAGTTTCCGAATTGACATGATTAACAGCCAACAACCACACCCTGTAAGCTGAACCAAGCCTCGGGAGAAACTCGAACAACCAACCACACGCTGCCAATATAGAAACCTCAAATATGGACTAACAAAGTATAAAATAGACATAATGGCGAGAGATTAGGTGGAAAGGCGCGGAAGTATTACAATCGAACGGTTAACTGTATAGCCTCATTGAGCAAATATGGATAAAAGAACGAATGGCAGGTGAATGGCCGACTGCAAAGGGTTCGGAACTAAAATTTGTAAACTGGAGGAATTTCTTTACTCGGAGTGGCATATGATAAAGATTCTTACAAAAATGATCGCGGAGGAAGATCTACAGCTGACGGAGCAAATATAATGGGAAAATGCTATGCAGATTCACCGGAAGTTTATCGATTATAAATGTGGATATACCCGTTTGACACACAATTAGTTTGATAAAGATGACTCGATGGCGGTAACGGAATAAATATAGACAATTTCAAATAAAAAGTTTCATCGCAACCTCAAACTTCGCAAAGAGGCTCGCGTCAACAATTTCGGAAAGAACCCGATTCTACTAAAATAACGGAAATAGGGACTTCAGTTTTCCAATACAAAACTCGAAAACAAAAAATTGTACTTGCGTGGATTCCGTATAACAAAATAAAGCGCTCCATTTCGTATCCCACAAAGAAATAGTCGAGGGCAAGCGTTAATATGTCGACGGATTCAACATACTATTTGAGAAACTAGGCACCAATATTTACTTTCCCTGAAAAGTGGGGCAAAGCGTGTCAAATCGCGATTGCCCAAGTAACGGATGTCAAGTCTTTTTGCGGTTAAATAAGCACCGCGCAGGCAAATAAAACATTTCGAATGAAGTCTCGCAAAAGGCTCGGTTCGAAGCACAATTTTGTATAAAAATGTAATACGTACACGGCAGAAGTCGGGACCTACCTTTCTACTCTCCGACCCGACACGACGGCGACTGACCACTGGCCACTGGGCAAGAGGCCGACGAAAGGTTTTGCCAACATCGGAGCGGCAGCGCTCCATCGTGCTGTTGCTCTGTTGCAAAGCATGTTTGTGTATATTTCCTTAAATTTAATCCGATGATTATCAATAAACGATAAATTATTAAAAATATCCTTCAAATATAACAATTTTTTGGTTTACACATCTCAATTTTGCCAAAAAAAAAAACAGCCGAGTAGTCTAAACACGTACCAGAGTTCACTGCCCGTTCCTTGGAGAGGGCAGCACTTCCACACAGTTGTCGGTGAACAAGTAGGCAAGATGTAAACGGCTGGCAGTGCACAGCCAACGGGGCAGTGTTGTCACGGTAGCACCGTCTCGATACCGATTTCGAAACACGCTCAATATTTTTAATATTCCCGTTTGAATTGATTCTTTTGCCTTATAGATTTGTAAATACTAATATATGGGGTAAATAAATAATCCATTTGCTGCTTTAACCTGACGGCCTACGAGCGCCACCAGTTGGATTACGTCCGTGATAGCGTCCACAAACTATTCTTCAGGATACGGACGTCATTTCAAAGTTAAACCTGTATAAAATATGGACTTCAAGTAGAATCACTAACCATAGTGATTTTATGTTTTCATGTTTACGGTGCCTTTCAACTCCCGCGGTCCGTTGAAGTAATTTTTAAACATTTCTCAAATATAAGTGGAATCCATTCTAGCGCGGACATTGGGATTGAGTTTTCAATGTGTAATTGAAGTGCATTATCAGCATACTTTAACCTCCCGCAGTTTGAATGTTATATAATATTCAGTCAGGTACGTGGCGTATTGTATTGCAGCCATACATTCTTAAATAGCCGCATAGAATTATAAAAGTATTTTCACCGGTCCATGGAACTGGAGATATTCGATAGTTACATATTACTGTCGTAGATCGTTTTGGACAAAGTTTCATTCTCGTTCTCGTGCAAGGGACAAAAGCTTCGTCTCCAACAATCGCATATGGAATAACGATATTTGTTAAGGCAGCGCTTTTGGGCCCGGGACATTGAACGCATATTTTTAACCTTATCCTAACTTCTAGGAAAAGAAATTCTGAAATACCGAGGATTGTTTACGTCTGCGAACTTCCTGCATCTTATAGGATCAGATTACTGTTAATATCGTGGTGTAAGGCGCTATTTCTGATATGTTTCATGTGCTTATTGTTCTAAAAATTATTAATAAGCGTGCTTTTGAATCAGAAGTGACTCTAATTCGGAAATTACTACAATAAAATCGACAGAAGTCCGCACTTGGTAAGTAACGAGGGTTTGAAGAATTGAACCTGCGTAACTAATACCGATAGGTAAACTTTCAGGTCTTTGGGCCAACGTATACTTGGTATTTCTTCCCACCTCCATTTATACTATCAATGATTGCTCCATTCGTCAAGACTCGTTCCTTTTTGGAACGATTATTAAATTTTCGATAATATTTCCCTCGTGTGAAGTGAACTTAACTATGTAAATAAAACGGAAATTTATCTTTTTTTTAATGAATTGGGCAATTTAAAAGCTAAAACTAACGTTAATAATGTAAATAATTTTAGAAATTTAGTAAAATATACAATATTTGCATTTAAAAATCAGTTTAAAATATCCCAGAATTGTACTAGTGATATTTACTCTATTTTTCAAGACTCGATATTTTTTGCAATAATAGTTCAATTATCTACATTTTTTCCGATGTGAAATGAACATATCTGTATAAATAATACGGATAAATATAGTTTTTTAATGAAATGTCCAATGTCGTAGTAATAGTTAATTTCAGTTCAGATCTGTATTCCTAATATAATTTAATAATAATAATAAAATTAACAATAAAACATTTAAAAGCTTCGCGATAATATATATATATATATATACACATAATACATATGTTGCGCTTAAATTCATTAAAGTATATATTCTTTGGTATCATTTTTCTTGTATTTATTCGTAGAATAGATATATAAAAATATTTTAAAGTAAAATGTCATAAAATATCTCTTACTACCTGCTGTTTGACAGGGGAGGGGATGGCCGGCCGTCACGCTCCCGGCGCCTCTATTCTATCTGTTTTAGTATACTCTTTGGTCTAGGGGGTATGTGGCCAGTCATGCCTGGCACACTGAGCCAGTGCTGTCGTGGTAGCACTGACGTGTGTTTATACGCCACTGACAATACTGCACCTCTTTTTCTGGCAGTCATTCATCCATTAATATATTTTCAAAGTTCATTAAAGATAAACGAGATTCTGATTTTTTTCCACGCTAATTTTAAGCCTCGCAAGAAGCTGTCGAAATTAATCGTTGCCAATGTCTGAAATTCTTTTAAACACGGTCTCATTCGATAAACGAATTTTACGAAATTCAGCGGCACGCCGTAAAAGCTGTTCTCCAATATAAATTCTTTCTTCGTTTTCGTATCAAGTTTGAAATTTCATAACAAGCCAATAAACATTTCTTATTGAAAAGATGCACTTTATTTTATGTTTTCAGAATATTTTTTTTACTTCCAGCGAGTGTAGCGTGGCTAGTTGTAATTTCGACGGTTTGACGCTTCCCGTAACGGAACCTTCGTTACACCAGCTGTTCTTTATAGTTGTGTATATTGCGTACCGAAGATATAACGAGTCATATAAATATTGTGTTAGAAATCACATTTGAGGTACTGCAAGTTTGTAGCGAGACTGCAAGTCTTCTCAGCCCCATATTTATTTTGCCATTCATCCGCGATCGTTAAATGATAAAGGAAAATTAATTTTAATCCAATTTGAATTATCGTGTTCTAATCAAAACGATAAGAATACCGACCGCAAACTGCACGCCACGTACACAGAGATGGGAGGACTTGGTTCACTTAACGAGGGGAAGGGAGATAGAAAATGCTAGCCAACTTTCATAACTGAATAAATATTTTATTTAAGCGATTCATACAAATACAAATACTACAACGTAACAAGTACTTGATTTTTAGTTCATTAACAATTATATTTTATGATTGTTTAATACTATTGTAAATGTGGAAATAATTAAGACCATAACTTTGAAATACCTCAACTTTGTAATATCGCTTGCCGGAATAAATGCTCGACACTACACTTGAAATCAAGCCGATTGCGTGGATTCCATTTCCCATTTATTACACTCTATGGCAATGACGGTCTTAAATTTTAAACACACAGAAATGTAATTAATAGATTAGGGACCAGTATATACACTTATTTCTTGAAAGCTCAAAGGAAACAATTCTTGTGTTTGAAGGATAGAGACATGAGATTCTTAAAAGGCAAGAAAATTATTAGCAGTAGTTGTTTATTAGATTCTGTAAATAATTACACTTATCGACATGTTCGTTTACTAGATTCAAACAATTGATGTCACATATAAAAATATTTAACTCGCATCACCGATGTAAATTGATACAAATTTCTTCTATAGCAATTTTCAGGAATAAATCATGTGGAAGGGAAATTTGTTAATTAGAATGGAAGTAAGGAATTATTTTTGTCAGTTTAAGCTAGAAATGGCTTAATAGGCCACATTTTAAGACACGAGGGTCTGTTAAAATTAGCAGCAGAGGGAAGTGTGTGGGGTAAGAACAGAGGAAATCAATGTTTTATGCCATATTTATGTAAATCAAATATGCACCTGAAAATTTAAACTGTAAGCTCATAAAATTGTTATCTGTAAATTTGTATCGATGGTACGGCGAATTAATCGCATACGAACCTTGTCGCCATAATCCTCGCCACAAAAATAATTTATCCGAATTTATTTAGAAGAGTTTTAATCGCAAACTGAGAAAATTTACGTTTCCGCCGCGGCTCTCCGCTACGCCGAACCATGTCCCTGAAGTTTCGTGTTATTTTTCCGAATAATTAACCGCTTTAATCGGCAGACCGGTGACGGGTAGTGCAAACGGTCTTCGGTACGTAACAAATTTGAGAACGGTTTCTTTTTAATTTTAAGAACCTCGATACTCGTAGTGTTTAAATTGTGTGAATTCCTGCTTCGATTAAAGGCTTTTAATGTGGCACCCAGCAGCGCATTCAACCATCCCTCTCCGCCAAACTGTATCCTTCCTATGATTATTGACACATGAACACATACAAGTGCCAATATGTGTTTTCTCTCCCTAAAATTATAGTTATTTAAATTTTTAAATGGACATAAAATTGGAACTATCTGGACAAAACCGGTGCACATTCGATTTACATAAATATGGTATTGAAATATTTCCATACTCTTTGCAATAAAACTATCTGAGCTCACTTTTGTGAAATCACATTGCCAAACCTACCTACATTATTTGAGATGTTATATTGCTATTCAGAACTATACATAATGGTGTCAATCATAGGTTTAATAAAATATTAACCCTTCAAAATGTTCAACAAACTGAATGTACCAAGTGATATAAATTTTAATGAATTGTAGTTTAGTCAATAAATACATTTGTGTTTAGATACATAACTAAATCCTAGAGATTACAGGCCATCATCAGAATCTGAATCGTCACTATTTTCACGAATGCCGGCGCGTCTCTGAAATGATACCTTTTCCTTCTTCTGTTTATCAGGAGGAACAAGCATATCACCATTATATTCTATCGCTCCAGATTGTGCAATTCGCCACTCCAGCATTTCTGTCGAGAAATCGTCACAATTTCCTACATCCGTAAAACCGACTATATAGTCCTTCGTCTTTCTATCGATGACTGCCGCAATCGTAGGAATAACTTTTATACGAAGCCGTTCTGGAAATAAAAGTTAATTAGAGCAAACATTAAAGTGAAATTTAAGGAAGATATTGCTAATTGAAAATAATCAAAGATAAAAACTTGCACAAATATATTTGTAACTTTATAATACTGAAAATATGTGCTGTAAATTGTATAAATGCAATATCATTAACTTATCAAATCATATAAAATTCTCTCTATCAAAACAAAAGCTCTTGTGTGGTGTATTATCAGATGGATTCGTTAATCTGTGACAATTCTATAAGAAAGGTCTATATTTTTATAAATCATGATACTTGTTTTAATCAGATCATAAAATATATCATATTTTGTGTTCTCATGTAGTTAGAGACGATGATTTCATTTTGAATACGAGATATTTACCTGTCAGGAATGGACATCGGAGAACATTTATCTTGCAAAATTTAGCCTCGAGGTGTTGCTTAGCTAAAATATTTAAATGGTGATCCACTATCTTGCATCTAGGACTATCATCTTTATAAAAGTGGCACACAATATTCTTAGATTTCTTCGCAATGTTAAAAAATTCAGATTCTTCTGCCAATTCCTCATATTCTCCATGCCCCTTTGAAAAATATATTAAAATTCATAGTTTAACATATTTATTTCAACATGTTTACAATGTAATAATCTTTATAATTACCTGAAGATATATTGTCTAATAAATATACAGACTGAATGAACCCCGGTAATGATTTGTACACCTTATCTGATATTATAACATATTTACTATACTTTATGAAGACAGGTTAGCAAACAGATTTGCTGGAGAATCAGGGCAACATAAAATAAATATCAGAGTGTAGTTTATATTGGAAGAAAAAAAATCAATACAAATAGTTGAATGATTATAAACATTATGTACAGCTTAAAAGCACAGAACACTGTCATATACAAGTTATTAAAAGCAACAAGTAAAAATTTTTAAGTGAAGCAATTGCATTAATCTGACTTGCAACAAGAAATTTGCTATATTTTTAATTGTAAGTACCTACAACATACCAAGTTTATTTATTTATATTCAACTATGTATATATAATTATATATTTTTCTTGTAGAAAGAAGTTGTAAGTCCTGAAAGTTGGCAATTCTTTGTGTTTTATTTACAAAGTTTTAGGACTACAGCTATACCACTAAGACAAAGTATTCCATTTTGCTGGGTTGACATATATCATTAAATTAAAATTATTAGTTTGGCATATTAGCATGAATGAACCATCATATATATATATTTGATGAGGCAATTCTATGTAACTTCATTAAAATATTGGAAGGCATAAAATTTGAAGCTGAAGAAAATAAATCACTCAATAGAGCTTAAAATACAAAATTGTCAGGCTTCCAACTGTGTGAAGAAACAGTATTTCCACGATGTTTCTGCAGCTGTCATCGCTACCATCTTCTGGCGAATTAAATTGTATTTACTTCATTCAAATGAAACAATACAATAGGAATGTCCATTACTATATAACCATGTCACAAATCTATACAGTCTATAGCCGATGCCACACAATGTGATGAACATTTGAGACAAATATCGATGGCTGGTAGTGGCAAGTGCCTAGCTACACGGTGCAGTGAATGTTTGATCCGATACATTTGTTGCGAATGTTGGTTAACTTCTCTCTTAACCCCTTTGGTGGTAACTAAATTTTCCCTAGACAACAAGTTCACCATAGAAATCGTCCAGGGTAGAACATTTTGGGCAGTGGGGCAAGGCCCTGACCTTTTCCAGGTGAACCACTTAAGAGGTTAAGTGGGAACGTTATATGCAAGTTAATGTAAGGGAATATTTTTTATTATTTATGTAATTTCATTTCCCCTATTACCTATTTAAGTGTGCAATTACAATCAAAAAAATAATTTTATTTAGTAGAAAAATAAATAAAACCCATTATTTTATAACCTTCAGAGAAGTTCAGAAATACAATAAACCAATAGGTAAATATATTGCTGTGGTGGTTAAACAGCTGCCAGGTGAAAAGCTACTACTGGTAAGTCACACTGAATCACTATAAATGCACAATGAAATAACACCGACCATTGCCATTCAGTAATTTGTGGGGCTAAAGGGGAATATGATCCCCTAAATGTATACATCAGGATTTTCCCTTCATTGTACATGTGTTAACAGACTGTGATGTCTCTAATTGTGCACCAGTCACGAGTTAGGGGCGTATATGTGGGGGACATTACTCCACCAGTTCCGATAATTGATATGGACTGGTTCCATTTGTGGTCTTTAAGAGACTAAAGCTTTAGGAACTGAACAAGAATAACTGAAACATGTAAAACAAAACAAATTTTAGACCAAGACTAGTTTAAGACACACATGCAACTCCAAAAACTTCCAAAATTCAAACACCGGACCTATATTTCAGGTAAAGCAATAAATCTATCTCACTTTACCATCCATATCAATTAACTTTAACATATCACATTGTTAACCAGGTGTGTGCTACACTACAGCTCCAAGTCCATAAAAAATTAATATGGCCATAGTCCTTTCAAATGAAAGCTGCGACTTTGCAAGTGAGCGAGAGGAGATTTGTTTGAAGTGGAGGTAGAGCGTATGAAAATTGGTCTTTAGCCCAATTAATAAAAAATAATTTAGTTATTTCAGCAGTGAAAATGGCTTATGACATCTCTGGAACTTCCAGGTGGTCAACTTGCAAATAGTAAGCAATAGAAGACGGTAGTCTTTCTTTCTTTCTTAAATGACTTGGACACACAAATATCTAATCAATATCATTTAAAATTTACATAAACAACTGTGACTACATGAAGAGAACTATAAGATATATACTAGTGTAGTTTTGAATGTTTCATATTTGCATATTAAGAAAGCAAGGAGTATATTTACCAAGGCTTGCCACTCCTTCTTCTGTCGTTCTTGTTTCTTTAATTGGTTTAACCTAGCTTCCCGTAATTTGTCAATATCTTCGCAAACCGAATCCAATCGCGACAGTTGCTGATCGACGCAACGTTCGACAGTTTCAGCCACTTTCAACATGTCGACGGGATCGTTCAGAACGCTGGCCATGATCGTACGTAAAACCTGCAACTGTTAAAAAAATCAGTTAAAGAGGAAAGTTATCCCCCGAACTCGATACGTCGAGATCAAGCCCCTCCCGACTTCGTAATTAATTTATAGCCTTCAACGTCGACACTTTTGTAATATAGCGAAAGTTTTCCCTTCCTTTCACGTAGATCTTTAAAACCCGTCGATTAAAATTTTCTAATCGAGTAGCAGTTTTCCCTTCCTTTCGCAACACCAATCGGAGGATAAATCTCCGCCGGTTCCAAAAAATCAAACCCGTTAAAATATGAGCGATATACAAACAAGTTCGCTCTTCTGGCACGACTTGATATAGCGTCGTCTGAGATAATTAAATTTGACACCAGTTTTATATCGTTGACCACGATTAGATAAAAGCATTTGATTTTATTTTTCAATGTTTCATTATGTTAACAACTACCCAGAATTTAATTAAACTGTCAGCTGATATTCATAGGTGGAAAAACTAATATTAAGGAATTAACTCACAGTAATTCTCTCTCTTCACATGTTCATTAAACGAGGAATAATAAAAGCGGGTGTTATATGTATATATAACTTCTAATTAATATGGTATAAAATTATATAAACCTACAAAAAACATATATTCAATGTATATTTGTGGCGAACACTCACAGCACGAGATTCAGTAGTCTCTAGGATAGCAAGGCAAAGAAATACGTTCAGTTTACTGAAAATAAAATTTCTCGCAAGTGAAGGAGGCGGTTAAAACTGTGGTCAGACTTTGTCGGTACAAATGATTCGATATTCACCTAAGGGGAATAATTTGACAGAAAACATCGGATCAAATTTTCCTCACTCCCAAAAGCTAAACTTCTATAAAATTCGTAACAACTTTGCAACGAGTCTTTATTTGAAAGGTTATTAATACGAAAATGTTTTTATTTAACAATATTCGAGAATGGTTTAACACACGAAAACATATAGCACATGTGTGAAGAGTAATTGTTATTGAACTATTTACAAAATTTACCACACAAGATAACAGCATCAAGTGTCAATCGGTCAACAATTCCAAATATACTTACACCGTAACGAATCAACTGTTAAGTTGCAAGGCAAATGAGCAGAGATTGTAACGGAACGCCCTAATATTCAGCGTTCCATAAAAGGTGCGAACAATTTCAAAGAGGACAGAGCCACATAAGATGCTTTCCGTGAACACAACGTCATTGGTTGGCAACGTGAGCCAATCTGAAGCAAGAGCGCGAAAATTAAATTGGAAACAACGTCCATATTCCTGGAATGCATGCGTACGAATCTATGCTAAAATCATTTGGTCTGTAAATGCATGTCATTGCCAAAGAGTATGTTAAATAAATAGAGAGGCAATGTCACCCCCACTCCTGTAGCTGTAACTAACTCCGTAAAAGCCCGTGTAAAAACGGTGCATTTTGAATCTGCTAAAATCCTCCTCGAAGCGGTAAAAGACAAATTAAAGTGGATTTCTTCTTTACGGCAGATATTAGTATTTTAAATATGCATTTTAAATATGTTAGTCAGACTTTATGAAGACAGGTTAGCAAACAGATTTGCTGGAGAATCAGGGCAACATATTATAAATATCAGTGTAGGGACTGCTTCCGGTTTTAAATTTCGACTACTCTCTGTGTGCAATTCAGTAGTTTTTGACGCAATGGAATTTCGAAACTCCGGAAAAGTGCAGGAACACACGTGGGCTGAAAATAGCCAATTATGAATATACTTAATGATAAGTATACAAGTATATTTCTACGTGATTACAGTTTCTACTTATAGTTCTTTACACGAATCATATCTTTTCTACGGCAAACATTGATCCATGTTCCACATAAATTAGCATCTTCACTTTTTCTGTTACAATTTTTGCAACCAAAAACAGCGCATGACGGCATTATCGGTCTTCTTTAAATACAAATGCACATCATATTCGACTTAAAACAGTTTCCTTCAACCAACAGACAACCGATACTACAAAAAATCCCAAAGGAAAATGTTGGGAGCATTTGACACGGCGACGATGGCGAGCAGCTTCCAATTACTCGATTTAATAACCAGTTGTTATGCATGTCGGAGATTTGGTATCTCCGTGTAAGCCTACAATCTTAATGGAGTCCAAGCTACCGTCGGACAATCGTTACGTGGCATCATTTACTTGACTTTTAGCCGTTTCTGAATTGTGTTTAGGTGTGCATGTAATGTCGTCTACGAAAGTAGAAAAGCGGTTGTGTACGGAACACTGGTCAGGATACCAGGTCGGAACAAGTTTCTTTGTATTTCCTATGATTCGAGGAAGAGAGTTGTTTAATCGGTAGAACGAGCCTCGACATTAACGGTAGACCTTGTTGAAGGCTTGGGAGGAATCCGGGAAAAGTGTTCGATTCTCCCATGTTGGTGTTCAGGTATCAGTTATCGCTCGCACGATATCGGCTTCATTCTTGACAATAATATTTTTTCCAGGATTTTAGTTAGTACAGAGATGAGCCTTAACCTATCAGACTCCATGCAGCGTTTTTTTTATTTGCTGTCCGCTATTCACAGGCACGTGGATTTTTTTAGGGTTTCTAGTTGGAATTTTATGAATTTTAAACGAATCATTCTCGATTCTTATCAATTAGAAATACAAAACAACCGAAATGATTATAGGTAATCTAAACGTACACATTTTTTTCAGTTAGAGCATCACGTCAAGTAATCTTAATATTTGAACAACGATATCCAGTCATATCACGAGTCCACTTTAGATATCATTCGGATATTTCTTTACATAGCTGTTCTGCGAAAAAGTATTCATCTTGAAATTTAGATACCACACGCAAATCAACACCTCGATACAGAAACATTTCTGTTGAATAAATAATTTGATGGAATAATGTATTGTCTTATCAGAACAATGACTGATTTACCATTTCTCAGACTGACATCATATTCTTAGAGATTGCCCAATCGACTACAAAAAAAATTCAACAAAACAATCCTTTTTTGATAAAAAAAATACCGTTTTCATCGCGTATTATACGAATAATTTATATTTGCCCAATCTTTAATTTATTATAATATTTGCAGTACATGTGCTGGAATAATTATTGTACTGTATGACGGGAAAAAATTCTCAGACATGTTCAATGCTGACCGCCTCAGAACGTAACATTACGAAAATGTAAACATGTTTGTGTGTTTTTGCAGATATTTACACCGGGGCTGATACAATAAATTTACTGAAACTATGTTTCATTACGCACAAACACGAAAAGAACTGTGCAATAACATGCCGAAAGGCAAGATAAGATTTTAAATGCGTGTGCTATGAAAGAAACTATATCGAAATGCTGCAGTTTCCAGAGTGAAAAGGCTTGGGCTTGCATCCCGGATGATGTGACGCGCAAGGGAGGCGCGGAATGTAACTGCGCAATGGCTCACCTTTATACTTACACCGTGCTCGAACAAACTCTTGGTAAATAAAGTCACCCTCAAACCCACACGGACTTTGCGGGACGTCATAGAACGCTTCGTATGATTACAAATGCACCTTGTTATGTACCAAATAGAGTCTCACTGAACAATCTGTGCATCCAAACAGTGAGAATCGAAATTGAAAACCATACGAAAAGCCTAATGACGGACTAAGAGGCCATCCAAATCAACTTGTAGATATTATATGTTAGCCTAGGAGACTGCAGATCTACTGACATATCTTTTGACTAAAACCACCAGCCATCAACCTCATCGATGCAGACCAAGATGCAGATACTTCGCGGGTATCGTTGTTTTGAATTAGATAGAGTTCGCATTTGCCATTAGAAATCTAAATTGCTTCTTAATTCACCCCACCGAGAACCATGATTTAAAAGTGTCACGAAAATTAATTGTTTTAATAATGTTTTCTTTGAAAATTTGTAAATACCATTTATGCTCTTGCTAAAACATTTTATTTATATTAAACTCAGAATTCTAAAGTTAAATTAGTCTTTTATTTTTAATGATAAATTACGTTAATTCATTATTAAATTCAATTAAATTCACCACCCCACTCAGTAATTCACCATAATGTAGCTGTGTTCAAGTTCCCTAACGACATTAATTACGTTAGCATTTGTTAATTAAAAATTTAATGAAAATAATAACCATCGTATATGTTTGTATATTGTATTATGTAAACCACGAGGGAAAAATGAACTTTCAAGCTTAATTAGAAGATAATTTCTCGTGATACATAGTACGCTATACTTTATCGATGAATTGCCTGTGAAAACAAAATATGACAAACCGTATTTCGCTTTTCTCGGGCCGCAATTGATTTTGTAGGGCGGTATAGGAAAGATACAAGTTTTATCTGTATTGCAAGTGACCTTGAGATAGAGGCTGCGTGTTACAACTCAGCCAGTTAAACTACTATTCTTCCTACACACAAATTAAAAGTAGAAACATTTCTAAGCCAGATTATATAAATTGCAGCATTTGCCAGTATCTTCATCGTACTCCTGCCAAGTTTCTAATAGCCATAACAACAGCCGTCGATTTATTACATTTGAAATTATAATAATGTACGCCACAGTTGAAGAAGAATTTTCATTCAATAACTTTGTTAATAGCACACGTTTCGTAGCAGCTAGCAGCTAGCAGCTAGCAGCTTCCGGTGAAGTTAAATGACTCAGTCCGGAAAAGGAAAACGATAATGCTCGCTGTCTTTAACTTGTATCTCATGTTGCCACCAGCAGATGATTCACTTACTTCTTATACGAAAAAGCAAGATTCGGTGGAATAGCAAATTCAAACATGAAAAAGCGAAAGAACCAATTCAACGACCAGTTACAGAAAGAATGATTTCTGATTTGAAGGAGTACAAATCAATAATTTCCCGTTGCAATTCAGTATTCGTTGTAACATTCCTTTCCTTTCAGATATGAATACATTATTTGCTTACAAATTAATTGCAATGGAACAGGAAAAACATTTGAGTGTTCATAATTTATATTGGACCCTTTATTATTTATTATGTACATCAATGCTCTACATCCGTAAAAAAACTATCATATGCAGGTGACACAAAACTACAACTATGAAAGATTGTAAATAAACTTAAATACATGTAAAAACAGAGTCTTACAATATTTTAATGATAACAGATTGAAGGTGAACATAGACTTTAATACAAGGAGAGCTTGAAATAATGCAAATCAGATAAGACTAGGAAATTAACGTATAAAACAAGAATCTGTTAAATTTTTAGGATCAATCCTTGACGGTACACTGAGCTGGGATACACATCTGTAACAAATTAACCAAAACAGTTTTTTTTTATGAAGAGACTAAATGCTTGTGTAATAATAGTGCACTTAAGATAACTTTTGTGTTTATACTAAGCTATGGTATAAAAGTCTGGGGTAACACTACAAAACACAATATAAACAAATTATTAATAATTCAAAAAAAGATAATTTAGATGTGTAGCAAAGTTGAAACCAAATCAGTCATGCAGAAAATATTTTGCGCAACTAGAAATATTAACCTTAATCACTGGAAAACCTTGAAATAGAAACATTCATGAACATGACACAGCAAACAAATGTAAACTACAAAACTACATGTGGTACCAATTTGGACAAGATGTCTGGTAAAGGACCTGGGATAAAACTGGTCAACACTTTGCTCCTTTCAGCTACACCTAAGCCAGTTAAAATGCAAATTAAAAAACTGTCTGACTCAAAACCCATTCTATTCAATCAATGAATACTACAATCATACAGATGGAAATAAAATAATTTTACAAATATTCCTATTTTAAAAATGTTTACTTTTATTTTTAGACCTTGTAGTTTTTGTAAATATGCCATAAGTTTAGAAATTGCATCGTTCAACTTTTTAGGTATAGGGCTGGCCTAGCATGTAGGCAAACCAGCATTTTCCGCAAGATTCTAATACTTATGTATCAAACAATTGATGTTGGAAATAAAAGCATATTCTATTGTATTCAAATAAATTGATGACTTCGAAGAAATGTAGCACTTTCTCTAGGATCGTGAATGACGTGTTTATTTCTCGTATGACAGTCATTTTGTGTCGTGTCTGTTGCATTCGGAAAAGATATATTGTATTGAAAGTTGTTTTTCCCCACATTCACTTTGTCGGGAAGCAGAGTTGATCGCGGTCGCTTTTCTGAATTCCCCGTATAAATTTATATTTGTACATTACATATTTGAAAATACTTATTGTAAATAAATAATCCACTTTAATTTCTCTCTCGTTGCTTTATCGTATCGAGCTACAAACGAGTCGATACATTCTCTCCTGCCTCAAATATTACACCAATCTACAAGAATGGCTCTCCATAAGGAAACCTACTTGTACAAATAACACAAACAAAACCAATAAATTTTTAGTCCTAAATGAAGGTGTTAAATTGACATGGAAAGAGGAAACAAGTTGAGGTGAAGACAAGAGAAAATCACGGTTATCTGTGGACGATAAGATCCCGATATACAAAGCTGTCATCAAACCAATATGGGCCTATGATATTGAGTTATATATTAATTATTGAAAGGTACCAATCCAATATCTGTCAAATTGTAAACTCCTCACGGTTCATAATTGACTACAGACTTAAAAGTTCTAACGTTAAAGGAAGTAAATAAGCACGACGCAGGTCTGCACAACCATCCAAACCCGCTACTAGATAGGCTTTTACAACTAGTCATCAATAAAAGATATGGCTTAATTAAGTATTTTAAGTTGTAGTAATCAGTTTATTTAAATTCTATAATTAGTAACCGTCAGCATTTTAGCACATAGACTTGTACATTATTCTGATCGCTAAGTAAATTATTAATTAAAGAAGAAAGCAAATTGAACAAAAGTTTCGTCAACAATCTAATTAATCGTAGGTTTAAGTCTTATGTAGATAACTCAAATGTTTACCGCTTGAATGTTTCTTCTCTCAATCTCGTAAGTAAAACGATTTTTGACTGACTGAACCTCACCCAGACAGACAAGGGAAACGGCGAAAAGTTCATCCCTAATAACTCCAGATTTGGAGGAATGGCGAACGCTCCTCAAATGTGGTACGTACTACAACTTTTATCAATACATTATTCGGGATGTCGCGTGGCAAAGACAAGGACGAGTCTACCAAAGGCGCACATTTAAGAGAATTTTCCACGTTCAGAAGTGCTTCACGTATATTAGATTCTATTAAGGAAATGACCTCAGCCAAGTGTTGCGACTCGTATTCTTGATATCAGAACGTTTAAGAGTGGAAAGCATCGTTACAGGGACTTGCGGTCATATGACTGAATCATTCATCATCACGTGTGATTTTTTTTCGATCGTCGCGCTCCGGTTCCAAGGACTGACGTTGATTCATCTTTCGGAAATGATCATTATGTCGCTTCAAATTTAGCGCTCGTGTTACCTTTGGTTGTATCGTCAAACACCAAATACCGGTTTTATAACGAATCGTAACATAGATTTGATGTGACAACGATTTTCAGGTTAAAGACATTAGGTTATAGATAATAAGCGGTACAGTTAGTTCGGCCGGTTGACGAGAGAGCGGAAAACGGCGCTAAACCAGTCGCTGGCTCAGCCTCAGCATCAGTACTACTGGGAGCGTGCCAAGTGTCATCGATCATCATGAGTCGCTCGGCTTGTGCGGCGTTCTTGCTCATAACAACTTTTTCCTTCGCAAGCAGTGATTTTATTAGGTAAAGTCTCGACATATTTTACAGTTTCAAGTTTAACGTGTATGGTGTCAGGCCACTTCCGTGCCTTCCCGTGCCCTGTTTTATGTTGCTTGCTTATGGGAGTGTATATATATATATATATATATATATATATATATATATATATATATATATACACACTTTGTAACAAATACAATTGCATAATTAGTATAGAATCATAATATTTAACAATAATTGCCCAAAGAGTTACGTGAAAACAAGTGATTGATGAACAAATATATCCAGAATGCACTACGCGGGGATTTACCTGTTGTATTGGTTCGATATTCGATACGAGATGAAATATGGTAATAAATTGAACTTTAGCACCAGCTCCGAGGAAAAAAATTTATTTTTTGCTAGTAATGTGATTGCAGAAGCAACTATTGTCCGGTGTAAAATTAAACAATAGTTCTACGTAAGGAAATGCGATTCAAAGACGGGGAGAAGACTGATGCCTTCGTCTTCAAAAAGTAAAGGCCGTATGGAACGTGAATCAGGCGAGACCGGACAGACACTTTCTTGCATCGTGATAATTTCCATCATAGATGCTGTCATTTTGGTAAATCGCGCCACGGACAACTAAATTACCTAATTTTATATCATTGTAACAATTGTCGGTTTATATTTTTAAATGAGATAAATATATTCAATGGGCTACTAAATGCATCTATTTTCTTTGTAGAACATCACAAAAAACAAAATAAAAATTATTCTCATAAAATGTACTTTAAACAGAAGACCAAAAACATAACATAACATAAATAAAAAAATACCCCTCAAAATAATTCTAAAATTACAAAAAAATTCTGTTAGATTATTGTTCCGGTGTTCAACAAATGGGATTACAATCCACAAATTTCGCACATCATCTTGCTGTGAATAACAGTTTTCAAATGCACAAGAAATCATTGCTAGATGTTCTGAAATTATATTTAACAAATCGTCACACTTATACTTTTCTCTTCAACGAGTCGACTTAATCCCATAAATTATAATAGTCAAGGCTATTTCCTTCTGGAATTAAATTCATTAGTTGAATAGTGAAAATATGTCCTACAAATTAGACGGTTTCGCAATCCAAGCGTCGTTATGGAAACTATGGCAATATCGGATTTTTTAGAAAGTAAAATTGCTTCTCCTTCAGTTTGTAATTCGTAAAGACTTTGTAATATTACACTCCTCGACAACCGTAGCACTTCCGCATCAGATAGCAAATTTATTTTATCGAATGAATGTATGAAACCGGGAAAATTACTACAACTTTTATAAAGTGAAAATTATGCCTAAACAATGAAATCCATTAGATTATGTTAAACGGAAAAGCCTTGAATTTATAAATGAAAGATCTTTTGAGAATTTTTAGGGAACTTCATATTTAGTAATGTTAAGAATCTTGAAATGCAAGAAGGAGAAAATTTAATGAAACCGTGTTTGGTAGACGTATGTTCTGCAGATGGTACGTCACGGGACCCAAACTTTCGTCTATTATTGGGGAGGACAACCTATTTAAAACAAATGTTTTTGCACTAATGTTTGAAATTTAATTGTTAATTACAGCTGTAATGTTAATTAAAAAGGAATAATTAAATAGGTAAGGAAAAAATATGTATCTACCACTTTATATTTTATCTTACATTAAATTATCCCAAAATACATTGCATAGGAGCTAAATTATTTTAATTACTTTTGTACTTCAAAGAGTATATTAATAAAGTTTGATTTCTCTGTTTTACTCAGCAAACCTGTTTTTCAATGTGAATCTGTATATTTACCTTGCAAGTCTCTCGGAATCTTTGTTATTCAGAAAGAAGTTATAATTCTTGGCCATATTTTGCACTCTACCTCATCATCATCCTCAGATGCTCCAGTGGTATCCTGATGAATGAAATTGAATACATGCAGGTTTATTTCTTAACGGATAAATATTAATTGATCTCGACATTCTTGCAACGTTGACACTAAAAAATTGGCTACTAGATCCTCAAGTTCTTTTCCCATATTTCAGTAGTTGTACTTTCAGTTGCCACTTTGCTTGTACTAAAAAATCCTGCCTTCTTAAAACTGACGTAATCCAGGAAATTGCATCCAAAACAGATACACATTTAACCAACTCTTTGCAAGATTACCAGGAGTTAGTCTGAGAAAGCAGCTTTCTGTATTTTACTTTAAAGCTGCTGATAATTCTTTGATCATGTGGCTGTAACGTCTCATTTTGCTGTCTAATTCCACCAACCCATCGTTCATATCTCGGTGGCCATCCACATTTTCATATTTGACTTGAACGAAATGTCAAGTTTTCGAAGATCGATTTATTGAGACGCTGGGTTTCTTAGCTTTTACGATAACAACTCTTATTTTGAAATCTCCCAGCATTTTGCAACACAATATAATAGTGACCTATTCTTTTGAAATTTTCTGACCACTACATTAGGTCTTAACCAGAAGAAAATGGCAAAAGAGCACAGGCCAGTCTTGCATTGAAAATGTCCCTGCCGTCATACCTTTTGCACAAAATTTAAGCTTTTCAATACAACTTTCTACTTAATGTGACTTTACTGATATTTCTTTGCCACAAATCTGTTTAAAAGATGTGTCATGATGCGACCGGAATTTTTCCAACCATCCGTTTGAGGCTTGTTTCTAATCCCTGAATTTCACCAACTTCTCTGGCTTTTTCGTGGAGCATAACACCACTTACAGGAATGTTCTTTACACGAGCAGGATGAAACCATTTTATCAACACTTTGTCATTTCGCTTGTTTCAGTTTTCTGCAACTTCAAATTTTTGTTTGAATTCATGACACATTGCTTTTTTAACTTGCAAAAGTTTAGCAATCTGCGTTTTACCAACATGGAAACATTTGGAAAGGGCATGAATGCTTAGCTTTTCCTCTTCAGCAATGTAAAAAAATGTCAATTTTTTCTTTAAAATTCAACCTAATTATGAAATTTTTGCCGCTATTCAGAGTGTTGGCTATCGAGAGGGAACGAGATGGATTGTCCCATGTAAAAGGACTTGGACTTGTAAAACTATCTGTTAATTAGAGGTGTCCACTATTCGCGAGTGTCCGTTCGAATATTCAGGGTGTTAAATGATGGTAGTGACTATTGAAACAAGAAAACTAATCTAATAAACATGGGTCTGGAAACACACGCTGTTTGATATCTGTAGATTTGTCAACCTGACATTACTTGCCATAGGAGGTGCATAATCCTAATCTCTAGTAGACCGAAAGCTTTCCCGGCTTTCCACCCAGGTGAGCTCGTCGACGGCTCGTGACGTTTCGACGGCATTCCTAGCGAACATCTTCACCAGGAGGAGGTAGGATATATGGCCCTGATAACTTATCAGCAAGAATGCCTATCCATTCATTGATGGAGAAGTGATGTTGATGCCTTCTGCAATTGCATGGAGATTTTCATCAGCCCACATAGGCCGGTTATGAAAGTTCACAATGCTGTCTCTTGCGAATCCTGCCTCGTAGGTAAATAAAATCTTTGATGAAAAAGGTGTATCTGCAGCTCACTTCTACAAGAGCCATTGACAGAACTGCAATTTGCAACTGTGGTCTTGTGGCCTTAGTGCCTGGACACACTGAAGAACAACTCAGACGACAAGAGATGACTTATGGGTAGTGGTTTCAGGTCAGTGTAACATATGCTCCTCCATCTCAAGTGTGTGGACTGACCGAGGCCTTCCACCGTTTGCCTTGTAGGATGCTAGAGGTCCTGTGTCCTTTAGTCATACCTACAACTAAATGTCTTCAGTCACTATGGAGAGGAGTACAGATCTCAAAAAGTATGTTTTTCAGGATCAATGTTTATTGAACTTTTTTTTCTTGTTTTAATAATTACTGCCACCTCTCAAAATATTTGACTCTTTCTTTTAACACGTTGTGTTATGATTCTCTCTGACCAGATATCTATTCTGTTTAAACTAATATCAAAGTACAATAATAATAAAGGGGACTGTAAATTAGTTCTGAATCAGTTTCCATTTTAATAAATAGATAAATTAAATTCAAAATTATTGCCTATTACTCATTAGGAAGATTGTGCTTCAGCTTTTCCTGACTTCAACAAGATACACTTCTACATATATGTTATCCACTTAAATTTACTTGATGAAGTCTACAAATATGGATGAAACTATATGAATATATCAATTAAATATTAATTAAAATTGTTTTCTGACTTATTGGCTGAATTTTATTATTTATTTTGATAACTTTTTAATAGCTTGACTTTTTTAATATCTAAATTTGCACTTAATTGTATACAAGTTCAAAGAATTTATTTAAATTTATCTATCCTACCCAACTTTATAATTTGCTATAATTTTCTAACTAAATGAATATTTTGTTATAGTATACCATTGAAACATATGAAATCACCTTTCGAGAAAATGGCAGAAGTAAATACTGGTTTTGAACAATTAATTCAACTGGAAAACATTATAAAACCGAATCCGAATATCACAAATGAAACACTTGCTTTATTCAAGTATCTGGATGTGAGTAGGCCTATATCTGTAATTTACAGTTACTTTGTATTTAATGGATGTAAGTAGTTGTTGTTGATTTTCTAAATAAGCATAACCTTGGATCTAATTAGATAATAGTGGCTGTGTTGTTTGTGGAGATTTAAAAGTAATTTATGATGATATTAATTTTCTCATTTCATCAAATCAAGCCCTGGACACAGATGGGCTGATTTTACCCAATTTATTTTTGAATAACTATAATCCATGATTCTTGCAGTCTGAATTTTATGGAGAGATTAAAATTGGAAGTCCTGCTCAATCAATGAAATTAATTTTTGACACTGCTTGGGCAAACACATGGATAATGAGTTCGCAGTGTTCAATGTTTAACCCAGCATGCTGTACGTGAATAATACACAAAAATGTATAATAATGTTATTACATTTATAATAAATTATGAGTAATTTAGAGCTTGTATTACCAATTTTTTTAGGGTTGCATAATAAATATAATGCGAAAAAATCTTCAAGTTATACCAAAGATGGAACTCCATTTAATGTTCCTCTAGGAGTGACAAATTTGACAGGATACTTATCAAAAGACAAAATGATTGTAAGTGTTGAATTATGCTGGGATTATAAGAAGAACTTAAAAATAAGTCTGTATTATTTATGTATTTATTTTTAAAGCTGAGTTGATAATATTTCTCATGCAAAGTTGTGGCTTGTGATTGCAATCATGTGGTCTCCTTCCTTTTGTTAAGTTGGATACCATTTTCAGAGAAGTTTTATTCACCTAAATTTTGACAATAAATATAAGTTCTTTATAAACAATGATTATTTTTAAGTTAGCAAATAATTCTTTTCTGGGTAATATTTTGATAAACAGTTCTCTGTTTAAGATTTCAAACTGTCTAGATCGAAACCAAAGAACCGTTTGTTCAATATATTTGTATGTTTTCATCGATGTGCAGAATGGTAGTTTATTGACAAAATTGGTATTTCCATTGAACTAATAATTGAAATTTCTTGTATGCAGATTGGACAATTAACATTAATGAATGAGACTTTTGCAGAAGTGGTAAACCCACCGCTTTCGTATCTTTTCTCTCAAGCAGATGGCATTCTCGGGTTGGCTTTTAGTAATTATGCTGTAGACAATGTGGAACCTGTATTTTACAGCCTGTGGAGAGAAAGACTGATAAATAAGCCCATATTTTCTTTTTATATTAACAGGTAATAGATATTATGCTTATTCAATTGCTAACTTATTAGAGTATCCTTATTAAATTTAATACTACAATACCAATTTTTGTGATATTAAGAAATTTCAAATAAATAATTTGTCATCAGATATGAACATGTGAAATTATGTTTGTTTTTAAACATCCCCTTCACTATTTTATTGAAACAATACTATTCCTGTTTGAAATTGTGAAAAAAACTATCACTGTACAGTTTGATTGCCTTTTCTGTTCTTGCTGTGGTGAGATGAAATTCTCACTTGGGATCAAGATATCATTATTTAATTTTTGTCTACCTACATTTGTCAAATTTTATTTCCAATATATATATTTTTTCATTTTAGGGACAAAACTACAAATAGAGGAGGGAATTTATACTTAGGATACAGTGACCTTGCACAAAAACATTACAAGAACAACACTTTCACTTACATGAGTGTTACTAAAAAAGCATACTGGCAGTTCCAAATGGAAAGGTTAGTACATAGAGAATATATGAATGGCAAATTCAATGTGTATGTTATGTTTGTTAAGATCTTTTATTTACTGTTTCTGGAAGCATTTATTTTAGTTCATTGTAAATATGTGAAATTCTTGCTTAAATTGTGGCAATTGATGGTTATTTGTGCTCATGTTACATGAGTTCTGCAATGTAACCTTTCTGTGCAAATAATTTTAATTATTATCTAACTTTATATTATTTTAATTTTTTATAAAATTTTATAACTCAGTCTGATTATAACATGGCTTACTGGAAAACCCGATGTTGACGTGGGTTGATTTTGAATTTGTGAAGAATTTCTGTTCTTTTGTAAGAACAAAATTAAGAAATAATTTTCCTGACTATGATTTTCATTAGGTTTTGTATTTAAATTGTAATAATCATTTTTCTCTATGAAAGCATTTTAATGCTTATAAGTTCAATATAAATAGCAACAGGTATAGTATTCAAGTTATTAAAACAGCTATGATAAAATAATTTTGATATATTTATTGGATTTATGATTTTTTAGGATTGATGTTGAAATAGGGAAGAAATTAACAACATTTTGTGCTACTGGTTGTGATGCAGTAATTGATACAAGCACTACAAGTATTTATGGACCCAAAGCTGAGATTGATAAATTAAATGATTTAATCTCTGCTAAAGAATTTATTTTAAATCGCTACAGAGTAAGTTTACAATTTGCATCAAAGTGCTCTCAAACAACTTGCTATTTAAACACAACAAAAACCATTCCAGTGGACACGTGTTGTACTGAACTTTTTTTTTATTGTCTACATATGGGGAATACATTACTGAAATTATGCCCTCTGTTTTTGAAACACACAATGAAACTCCTGTTTAAGGTTCCTGCTTTTAAGGAATTCCTGCTTGTAATGAAAACATTCTCAAGTCCCAGCGAAACTACCATATACTTAATGTAAATTTTTACCGCTTTTAACAAATCCCGGAATAACAAAATTCCTGCTTTTAAGGAATTGTTTTAAATGAATTTCCTCTAATTAAACCCTTTTTAAGGAATAATCTAGCATTCAATTTTGACTTCCCTTCTAATTTGGCTTAAAATTTGTGTGGATGGTTTGACCGCTTTAAAAACCGACACAACCTCTCATACAACAAATTTTTGGAGAAAGTGCACAAGTTGATAGCATGTTGTCCAGTTTTGGAAATATGCTACATTATCTCATCTAATTAAGGATTACAAGCCTATCGACACGTTTATTGTGGAGACAGGAATTTCAGTCAAATTGAATAGTTTTCGAGGGGACAACCGTTGTGCAGGAAAACGTTGCAAAGAATGATAAATTGTGTGGTTGTGTCAAAGAAATTTGGCCGCACTGTTTCGGATGGGACACCCTATGTGTGTGTGTCTATATATATAACTAATAAGGACAGGAAAGAATCTTACTTGAAGTGTACAGGTGGTGGCGCTGATCCCTTCATTTAGAAAAACATTCCGAGCGGTGGCCACTTCGCAACACAAAAATATAATTAAGATTTGATGTAAAAGAACAATGTAAATTATGCTTATATAATTGTTCTGAAGCATGATGGTATTTAATTAATTTAATAAAATTTATGTTATTATTCTTTAAAACAGTTTTTTTTCTCTACAGGTTGAGTGTAATCTTATACACAAACTTCCCCCAGTGCACTTTGTGATGCAAGGAAAAAATTTTACTCTGAAGGGTACCGACTACGTGCAAGAGGCAAGTTCTGTATTGGGATAGTTTTTAATAATAGTTAATAATACAGGGTATCCATAAAAGATTATCCCAGTTTTAATAGTACACTATAAGAATTGATTTTAGAATATTTACAGGAAATCGTACATAAAATGGAAGGTAAACGAACCTAGTTTCTCTTTCAAATGTTCAATATGTGCAACTTTCAGGTGAATAACAAACACCCAACCTAAATCCAATTCTTCTCTCACTTTGTTTAAAGTCCAGAGTAATGGAAGCTTTAGCATCTGTCTCAACTATGGCAAATCAAAAAATACAGTAGCGGAACAAAGACGATCCCTTGTAAAGTCCCAAAGGAAAAAGATGGCGTGGCATAATGCCATGTTGTTATACACATAATCCTTAACAAATATAATTTGCCAAGTTGTTAAACTGTTGATTATTTTGCAGATAACCTGGGGTGGATTCAGTGTATGCCTGTCAGGATTTATTGGCCAAAATGATGACATCTGGTATTTGGGTGCTTCATTTGTAGGACAATATTTCACCGAATTTGATCTTGGAAATTCAAGGATTGGATTTGTTAAATCAGTATCAACATAGAAGTGAGATGTTTAATGTAACAACATTTGTAGATGAAAATTTTTTATTCATTTTTCTGTTTGATATATTTTTATACATATAATAAAAAGTAATCACAGACACCATGGATTAAGAATTTATTGTAAGGTATTTATCAGCCCTCATCCAGACAGTTTTCTCATTGTCTTTCCAATTTTAATTAACTAAATACAAGTTAGTTTACAAGCAGATAAGAACTTGTGCTTTGTGTCAATTTTTTGAGAAAAAGTATAGTAAGAAAGTTTATTAAAAGTGGAAGGAGTGAAAATCTGATGTTTCAACACGTAAATAATTGGTTGTCTTAAGGAAGTAAGGCGTATCGGTTTAGAACTTAGGGATGCGATTCTGCAACGCTTCTACTTGGTTCGGCCTAGCCCACAGATGACTTGCGGATGGCTATCTCCGTCAGAGTGATAGCCCACTTAGGACAATAATAATAATAATCATATTCCGTAGATCCTGTAAAGACACAACTGAAATGTGGGCTAGTTGTGAATGTTTGATACCCTCAGTTACTACTTGACCAAAGATTCATTATTATTTATCTTACTTTAAGTTCTGTACTAAAATAGCAATGATTGTACCATTAAAAATATTTTGTGCGACGTTTGAAATAGTTTTTTTAAAATTTACAACTCCGTTAGACGGTTTGATAAGGGCCGCAGTTTTTCTTGGCTTCGTCTTCGATACACCGCAATGTTTAAGCGGTTTGAAGAAGATATTACTTATCAAGTAATTATAAGTTAGATAAAATTTAAGGAAAGACTAACAGCTAGTGGTAGTAGTCTGTTATTAATAGAATACCGCAATCATACCTAAAGATAATTTTCACAGGATTCTAGATAATTGTACCACGTATCGAATTTTTTCTATCAATTACATTTTTTAAGTTACGTGCTACATAATTCCATGCAGCGATAACAATTTTTCAATATTTTGTGCCAAATTAGCCAACCTGTAATATGCAGAATTTTTAATTCTGTCTGACAATTTGTAATTTTTAAAAGCAGAAAAATTTAGCAGCAAGATGATATGTCTACACCGTTGACAACAGTCGTTTATAGATATATTTAGTATATGCTTCATTACTTCGTGTTCAAAGGAAGTCTTCCGAATAGGCGCAGGCCTCGGAACCTCGAGCCTCATAATCTCACTATCTAGTTCAAAGAATATTATGAAGTCATAAATAAATGAAAGGGGCCTCTCATATACAAATACTTAAAACTATACCGTACAAAAAACAATGTGACCTAAAACATTTCATAATACCGATATAAATATGGCCACAATAATAACTCCCGCGGCAAAGTGGCGAGACTCGTGTAATGACAAACGACGATGACTTTCAAGAATACATTGCAGACCGCCTTTAGATTCTGTTCATCGTTTGACAAACAGATTCTAAAATAATAGAAAAGAAAATATAATTTTACAGCGGTTTATTTATAGAAACTTTCAAGTAATTGCACAATAAATAAATATTCTGTCTATTAAGTATGAATAAATAAAAAATATAGCCAACATGTTGAGAGGTGTGTTTGAAATAATAATTGAAATGTAATTAAAAAAACTAATTGGGGTTTTTATTTACACAATCTTGACAAAAAATATTTACAAAATTACAGAAAGATTCGTCGGCTACTCGGAGAAACAAAACAATCTTTTAAATCTAGGGTTAAATACCCTCCCTTGGCGTACCTTGTTCATGGCCTGGATGTCGTGGACGCTTTTTTCATCATCTAATCCGTTTCCTTCTATCGCAGAAACCAGAATGACATTCCTCGCGGCACCACCTCTGTGACGAATATCGAAATATTCAACTTTTCGGTCGATCTTCACCAGACCACGAAATGCCATCGGTTGGTTTACAAACATTTCGATGTTTACTAGTTTCCCACGAAAATGTAATGCGGGAAAACGGAGGTCCAAATAAAATCCCTATCAATGAATCCTCGTCCTCCCTCTTTCGTTCACTTCCCTCTAATGCTAATTTTACAAAACTCTCTTAGTAAAGGTCCTCCATATTGTTCGCTCTTCCCCTATTCTGTTCGGAACTTCTTCATTTGTGATTCTATCCAAACATCTGATTTTCAGCATTTTCCTACAGCACCACATTTCAAAGGATTCTATTCTTTTCCTTTCCGCAACTCCTATCGTCCACGTTTCGCACCTGTAATTGTGACTTTTGGGTGGGATTAATTTACTTTAATTAATTTATAATATGATACTGACGTGGAATATAAAAAAAGGAAATAAAAGTTTAAGGTTAATTCCAAGCTTTAATCTTAATAAAACATCATAGTTCTTTACAAGTTTTAGATAATACAAACAAAATAAAATAAAAAGACAATTCATTAGCATTTGACTTCATCTCACGGTTTCACTGTGGGCTGCACGAAAAGCATTAATTTGTTCCCTAATGGTAATATGGGTACGATACCGAGAAAATGCATGTTTCTTTATGCTGATTTATGACGGTTGAGTGGTGGCTGCTTTTTCCTGGCATCATCTCCCGATCTCCCGACAATCTAATGTTTCTTCCTTCCAAAATTTCCTCCCTACACCATCTTCAGCCACCAATCAGATGTCTTCTATCGGCTTGCAGTTGGACAGTTACAGCCGATAGGAGGGCGTAAATACAGCAAATGTTACGCATCTTGCCGTGACCTTCCGTCTTTCCAGCCACTTCCGGTAGCCGTTCATTCCCAATTTTCTATGGATGGCCGACGCTTCTCGTTAGAAAAGCAAGGGAAGGTTTATTGTTCACGGAAAGTGCCCTGCGACCTCCCACATTCACAAACTGGCAAGAAACAGATGAGCTTCATTTTATGTCTATTACACACCTATATAACACCACGCTCCATACCAACATTTTTAGCAACGATTTCCTAATATTCACACTTATACTACCCGTAAGTAAATTCCTCTTCCCTGTCTGTGCTGTTGCTATGAAATCCTAATCTAACAGCCTTTTTTATTCCACTGTTTCCCATACTACACTCCATTACCTTGGTTTTCCCTCTATTAATCCTCATGTTGTACTCCTGTTTCTCCTGGACCCCGTTCATGCCATTTATTATGGTTTCCAAGTCTTCTTCTGACTCCCCTGATACTACAATATCATCGGCAAAGCGTAAGGTTTTTATTTCTTCTCCTTGCGGTATGACTCCTTTTCCATATTCCGTTTTAACTTTCTCCATCGCCTAATCCATATACAAGTTAAACAGCATGGACTGCATTCTTGTCTGACTCATTCGTGATTTCTGCTTTCTTCTCTTGCCCTTCAATGTTAATTACCACCGCCTGTCGTCTGTAGAGGTTATGTATAAGCCTCCTTTTTCTATGTCTTTTCCAATGCTCTTCAAAATCCTTAATAGTGTGTTCCAGTTGACATTATGAAACGCCTTTTCTGAGTCTACAAATGCCATGAACGTAGGCCGGTTTTCCCTTATCCTGTCCTCTAAGATTAGTCGCAAAGTCAATATTGCTTCTCTTGTCCTTACATTATTCCTGAAACCAAAGTGATCTTATCCTAACTGGCGTCCTATTTGACTTTCCACTCTCCTATATACAATTTTTGTTAATATTTTGCACGCATGAGATACTAAACTAATTTTCCTGTGTTGTTCGCATCTATCAGCCCCAGCCCAGCTAAGGTAATTAGCGACTACTTAATTATGTACAGATGGTTGTTAAGGACCTGTCGAGCCATAAGCCCGTCACCGATCGTATTGTGCCAGAACATTTACGGCCCGAGGATGAAAGATCCCAAATGTTTTAATTGTGAAATACTTTTGGAATTTTTTAAAATGTCTTTTTAATTTATATATTATTGTAAATAAAGTTAAATTTAGGAGAAATCCATACGCTGGTCCGGATCACGAAGAGGATGCAGTTAGTTGCGCTTTACGAGGCTTGCAGAATGTAATCTGCACATTTCTCTTTACAAACAGAAATGATGAGCTTGTCGCATAAGCGCAGAGCAGTTTGAAATCTTCAAAATGGCGCGGGAATTCACACCGTTAAAACATCATCGCTATCAACGTTCTTATTGCATCCAATTATCTCGAGATGCAAGTCAAGTACTGTGATAAATTAATAGAAAATGACTTTGCACATAATTAGAGTATATGGCTTTTAAAAATTTAAAGTTAAAAAGCATTCGACACGTGTTGAAGTTACCGGACGTTGGCATTCAGACATTCATGTATGGAATAGAAACACCGTTTTTGCAGTAATTTCATTACACTAAATCTAAATTACAGGGGTACAATATTAATCACATTACCCCTATATTAGTCAGTTTTATTATTTTAAAATAAATTTGTTATCATAAAGTGGAATTCAAGCAGTCGTGAAGAGAATAGAAACGGCGACTTTGCAGTAAATTTTCACTTTACTCCTAAACCTTAGACGCTCTGTTAAGATAAAAATTGAATTTATTTGTGTGCTGTAGCACATACGCAACCAGAACACTTACATACAAATCATAAAGTTTGTCTGTGAGCTATTTCAGTTTTTTCTGAAAGGGAAAATAACAGCGAATCAATTGAATTATAAATTATATGAATTAAATATAATAATAATTATAATAATAATAATGTTGTTATAAAATAATTTAAATTATTTTATGGAGTTTCAGGTTTGAGTAAATAAATAATAAAATGCTTTCCTTATAGTTTATTTAATAATAAGATGTACAACAAAATAAAATTCTTAAACCTATTAATACTGATTAAGTTATTTATTTTTGATGTCAATTGAAATTTAAACTGGTGGCTCTCTTAAGAGAAACTACTAACATAAAATCTCACGATGAGGTGAGATGAGATGAGGTGAGGTGAGATGAGATGAGGTGAGATGAAGTGAGATGAAGTGAGATGAGCCCCGCTGATGGATCAACACTTGTTTCTAGCCTGATTTATCTTGAGAAATGCATTCACGTGTAGTGAATACCTTCACATATACAGAGACGAACATTGGACATATTTATAGTGTTTCACAATTATAGAATAACCTAAATTAAATACGAAAAGACTAATTTGATGCGCCTCATAATTGAGTAGCAAGCTCAAATTATAGAGGTAGAGCGGTGATGTATAAATGGACAGTAGAAAGGCATCTGAAAAAGCAATGGCTATCGGTTAATATAATTACCGAATACTAGTTTGCAACCTAAAAATATAACGTAGTTGCAGAAGAACAAAAATAACATGTATTTTACTCCGCTAGGAAATAACGAATAAGATCCACATATCTGATGGCGTGAATTACTTTATATGAAAACAAGAAAATGCACGTATCAGGCTCGCAAAATTTATTTAATGCATACTTGACTTAATGATCATGGCGTAATTATCGTTTCGAAGTGCGTTCGTTAATATTTGAAAGCGCGACGATCCCATCGTCCGTCAAGAACGCTTCCTACGATTGATCGTCGCGGTTGACCGCGTAAAAGCGCATCGCCGTGCCGTGACGCAGCTCTGATGACTAGCATAATAACCAAAATTGACTTCCATCAGACTCGTATCGGCTTCGTTTGGAAGATATATTTTTTCAGGAATTACGTTTTCTACGAATTTTCTGCCTGCGATAGGAAACGTAACTGCGTGCACATCAGAAAATCACGTAAATAAATACACAAGTTGAAAAATATATTACATATTTACAAAACACTAGCGATTTGTAGAAAAACCAAAGCACGTCCTTATTTACCCTCACACCGAACGATTGTCGCAGCTTGCGGCGAAAGTGAAGCATATAATTATATAAACGAGAGAAGTAAGATAAGGCAGCTCGTCGCTAAGGATTACGGCACAGGCGGCGACTCAGGACGTAGAGCCAGCCGACGACGACCAACGTCTGCGCGAACAGGAAAGTCGCCACGGAGTACGCGACGCCCGCGGAAGACAGGCAGAAGAAGCCGCCGGAGAAGGACGCCTCGGCGTCCTCGACGTCCTCGGCGCGAGGCTCGGGTCCGCCTCGGAACTTGTCCGCGACGCGGATGCTCCGCACGAGCAGCATTTCCTCGCGGGCGTCCACTTGACGACGGCGACGCCGACCCGACGAGTTGACGCGCCGCAGCGTCCCGTAATAGTCCTCGAGCTCGCAGGTCGCGGGTTCGCACGTGGGCAGGCACGGAGTGACCAGAGCCTTAAACTGCACCACGTCGGACGTCGGGAACTTGAAGGCGTCGAACGGCGCCTGCAACACCTTGGAGCCGTCGCCGGCGTCGGTCCACGTGACGGGGCCCATGATGGTGGGGTCCGTGGGACAACCGAGGCTGTCCACGAGCAGGATCTCGCTGGAGTCGACGCCGTCCAGCGCGATCAGCTCCCTCACGAAGATCTGGTAGGGCGAGTCTCGGTCCGGAACTTCGAAGCGCAGGCTGAGAGCGTCGCCCACCTGCGCCGCGCGGATGTCGTCGCCCCGACGGTCCGCGACGCGCATCGAAACCGAGGGCGGCGGCGCGAACGCGTCGCGCTCGTTCTCGGACGGGCCGGCGTCGGCGTCGCCGTCGCCGTCGCCCACCTGCAGCTCGATTCCGAGGCCCACGGTGCGGTTCTGCGTGCGGTACGAGCAACGCACGGTCACGCCCATGTCCTGGCTGGTCACGATCTGGTCGTGGTGCTGCGGATCGACGCCATTCGTCAATTTCATACAAGGTATAAATTGTTTAATTGGTACGAGACGACAGAAGGACAGCAGCGCACGTTATAATGACACATACTCTCTCTCTCTCTCTCTCGTATACCGTATCGTAAGAGACGCGGAGGCCGACGCTCTGTGCGAACGCGTTTGCTGACGCCGACCGCAGTCGACAATATAAAACGTCTCCAACTTACAGAGGGACGCAACGGCCGCACAGTCGAACATCAAGTATCGTTTCCGATCAAGCCGACGCGTAAGACGGCACGCGGCGGTTACCGGAACGCGAGGAACTACATTCACCAGATCTCGAAGAAATTCCGACATAGCGAGTCTCATATTTACTAGCGATATATATTATAATATAAACTGTAAGGTCCGACCTTGCAGATGACTGTAATTTACAGGCAAATAACAAGAGTCCGCAGCTGACTTAGATACTCTAAGTACATGGCATAAGCGAAATAAACCCGAAACCAACGATAGTAAAAGTAAGGCGATCAGTTTTACTGATATGCCTCGGGATATAAAATAGATAGGGAAAGGTGACCCACGAGACAAACTGTGAATACGTAGGCGTTTTTATGGTGAGTAATCAGGGGGCAGGTAAACTGCGCTACAAGGAAAGCGCGAAACAACTTGCAGTTCGTGATGAGGGCACTCGAAAAGGGGAATGCGAAATCTGAGGAAACGCCTTACGCCCACCTACGGGGAAGTCACTTTGTAGAAATAGGACCCGGAAAGGTAAAGCTTCTAGGGTGGACAGACGAGAAGAGAAACAACTACACATTTTCTACAGAGTGTTTGCAGGTGAAAAACCTCGCCAGAGAATCCGAAATAGAACGGGCACCGGTCTCCGGTTTCAATTACAAGCGAGGCACCGAAAAGCACGTCGGAAAGAAAATTTAGACTTATATGTTTGTTCGTTTATTTATCGTTATCGTCGCACCTGAATGACTATCTCGGAGGTGTAGCGGCCCCGAGCGTCCGCCCTCACGTCACAGCCGAGGTCGTCGTAGCCGAGGCGCAGCTCGAAGCGCAGCGAGTTGACGACGTCGACGGCGCAGGAGCGCGGGCGGGAGCGCGCGTACAGCTTGCCGTTGAAGACGTTGCTGGCGGTGACGAGAGCCACCATGTCCCCCGTGCGGCATCTCACGCTCACGTTGTAGCACGCGGACAGCTGATGACTCGCGGCGCCCTCCAGCTCCAGGAACGGCTCCCGCAGGTGACTCACGCTCGCAGCGCCGTGGTGCGACAGCCGACACACCTGCAACCGTCACATTACTTTACAACGTGGAGCGACTCCTTTCTGATATTTCATTTTCCAAATTATTTCCCCAGCGTCACTTCATTTGTACACATACTGGAAATAGCGTCACGCATTCGGTAACGTTAAAGTGCTATCGCCGTATTTGTAGGTTAGCAGCAGCGCGCGAGAGAAGGAATACGCACCTCGGGCCCCGCGTAGCCGTAGTCGAAAGTGCGGCAGCGGAAGTCCGCGTTGCGCAGACAAAGCTGTCGACACTCGTCGTAGCTCGCGACGCCGGCGAGGACGACGTCCGCCGTCTTGAGAAGGCGCCCGCGCCAAGTGGTGAAGTCGCACAGCTGCGCCGGATGTCCGCAGTTGGACTCGAAGTACTCGACGCCGGATTCCTCCGCGAGGGCGCCGGATCCCGGCGCCGTGAAACGGTCGACGTCGGCGAGGGCGCAGTCGCCGGTCTCCCGCCGGTAATTCCCCGACCTGCAAATTTACAAACGGAACGCGTCCCGCTCTATAATAATCCGGGAATTTTTTTCGATGTCATTAAACAAACATAAAGCCGAAATTATGTAAAAAATACGTTCACGTTTTAATTTTAATAATAGATGAAAATCAAATAGAAACATTATCAGAACATGTCAATAATATAATAATAATAGCGAGCACCTCAAAATAACCTTCACTTTAGAAACCGAATCCGATAATAATATCAACTATTTAGACATCAAAATAATTACAGATAAAAACAAACTTTTAACAAAATCGTAGACATTAATTAACTATTTCTCAAACAATCCGTTCTCTGAAAAATGGATCGTTGCAAATAATCTGAATTAACAGATATTTCATTCTTAAAGGAAATTAAAACAATTACATACGAGATAGTACTAAATAATTATTACCCCCAAAAATTTGATAAATGATTTACGGTATACTAAATTAAATAAAAAATAACGGTAATAAAGGTAATCCTTATAAGAATCCAGATAAGAAAGTGGTAAATAACGATCAACAAATTAAACATACTGACAACCTTAAAACACAAAAATAAGGAAAATATCACACATTATCTTAAACCAATAAATAATTAAACATCTAAGTTAAATAATACAGCGGATAATGAAACGGTTGTTGGTCAAGAAAAAAACAATAAAACGATGGTATTAATGAAATAAAATTTGGATTAAAGCCAGAAAACAAGTTAAAAAATTATCGAATCAAACTCAAAAATAAAATTATGGTAAATATAAATCATTAATTGCAATGACTGTAACAAAAATTATATCGTACACACAGGAACTAACATGAATACTAGAATATATAACCATTGAAACAATGCTGAGGGCGATACTAAAACAAATACGGACTTGTCACTATCCCATTTAAACCTAAAACATAATATAGATTTTGATAATGTCAAAATTATACATAAAGAAAATAATATAATTAAAAGAAAGATTTTACAATCTATATAATTTTTTAAAACAATAATGGTAAGGAAAGTGAATATGTATCTAGAAACTACGCCAAAGTTTTAGAGTAAAATAAAAATTTTAGTTATAATTTAAAAAATTTTAGATTTGGACTTGAAGTTATCGAATTTCGTTCTACAAGAAGAATATGGTCCTTGGATGCTCGTGCTGGAATGAATGTTGTGCGTTCGCGGTAATAGGCCAGCAGCTGTTTAAAATGTGTTGGAGTGGAAGCCGGTTCATTAGGCAGGCATCCAGTGTTCACTTAGTGGACCGTTATGCTGACTCTTGTACCACGAGGACTCGGGCTCAGGCTCAGGCTCAGGCTCATGTTCAGGCATTGCACCACATCCCCAATACAGAAGCGCTTTCCTTAATTTTCTCTCGAGACTTTTGTCTCACTCCGCTTATCGCCAAACACGCTACACAACGTGTCAAATGTTGAGGCACTTAAGTTTTGATTCCAGTACGTCGACCTACCATATTCATTCTTTTTTCTTTTTTACGTATTTATACGTATATATCCCATTGGATCAGTCGGCCAACTGCGGAGAAGGGAATGCTGCGACCCCACAACAAACTCGTCTCCCGTCATTCGGAAGGGCGTGAGAATAGTAGCCATTGGCCGACCTACCTGATGCACGTTTTCTAGGGTTTTCCCTGCATCTCTTTAGGTGAAACGCCGGGTAGGATCCTAAAACCACAGGCCGGGGCCCCAGTCAACCCTAACCTATGCTATTGAAGGGGAGGAGCCTGTTAATAGTCTCGTCTATTGCATCCAACTCTTTAATGACAAGAAATTACTTTACAGAAGTTATTTGTAAGTTGCCTAAAATTCTGTTAATTAGATACAACTGAAGAGGAAACGTTTTGTGTTCGTGTAAATTTAATTTATAATGAATTCTGACTTTTCCTTCATTTCAGGAATAAGCTCCTTATAACATAGTCGCTTATTATTTAATTTAGTTCCATTGGACATCCGAAAAGTAATAATACGGTTGAAATTAGGTAAATTCCAAAGCCTTGAATATGTGAAGGATATATGACCAAAAGTGAACTGAATAGGGAATGACTCCAGAAGCAAGAAAAGTACCTGTAATTCTTCAGAGGACAAGAAGGAAAGGAAAGGAATACTTCTGAGCGAAAAGTAAAACCCAGTTGCACGAACAAGCCTCAACATAAATATTTATAATGATAATATCGCATGTCCTTTTACGATAATATACCGGAACTGCACCGATGCACATAAAACGATCTCATACGCATTCTGTATGTTTGGCGTAGTGTTTATAGATTTCATGGATTTTGCGTTAAGAATTACGTAAGAATAGGGTCTTTATAATAAATCTTATTATGAATGATAGCAAGTGTCGATAATTTTGCATGTTTATGTTCGCTTTGGGTTCGCGTCAGAATGTAACATCTTTAAACACCGGACGTCGTCGAAAGTCACGAACTAAGTTTGAAAACTCTTACAAAGTTGAGGTTTAGTAGCGTGATATCGCCTCTCTCAGATACTCGGAAACAAAAATACAGCACTTTAATAACAATTATAAGTCAAGATTTTAAAATATAATTTCTTAACAAAACAAACAAACGAAAAGTTGAATATCTTTAATGTCACTCGTCCGGGGCTGAGGAATGGACTCTGTATGATTTGTGAAGTTGTTTGAGTTGCCTTTGATGTGGCCTTGACAGGTGCGCACCGTTACCTCTCGTCCGGTGCGGGTGCGTGTGCGTGTGCGTGTGCGGGTACCGGTACCATTAACATCACCATCACCATCACCATCGACCCATATTCAACCCAACCGCTCGCTCTGAATCAATTCGTCTCACAGCATCTTGCTAGATCATTACCAACACAGCGAATGTAACATTCGCTAAGAGCAATTCAGTCATTTCAGCACCACAAATGCGAGTGTTCTTTACTAATTATGGCTTTTCAATTATCGCGAGGCAAAATTCTGTCTTTCATCAAATGTTATCGGAGAAAGACGATACTGTACGTTCCGTGGCATCATAACAAACTGAAACAACATGACGCTTGGCAGCAATTAGCCGTCCAATTCCAAATATGAAGAGGGTGACGTAAGAAGAGGAAAGGCTAAACCTAAAAGTTACTTTAAATATTTTATTTGTCGACTCTTCAAGAGATTTGTTTGCGACCATCGATTTTGATCGATTTCAATATCCACGCTCGACGTTCTTTTAAATGCTGAATCAGTTTCAGCGTATCACGTGTAACTAGATTTCTGAAAACCGTCGTATTAAAATTGTCTGCGCATTATTTGTGTGGCTAAACACAAGGCGTCTATTGAAGAATCAACTTTTGGCATTATAACGGACTTGAACACGTCGGCCAAAGTAGGAAGCATTCTATCATCCATCTTCAATATTTTTCTCGTGAAAGTGTAGCTTGTACACTGCCAATTTGACACGTTCGCGTACATTTATTAAGTATATGAGCACTTAGAAAAATATTAAATCCAGTACACGAGTAGATTTCTCGAAAACGTTTATCATATTCACCAAAGAACTCTGAGGAATGAGGCGGTCTTAAATTAGCTCTATGGCGTATCGAGCACATCCTCATTTTTCACTTGTAGCATTCAATTTATAACAAAGAAAAATCCTAAATACTTTATCATTTCGCTGACAATCTGATGAATGTCGATTGCTTCCGAGGTTTCAGGTCTTTACCCGGCGGCTTCGGGTTCGAATCTGGGGGTCCAGGTTACGACCTACAGTTAAAGTCTTAATGGCATTTGGAAAACTTCCAGTTTATCTTATCTTTCGGGCAAATCGGTGTTATTTATTTCTCAGAATGCCCAAGTCCCTGTTGGCAACTTTGAGCTTATATCATCGCACGTATCTCGACGCTACAAAAATTGTTATTGCATTTTAGTAGCATCGTTCTACTTTGGAAGTCTCGGACCAGCATATCCTAGACGATTACCGTTTTGCATTCTGCAAACGCCTAAATAATGCGCGACTAGCAACAATAAATTACACATCCGAAGACAGGTAAAACGTAAAACAATTTGTTAAACATTTACAGATGGCAAAGACTATGTTCACAAGGAAATTGATATGTAGGGAATCGGGGACAAATAGGTGAAGATTTGGTGACTCGGCATGGCCACGCTGCAATGACAAATCAGCTAGCTGCTAACTTCATAAATACAACCTTTTTCAAGAAGGTGCATAATTGAACTATGAACAGCGTAGACCGTATTGCTTTCGTCAACCCTGGTAAGGGATCCCGTTTAACAATATCCGTCAACATTAGCATTAGTCATCTTATATCCGAACCTGTTTCCATTTGATATTTCAAACGTTTTCTATGCAATTCAGTAGGATTACTATACGATCTATAAATAAGAGTGTCATTACCAAATCATGTCAGCTAATTGGCATTACCCAAGAATATTGTGATATATATATGTATACATCATTAATCAATTTTTCAATTAAAATGATAAACGATTTCAATAAAAAATGTAACGCAATGTTGATGCCTTTCAGTAATACTTTTTATATTAGGTGTAAAACTAGTCAGTGATAATTGAAAATCTCTACGTTATACAATATTTGAACTATTTATTAACGTTACTAAATCTTTTCTCAACCAAATATAAAGTAGGAAAAGCGAAATCAGACAACATGACTAGGAAAAGTAAAAATAATTGTTCGGTGAAATCGGTTCTCTTTAGTTTCACGATTATCAAATGTTTAAAACGTTAAAAATCATTTCAATTTAAATGGTGAAGAAACTAATCCATTTTGGACCTAAGCCAAAACATAACTGCTCGAGTTTGTAGGAGGTTAACATTTTTTCCTTTTAATTTATTTGACATCTTACTAAACAAATAAAATGTCTGTTCTGATTTAAAAAAGAAAAATTGATCATTCTTCTGGAATGCTCTCCCCCCCCCCTCCACACACACTTGAGTTTATAGTCCATTGGGGCACCTACTTGGAAACTTGACATGTGTGTCGCAATTGTAATTCAGTCGTCTTCTTAGTTTGTGCCGACAATGGCATGTAACTGTCCTCCTCTGGGAAATTGGGGTTTTCAGAGCGAGGAATTTCGACATTCGTAAGGTCCTCAAATCAGTGTCCGTTATGATGTCACGGCACGTGGTTTATTTCGGTATCTGCCAACATTTCGCTCGTACTCATAGGACTTTTTCCACGTTGCCGTTGCCGTTGCCGTTGGCGTCGGCGTCGGTCATACCATCAGTCGTCAAATACGTGGAATCATGAGACGAGCTTTGGTTACTACTGCTCAGAGAAGCTCAAGTGTTTCCGGTCAGTGGAACTGTGATGTCAGTTAGGTGGTAAAAACAGTAAAGGCGGAGGTGTTTAGCCCCGGAAGGGGAATCTCTGGCGTAATTCTCCACAGTCATCGCGCTGACCGTCGACCGTGACCATCGCTCGTGCTTGGGCGTCGCGCTCTTTGCTTCCGCTACTCTTACATCTACTTCCGTCCGTCCTACGTCCTACGTCCTACGTCCAACGTCCTACCTTCCTAGCTTCCTAGTTCCTCAGCCGACGTACATACGCGCATTTTTCTTTCAAAACTAAACATGTTTTACAATCCATTAAGATACAACTCAAAGTTTTGTTACGAATGCGAAATAATACGCTTTACGCAATATAAGTTGAATACACGGAGACAGCTAATTGTAAATAGAGAGTCATGTATGTTGTTTCCAGGACTTGACTTATTTGTTCAGGCGTCTAATTTTCTTCTGGTACATTCCGATAGATAACGATTCCCATCTATATTTAAATTTAATTCGCAATAAATGTCGTAGAACGTGATGCTATGGTTGACTTGCCTGCAGACAAAGTCCCTTTCCTGCAAGCAGAGCTGCTCACACTCTCCGAGTGACGCCAGGCGTCGTCGGCGACGCGCGCTGGTCGTCAGTTCCCTGTCGGTCAGAACCTCGAAGTGCCACGCCGACGCGCACGACGCCGCTCCTTGCAGACACGTTTTCTGCGCCGCCATCGAAAACGTCGGCATCTGCGATTCCACCAGGGGACCTGCGCAAAATACCTAAATTTCATATTACATTTAATAAAATGCGTTCATGCTACGAATATTTATCTACGAAAAAATGGTATATTCATGTAAAGCGGTTCCCGTACACATTTTAATTCTAACGCTGTCACCTTGAAATTCCTGTAAATGAATTGCTACTGTGGGTTAACAACGAACATTTTTTGTTGTTGAGATATTGAAAAAATTATTTCCAAAATTTGGCAGATTTCAAAATGTTCATTGCGTTACGTACTTGAATATGTTTTTTTAGCTTTTCTCACATTAATATGTTGGGCTCGGTATTATTTCTGAAATTTTGTGTGCTACATTACAGTTTTCGTTTGTTAATGTGTCGAAATGAAAATATTGCACATCTAACAAGGCGTACTTAATTGTAGGTCACAGAATGAAAGCTGCGAGGCTCATCTGACAAGTGAAGCAAATATATAAATTTTTACCGTAAGGGAGAAGGTGCACTTGAAGTGACCCTCGACTCAGATATGTATTAGAGTAAAGAATGAAGAATATTGAATGTCGACGTATTTGCAATATCGTTAATAAATGTAAAAATAAAACATACCGTACAGCGACTTACTCTATAAATCGGCAATGCTTTGAAACGAATCTGAGATTAAACTACGCTGTTGTTGTTTAATTACTTTTGTTCCTTAAACTACTTTGAGCCGAAAAGTAAAGCTAGTTTTGTAGTCATGCTCACATTTTGACAAGTTGGCCATTGACACCGACATGTTGCTCAAACTTGTTTATGAATTTGAATATATGTTTCAAATTTTGACGTTTGTTAAAATAGGTATTTTCATTATTATTTTGTGTGGCAGTTTCAAGAATTCGTATTAATTTTAAATGTGGAATTTTCAATAAAATTTGTTTATGTAAATTTACGGAAGTCAATCTGTGAATAATATATTTACCGAAATGTTATTTTTTATTTGATTTTCCTTAATAAATGTCTGATAAATGTTTTTATCGATAAATTACCTGAAGTCGAAGGATCCTCTATCAAACATAAGCAGGAATCAGCAAGTTGAAGCACTCTCCAACCTCAACTCCGAAAACAAGTAAAGTGAAGACATTTATTTAACAGCGATATGTACGTGAGCGGCGGAAAGTTGCTACAATCATTGTGAATCATTGTCGTCATACAATCCAATTAGCCTGTTACCAATCGTGTCCAAAAATTAACAGCCGTGATTATAAAAAAATAGTAATATACCCAAGCACCAGTTTGGATTCCGTAGAAAACACTCAACAATAGAGCGAGTCCATAGAGTACTTACAATTACAAATAGTAAATGATACACAGTTTTGCTCAGCTGCATTCTTAGATATTGCGCAGGCATCCGATAGGTTTCCTATTTAACATCAAAACTATATCACCCTCGTATTATTAAGAAATATTGGAAAGATTTAGGAATATCAACAGACTAACAAGCTAGTGGCGAAGAACCTTTGGGTTTAATAAGAAGATTCCCGTGAAGTGAAGGAACAAATATTCCACGGTGTCAAACTTTTAATTTTTATTTTGAAAATTTTTCGATGTAATATCATTCACCGAGCCTTGTATTCTGAATGCCACTCTTTACGAGAGATTGTAAGTTACAAATTATAAAATATGAGTACATGCAAATATAACAAATGTTTTTGCCAGGCAAACCTTTCCAAAAAGAAATTTAATTATAATTAATATGAAGTTGTGAATATGGGGATTTCACATATTTAGGGTGTTTATAATGTATAAAATCCGTAAGCGGCCTGGATTGAGCACGTTTTATTTGCGACACCTTGAGAAGCGCAATATCGCGGCGGAACGACAATGGTTTCAGACCCTCGCGAGTCCGTAAATATTCGTTACCCCGAGCAATAAAGGCTTCGCAATTTCACTCAACCGCGGGAAAACGTGGTGTGGCCTAAATCAAGTATCCACATCCACCGGAAAAGAAACGTCTTAAGCAAGCGCAGTAACTAGGAATAACGTGCCTTTTACGGTTCCTGTGCGTCAATATAATTTTCATGTACCAGAAATATAATTCATCAAATAACTAAGGGACAAATCAAAATAAGTCATATGGGTGATGCTTTCGTTTGCTACTGCAAGATCGTTTCGCGTGTTCTATATTTATAAGCGTAGGAGAAACCCTTCTCGGTTTTTTACCCTTTAACGAAGAGTAATCGTTGCAAATAATTGCCGTTTGAGCCGGGTGGAAAAACCGAGGACTATTTTTCGACAGAACTCCATTTATTACCGTACTTTATTGTACGGGTCTTTGACATGCGAAACAAACGCAACTTTATAAGACACAAGTCGAAGTTTGGCTGATGGCATTTGAAAGCCATTTCAACATAACATTTAGTCTGAGATTTTGCTTCAGATTTACATTCCGGTACCCGGCAGATTATTTAGTGTAAACAACCCTAGGTTATCGTTGTGAATAAAGTTACACTTATAGGAAAAGGTTGAGTCGTGACAACTTTCTAGACGTTGTGGCAGCAATGTCTTTAGAAATATCCCGAATAGAGAACAAAAAACCCTCAACAAAGTGACGTTCGTGCGCACCTAAAATAATGCGAACAGTACACGAACTGACGATCGAAGATTTATTCACGAAATTGCGGGAAATTTCGAATGGACACCAAAGGCACGCGTTTAATATAGAAGTTATTACAGCACTCTATAACAGACTATATATTGCCACTGGAACGCAGCTTGATGAAAGTCATCGCCGTTCAAGGAGATATTCTTGAAACATTAAACTGTTTTCGTTGTTCGCAAGTTACAAAAATAGAGTAAATTGGAGACCATTCCATGAATAAGAAAGGAGCAGACGAAAATGGGGAACATGAACGTTCCGTTAGTCCTTAGTATACTAAGCAAAGAGGTGCTTTATCTTCGATTGAACGAAACTGTTGTACATTATTAATAAATATTTTGTTCCCTTTTTCAAGTTAATATTTGATTTTAAGAACAATTTTGAGAAACACGTTTTCACTTGAGTTTTTATCTAACTTCATCTCGATCGACGGATTTAATTTATATTAATTTCATTCCATTTTTTGGCCAGCGTAAAATTGTAACATTATTTAACAGTAGTAGCGTTTATCGCAAAAAATTGAATGTAAAAAATGGCAGTTTAAGATAATAAATAAAGGTACGAAAGGAGCAATAAATGTCATTTTGCTGTCGGTTTCATTTGAAACTATGGCTGAAATACTGGGCCAGCGTATGTGTCACCAAGAGGTATTTGTTAGATGTACGTTTTCCCCGCGACGTTATTGCGAAAGGAATTGTATTCGGAAAAAAAATTACCGAAATGCGAAACTTTTCGCATAAGTACGGTTGCCGGAAATCGGAATCCCGAAAGGCGACTTCCCGACAAGTAAATTTCTCCGAGGAGTGCAAAACGCAAAAGACAAACTTCGCGAATATCTCTATTTTGGAAAATATGACTTAGGTTCATCATAGCGTAACATATCAGGGGAGGGAGGAAGCGCTATACGAAGCCATGAATTTAATATCCAGCAAATACGATTTTTTTCGAGAAATAATAAGCTCTTTACAGCTCCGTACCATACACAGACATCAATTATTAACACGCGAAAATGTGAAATGACGCCCGGAAACACGAAAATACGACGAACTCGGTCGTCCGAATGAAATAAAAATTGAACAATTCATGTTGCTGCGAAACGGATCAAATGAAACCTTCAAACTTTCCAACGGGAAATGCTCAATTTCGTAAGGGAACCGGCCGTGAAATTTTTGAAAAAATCAATTTCTTAATTTTTGTATCATTGTTAAGAAAAATTTATTTCGGTTATTTTGATATTTGGTTTGTATATATTTTTATCTTTTAAAGTCCATAAAATCCGGTTTTAAAAATTTCTGTCCTCGGGCCACACTTAAGTTAAATGTCCGTCGTCTTGCATTTGTTTTACACTTAACTATTTCTTTTTTAAAGGGCAATTGAAACACACATAGTTTGCAGCTTGCTATAATGGAACGACTTAAACATATATATATAGGGACCTTGCCGGGAGCTTACTCATGCAATTTCACACACTCAACACAACTTTACAATCTATAACACTTAAATACGACAGCAAAAATGTAAATGAAACTTCCTCTGTTAAATTCTTAGGTCTCTTAGTAAATAATAAATTAAATTGGACTGATCAGATTAATCAATTACTTAAGAAACTCAGCTCAGCTACATATGCTGTCAGAGCAATGTCCACCTTCAGTGATTTAAAAACAAGAAAATTAGTATACTTTGCATATTTTCATTCTATTTTATCATATGGTATTATATTTTGGGGCAACTCAGTAGGCGTAGATAAGATTTTTATTAGTCAAAAACGTGTTATTAGAGCAATATGTCAGGTTTCCTCACGAACTTCTTGCAGAACTCTGTTCAAAAAGTTAGGTATTTTCACTTTGACATGCCAATACATTTATTCATTGATGTTATTTTTAATTACAAATAGGCACTTATTTTTGAATAATTCTGATATTCATCCCTTCAATACAAGGAACAAAAATAATCTGTATAAAAAATGTAAAACATTGTCAATTGCACAGAAAGGTGTGCATTATTCAGGGATATCCATCTTCAACAGACTGCCGCACAGAATTAAAGAGTTGTCCGATAATCAAGGTAAATTTAAGACTGAATTATGCTCATTTTTGCTTAGCCACTCCTTCTATTCAATAAAGGAATTTATAGAAGAATCGAAGAAGTGTAATTTATAATAGTTTATAATACAAAAATTTGTTATAAGTATATTTATCTTTTATACAATAAAATAATGTAATAAATGTACACAGCCCTGACCCATTCCACATCCTTGAAGGTTAGCTTCTTTACAGGATCTACGGAATATGATTATTATTATTATTATTATTATTATCGGCTACCTCGAAACCCAAACGAGTCCAACAACTGCACGTGGCAACAACTTGAAAATTTGGGGTACTATATGAAGTAACAGGTTTTAATAATTGCTCCAGTAAAAAAGGCTTGATGTTTTTCAACATTTGGGTTTAGTACCTGGGTCCAACATGAAAGGAGCCCTCGTGAAATTGTCGGCCTTTACTTTCGGCTGCATTGATGACAAACGGAGCTAGGACCTTCAATAAAAGACACAAGCAACAACAAGAAGACCAGGAGTATGAAAACTAAAAACATTATGGTTGTGGAATGTTTTAAAAATAAAATGTGCACGTTTAAAACTTCCGTTCCGATTTCCCGCAAGCCATTAATTAGTGCAGTTAGGTTCCAATATCTCGTAAACGGCTAAAGCTATTTTGATGAAATTTTGAATAAGATTAAAAACACATTTACCTGCAATAAAAAGTATAGTAAGGGTAAATATCGTAATCATTTTAAATTTACTGTCATGAACGGTGTAGAAAAAATTAGTTTTTTCACTTACGTTATTTAATAATTTTTAAAAACTTTTCATCGCTTAAACAGCAAAAGAAGTAAGCCTATCTGAATGTCCTACAAATATAGAATAAAACATTGAATAGTCCCTGAGCTTTGGCTTGTATCACAGCACGTACCTAACCATAATGAAGAATTTTTTTTTTTACCTTTTATTGAAACTTACATTCCGTCAGGACTATTCGTTTAAATCGATTGAAATTTCGGACATATATTAAAAAACTGTTATATGTAATCGTGCTAAATTTCAATGAAATATCTCGAAAAGTGTCTGCGATAGAAACGTGAGTTGAATAGAACAGTCCGAGGAGGACTCGGCGACAAGAAAGTGGGGCGAGTGTCGCGTCAGAGCTGACCTGCAGGTCCGCCGACGAGGACGCAGAGGCCGGGCTCGAAGTTGGCGGCGACGCAGGCGTCGCGGTGCCTGCAGAGCGCGATGCAGCGCGGCAGCGACATGACGCCCGCGCGGGACTCGAGCACACGACCGCTCGCCACGACGCCGCTGCGCAGCTGGAAGCCCGTCTCGCAGGGAGAAGACGACGCGGCGGCCATCAGCGCCGTCGTGACGACCTGCAGCCAGCGCAGCTCCGCCATCACTGGCCTCGCCTGGCCTGCCTTCTCCTCTCTTCTCCTCTCCCCTCCCCTCCCCTCCACTCCACTCCCCTCCCCTCCTTCTCCCCATCCCCATTATAGTCTTTTAACTATTTGAATAGAAAGTTGTCGAGTTTCTACCCGGGTATAAAAAACAACGTTTCGAAAGCTATCTCCGACAGTTTATAACTTCTATGAAATTTAAAGTTAGCTAATTAATGCAATCATTTTGCACCTGATAGTTTGTATATTTCCCTTAATCGTGAAGATACCGATTTCCTCCATAAGTAACATTTTTCTTATAAAAATAAAGAAGGCGTCCTTGCATTTTAATTTATGAAATTTTAATTTGGTAGTCTTTTAATAATTCATTAAACGTAACGATAATAATGAAAATATAATTACCAAATGATGTCTGCGCTCGTCTCATTAACACTTTTATATTTGCATCGGCGCAGCCACGTCGTCAAATATAGAAAGAAGTTGCCGACGACGACGTCGTCGTCCTACCAATATTGCGTACGCGTGCCGACCGTTATTACATTCACGTCCACAGGATCACAATAGTGAGTATAAATACAGGTCTAGAACTAATGAAAACGCCTTATTCGTGAAACCGACAAAGAAATCTGTGACGGTGCGATAGCGATAGCGATAGCTTTACAACTTTTCCTATTTATATTTACGTTTTAAATTGTAATTGATGGCAACGATTATATCACCAAAAGTTCGTATTTAGCCGCGTGCGTGCTTTTCTCTCACCATTTGTGTGGTTTCCGCTCCAAATGTTTGCCGTCGTCATCATGTCGCGTTGTGTCATAATGGTGAAAACTGTGGCGCGCGTCACGCGGTAAATGAGTGTAAGTTGTTTCCAGCTCAGAAAAAATGTATTTCGTAAAGTATTTGTGCAGCTGAAAAGATCCTTACTCTGTTCTGACAGCCGTATTTCCTCGTTTTAGCCAAATGACCGTCATTCCGATTCTCGATTTGATTGAGGAGCAACAGTTTTATTCGTGAAACTGGTTGCGCATCGTGACCAAAAGTGGCAAATGCACACGCGAACAATCATTTATGTGGATGGAGCGCGCGAGACTCTCGTATCTTTGAAGGAAACGAGCAGACTTTTCCGTCAGATCCGACACATTTGCAGAATTTCTGGCATAACTTGTTTGTTTTTGAGCGCAGGATTAAATCAACACGTCTGTCAGAAGGCTCTTAATTTGCCGACAATCTACATCTGGTAACGAGCGATCCTTCGTCGTTAAAAAATCGACAGATGTGGTCTGTACATTAAGAGGCAATACGAAGCAGCGTTCTTCAGGCCTACATCAGCAATCAGAATACGGTGTAATATATAATCCAAAGTAGCAACTGTAAACATATTATTTACATCTTTCACATTACGTCAAGGTGAGATATTCCCCGGCGAGGAGAGATTTAAATCAGTCGCGATTCAATTGGAGCAACTCTTTTGTCATCGAATAAAACTTGTTGCACCTTCGATCAATCTACGCATTTTCTAGCCTTCATTGGTGTCTGTGAAGACGAGAGTGGAACGATCTCGCGTAGGTTCCTGGCGTCAGCTCGGACGGTCCAATCTGTGATACATTAATTTTAATAATTTGATCCAGATAAAATACTTGATATGTTAATTAACGTATAATGTATGAGTAATTATACGTTCAAAACTATGTAAAATGTAAACCGGTTTCGTTATGAGGATCTATAGTCTATTCCATATTACGTGGCAGAACAATTCGATGGAAAAGGAGATTTAAAAGTCTGAATTGCGGGAATTCGCTGAAGGCGAGAATTTAGCAATTCATGCCATTTACTTGTAGACTCCCTCAGCCGAAAAGATTATTAAACGTACTAAAGCGTTTATATAAATTTGTAAGTTTTGAATCATGCTTACGTATATTTAAAAAATTGTAACATAGAATCCATATTTAATTTCTTGTAATATTGTTTCTAGTATGCCCGAGGAAGTCTCAAAAGGGAAACGAAACGTCGTATTTATGTTAATTAAATAGTAATACATTTATATGCTGATTTGTTGGCCGTCTTTTTATTCATCGTAAACTTGAAGTCAGAAGAGTATGTTTAAACATTGTACTTGTATTTAATGCTTATCGAATGCCTTTCAAAATATGCTTAAAATGCATCGTAAAATAAATATATAACTGTATATTAGGCCGGCCAAGCATGGTGTTAGCGGTGATCCGGTACAGCGGAACCGGCAAACTGGAAATTAACGGCGCCCAAACAATTACCGGATTAAAAGGCTGTGGGGCATGAAGTCAGAACCGATTGCGAAAAGAAAGCGATTCCACTACACTGCGGTACAGTTGCAGGAACGACAAAGACGTCTTTCAGCTGGTAAATGCCTCAGAACAAACCCGACCTAACTGCAAATCTGAAACCGAAACTATAGTATTCGGTTCCTTGTGACCTTTTCTCGCATCATTCAAAAGCTTTCATCTGTAAAGATATAAACCAAGTCGTGGATTGTGCGGTACTGAATAAATAAAGAAACAGTAACGCGCGTATTTGAATAATGAAAATGAATTGGAGATAAATGATAAGAAATGTAAAATACTTTACGCGGGAAGTGATCCCAGGCTTCGTCAGCTTGGACACGGTCATGATTTTGGAAAGAATGTTCCTTCACTCCTGGAGAAAAATCGGTGGTCATCTCCTTGTAAAACGTAGAAGTCGCCCACATAAAAGACAGGAAGGGAAGAAATGTGGAGCAAAAGGTAAAGAGGGGAGGACCAAAGAGTATCTTCAATAGCTGGAGAGACAATAGTGTGACGTCATCCCCGCTCCATAAGAGCGCTTTCTGAGTCAGTTAAAATCCTTCTTCAACCAGCAAAAGGCAAATTAAAATATGCAAATATGCAAGATACAAATATTATTCAAATGGGAATATTAAAAAAAGTGAGCATGTTTCGAAATCAGTATTGCGAGTTGATTGCGAAGTTGTATCAGCATTTATCTCAATTAAATGTTAAAAATATATAATTTTCTATTAGAAAATGTTGGAGGAGAATGTAAATGGTTTTTCCTCAATTCGGAAAATGAGATTTTTTATAATACAATTGAGATTGGCCGACGTTTCGATGCGACAGTAGTGTCTTTAACAAATGGCTCTTAAAGGGAAATTAAAGTTTTTAATTAGTTCACTCTGTTTCTTGAACCTCGTATGTTAAAGTCGTGTGATTGAAATTACGCATCGGTGTAGGAGTGAAGATTTGTGGAAATCGGAGGTGGGATAGTGAAGAATTGTTTTGGAAACAGCCTGGGAAAAAAAGGAAGAAATATGAATATATAAATTGGTTTGGAGCTGAAGTTTAAAGAAGAAGGTCTAAGCGACAATAGAAGGAAAAGGAATATGTCGACGTTTATTCTCAATTACTTGGAAGAGAGGCGAAGGAAAGTTATGGTCAATAAGCCAGAAAAGAAATAGTTTGGAACCTCGCCATATTAGCTGTAATTTATGCTTATTCCGATGAAATTTTCCTTTAGAGATGTTTTCATACCCAAGTAATCCTAAAAGTAAATGAAAACGTGAAATAATTGCATTGCATCGTGGACTGTAGCTTGCGACATTTACCGCCATCTCATCCATTTATAATTATTCCACAAACAAAAACAGTAAACTATTTAGGGCTACACTTAGATTCTAAATTGACTTGGAAAAATTATATAGTTAAAAAGAGAAAAGTTGAGATAAAGACAAGAGAACTATTATGGATCATAAGATGAAAATCACAGTTATCTATGGACAGTAAAATCCTGATGTATAAAGCTGTAATCAAACCGATATGGACCAAGCTATGGGAATGTGCATCAAAATCAAACAGCAATTATTCAAAGATGCCAATCCAAGATTCCCCATGCAAATTGTAATCCGTAACATCATGCAGTCTTGGACAATTGTACAAACCCAATTTTAGACATACTCCTTCAACCGGTGATAAATTAAAGTCTCAAGAAGGTGTGGCCTAGTCAACTATTTTAAGTTAAACGATTCATTTTTTATTTCAATTATACAGGTGATATCATTGTATATGTTATTATTGGTAGCTGTCAGCATTTTAGCTCATAGAATTGTAATCGGATTGACTAGAAAAGAAGATCGAGAACCTGTCCAAAGTCACGGTAAAAGATACGTAACTTACTACAGTAATGCACTTACCAACGACACAATTAAACTAAATGCGCATACTGATGATACTTCTAGGAAACTAATACACCACACTTACCAAATGTAGCCAGAAACAGCGTAAAGAATGATTATTAGAAATCTTCACTATTCGATCCCTACAGAAATAATTAAACAAGAAATAGATGCAAAAGGACATACCGTTCATAACATTATGAACATTCGGCCTAGAACTAGGAAACAACCATTAATGTTATTCTTCGTAGACTTAAGAGTCTAAGAAAAATAAGTACTTAGAATTCAATGGCCATAAGAGGATAAGCGCAAGAGGTGTCAACGTTACATTCAGATGTGTTATATGTGGGAGGAGCCACGGTTCAAACTCCTGTAAGAAGCCTAAAGATACACCACCCAAATGTCCATCTAACTACTAAGGCTGCCAAGTTTACAGAGAACTACAAACCTCAAGTACTTAACCAGAAACAAAATAAATCTCAATTCATTCAACAGACAAACCAACTAATGCAGCAACAACAAACTAATTTATCTACGTATGCCAACGTTACAGCACGACGTAACGTAGTTGACAAAAATACCAACTTTCCTGTCAGAATTTAAAGCAATGTTTAACCAACTTATAAATCAGAACAGTATGATATTAAATATTTTACAGACGGTCATCAATAAATTAACTCATTAATGAATCTCTCGTCTTTACGTATTGCCTTATGGAACGCAAATGGTTTGGCAAACCACAAAACAGAATTGATAAACTATCTTCAACTACATGAAATAGACAATGCTCATATCAGAAACATATTTAACTGATCGAACAGTGTTTAAAATACCGTTACATTCAACGTACCACGCCATTCATCCTGATGGGACAGGGGGCTGCGATACGATCTCACGCCATGAATTACCATGCAATTAAGTGGCGTGCAGTAAATATAGACGAATATGAAACCCTGCTCAATTCATTGGGAAATAGGTTTCAAGCAAAGCATATCACGATGCATAACACCGAAAGGCAGAAACCTACTATGAGTAATCGTTGACAACGACCTAACCTCGCCCATTTGTCAGCTGGAGGACCTACCCTACTGGCCATCCGACCACAATAAACTGCTAGACTAGTCAACGTCCACATAGAACCCACTCCAATAATCTTTACCCTTAGTACAAATATTATTCTGTAAAGAAAGCTACCTAGACTTCTATCCCCAAAAACCGATTCGAAGTATTTTCAGCAATACATCAAGGAAAAACTAACTTAAAATATCAAACTAAAAGAACCTGAAGACATTGATATTTTAAAAATACGATCCAAGACGCAGCCTACATCAACCTTCAGCAAACTCGATGATGATAACGTACAGCTCATTACAGAGAAAATACGTGAAAGGCGCATATGGCAAAGAACTCAGAGTCCTGTCGGTAAAACTACACATAACAGACTAACAACACTACTAGAATCAACACTACAGGATATACGGGATTCTACATTTCAAAGATATATAACCAGTCTTTCAAAGGACGATCACTTAGTATGGAAGGCTACCAACAAATTTAAGAAACCTATAAACCATGTACTGCCGTTAAACAAGACGGAAATTGGCCACAGACTGGTGAGGTCATCAGAAGTTCAACAAGAAATTAACTCGTGCAATATCCATAAATCTCCTGGGTTTGACATCATAACAGGACAAATCCTTAAGCAGTTACCACGGAAAGCAATAATGCCCTTTATAATAGCACGTTAAGAGCAACTTATTTCCCAAAATCTTGGAAATTCGTACAAATAATACCGATAACTGAACCCGGTAAACCACCGATCACTCCTCCTTCATATCGCCCAACAGTCATTTGAAAGATTACCGCTTAAAAGACTAGAGACCGATATCAACCTGGTTGAGATACTACAGACACTCAAATTTGGATTCCGCTCTCGCCACAGTGCCACAGAATTGTGAATGAAATAATAAAGGGCTTAGAAGAAAGAAAAGTGTGTGTCGCAGCTTTCTTCGATATTGCACAAGCGTTTGACCGAATTCAGCACGTCGGTTTACTATACAAACTCAAACTATTCCCGCTGACTATTACCTATCTTAAAATCCTACCTAAGCGATTGCTTCAAACTACGTGTAACAACGATATTTCCACATTTAACCCAATTGCCTCTGGCAATGACCCTCTTACAGCTCCTGCTGTCCCACAAAATCATTTAAATAGCCTTGAAGAATGGATAAACTTTTGGTGTATAAATGTAAATCCTAATAAGTCAGTGCAAGTAACTTTTACCAACAGGAAAACAAATTGTCCAAATGTCTCAATAAATAATACACCATTGGGATTGAAGTCAAATACCTTGGTCTACTATTGGAATCTAAACTTACATGAAAACTGCATTTAAAATCCAAAAGGGATCATATTCAGAATAAGCTTCACCAAATGAATTGGCTACTTTGCAGAAATGCCAAATAGAAAACAGAAAACAAAATACTCATATATAAATGCATTCTTAAACCCATATGGACATATTGGATCCAACTATTGTGTACCAAGCCTTCAAATTAAAAAAATATTCAAAGTCTTCAGTAAAAAATCCTTTGTACCATCTGAAATGCCCTCTGATTTGTGAGCAACAAAACAATACATGAAGACCTGGACATACCTACTATAGAAGATGAAATACACAGACTCGGCACTAATTAACGTCAAAATCTCCCAGGACACCATAACCAAAGAGGTCGGTCATCTAGCAAATGAACCAACAGCACTTCGCAGATTGAAGAGGAAGCAGATGACAGATCTGTGAAATTTAATTTTATTGCATTCATATATCAGTTTGTTAAATTTGGAGTGTGGTCACTGGACCATTTCTACCCTCATTGTAATTCTATTTATCTAATTTGATCAATGTTCAAAATGAACAGATTGTAAATTTCTTAATAAACAAACAAAAAATGGGCTGATTGTTTATTTAATATTACTTAACTGTCAGATTATTTGTTTATTGTATCTTGTTTCATCATTATATTAAATGTTAGTATGGTACCTCTAAGTCAAATTGTAGTAAATTTGTTGTAATAAAAAATAATATGAATGAACAAAATGTTGAGCACTAAATGTGGTCCATGTTGTTTGAAGCATTAATTCAAAGAAACAACAACGATTTAATTAAATTTTTTATTTAAATTAACTAGAGAAGGCATTGCCTCTATTCACATTCCTAAACCCAAGTAATGAGTAGAAACATTACAGTCTGTGTAAATTTAACAGTTTTCTAAATGGTGGATTAATAAGTAACCAGTAACTTAAATGGAACAAAATTGTAACATTTCATGTTTTCTGTATACATAGTATCCAATGATTTATCAATGGCAGCACAGACCAAAAAATATTCTTTATAAATTACATCAGCCTTATACTTTATTTATTATATTGCTTCATGCCGTTCATATATAAGCTTATATATACATTCATAAACATTTTCAATTTTCTAAAACTAAATGCTCTCTCAGCAAGACCTAACTTAAATATTAAAGATTATAATTGTAATAAAAGATGCAGAATGTGCAAACTTTTGTTTCATCTATTTCCCAGCTCCAATTTCTGTTCATGAACTTTAAAATTATTAGACCATTTAACTTCTCACAAGATGTCTGAAGTGTAGTTACATGTATTTTATAATACTTATAAGGGCTTTATAGTTGAACAGATTAGAGATACAGAAGGAATAAAATATTTAAAATGTTAAAAAGTACAGTTTTTGTAATAGAAGTCTTGAAAATGTTACTTTATAAATATTTTCAATGCACTACATATTTTTTATAACAACTCTTTCCTGTTATTAAGTAACAATGATTTGAAGTAAAGTTTAATTTTCTTTAGACAGTAACAATTGCATAAAGCTTACATTGAGTTTTCCTGTTTATGTTCTATGAACAACCAATTTTTAAAAAATTGAGTTTTAGAAATTTAGGAATAAACTCCAACTTTTAGAATTTTTAAAATGAAATCTTCTCTATCTTAAGATAATGAATACTTGTATTACAATTTATATTTTAGACATTGAAGAAATTAATCGTAAATGTGCACAAAGAAGACAAGCACAGCAATAATTTAATCATTTCAAGAACCGTGCTATGAAAACATCAGCATCTATAAAACAATAAGATGGCAATGCTCTTAGCTATATTGTAACATATCTATTTTTAATAAAAAGGTTAATACTTAGTCTTAGCAAGGTTAAACACAGTGTGACAGTAAATTTTAACACAAAGTTATTCAATATTAGTTTGCATACCAAAATTTAAGAAAAGTAAAGATTTAGGCAACTTGATGATTAGGGTTTTTGAAACTAGTGTTCTGTATTCATCATGATCCTGTTTTCCCATTCTTGGATCAGGGCAATTCTCCTCCTGCCAGTATTTCGATGTGGCTGCTAAAAACAAAAAGTTAACTATACTATAGTCATCTATCTATCTATCTATCTATCTATCTATATATATATATAATATATATATATATACACACTTTACTATACTATAGTCATCTTTGACCAAATAAACAAAAAAAATTATAACAGGTGTATTTATCTTTATTTATATTTTTGGAACTATACCACAATCCATTAAATTAAACAAAACTTTAACTAGGCTCGTGGTCCAATATATTTGTTGCTTGGGTGTTTGCATTGTTCTATTAATCAGGTAAAGTGAGAATGTGAGTAAAATAAAAAGAATAAAGTTAGTAAATGTGAAGAGCCTGAGAAAAATGAGAAACAAAATGCTAGTCAACAGCAATAGATTTTAGCAATATAAAAAAGGATTTAAGAGGATATTGTTATTTTGAACAAAATTTGCTCCAGACAGGTGACACACTAGAGTCCATAGATACAAAATTGTGCTTGAACTACTAGTTGAGTATAGTTGTTTATTCATCAACTGGTTCATACAAATTGATATGGGATACATCAAGTCTGTACATTCTTGATAAGGCTACTAAGTAGACTTCTGGAATTTTGTTTCCCTGAACAGTAAAACTATTTTTTATGGGGAATGAAAAATATTTCTATGAAAGTTCATTAGCCTACCCACCAATTTAAAAAGCTGCTTTCAATTATGTTTTCAAAATGGTTACAAGAAAAAGTATCGACATATATAAAGACACATAATTGAGTTATTTTGACTCATTTTTTATAAAGAAGACAAGTTCATAAATATATTACCAAGGCAATGGTAGAATTTTTAGAGATTAAAAACTGATTGCAAAAAGTTCTGCAGTTTACTCCTGCTATGATTCTAATGGCTATCTTTTGGAACCTGGGCACAAAGAGAATCAGGTGCATTCCCCTCAAAAGATAGTGCCATATTTTCATAATTATGCAAAATATATAAAGCATGATTTATTTCTAGATATTTAGTTTGTGATTACTCTTCAGAGGTAGCACAATTTTCTTAGCTTTGATATGATCAATACAACCAGACTGTCATTTAAATATTAGCTGAAAAAGTTAGAACAACTTATTGAAGACATATTTGCTTAATGTATTTTTATATCTGGATTGCGCCAAGTTTTGTAATAAATATGATGAAAATTAAATGCTATTGATTTATTTACATTGAGGATCAATTTATTTTCTGTAAGCCATGAATCTAAATTTCTCATTTTTAAGAAGTCTTGTAAATTTTTAAAGTTATTTGCATGTATCAATAGGTTTGTGACATCTACATACAGGAGAGTATGCGATTTATCTGTGTGTTGTGGAAGGTCATTTATATATAATATGAACAGACCCTATGGCACTAAACATTTTAATTGTTTTGGGAGTGATCTGTGAAAGTTGATTGTTAGGTTCAGAGCTTGATTTGTTCCTAATTTCTACTATTTGACCTCTCCTTTCCATATATGATTTTATCCAATTTAAAAATACCCCTCCAGTTCAGAAAATAAAGTGTTATGGTTTATGACATCAAAAGCTTTTCTAAGATCTAGGAAGATACCTGTAACAAGTTCCTTGTAATCAACTGACCTATGAGGTTGGTTTAAAAAACTTAAGTAGCTTGTATTTTTGACAGTTTTTCTCTAAATCCATACCTGGAAGGTGTCAAAATATCATATTTATTCAATAAATTTGTTATCAGTTTATACATTACTTTTTCCAATATTTTAGAGAACACAGAAGTTAGTTCTATACACTTGTAATCAGAGGTGTCATCTGTGTTGTCTTTTTGTGGAGTGGGATAACTTTCACAGCTTTTAATAAATTTGGAAATATACTAGCACTGAGTGAATAGTTTCAGGTATGTCTGGTTTCATTATAAGGATACAGCTTTTTAAATGACCTGGAATTTCATCCAGTAAGTCGGGTTTAAACTTTATACAATTTCTAGAGTTTATGTTTTTGATTCTCCATATAAATATATGGAGTTACAGTTCAGGAGTTTTAGATAGTCATGTTTCAACACTATGCATAGTGGACAATTCCACCTGTATTGTAGAGGTGGTAAACATGGGCTCACTTGAACTCATCATTTTTGTTAATGCAATCTGGATGGCAATAAACTCACCCATAAAATGTTATAGATAATAAGTATAGAGCATGTTAAAAAGATGTTTTTGCAGTCTCCATGCCCTGTTCATAAGTATACAATTAATGTTTTTAACTATGACAGTAGCATTCTGCCAGTCTGCTTGAAGAGGTACTTCCTCCTCAAAAGACAATACTCCCCTTCCCCTTCTCCTTCTCCTTCCTCTACATTGCATCTAACATGGCATACTAGTTTTATTTTTTATATGAGGAGTGCCATTTCTATAAGTATATTGAACTAACATTTCAGCAATTGTGGAGAAATAGCTATTAAATTCTATCATGAAGAATGTTATTATGAATATTTAATTAAATGCTTTTCATTTGAGAGTTGCAATTTGTTATGTTTTGTATATATTTAAAGAGATGAATTCTGATTGCCAGAATATAAGAACATCTTGTCTCTACATGTTTTAATTCCACCCATGATCAATTTAATAAATATTATTCATTGATGAAAAAATTATGCTTACATTCAATACATTTCAACATACCATTTCTGAAGATGTCTCCAAGAGTTCCAATGATGATGAATCTTCAGAGTCAATGAGGTTAGGATTTGATGATGTATGGCTTCCATTCATTAGGTTTCCAACATGGTCTTCTTCATCTTTGCCAATAGAAGACAAGTTAGGATGTGACACTGCAAACATCTGAGCCCGCTGCAACCTAAAACAATATATGATAATAAAAATATATCTATTATTATAGTAACCAACTTTTAAACAATTGTGTAAACTTCTTGAATAGTGCTGAGAATACATTTCAATATAATAATAAACTAAAATTGTGTGATGTTTTTTACAATTTTTTTTTTAAATTTTAGAACATATTACAACCATTCAAATAAATGGGAGAGTATTAAAAATTACAGTTAAACTTTTAGTTAAATATATGCAAAATATGAATGGTATGAAATAATGGTGCAGTATATATTCAAAATTATAGATACATGTAACTAAATACTTTTCAAGATATCTGAACAAAGATAAAAAAAAACAAATTCATAAAACTATTCCTGTACAGTGGTAAAATGGTTCTATGTTAATGTTTATTAATGCTTCAAAAATGAAAATGACCGACAAAATTATGACAAAGATTAAAACACATTTTATTTGTAAAATTGAGAATGACTTCAAGATAATATTCTGTAATTGTTGAACATTGGAGTGGAAAGTGGACACCACCAAAGGGACTCTCGTGTGCCGACATGCCACGGCGGGTAGACAAGATAATCTGAGTACAATAGCCGAAGGAAATGGCGTCGGGGAAAGACCGAGGCAAGGGAATATTTTAATTGTTTAATTTTGGTTAATTTTGCCAATTTGCTATTCATTTATCCTCCCAAGCCATGAATACCCTTTAGAGAATAGAGCTAATTATAAATGCCGGCTAACAAATATAAATATATATAATATTAACAAATATATGTAAACCAAAGTTACAATTGTTCGCGATATAATCTTGATTTTTATTATCATTATTATTATTATCAACATAAAACCCACCCGATTGAACAGCGTTATACGAATCGCAGCGTTGACGTCGAAATTATACATCACTGAAGAAGGAAGCGGTACAGTTACAACAAAGAGAGAGAATGGCATAGACAGACATCATTGACAGTCATAAACTCAGTCTTTGTCAATACATTCTGATTGGTATAGTGCACACTGTTTACAAAAGGACTGGAAGCTGTGTAGTTTTGTTTTTTTTTGATAGGAACTGAAAATATTACAAGATTTTTCTCTTCTATTATGCTTAATCTGTATGGTTGTGAATAAACTTGATAAATCTTTTACTAACTGGGTCATGAGTTAATGGTCACTACAACTAGTTTGGTAAATCAACTAGATTGATTGTATGCTTGCCAGAAATGATAAATACTCTACAAATAATGAATAAGGTCACTTTCAGCGACATCAATTTTGGGAACATTCACTCGGATAAGGGAAATCCTGATGTTGCTCTATGCAGTCAATTGGCATATCTTGCCCAATGTTTCTGTTAATTGTAACTTGACCACAAATTACATTTACAGATTATTCTCTATTAAATCTAATTTGTCTAAATGATGGAAATTTTAAAAATAGATGACTATGAATTCTTTATGGTTAATAATGAATAAAACAAGTTTTTCCCTGACTAGAAGTTGTGCATCTGGTGTTTTAGTGACTCATGGTTTAGTTAGTGTAAGGAAGACATAAAACATGCTCATGCAAGAATATATAATGCAAATAAAGTCTTAAAATAAGAGAATAAAAGGATCGAAGCAAATAATACTGCCAGATTCTGCGATTGAGACATATCAAGAAATATGAAGCTTTTCTTCGCTTGATAGAATTAGGAGAAAGTGAATTCACAACAAGCATGATTAGAAATAAATTAATTCTTGAAGAACTGTGTGAAAATTCTTGTAAGGAGAAAGATTAAATTGCCATTGCTCAGAAAGTGCAAACTAAGTACTAGAAGATAGAGCAGAAGAATGTATGTTGCTGGGATATCCTAAAGGGCAGGAGGGATACAAGCTGTGGAGTCTGCAGAGGAAGAAAGTCGTAGTGAGCAGTTATGTATGTTTCAATGAGAAGTAATTCCTATTCAAGGAAAACACTAAAATCTAAGAAGAAGAATATATGAAATTCTGAAGATGAAACTAAAGTTAATTTAAAAAAATGAAGTGCTGAAGAAGAATTTGAAGAAGAAAATGAGCATAATATAAATTCAGAACATGAAGAAACTGATACTGAAAGGGAGGGAGAAATTTCTGAATCAGATACTAGTTGGTCTGAAGATTTCTCACAAATTAATGACAGTTCAGAAATGGGGGAGGATCAAGAAGAAAGAAGATTAAAATAACAAAGATGCTCAGCAAGAGTGAGGAAGGAAAGGGTTTCATGTACACAATGATGATGTAAGCTGGTTACAGTACCAACAGAAGAAGGATGTATTCCAATGACAGTGGAGGAAAGGAGCAAAGGAATGGGAAAATGCTATGCATGAGGAAATAAATGTTCTGAGAAAGAAAGAAAATTGGGAAATTGTAAAGAGAAGACCTGACATGAGTATTATTGGATGTAAATGGGTTTTTACTGTAAAAATAAATCATCAAGGGAAGATTGTTAAATACAAGGCAAAAATTTTACCCAGGTTTCAAACAGATTGCTGGTGTTCATTTTTATGAAAAGTATAGTCCTGTAATGAGAAGACACTGTCTTAGAATTCTCATTGCCATCGCCATTGCAGTAGAGAATAATTGGGAAATACATCAGGTGGATGTAACTGCTGCTTATCTGAACAGCCCTTTGGATGTTACTCTTTTTATGGAAAAACCCTCACATTATGAAGATAAAAATAGAAAGTCATTTGTCTGCAAATTAAAGAAGAGTTTGTATGGAGTAATATGCAAATGATATTGTTTTAATTTAACAACAAAATAAGGAAGACATAGACAATATACCTAAGTTCCTCCTCTCTCCGCTGCATTTCTTGCAGTTCAGCCTGAATCTTCTCTTCTGCAGACTGGTAACCACGTCGCACTGGTGTCCTTACCGACATTGGCTGTATTTCCTCCACCTCCTCAACACTCTGCAAATTCAGGTTTACTATTCATCAGCTTAACGGGAAATATAATAGAATAAAAATTATTTATCTGAAATAACAATTATTTAACAGTTAAATAACTAATGATGAAAGTATTTGGTTTCTGATAAATCTAGTTTAGGTGATTTCTCACACATTTGAAGTTAAAATGAATGAACCAAAGGAAATTATTTCATAAATACAAAAGTAGCAACTTTAATAAAGAAATATACTGTATCTTTGTATATTTGATTGGGAAACTAAATGATTCCAACATAATATGTTATAGTAATATAGTTTTTTGATTTATCTTTATCTTAGACAGGCATTTAAGTTATGTATTAACTACAAAAATGGTCACAATATGTGCAGTACAACATACCTCCATATCTACATACGTAGCCACTTCTACAGGTTTTCTGGCAACTACAGGAGTGTACACATTTGAATTGCTAACGGGAGCTGGGCTGACAGGGGTGGTAGCAGTTATTGGTGCATTCAGCACTGATCTTATTGAATTAATCATGTTGACTTTCCCATGCGAAGCATAAAATCGTTGCATCAAACCTTTATTCCCAGAGGCTGGACTGAATCTCTTTGTTGTAACTATGCCTGTGGCTCTATTGGAATTATAAAGCGTGCCAACTCTGAAAGCAGGAGTAACTACAGGGGGACTGGACTCTGGCTCATTTCTGACCTCAACAGGAATGTTTGACGTAGAAACAGACTTCTTCATTTTACGTTCTCTTTCTTCTATTGCAAAGTCTGCTAGATCAGTGAAACGAGTAAGCTGAAAATCAGTAAATTTCTGAATCAAGATTATTTTACACTTACAATGAGATCATCATTGAGGAAAAAGAAGTGAATGGAAGTGGTAGAATTTAAAAGTTTTAATTAACCATGTACTAACCTTGGAATCAACAGTGTCCTCAGAAGTAGTTTGGATTGTACCAGCAGCTCTCAATTCCCTCTCCCTTTCCGTAGCTTCATTTATTTCCTGTTGAATACGACTAGTGGCCAGCCTATGTTGCACACTGCGAGGATCACTATTATTTAAAGCATTCCTAGAGGTGCTACGCCGATACTGCAAATGAACGAGTTTGTAAAAATATGTGGACTTTTATGGTTCATTTATCACAGTTAAAGTATTTGTTCAGATTAACTAGAATAGTAATAACTATACTAAAATCAACAACTGCTACAGCATGACAGTCTTTGTATTTATTAATTAATTATTTGCTATTTGTAGAAAAGTTATACATTAGCAAACCAATTGTGGCATAATTGGGAAAAAAACACCCATACACACACTAATGATTGGTTATCACAGCAAAGAGAAAAATTGAAATTCAGCAAACCTCTGTCTTATTTGTGCTGTTGCTCATATTTACTGGCGGAAGACCCTTTTCCCGCCTAAGTTCCTCCTCTCTTTCACGAGCTAATCTTATTTCTCGTTCAATAGGAGTCTCTCCTTGCCTTCTAGAAAAGAAAAAGAAATTTGATAATGTGAAAAAATTATTATAAGAAGAATTAGTGAAATATAACTTCACATGTGCTGAAACACAAAAAAATTGTCAAATAAATAAATATATATACATACATACATATGTATATTATAATCATAGCAGTTTCAGAATGTTGGTCTGTTTCATATAAGCATATTGGCAGCTAATGCTATAAACATTGCTTTTGCAATTACCACAAGAATAAAAAAGGAAACATTTATATAAATATATTCACTTGCAAATAACAAAGCTTAAGCATTTACAAAGAACAATGAAAATTAAAAATTCCATGGTTTGATATTTCTGTTTACTGTGTTAAATTACTACAATACATTATTAAATGAATAGCAAAATTTACAGTACAGGAAATACATATTTTAGCAGAATATAGCACATCTTTGTATTTGTATTCACATTCTGATTCAGCTGAAAAATGTGTGATTGCCACTGTATGTTCACATTATGCAAGGTGGTCCAGAGCCGTTGTAACTGTCCGTTAATATCAATATCAATTGGATTGGAGTTGATTCAGTATCAGGTTTAACTGTTGAAAGATTGGAAGAGTAATGGAAGGATGTCAAATTGACTTTGAAAGTTCATGTGAACACATGCATACATGTGGATGACTTACGTTGTCACAATACTATACCAGGTTTTTGGAAGGATAACATAAATTAAGAATGACATTAATGTAGCCCAGTTATCTGATGAAAGTCTGCTACTCATTATTTCCAATTTCAGGGCAACTGGGAAATATGTTAAATCTAAATGTAATGTAATTGCATAATAGAAACATCACGATATATATATATATATATATATATGAAATGCCACTGATGCATACATTCCCAATCTGAGAAACACTGGCTGCTAAACAAGTGTATGAGGTATTCTTTACATATAAAGACTTTTGTTCATGTTGTTAACCAACTGTAAACACTGAAGACCAGTAAATTATTGCTCTTCTAGTGCTGACATGAATAACACACATTAATTCTTGACTTGTCACAGCATGCTAATACACATAAATAACCTGAATCACATACTAATAAAGCCATTCATTCAGCCTTTTAAATGATTACCTAATAATTCAACACACACTTTATTTATACCACCAAACATAGTAAAACCAACTTACCCATGCACACTCAGAAACATAATACAGTACAATTATATATAACTACAATAATTTTTTATGAATTCAATGTTTGCTACAAGTACAAAAATTAACACAGTATTGTTATTTAAGAACCCTTTGAATCTGAACAGAAAACCCCACACATTTGAAATAAAAATCGGTTTGTCAGTCACCAGTGGACAAGGAATGTAAAATAATATAATATGCTTTAAGAGGAACATTACAGCATAAAGAACTATCGGCAGTTTTTGAGAGCAGCGGAAGCATTATTCACACAGTGTAATAGGTACGTGTACTTACAAACCTTATGTCGGTGTCTGAATTGTGTAAAACTGGAACAGCTGCAACTGTCTTGTGACCCATCCTGAACAGAGAGTTTCGATAGCTTCACACAAATAAATCAAACATATGACCAAAACTGACTCAAGCAAATAGCGTATTTACACAAAGGTGACAAATGTTAGTACAGAAAAGAATAATTTTACCCATCACCACAAATACAACAATCATGTTACACATGCATAGATACACAGTTCTACATTATGAATTTACGAAGCATCATAGATTTGGTACAGTCAAGTTCATATTATATACACAATTAACAAATTATTAATTTATTGGGAAGTGAAAGGTTAGACAAAGATCACTTTTTTGGAGCTAGACGCAACCCAAAAAAATTATCGTATAACCAAAGTTTTGCATTAATTAAAATGAAAATTTCAGTTCTGCTTCATAGCACTTTTTGCAGCAACTTTCAGATTTTATTGTGGGGAAATGTAGTGGAGGGAAAACAATGAATAGTTGACGACAAAATATCAATTTACCAATTTCAGTAAGTCGATTACTTGTTGCGAAGTTACAAGTGTGTTGATACAACTTCAATGAACTACCCTTTTTTTTATGGAAAATACTTTATAATATCACACAAGAAATTTTCAATTATTTAATGAACACAATTAATTGCATATTTCAATAACACAGTCCAATTGTCATTTGCACAAATTAACCCATAAACTAATGCAACTTCCAATTATATGAGAAATTTAATGTTTCAATCTATAAATAAGGCACGCAGGAAGTGTGAAAATGAGTCATGTTGAAGATCAACTTGAAGCAACATAAATCTTGTTTTAAATAATATTAACAATCAATAAAACCAATTAGAAATTGAGAACATCATCTGGCATACAGATGAGCTGAACTAACATCTATAAAATCCTTACCATCAAAATCTTAATGCACCTGCAACTAGTCTTAATCTTTAACAATCATGTTGCAGACTGCAGCTGTGTGGCAATATGGAAATACTTCAACACAGCTTAAGTAAAATTGAGTATTAAATAATTTTTCATTACTTTAGACACATTATAACTCTGTGGCAAAATTTTATTAAAAAACTTAAGTTTATCTAAAAAAATCAAAACTAGAGGACATTAATATATAATTTGTAATCTATTTCTTAACAAACCTATTACAAAAAATATGTAAAGATGCACACTGAAGATGGAACACATCTCCTGATATAATAATTTTTAGTTTAGTTGAGTAAATAGTTTTATATTATAGTTGAATTATTTGGATTACCACTCATTCTAATGAGGTTTCCATTTCATAAAACAATTTTAGATGTATTCATTTTCCATAATAATGGTACTTAAAAAACATGAAAATTATCTTTTATGTTCAAAATTTTCAAGACTATTGAACAAATATACTAATAAAAAAAATGAAACAATACTGACTCCAGATTAAAGAATAAGAACTTTCTTTTCTTGTTTCTAAAAACTTAAATTTAATAATCGATATATTAGTTCTCTATGTCTTTAAGATTCTCCTCTTCTTCTTTTGAAGCTCTACAGCCCAGGATTTAAGATTCTCATACAGTCTACAAGTAAACATCAGAAAGCTTTCATTCATACACAAGGAAATATAATGCCGACCTCTCGTGGTCTAGTGGCTATCATGGCTGCCTCGCGCAACAGAGGTCCCGGGTTCGAATCCTGGCTGGCATGGGCTCCGATGTTTGTACCGTTTGAGAAACCTTACCTATACAGTGATATAAGTTCCCCAAATTGTGCACAGTCATTAATGACATTAGTTGATGTGACTATAAACAAGTAATTTTAAAAAATTCAGTTTTTACCAGTTCTGCCATTAAAAATTTCAAGAATTTATTACACCAATTTTGAGCAGTACATTTCACCTTGCCATTTTCTTCAAAGAATCACCGATAAAATTGTATAGGAACTAATTGAAGACCCGAGAGTAGTCAAAACGGTTGTTTCGAAATAACTTTGTAATAAATATTGCATATACAAAACTTCCTTCGCCCATGTTATGGAGATCTGAATTTTCTCTGTGAATGGGTAAAGTTAGAGAAGAGAACATTAAATTTACCCCCTTAAACTTAATAAAGTACCTATATTTGCTTAAGTATAAGTTTCTTTTGAATGGATCTTATACTCTGGGAAAATTTTAATCAATTTGTCAAATTTGGATGTCAAGAAAAAGTCTAATTACGAAAAAAAGATTAAACTACGGCTACACAATATCGAGTCATACGTGATCCACTTGATCGAGTCCACAAAATTGCAGAGGAATTGTTGTGTATCGGTAATGTAATTATTTAGCGTGAATGATTGCCCAATTTTAGCCCAAATTTACAATTCAAAACCTTTAATGCCATTAAATCCCAAACAGTTATTTTAAAGGTATTAATTGGATCTACCACTTTGTGCCTATTCAAATGGACAAAAGTTCAAGACATCAAAAGGAATTGAGAGTTTAGTACCAACATTATAAATACAAGAAATAATAATTCCTTTGGTGATATTCGTATCAATACCAAGCGGTACCGATTATGAATATTCAAATTCTCATACGTTCCTTTTACACACCTCATATAGACCGGAATCTCATCCTCCTGAGGTTCGTCCAAAGGTTTCACCATTATCCTATGGCGAGCCACATTGAAGTCAGAGCCAGAACTATGTCCTGAGCTCATGGAGTCAAGGGACTGAGTTCTCTGATGGGAGAAACCATGAGGACTATAAAAAAGAATAAATTATTAAAAAACCGAAATGACATTTAATGAATTATTAATGTATAAAGATTTTAAGACAAACGTGTATTAATTATAAAATAAATGAGGCGGAACAATGTTCGCCAAATGAAAACCTTCAACTTAAATTGAGATAGACATCTTCGTCGACACATATGGTAGACCTTTCCAACGTCTCAATTATTATTCATATTTAAGATTCTCAGGTAATGAAGAATTTCAAGCCAAGTCGAAAGTTAATCTTAAATTTGGGCGGTGATCTGAACAACGCCTCAACATTTACACAAGGGAAGAACGTGAGATGAATGTACCGAACGGCGTATTGGAATTATACTTGAAATGGAGAATATTTTAGTACGTAAACGAAGATCGGTGCCAACAACGTTCCACTTGATGGATTCACGAAGAAACCAAACATCGTGTGTTCAAAATTACACTCATGAAAACAAGGAATTTAAAGGGTCTTTTGAAATTGTAGGCACTTCAATGTTAACAAATAATTTACGAGAGTGAACTCATTGGTTGTGATTCACATGTTAAATTTAATGTTTAGGATATTTCATCGTCGTCTTGCATAGTAAAATTGAAAATGGACAAGGGGAAATAAGGAAACGAATTTTGTACAACGATTAATCATTTGAAGCGCGAGATGAGGTGTGGTAGAAAGTTGACCGGCCTTTCGAAGCGTAAGAAATCTTAAGTTTTGTGGGGGAACGGAATAGAAGTACCTATGCGCACTTAGACGACGACTGTATCTTATCGCCGCCGCTTTAGAGCCTTCCCCTATCTGAATTTTAGATTAGCCATGTACATCAGAAAATATTTGTATGTTTTTCTTGCATCACCTTCACATTCTCCGTTTAGCAGAAGAGTCAAGACCGACGACATTAAGCGCCGAATCCAAATTTAGTTATAATCAAGTCATTAAATTTAAAATGTGAATATTTCCGAAAAGCTTATTTTTAGAAAATGTACGCGCTCCCACAGAGTCCCAGCCCCTTAGGTAGGTTCTGAAGCACACCGTCTACGGTACTCACGCATACTCGTAGTCCACCATGGTTGAGCATCCGTATCAAACTGCGAAACTGTTGCCTCAGTTCGTGGCGTAGATAGCGCTATCAGATCTCCAACCTGTCAATTCCCCTATCGGACGATGCGACGTGTAAATGAGTTAGTTGACTCACCTCGTCCTCGTCCTCGTCATCGTCATCATCGTCGTCATCATCATCCTAGTGGCGAAGTGCTGAAACGATGCACTTGATGCCTCTGAGGGCTACAGCAGCCATCTCATCTCCCGTCATATGGAAGGGCGTGATTGTGGTACCCAATAACACCTTGCTCTACCTTCCACACCCCCCCCCCCTTTTCAATTCCCTTCCTATGCCATTGAAATGGAGTTGCCTGAATCAGGATCACCTTCATGACGACCTCCCTCTACAGTAACCAAAGTTGACTCGTGTCTACTTATTATTATATTTTATTCTCTCGTCACACATCATAACCTTATCAAGGAACCGTTTCGACGCCATACTTCAAGAGCATCTACAGGAAAAAATATATCGAGCACTCGAACGCGGTGGCTAGATAATCACCACGAAAATGATTGCTGTAGAAATACTAGATTGCAGTTTCTGCGGAACGAGATAAGTACGACCATGGCCGGTCCGAACTGATGCAATCTCATTTCCACTAATATTCCCGTCACTTGTTTTTAACGCCTATTGCGTTCATCATCCACTTTTGTCACGTTAATTTTAAATGTTTACATTAAACGCTGAAAACAAAACTGGAAAATATATTTACCGCTATCAAAGCAATACAATATCAGAAGTTTGATTATTTATGAAAGTGAAGAATCATAGCAAAAGCCTCCCGAGGAGCTAAATTACGTAGACTTGTACTCCATTCATAACGGGGTTTATTACACGTCTCCTTTGCTGGTTACAAACTGGCTGTTTCGACAGAAGAAAGAAGAAAGAAATCCATTTATTGCGTTATCGAGTTGCCACTCTACAGTTATACGTAGGCAGGTGAGGGATGGAAGAAGAAAATCGATCTTGGCAAAGGTCGAAAGGATACGAGAAGTACAACGCGTCAATCTGAATGAAAATTAAAGAAAAATAAAAATTTTAATTGAATCTGCGATAGATGCAGTGTTTGTAGAAATTCGAATCGATCGTCCAACATTAGAATCTAGTCGAGGGTGAAAGAACAGTTTTTTATTTATCTTTTTTATATATATATATATATATAAAACTTGAATCTTAATGATTATCAGCTAGTAGAATAATTGATTTAGTACATACAATATTAAAATAATGAGTACAAAATTAAAATAGCGTATATAATTCACCTGTAAACGTGAAGGTGTTTGTACTTTGGCTAGCCTACTTTAGCAGACGGGTGACGTGAGGATGTACGAGGACGTGGCAAGGTGGCTTAGGGTGTGCCTCAATGTTCAGAGGGAAGGATGAGGTCAATTGGGAGCGGTTTATAACCAGGATCGAATGCATTACGAAAATTGTCATTTGGTGTTGAAAGTACGTTTCTGGCTGCCGAAAACCTAAATACCGAATACAGTCAAAGCGTACATTAGTCTACTTACGCGTCTAGAAAGTAAAAATATGGACGAGCGTCAGTAGAAGAAAACGTACGAAGTAAAATTTTCTTACAACACAATTTTAGAAGTTTAACAGATAGTAAACGAAAAAAAAACTATAGTTCCTGCAATACAAGCTAAACTTGCATCTGAGGCCACGCCACAGAAAATCTGACAGACCACAATCACTCCGAGCATTTCATTTACCTGAGAAATCAGAGGAACTGGGCCGACATGCAACATGACTAGGCACCGAAAGATTCATTTCTAAAATTACCTGCCGTCGACGCTGTTCTTGTCCTCGCTGCCGTACTCGGAGCAGCTTCCCTCGTCAGGCTCGTGCCGGGCCCTGCGCAGCTCCTCCTCGCGGACCTTCATCTCCCTCAGCTCCAGGGCGATCATGGCCGCCGTGCGAGGCGGCGACGCCGACGCCGACGCCGGCTTGGCCACGGCCTGCACGATCTTCGGACCCACCCCCGTCCCCGCCCCCGCCTCCGCCTCGGCCTCGGCCGCCATCATGCGCTGCTCCCAGTAGCTCTTGGTCTTGTGCTTGTTCTGCAGGATCGAGTCGTACACGACATCTCCTACAACACACGTCAACCTCTACAGAAGAGAAGCGCCAGATCGACAAGGATGCAGCAGTCTGTCGTCCGTGCTCTTTAACTTATATATAGAACAGGCGATGGATGAAGGAACTTAAAACGGAATGTGGAAAAGGAATCATACCGCAAAAATGAGAAATAAAAACCCTACGCTTTGACGATCATATTGCAGTATTAGGGGAGTCTGAAGAAGACTTGGAAACCATAATAAATGGCATGAACGTGGTCCTGGAAAAATACTTCAATATGAAGATTAATAAAGAAAACCAAGGTAATGGAATGCAGTTTGGGAGACAGTGGAATGAAAAAGGCTGTTAGATTGGGAAGGGATATTTTGACGGAAGTTTAGGAACTCTGCTGTTTGAGTAGGATAGCAACAGCACAGACAAGGAAAGAATTCACTTAGTGTGGATAATAGGAAAGCGTTGCTAAATATGTCGGTATGGAGCGTGGCGTTATATGGGTGCGAAACGTTCCCGGAAAGAAAAGAATAGAAGCATTTGAAATGTGGTGCTATAGGAGAATGAGATGGGTGGATAGAGTAACTAACGAGGAAGTTCTGAACAGAATAGGGGAAGAGCCAACAATATGGAGGACGTTGAAGGGATAGATTAATAGCATGCCACGTTTTGAGACACGAGGGTCTTGTAAAACTAACGTTAAAGGAAAGTGTGTGGGGTAAGAACAGAAGAGGGAGGCTAAGGATGGAATACGCTAAGCAGATAAGGGATGACGTGGGATGTGCTAGTTATATGGAAATGAAATGGCTTGCGCAAGAGGTTAGCATGGAGGCTTGTATCAGACCAGTCTAAGGCCCGATTACCACAACAACAAATTTAATTTTCAAAATTGTACTACAACTGCGGAAACCGGCGAAGGACTTCCCTTGCAAGCGAACACTTAAATTTAGAAATTTTAACTTATAATAATTTAGTTTTGACATTAATATATTAGAGGTGACGCAAGGTATGCATAAGGTAGTCGACTGAAATTTTTATGGTATTTAGAAACTAATTTTTCGAAATCATAATTGAAACATCGTTCGTTGTATAATTATGCTCAGTAGTATATATATTTTATATTGTGTTATAGATTGTTTTGAATTAATTTGCGAATATATAAATTTCAGATTTTTTATTATATGCACAAACCTAAAATTCACTGACACGAAATAATTTTTGCCTGAGCTTAATTATTTAATATTTATTATTGCAATGAGTTATTTGAAATAAAAATGGTAACTACCATGGTATGAAAATAATTTTCTTAATAATATATATATATACATATTTTAAAGCAGTTTAATATTTGAGCGTGTATAAAAATTCTAGGTGTTTTTATTGTCTAGAATGGAATGAAAACATCACATGGCTGATGAATGAGTATTAGCAGCAGGAAAAGACGGCCATCCTACCTGCCCTGAAGTCCATGGGGACAGACTGCCTGCCTTCAAGGGCTTCCTAGGTCGATTCCAGATGCGGAAACGCTCTCTAGGGGGCTCCGTCGATGCACGGCACCTCACGTACGTAACGGTAAACGTTCAACTCCCAACTTATTCACAATAAAAGTTGCTGCTTTATAAGCAAACACAAAGACCCGTTTGGTCGTATGGAATTAGACTCTTTTCGCAGACGAGACGCTGTATAAATTCCTGCAGCGACACCTGATGATGCCAGCCCGAGCCATGGAAACGTTCAACCGTTTATGTATCACCTAAACCCTCGTTCTCTAATACTTTTACACCGAGAAGAAATTTACAATTATACATCATCTTCATTTAACGAAATTTTGAGTCCCGAATTTGGAGGGAATTAAGGGGGAGAACAAAGATCGACTTCAAATTTCAAGAAATTTCCTTCAGCCGTTGTTCCAGGCGAATTAGATCAAGTGTCAATCCGTACTTTTCATCGTAGATACGTTCTTCCACGTCTCATATTAAAGCACATCCTTTTTTTTTTAAGATTATGCCTCTTACTTGTTGGATGAAACGCATATATCCATGCTTCATAATAATACAAGTGTATAATCACCGACTGTAATTTTTGTGTTGGAAGGATTGAACCGACAAGTGGCCGATTCATTTCAAAGACTACAGCAGCCTTTCGAGGGAACGATAATCCTTTGTAACTTTCCCCCATATCATCAACCGAAGGAAAACTGACGACAGAACAAGTGTCGTTTTCTAAAGAAAAGAGAAAAGAGAAAATACAGACCAATGATTCGGATTTATTCGGCTATGTTCATATAAAATTAATCTCATATCTTACTCCGTAATATAAATACTTAAGAAAAGCGTTATTGCTGAATTATTTCAAATAGTATTTCAAGAACAGGGCTAACATAAAAGTCTGGAAGAGGCAACTTCCATTTAATAGCTTAGGAAGGGAATTGAAAAGGGAGGATGTGGAAGGTAGCCAGGGGACGACTAGAGACCCGGCGTTTCATCTAAAAAGATGCAGGGAAAACCCTAGAAAACCTGCATCAAGTAGGTCAGACTATCGGGTAGTATTCTCACGCCCTTCCGAATGAAGGGAGAGGAGTTTGTTGCGGAGTCGCCGAATCCCGTCCACTTTCCACCAGATTTAAGAGGCAGCTGGCCGATCGATCCAATGGGATCTTACCGTATGCCCAAGGTCTTCGACCTCCTGAAATAGATTAAGGCCCCTCGGCATGCGAGAACCTTGAAAAAAGCGGAGAGTGTTCAAGGCATCCCCAAAGGTCAGCCCCGCAATCAATACGGGGAGAGAAAGGGTTAACCTTAAATCTTAAACAAAAATACAATTGACTGTGTGGGGCAAAACGCAGCGTGCGAGTACTTCAAATATATTATTACTTTAATAAAACGTTCATTAAATGTACAAGTTATTTTGTGATAAACGGACCAACTACTTTACTCTTTTAAATGAAATTCATCGTTGTTGTACAAAAGAAGTTCAAATTTCGCGTCGAGTAATTTGAACCAAATTTTGCACACGAGTTCTTTGCGACTCGGAAAACGGCAATGTCGGGGTAAGGCTGATCTACCACCTCTATGGGAGGGGGAGGAAGGGCGCAATATCGGCCGATATTTACGTTGAATAAATAATTTTCGGGGTCAATCACTCTTACGGCGTTTCTCGCGAAACTGTTCGTATCCGTTCTACCCTAATGACACATTGAGCTTAATAGATTATATTACGTAGCCTACGCGCATGCTTGCGGCGGCGGCCAAAAACTATAACAACTTACATAAAATGTTACTTATGTTTAAGCATTTATATCGCGGGGAACTCAGCTATTGTAAAATAAAACATTCATATTCCATACATCCGAAAAGAAGCAAAGCTTCTAGGAAGAAAAAAACAACACAATTCACAACGATTTGTACCTAGAACTAATAATTGCGTTTACATAATACTCGTGTACAGTATCTCGATCAAATGTTTGAAATTAAATGTTTACATCATAAAATCAATATAATTATTTTCATTCCAAAATATTTTTAATTGAGATAACTACTGTCATCACCGTCAAAATAGTAGAGTCGTTGGTTTCCTGTAAATGACATTACTCATACTGCTCGCACATGTCTCCAATAAAGCTGACAGCGATCGCGAAAAATACATGATCCTTAATGGGCAGGAAGAGCGGTGGAGAAAGGTTACTTTCACCCTCCACCTCCAACAAACCTTTCCTTTCTCCCTACACTTTTTAAAAAAATCTTCCTTTTTTTAGCGTCGCTACATCAATGAAGCTTATATTTTACATATATGACTTTCAATCGCTCTCCTGCGATGCGCTGTCAAACAGTTAACAGAGGTCAATTTAGAAAAACGCAGATGATTAAAACTTTGCGAATAGGTTTGGTAGGGTTTGCACCGTCGGTTGCTAAATTCTCAGACAATTTAAAGCATCAGTTTTAAATCTACGAGTTATCAAAGTCGACCGATATGAATTAAGGGCAAAAAACCCTGACTTTTTAAAGGTTTTTTTTTTGAAAAACCGCAAGTATAAAATGTCTTTAAAACTTTTAATTTTGATATAAAATGGCATTAAAATTTTGCGTAAAATGAAACCTTTCACAATTTCGAATGGGCAGCGTGAGGCTTCAAACTCAGGGCTCTACTATTTCGATATTTACACCATTGCAGCCTTCTGTATAAATAAACTTACTTTTTAAAAGTTATTTATGGAGTAGGAGTGGCCGAGTAGAAATTTTCCATGTCCACTTTTGATGCAGCTGAACTGTCATCAGTAAACTTGTTAAAAATTAATACTCCAATACATATATTTTGCACGCATCTCACAAAGACTTGTAACTCTCATGTAAATTATTTGTGCCGTATTAATGGTTGCATATCCATGTAGGTATTAAATTTATCATAATTATTATCGACGGCCTGAGACACATTTTTCTACTTACAGGGTTTTCGACTGGAAAGACATCTTCACCTGCAGGGCCATCCCAAAATATAATTACACTAAGTTTAAAATTAACGTCGGTTATACACAATAAAACAGTTTAAATTTAATTAATAACGTTTCGGCATATTTTCATGCCTTCCTTAGGATTTCCTCCAAATCAGTATGAAAACAGAATTGGAGTCAGATATGACGTGAAACACTTCAAGTCGTCTAATTTAAATGAAAGGTACAGTACAGTGTTGACACTTCTGTGCAAGTGGAAGGAAACTGGAAGTGGCGAAATTCATCCCAGCCCCGTGCAACCAACAAACCAGCGAATCTCCGTTATTTCACTCTCATGCATACCCCATTATGTAACGTCAAACGCAAACTTCAATTTTAATTACTCGTTAAAAGACGTTATCGAACGCTATCCGGTTACGACGGGAAAGGATGCACATATACCTTCAAAAATCGAATGTTTACTTTACTTTTTATTTTGCGGATTAATTATTTTAGATTATTTTGCTGAAAAAATCAACGCGATATCTTAAGTAGTTTTCTAGTTATGATTTAAACTGCAGAATGCTGAAATTCTTGTTGCCCATATCAGACAGATATAATTGTAGGAATGGTGGCCAGCTCTAAACATGAGAATACTTTGCCATAATCAGTGATGAATGCAATAAAACCAGTCTTCAAAAAAAATGTTTAAGAACATACGCACAAAATGTCAACGAGTCGTTCTACTCAATATTTGGAAAAAATGTTCTAAAACTGGATTTTGTGGAAAGACAATATTTAAAATTGCAACCAACGATGCTGTAATTACTTTCAATGAAGGTACGCGAGGTAGATTGAAAGTGATTCAAGAATTAGGAATGGGGCCTGTGAAGTATTGTGAACGTGCAGGAAGAGGCTCGTATAAAAACTTGAGAAAAAAATGAAACTGTAAACCACAAAAGAGGCCAGGAAATGCAGGAGACAAATCAGAATTCAGCATTAGAAGGCGAAACTTATGCTGCAAGGGAGTTTGGACTTCCATATGGTTCTCAAAGTAAGCAAGATAAACAAATGTTTAACGCTTATTTTCCATTTATTGGAATTTAAAGAACCCTTTCTCTGAAAACTCAAGAACTATCAAAGATATCAACGAGAACATTTTTGTGTGTGTTTGTTCATGCTTTATCTACTGTAAGATGCTAAATCACTTGTCTCACTTTATTAGCTTTTCAGATAGAAAATAATATATACTGAAAAATGATCGGAAATCAATGCTTTCCATTACGCACAACACGAAAAAATAATCTCTTAAGGAATTTAACTCAAAAAGCAGCTGCAACAAAAGAACAGAGAACACAAGAACCTGTTAAAGTAACCTAGTTATCATGGAAAAGGTTCATATCTGCACTTGAAACAAAACATTCAAAATTTTGGAAATATTTGTAAATCAATATTTTTTCTGCGATTAAAAATTGTTTAATACATGAAATAGTCAGCTTTTGTAACATACTAACTTTCATTGACATAGGAATAAGATTTAATAAGGAAAAAAGGTTTATTTAATGAAAAGTGTGCCGCACTAAACTCAGTTTTGGCCCAATTCTGAAAATTTTCTCGATTGTAATGCAAATAATCTTGCGTAGTGTCATGATTTAAAACACAAAGTTTTTATTTGTGTTGAGTTGAAGTCGTCGATATCACAATGACGGACACGAGTCATGGCGTTTGTTATCTTTAGGCTTACTTCGTCATCGTTTCGAGTGCAAAGAAGAAATATGTTATGCATGTAAACTGCAATTAATGTCAAGAAGAAGCCAGAATGACGCTTCTCAAGTATTATGTTTGAAAAGTTTTATTTCAAAACTGTCCAAAACTTAATAAATATACAGACTTTGAGCATAGATGAACATTTCAATCAATTATCTTACCCACGACCAAAAAAGAAACCCATCCACCAAGCTGCAAACGAAAATTCCAACGTTGAGAAACGAAGTCAATTATTTTATAAACTTTTCTGATAAACATGTCTCGGATGATTCAACTGTTTTATAAGACTGTCTTATTCAGTTTCTTCTCTTCCATATATTGGGTCCTGTCATTATAAATACTTTAATTAATGAATTGTTCTTTTCGTCGAGACGAGAAACGCTAATCGTAATTGATGAGAGGAATCTTTCGGCAACTGTCTGTTATCTTGGGAACAAACGCTCGCCTCGCCTCGCCTCGCCTCGCCTCGTCGTGTTGAGCAATTACGACGAAGGCGAAGGTGCAAAGATAACACCGCTTTCAAAAGACATCTCGAAATCTCCGGGAAGCTGCGCACATATTTGCAGATAGCGAAATATTTTCTATTTCTGTCCTCATATTTATAGACAACATCGCCTTCATAAATGCAACTCTTATTAAGCGATTTCATAAACTCCATAAAAATACAGAAATGTTATATAGAATTTCATGCTGTTGTGGCAAAGACAATACAAACATTTGCAAAGTTATTCGACGTTTCGCATTAGAAAACGCAATTCCAAGTAGATCTAAGGTGATCATTTCGAATTTATATCTTTTTTGTTATTTTCGCTACATCCGGTTTTTATTTGCCCATACTACGAATTTTAATTTGAGGCCTTTTGCACACAAGATATGAGGGGTATATTCAATCATTTTTTCATTTTTATTGTAACAGGCCACACGAGACTGTTCCTGAAACAGAAAACTCCCATTTCATAGCATAGGGAGGGTCCCCTACCCGGTGTTTCACCTGAAAGAGATGCAGGGAAATCCTGCATCACGTAGGTCGGGCTATCGGCTATATTCTCACGCACTTACGAATGACGGGAGTGTCTCTACGAGTTTTACAAGTCAGTTGATCCAATAGGATCAGCGGACAACTCCTACCGCATGCCCAAGGTCTTCGACCCCAGAACATACACCCCGTAAAATAGGTGAAGGTGCAAGAACTTTGAAAAAACCAGAGAGAGTACGAGGCATTCCCAACGTAGTCAGTGAGCCCCGCAGAATTTTTTTGAAATTGCAGGGACACTATTTTTTTATTTTTTTATTACAGCCAGCTATTTAAAATTTTTGGATGACGTTACCTGGATAAGTAATCAGATCATTCACGTTGCGTGACGCTTCGTGTGTTAGCTACGGCCGCAAATAGGCCATTTACAAAATATAATAAGGATAAATAGATGTGAATTTATTTGAATAATGTAGAAACGAATTATTACTCGCAAAGGGCCGTGAACATGACTTTGACGCAGGTCTGTTCTCGGAGAAAGTTGAAAACCGTGATCTGATTCACGTGGCTACGGGTCTTAAGCAAGGAAATCAGATCCTTCAAAGGTCAACGCCTACCGGAATAATTGTTTCCATTTGGGTATCACCGGTTTGAAAAGTAGCAACGATTCCCCTTTATACCCCGAGAACTACATTCAGAAAGTGTCACCAACTAACAAAGCTCCATGTCACGAACTCATCGTAGAACGCTCCTTATACATTTATGAAGAAAAGATCTGGCGTTTCTGACGCACCCATTTCTCGCACCATTGGAAGTATGCGACCATCATAATGATCTCCGGAGTAGATCCTGAAAACTATGGACCTATTAGTTTAAGTCTTCGAGAGACTCCTATCCAAACTGCTACCATACCTTTAACAGTTTTTTTCGCCCACACAGTTTGGGTTCAGAAATAAACTTTCGTGGCCGCTACAATTACAGAGAGTCGTTAACAAAATTCCTAGGTCAGGTATTTGACCGTGTACGGCACGATTGTCTCCTAGTGAAACTAATGGAACCCTCTATAGAATCATATTGTCATATCTTTATTCGAAGACCTTCTCTGTGAAATATGAAGTTCCCTCCATACCTCAACACCTTTTCGACAACGTCATTACAATCGGCCTCTTTGCCGATGACGTGGCATCCCTTTCCACAAGTGCATGTTGCAATCACGCCAGGGACAACCTGCAACAATTTCAGCAATAATTCTTCAAACGGAGAACTAAAATAAACCCGAAAATGTCAACTTGTCCTGTTTACCCAGCGAAAAATTTGTCTATTCGTCTCAACGGAACTAATATTCGTCGTCGTGAGGAAACGAGCTACCTTGGATTAAAAGTCGACTCTCGAGTGACATGGAGCTCCAGCTTAAGTTGTCAGTCTATACCTCTGGCGATACGCAATTTGGCCTTCGGCTCATAACAGACGCTCCTATATACGTCACAAATAGTATCTTGTGCTGCAGTGCTGCAGTATACAATACATCTGACGTGACCAACGACCGAGTGATCGCTCCTGTAAGCTCTGACAACAAATTCAACTGACTAAAAAGAAAAAGACACTCAATTGACCTCGTTGACTAACTGTCATTTTATTTAGCACAAAATTTGTAACCTTAACTCGTTGCTTTACAATATTTTTCATTCGCGAATGTACCGTTTTCGCGGGCTACCGACGGGTAGCTACGGGTACGCGTTTCACGTTTTTTCTTGTATACTTCATATCATTTCGCATAACTGCCTGGAATGCCTTGTACATATTTAATGAGCATCTTTCATGGTTTGTTTTCCTCCTCCGTTATTTTGAGAACCTCACATTACGTGTTGTTATAAACCAAGGAAAAAGTCACGGGTACACCATATTTAAATTTTAAACGGCGAATCGATGTCAAGCGTCGCGTTTCGCTGAAACAAAACTGCACCAGTCATAGTAATCATATTTGCAGCCTCATCCTTATCTTCACAAAGTTACACCGGCATAATTATGTAAAACGCGTCGCGAACGCAAAACACGTTCTCCGAATTGTTAACATCGGTATGTATACAATGTAAGAGTACTCAATTTTCGTGCCGGAAATTTGAGTTTAGATAATGGTACATACGTAAGACAGTGGCGCAGTACCACAGAGAGAACATAGTGCGGGTGGACACGCACCTGAAGTGGAGCGCATGGCAGCGGCTGGCAGACTAACTAGCAGCTAGCAGCTACCTACTTCTTCTACTCCACTCCACTCCACTCTACACAACACTCTCCACTCTACACTCTCCAATCTACACGACTACAGCGCTATCTACTATCTCCTCGCTAACGCCCCAATTATGCACGCTATTGTTTCACTCACAGATGCCTCTCAACCTCCTCCAATTTATTAGTGGGCATTCTGAGAACTAATCTTCACTAGACAACTATTATATCAAAAAATAAAACTAAACCGTTATTAAAATTTTTCAATAATATTTAGCAACGATTGTGCAATTACTTTATTGTTTAATATTCCTTGTTCGCAAATCCAGTATTGTCGTCGTTATTGTACGATTTTTTAATCGCGCCAATAAATCCTTCCTTTCTTCCAGCACCTTTTAAAAAATCTTATAACATTTTGTAGAGTTGCTACATCAATGGAGCTTATATTTTATATTTATGACTTTTTACCGCTACAAGAAAAGCTTCGTCCCACTCTTCTGCGATTCGCCATCCAGGAGTTAGTAGAGGTTCACATATTAATTCATTTAAAAAAACATAAGACACGCAGATGATTAAAACTTTGCGGATGGGTTTGGAAGGGTTTGCACCGTCTTTAACTCAAGGTTTACACCATTTAAAGCAACAGTTTGAAACGTATGAGTTGTCAAAGTCGAGCTATATGGAAGAAAGACAAAAACATCGCGACTTTTTTCTGCTTCTTCGTCAAAACGCGTGTATAAAATGCTTTAAAAATTTACTTTTACATATCACAAAATGGCATTAAATTGTGCAATTGAAATGGGCAGAGTGAGGCTTCAAACTCGGCGCTCTACTATTATGACAGTGACGACAGTAGAGACTTGGCAGTTTTCTTCAACATCTACGTATGTAGATATACATTCAGTAGACGACTCAGGATATCAAAATATAAAGGTAAACCGTTATCGAAATTTTTCAGTTAATATTTAGGTACATTAAGCGACGATTTTACAATCACTTTCTTGTTTAATACAGGGTGTCTCAAAAAGTGTACTCACAATTTAACTGTCGCTAACGTGCCTTTTTTGAATTGCAGGTGTAATTAATCAATCACAGCATGGCCGGAAATCAACTTAGTTTGGAAGAGAGGAACTTTGTCCTGAAATGTTATTGGAAGACCGAAAATGTCATTCAAGTGCAAAGACGATTCGGAAGGGAATTTGCAAAACCGCTGCCAAACGCGCCGGACCATTTCTGACATGAGACAAATTTGAAGCAGATGGAAGCGTCCAGAACGTCAACAAGAAACGTCGTGGAAAATAAGATCACCTCGGAAATCTCTTCGACAATCTGCTCGGAAAAGGCACAACCGAAAAGGTAGCGTCTATCGCATCGTGAAGCGTCTGCATTCCGACACCAGTCCATGACGAGTTCAATTCTGCACACTATGATGCATCCTTTAATCGTTCTGGGCTCCTGTAAATCTAAACGCCATGTATTCGAAATGTGAGTACATTTTTATGAGACACCCTATATTCCTTGTTCACAAATCGATTAGACATGTAAACCCTTATTAAAGTGTGTTCTACGGCCAGATAAACATAGTTCCAGAGCCGGTACGTCCTCTTTAACAGGCTACATGAGGTGATCCTGGAAGAGGCAACTCCTTTTTAATAGCACAGGAAGGGAATTGAAAAGGGGGTGATGTGTCAGGTGTCAGGTAAGGAGGAGGTGTAGAGGTGTAGTGGTGTAGTGGTGTAGTGACTCGCACCACAGAGGTGTTACCCGACTTCATGTTGGTGCGACTATAAAGAAGGAATTTATAATAGTTTCAGCTTCTTTATACTTCAAACTCCTATATAAAGCTTCTAAATTTTGTCTTCTGAATGAAGATCTGCGGCTATGGAAAAACACAAAAAGTTTAGTTAAGTAATGCCAGATTTAAAGAAATTTTTACATATACAAAGATGATGTCTCCTGTGCGTGTTTAAACCTCCGATCCCGATCGGAGCCCAAACCACGAGGAAAGTCATCTGACTTCGCGGATGTTGTTCGCGTGAAACTTCATAGAGTAGGGCAGCGCGAATCATAAGTATATGCGCTCAAAAATTACTCTAATATAAATAAAACGAAACAATTGAAGACGAGTAACGCGGATTCACAGACGGATCAACGCCGCCTATAAAAATTTATTTGTAAAAATCTTTGAAGGCCTGAAATGAAGAATTGTAAAATCGTCGAGGAGTTACGTGAAGCAGCTGATACAGGCTGAAATACAGCCTCAAACTACACAATTACTCAGGCTCGTCGATGGTAATTTCCACTAACAGAACAGACGAAACTATCCGTAAAAACGCGAAAAGTCAAATTTACTCTGACAAATTTCATGACAAATACCGACGAAGACAACAGAAATTATTTTCGAACGAACGAGAAGATCTTCAACTAATTGCTCTAACGTTTTTATATTTCGTCCCAAAATATTTAATCATTAACTCGAGGAAGCTTTAAGAAAGGGGACACGCACAATAGATTTTCGTATACAATAAATAAATTTAACAAAGAAAATAAAGTTTTAGTGTTCACTGAGTCGAGTTCCGGCTAGGTAAATATTCACTAACATAGGAAAATATGAGCTTCGTTCACAGGACAGGAATGTGGGATATGATTTAAGATCAGTCTTTGCCAATATTGGTTAATGGCGTCTTCTGCCTTTCTCTGGTACGCCGGAGTGCAATCAGCGTCTCTCAGCGTCTCTCAGCGTAGCAAACAAGAATCCGTTTAAATTCAACTCGCTAGTTCAGATTACCAACGCTCCAACAATATATGTAAATTAGAAAACAAATAGTATTATCGAACAGACGCGAGAGGCCTATGGCGTAAAAATACATTACTATCTCCCTCCTTAATTGTATATTTGTTACAATTAATTGTTCTCCATATTCTGAATACAATTGTAATAATTTATAAGTGATTACTGCCGCTGTGCAACTGCAACGATGGACAGCGACTTTTCCGTCCGATTGCCCCCGAAAACACACTACTCGGCAAGATCCAAGGAGTTTCGTCCCTGCGAGATTGCATTCCTTAATCAAATGTAACGTCACAAAATCATGTGGCGGAAAAGTTTTGTTAGAATCTCGAACGAAAGGGGAAAGTTGCTGGTGCAGTTGTAAATGTACTTGAATCGGAGATAAAAAAGTTCGCTCAGTTTTCGAACAAAAAGGCGCTTGGTTCCGCGTGAACGGAAAGCGACAAATCAACTTTGAATCTACAGACACGAGACCAGAATTCGAATGTAAACTGTTAACATCTGTCACTTCCCCGTACTTAGCAAAATTCCAACTCTCAATTTCGATTATTAATATATTGCATGCCAACTGACCGCATTTCAAGCGATAAGTCCGTTTCCTACAACCATTCAGGAGCATAATTGAATCGCACAATTTCCTTTCATCTCGAATTCATTACCGCGTGGCTGAAAAGAAATCGACCTGAAAATTACTTTCACCAAAGTCTACTCCATATAAAGGGGTCCGCGTTCGTTCACGTGGAATAAAACAAGCCGTTTGTGAGGTATTAGCGAATTTCTTCTTTTTCTTACTTGAAAAGCGCGGATCCCAGCGGTCCTGTGTTCGATGACCGCAACATGGATCCGGCTGTATTTCATCGACGTTAACTTGGAGCAGGAAACGCCGCACGGGTCAAATCACGAGACCTTGCGAGAGACGAGACGAGACGAGACGAATCGGTCGTCGTGGCGTCCCGCTGGAACCACATGTCAAATATATGCGTACCGTTCAGCGTGGGCCGAAAGAAATCTCTCATCAAAGTTCCGTAATGTTCACCGTCGACAAAATACACGCCGCGGTGATCTGCCACCAAGTGTTGCAGACTTCGGAAGGCCGTCGCGATCTGCCATCAAATGGATAATAAAGTGCCGCGAAAAACCACGGCGACTGAATAATAAAGACATCCGCCCCAACTGAAAAGGTGTGTAGCACGTTTCCGCCAATCTTTCGATAAGAAATCGGTTATTTCAGATTGAAGTTTAGAGTTAATACTAAGAACGAAAATAATTCATAAGTTTATATATTTTAAATACAGGAAGTGGAAATGTCAGCCGGGTGGGTGCCCTACCATCTGAGCTGATCCTAGTCGACGCCTGCATTCCCGTAAACCTAAGCCAGCCTCATAAATCACGATATCACAACCTAATTATAGGAAATACGTGAAGAATAGACATCGGATCCGGTTGACATTTTTACATTCTCGTCTTTCTTCTAAAATACAGATAAAACCAAACTGGGCTCGTCTTTCGGTAACGTGTTATCGACATTACATCCACTAATGACGCCATAAAGAAATATATTAGTTATATACACAGAATATTGTGCACGATTATCAGTTGGGTCGGATAAAATGTAGTATTATACCACAAAAAAATTACTTCAACCTAAGAAAGCATAAAAATTCCTCAAATACCACGAGTCCTTATCAATAATGACCGATTAAAGTTGAAGTATTTGTCAGATAAGGTTGCCTCTATTATCGTGGGATTAATCGAAAGCAACAGAAAAGACGACAATTTCCTGTAGAACGTCGCAGGAGTGTTTTGTTGTAAATAGTGGAATGCTGGAGCAAACAGATGTGGTCGAGGAACCTTGATCCAGTTGGCGGAGTGGTCCGCTTTCACCTAGATTCTCCTCTCCTCTCTTCTCTTTTCCTCTCTTTTCCTCTCTTCTCTTCTCCTCGCCGCGCGCTCCACAAACGCTAATTACCCTTCAAGATAACGATATTTATCACAAGGCCAGTGATAACTTGCTTCCTTCGCGTCTCGTGGCTTACCTGTAAACATCGTTTCACATCGTTTTGTGTTCTATCTATCTCAGGTTTACAGTAATAAAACGCCATATATTTGTAGGTAACCTGACGGTCTTAGCGTCTGTTGTACGCCTACTCAACTATAAGCAGTCTTGTCCGCTGCCTTATTTCCATTTACATTTGCGTAATTACCGCAATTATCGGTAATTATCGTCGCAGACGACGCTACGTTCCAAACAAGGTGCGTTCAATCTTGAGCGCGTAGGGAAAGGGGGGTCCACGGTTTTCACGGAAGATTTTAAGAGATGGTATTCCTTCACCGCACAGACTAACTTTTCTGTAATTTTGTAAATACTTTTCTTAGCAGCAGCATGGTGTTAAGGAATTTTTGAAAGATCGTGGAGACGGAGACGAAATGGTTGCCACTTTTAATAACTTTAATAACGGGATAGCCGTTTTGCTAGCTGTTTAACATACGACCGACGCTTGTGGGAAACTTCCCATGCACTTCCTTCCGCCATTCCCGGTCCTGCAATTAGTCCTACTCTTACGTGTAGACAGCTTCTAGAAATACCATTCGAAGTGGGAAATTGTAAGGGAAATGTTTGTTATTAGTACGACGCGTGGCTTCCGCAATCCAAATCTTTTAAAACCATCCTCGTCTTTTATCACGTACAAATATCAGGTTACAATTCGAGGATTACTTTGCGGTTGGTTGATAATACATTTTATTTCGAAAAGAATATCAGCACCGCTTTCGAGATTGCGGTGATTTCGGTTGCGTCTGACTAATATCTGAAAATTACTATTATCTCTTAAAGGAATTTATTAAATTTTGTTAAAAGACATAATAATTTTTCCCTATGTATATGTATGAAATTTCTAACTTTCTTCATGGATTGTACGTGATTCCAGACTGCGTTGGCCTACACAGAGATTTATCGAACTTCGGCGTTCCAGAAGTTCAACAATTATTTTTGTCAACATACAACCACGAATTGTCAAAAATTTACATTAAAAATCATTTTTCAATGAGTCCTGATGTAGTAAATTTATCCACGTCAAAATTTAAGTGTCGATAATAATCGTAATATTTAAATCGACTTATCGAATCTTATAGACCGAGATTTGATAAGTTGAAGTCCAAATCAATAAATTTATATTATATTATTATATTATATTATGTTCTTTATGTATAATTAACATTATCCAAATCTATATTATGCTTTAGGTTTAAATGGCGTAGTGACAAGGCTTTATCTTATTATCGCCCTTAGCACTATTTTTATGGTTACATATTCTAGTATTCAGGCTAGTTCCTGTGTGTCCGATATAATTCTTGTTACAGTCATTACAATTAATTATATATATAATTACCGGAAGTTTATCTTTGAGTTGCTAAATAATATTTTATCTTGTTTTCTGGCTTTAATCCAAATTTTATTTCATTAATACCATTATTTTTAAAAACTTTTGCTATTTTGGGTGTTAACGTTTCAATATATGTTAAGGAGCAATAACCTTTATTTCATTATCTCTGTTATTGTTTCTTGCCCAACTACTATTTCATTATAATCTGTATTATTTAATTTACTATTATCGAAAGACACCAGCCCCGGCTGTAAAATGCGGTCATTAATCCATTTGGCAAGTGGGTGTTACCAAAGGACAAGACTAGCAGAGCACAGTATACAATTACGATTACTTCTGGACTAACACTAATCATATAATCATAATTTCATACATAAATGTTATATTTTTACTATAAATAACACCTCCCTCATAAACGCAAAATACGACACAGAATTGCTTAATAAACGTTATTTTTCCATTTCATTTCTACTCCCTACAGAAATAACTTTGTGCTGCGTTCAGCATTTCTAGTTAGCGAAGATCTCTGAAAATTACAGTTGGTTTAATTAAAATAATGCAGTTTTACTAGACTGTTGAGAGAGCATAAATGACATGCTCCAATAACACTTCTTTGTAGGTTTTATTACAGCGGCGTCGTGTGGTACAGGTTCAATCACACCACTGAAATATTAAAACAATTCTCCCTTCAATTTATCGAAGTATATTGTAATGAAGAATTACTTCATGCACCTTTTTAATATTAAAATAATAAAATAAAACTACATGAAATTTACGCTATTTTCGGTGGTACGATATAAAAAAGAGAAACATGGACGTTTTTTCTATGCGGGGAGATAAAAATGGGAAAAAATGATATCGACGCACTATATGAATAAAATTTTGTACTAGAAAGTTTATGGAAAACATTTCTCAGCGGAAATGTCTGTTTTTCACTGTAGTCTGCTGTTCAGCTCGCACTTCCCACATCAATTATATATGCTCGCATTTATTTTTCATGCCGATCTTTGTTTGATTTTGATTCCTTTACTATTTAAATTAAGAATAAGAACTTTCTTCGTAAACTACATAATCCATCTTTCATGGCATCAAAATAATTGTGTTGTGAGGAAACAAAAATCGAGACAAAAATTACACTAAAAAATGACAACCTTGCAAATGAAACGAGCGCCACATTCTCATACTGATCTGGGCCGTTCCTCGTTTTACTTCGATTATAAATAGTAATTACACAGGTTCGTTTTCCAAGACATTAAAAAATCCGATAGTCAAATATTTGTACAGCTCTTGGAAAAACTTGTAAATTTTGGGACGAAACAACAACTCTTCAGTTTAAATACATTTCCGTCGCACTAGTCTCTATCAAATATTATGCAGACAACCTTCTGTACATTAGTTAAAATACTTTCAATTAAGCAACAATGTCGTGTTAATTTTCAGATACAAAAATATCAGTATTGCAAGATTCGTATCTGAAGACATATTGTGTATGAAATGCAAACAAATCTATTAACATTGAAAATTTTGTTAAAATTATAGATACTATACAGTCTTTCTGTTACGTTTCTTTTAACCTTATATTTCAATTATATTCAGGAGAGTATTTCAATACATTCCAATAATTGACTATGTACGTAATCTTCGTTGCGAATACTTATCTTTTCTTCTACGTGGAGCGTTTAAAATGCTCTTATCTTCCTCCATAATTATGATGTAACGATATTCGACCTCAGGAATTCGCCAGCAAGTAGCTTCAAGGTGAACATTCTCTGAAAACAAATTTGTGAGCGCAGGTGCGTGAAATATGGTAACCTTGGCTGCATATGTATAGCACATACTCGCGTGTGTCAGTATCACGTGCGTGTGTACGTGTACGTGTACGTGTATGTGAACGTATGCACTCCTGTAGCGTTGAAACTGCAGACATACAGTCGATGTTTGCGTACAAACTGTCAACTTTATTTAGAAGAAGAAGAACATTGAAATATTTCTTCGGACTGTTGAAATTTAAGTAACATTTTATTTCATTAATGAAACATTGTAAGTAGATATGGCCTTGGACGTTGTGTTGTTAGAGTAACCATGCTGTGATTCCCTTACAGAGATATAAGTTCACCTGATCACCTTAACAGTCGCTGCGACTCGAAGCAAAATGTAAAAAAATAGTAACACGGTTCAACGATTCTTTTAGGTTTGCAATACCAACATTCGTAAACTAATGGATAAGCAGGTAAAGAAGCAGCTTAAAGTAGCCGTCGGGATCATCACTTCCGTGATTTACGTTCCTCGATGACAGGAATAAAGAAAGACCGTCAGAAACGGTTTCGTGTAAGGAAAAACGAAGAGTTTAATTTACTTAAGCATTCTACGTGGTAGCAACAAAACAAAACAAAACAAAACCGCCAACAACTTTTCATCAGTTTCGTAAAAGAAAGGTACATCATTTCAAGCTATCGAGGGTCCGTTTGTTCCCAAACAGAGGGTTACGTTTACGATTTCCGCAAATGTATAGAAATAGATCGTACACGAGTCCGCTGGGTAAAACATCCGTGTCGAGTTAATATATTTATATACGGTTGTACTTTAATCTTTAGTGATTGGTCTTGTTGAAGTATCCTCGTTGATGCGTCTCATTAAATGATGGTATGTTTTTTAGTGGCTCTTGCAAGATTTGTGTCAACGAAATTTTTTATTACAAGCCGCAGAGTTTCGTAACTTACATTTGTACACAACTTTCATTTCTCTTTTGATTCGCTTTTTTCCGATTGTTGTATTAAATTACCTCAAATAACTATGGAGGCCTCAAACTTGAATTTTCATATTTCTTTATTCACTATTCTCCTGATAATTAAATAATATTTATGTATATAACAGTTTCCTTTTTCTCAATTAGCAGTTATGTTTAAAATAGCGATGGGTTTTATTTTATAATCGGATGTTTTATGTATTTTTACAAGTTTTCTATTAGGGTCATTCCATGTCAAAATCGACAAAAAAAATACGATTGTACACCCAAGATCTCAGATTTTAATGAAAGTTGGCATATTTGTTCCTCTCATGGAAATGCATATTTAGAACTGAAAATTTCAGATGTTCATCTAAGACCTCATAATAAAAACTAAAAATTTCATCAAAATCGAAAATGGTAGCGCGGGGATCTGTTCTTGAAAATTAAACCACTTGACATTTTCGTTTTTTGAAGGGAAGAAAAACAATCGAAGAGTACAAAAAACATTCATTTTATTCTTTCATGTGAGTGTATATTTTTAAATAATAATAATAAACGTTTGTCATTATCCTTTTCCCTCTGGATGATATTCCACTTTGCATGGAAGTTCATATTTCATTAAAAATTAATTCCACCTCTTCAGAATATTTTTCAGACCACTTATAGATATTTTATAGTTACATTATTTTTTCTGGCTTCCTAACCTATCGAGGTATTCTCATAAAAATCATTAGCATTGGTTGGTAAATAAGGAAAGACCAAATTGAATTTCTCACGTCGATCGATAAAAAACAAGAGTCCAAAAATTTTAGCACGTTCTGAAAGAAACCCAATTTGTGATGCAGCAGAAATATTTGATATCTTTAGTTATATCCATGAAAGGACGAAGATGCCAAGTTTATTAAAGTCTGAGATCGTGGGTGTCATGGCTCGGTTCAACTGACTCGGAACGACCCATTAATTATTTGCGTACATGACGTGTCCATTTATTCAGTACAGGATAACCTGTTCCAATAAATAAATAAATAAAGCAACGAAGTAACGATTTGGAAATAAGATAGAATTGCGTTCTTGACCGTTTGGTGAACAAGTAAGCGACAGTCGAGAGTTCGTTGCACTGCAATGGAAAGCTGAGTGGCATGAAAGCTGCAATGTATGCCAAGAGGGAGAAATTCTCATTAGACGCCTCGCGAAACGCATTCACGATCATTTAGGACACACAACAAACATTTGCACCGAATTTACGATCCCGATGTCGCACCAATAAACCTTTCCTTTCTCCCAACACTTGAAAAGCATCAGTTTCTTTGTCAAAACGCATGTGTAAAATGCTTTGAAATCTATTCATTTATTATTAAATTCTGCGTGAAATGAGACCTTTTACAATAACGTAGGTCAATCCGAATGGGCAGAGTGAGGGCTCTACTATTTTGACAGTGACCAGCAGCACGCTCAAACGTTTCACAAAAATTTCTGCTAAAATTATTAAAGCAATCTTAGAGAAAAGAAAGAGTAATACTCGGGCACTAGCTTGTTTTTAAAATAACCATAGACCAGGAGAACAAATTCATCAGCCAGTCAAGTAACACTAAACCTCACTTAACCTTGCTCATCTACGGCCATCCATCCTTAAAAACCTTCCACAATCCCATTATATTTGGACGGAAACCTAAAAGCAAAAATTTAACTATCCACGGAAATCTTCCTCCATTACGTAAACAAAAATACCAAGATTCAACTACCCAATTATAACTAACAGTAGAAAATATCTCCATGTAAAATAAAATACGAATGGACAGAATGGAAACCACTGATAACCCACCGTATGTGGGTATGAATGTTCCGCACACACACACACACACACACATTTCGAGCAAATTTTGAGCACGTGTTCTTAGCGAGCCAGAAATCAGCACTGTCGAGACGAGACACGGCGAAAGTTTTCAAATATGCATAAATATTTCAGCGAATGAATATTATTCGTAGTTTACTTTCATAGTGTTTCCCCCTATTTGGCAAGAATGGGTTAGCCTAAAGCGCAGGGGCTGCAGGACGTTTAATAAAAATACTGCAAAAAAACTAACAAGGGTGTCAAATTCGAAATCATTAAAGTTGCCGAGTTTAATTCTGCCTTCCAATATTGCAGTTTAGCCCCTAACTGTGGGATGAAGGAGGTGAATATTTTTAAATATGTAAAATTGGCCGATACTTGCGTTGAATAAATACTTTTCGACGTCAAACCTTCGATATTGTTTTCCCCTACATTTTTTGTGTGTAATTTGAACCCCACGTAGGGTGGAGAACCGTCACATAAAAATAACAAGAAAACAATTGTGATTGGCGTTAGAAATCGTGCTTTTAGGAGTCGCCGAGTTTCATTCTCACGGTTACAGATGAATTAAATTGTTTTTAAATTAGCAAATTTTTATTAATTAACCAAGTCATTCCATTATCCCACTTCAAATTTATATTTAGCTAATAATTCAATTTAATTAACAATTTGTGTGTGGGGGGGGGGTTTAACAGGCAACATGAGGGCGATCCTGAAACAGGCAACTCCCCTTTAATAGCATAGGAAGGGAATTGGAAAGGGGGGATGCGGAAGGTAGAGCACGAAAGCAGAAGCCAGAGGAATCCCCCTTCAAGTGTCCAATACCAACGAATTGTCTCTGTAGATTTTTTTCAATAAATGAGGTTCATAATTATTATAATAAAAGTTGAATATGCCTTTATCACCGTTCAAAAATAAAATACATTCAACGATCGTAGTCTGCGGTGTAGTGGCTAGCGTCCCGGATTCGAATCGTTGCATAGATAAGTATATAGACGCCGACGACCCTAGCTGTCGGTGCGACTTTAAAGTTGTCAGCAGTCAGCAGTCAGCAGCCAGCAGCCACATATCTATTCCAAGGACATGAAAGTGTACTGAGCGACGTTTTGTGTCACCACAAGAATTCGTATATTCCACACTGATATTTCAAAATGTTTGTAGGTTTAATCTAACATCCGAGGGTGATTGCTACGGTATTTATATGTGAACATTACACTTGCCAATTGAAGGATGTATGATTATGATTAAAGAAACTTCACGAGATAGTATAGAGCTGAAGAGGAGGAGAATGCTTCCACAAACGTCTCCATTGTTCTTTTTGCATTTCACGGCGAAGAGCGATAGAGATAGAGATAGAGATAGCGATAGCGAAAGTGGAACACTTCCCTAGCCGTGTCAATAATCACAATCCCCTCCTCCCTTCTTCACGTAACAACTTTTTACTACACCGCAAAAGTTTCCCTTGAATCGCAATTATTTTCTCGCGAAGAGAAGCACGAAATTTTATCGAGAAAGTCAGACATGCAGTCGCTAATTATGTCCTCCTTAGCTGCAATTATAAAGGGTACACTGTGGGCCACGTAATTAACAGTCTAGAATCTATTTAAGGTAATTCAGTCTATTTGTGTGCTAATACACGAGAGCCTTCATAATAGTTTCTGATACTGCTTTTGTGAAACCGCTGTTTTCGTTATCTTGTTCCACAAAAATTTTTCCTTGCATTTATCAGAAGTATTTCTAATTCGGTGCGGATCTCTATTTTGCCTCATTTGGATACATCTTTCATTAACGTGTCATGTATATTGCAGACCGAACCTTGCTATATTCCGCATTCATATAATAATTCGGAAAGTTCAGTTCAAATATTAAAAATATCAAATAAATAAATAAAATCAGTAATGATAATGTTAATATGGAAAGGAATAATTTAAAATTACGTACATAACTTAATTTATCAATTCTAAACAAATTTTCGACACCAGTCACACAATTGGAACAATTTACATATTTTACATGCATATGTCAATTATAAAACTTAAGTTTCTGAAATGTCATACATTAAGCACTTAATGCCAAAGATTGCACATTCTTATAGCAATATTTAGACAGCTTTAATTTATTTATAATCTTTAAGAAACAATCTCCAAGCCTATTTAAAGAAATTGTTCGGTTGTCATTTCATTAGTTTCAACTTAAATACAGATTTTTTTGGCAGTCCATTCCGTCGTCTTAATTTCTAACTATTTCGTCACTTAGGAAAAATTTAGTGGTAGTAATCACGTGATCAAACATTATTTAATTAATGCATTTCACTTGTTCGTTAAGTTTATCTAACCAGCACTGTGCTTCAAGATTAGGACACATCACCTCGAAACTGAAGTCCACATTATCCATCTGTGTCGTGACTCAATTATAGATAAGTTTAACCGTTTGTAAGGTGCAAATACTATTGACGATGACTTTCTTAAACAACGAATAAACTAATAATTGTAATGAAAAATAAATAGCCTCATAAGAAACAAAGAAGATTTATATTAAAAGGGATTATGGATTCCCACCTTAATATGTTTCTAAGTAATATTAAATGATAAAATAATAGCTTCGGTAACGATTCAGGGCGGAAAAGCACAGACAACGTAACCTTTGATAGAGATCAAAAGGAAATGGAGGAGACAAACTGGTTTCTAACGTTGCTCATGACAAATTAGTGGAAACAACAAAATTCGTTTCACGTGCACGGGCTCACAAATATTTGGGTTCTTTCTCCAACATTTCTCCCCGTCTTCTGCAACTAATTACCGACAGTTGAAGAAATATTAACTAATAGTTATTCTATATATAGCCACTACACAGTTAAATTGTTTTGAGGAAATTTGTCCTTTAGCTAAAATATATCTTACAGTATTAATATGCAAGACTTTGAGATAAACATTAGCCAGTTACCGATGATTGGAATCGCGAAGTGCTAGAAAAACTGCGAATTACATTTTATCGGTAAAGCATCGATATAGAATAAATCATACATAAAATATCGGTTTTGAATTTGCAGTAAAATCATTCCATACGTGACACAAATCTCCTCTCTTACTCTTCGTTACCTAGATCTAACGTCTCTTCATCAATTTTAAATTATTCTCTATTGCAGGACATAAAACATCAGACAATATTTCCGTTTTAGGATCGGTATCTATTGTTACTAATAAAAACCTAATTATGACTTAAAGGATAAGGACAAATTTAAATTTGGGAAAAATATTCTTCAGAGCTGGTCAAGTGGCATATTTGGAAAGGTAAGAACTGTGACCACCTTGGGTGGATTAGCACGAGCGCCACGAGAAAGATTCTCCATGACTTTCATTACCACAGCCCCGTACAGTAACTGTACCTGGACCTGGACCTGGACCTGGAGAATTGAGCTGGCCGTTTCATTTGGTCGAGGAACGCTCACTCTCTCATGATAGATTAAAAGTTATTAACGATGGAACGGGCGAGTCGAAAGCCTTCGAACCTGACGTAGTAACTTATACGCTACAAGAATGGCTTCGTTCCAGATAACCCTATTATGATATAAAAATCATTAATCTTCTGCTTTCCTTATGCTGCCGTATCCATTATATGAGTAGCAATTCCTCCTGATAGCGACTTACGACCCTGTCGTTAAAACTCGAGTACTGACCGTTAAAGTTCCGTTCATTCTGACGGACACGAAATTAAACCTAGAACAGGTCCGTAACATTTGCGATAATGTTAAAGTTTCCGCGGGAAAGACGATTCAGCGATTCCGTCCCTCGTGCAACTTGGTGTGTAAATCATCCTCCGTTGTTTTAAGTTTCCTCGACGACCACCGTGCTTCTACAGATCATGTTTCAAGGCTGTGGAAGAGTTAATTTTTTAGAATAAAAATACAAGACCATAAAACTTGAACAAACTTTGCAATGTTATGGCACAAATAAAGTGAGCGGGAGAAAGCGTGGACGATGGCAGAAACGGGGCCAGTTTTTAATTGCAGAGACCCAAGGCCACAGCTTAGTGGAGTCCGTCGACCTCCTCCGCGCACTCAGCTTCATGTCACATGCCACGTGCCACGTGCCACGTGCCACACCCAGCACCTCTTCGTCACCCAAACAACGCCAGCGACAACTAACAAACTTTACTCCATATTCTGTAGATTTACCATCTTCCATTCCTTTGCAGCCCACGATATCATTTGTGAACGTATCTTACCAAATGTTACGTCCGTTTCCTGGATTGCTTTCCATGATACCTTCTCAATTAACCCTTTCTTTCACGAGTCAAATTAATTCTCTATTGTTAACGTACAGACACTTGACTCATTAACCAGATGCTTCACATATTATTGCCAGATTGAGAATTACTTTTTACAATAATATATGTATAAACGTCGCCTGTTTGGACGTCCTAGCAGTAATCCATAGGAATCTCCGGACCCGGAAGAGAATGTCAGTTGTCTGAGAAAGTGTGACGACGTGAAGATGGTATAGAAGGAAACCCGAGGGCCCACCTATGGTTTTCTACACGCCACTTTTACGTGAACGCCTGGTAGGACTCTTTAAGACCTTGCTAACCTCTCAGACGCTATTATAGGGAATTTGTACCCAATTTATGTTGCAGACCCAACAGAAAACCTTTAAAATAAACGACGCATTCCCAGCCAATATTTCTCGTCCAGTTACGTGCCAATACATTTCTTCGTCGATGTTATTTGTAATCACAAATAGGCACTTCTTTTTGAATAATTCTGATATTCATCCCTTCAATACAAGGAACAAAAATAATCTGTACAAAAATGTAAAACATTGTCAATTGCACAGAAAGGTGTGCATTATCCACCTTCAACAGACTGCCGCAGTTGTCCGATAACCAAGGTAAATTTAAGTCTGAATTACCCTCATTTTAACTTAGCCACCCCTTCTATTCAGTAAAGAATCGGAGACGAGTAATTAGTTTATAATGTTGGAATCGCCTTTCTATTTGGTTACAAAAATTTGTTATAAGTATATTTATCTTTTAGATAATAAAATAATGTATTAAATGTACACCCGAACTCATTCCACATCCTTGAAGCTTAGCTTCTTTACAGGATCTACGGATCACACCGTCATTTATCAATTCAGCGCGCAAATGTTCAGCACGAAAGTTAAAAAATGTGAAATTACTTATATTTATTACATTTCAATATTATTGGTTATACTAATTAAGTGCGCTACATGAGACATGTCGCAAAACAGTTCTCGCTTCTTGGAACTCCAAGTTTCACTCACTTGCATGTATGATTATACATTTAAAGGGCATAACAAAGTTAGCAAAGCGAGGGCGTTCTTTGTATCGAAAACGAAGCATGGTATTCCTTTCCATTACACAATACCTTCCAGCAACGCAGCTTCGTTAAACAACTTGCCACGACTTTCTGTATCGTCAACTCGATTGCCGGCGAAAGGCGCCGAATTGTCTACGAGTTAGCGACGCTTTGCCGTCTCCTACACGTGGCTTGCGACACTAATAGCTCCCATCGGTCCGCTACTTTCACTACTTCCGTGTACTAATACTTGACGAGTAAATAATTAGCCAATATGCCGTCTATAATCGTTATTTACATTTTCTGCTCTATCTTTATTCTTTGGTGCCTCACCAGCTTATTTTGTTCGGTTAAACTTAAGATTACATTCAGTTTCGGATTTGCAAGCAGGCTGAGTAGGCTTTAGCCTAGGCGGCAGATTTTAAGGGCGGCAAATTTGGGGAAGAAAAGAAAAGAAAGAAAAGCGACGTATAGAAAAGTCGTTTGCAGTGGATGGAACGTACGATGACGTGTCTTGACTCAATGGGTTTTTACTTTGATAGTAGAGGTTAGTAGACAAAGTTAGAGAAATCGGGTGATGGGCCCTGTTCTCCATCTTCATGTTGGGCTTCTCGAGCTTGCGTGGGTAGCTCTGGAGTCCGAACTCTAGTCCAGGCAAACAACCAATCAACGCGTTACGATATAGGACGTCCACTTACGTAAATATCCATTTCATTACCGGCACCACTATTCCTTAACAGCAACGAAAGCGGACTACAATTTGATATTGATGACATCTATATGGGGGGGGGGGGTGAAGTATTACCGCCCCATATTTGTGGAGAGTTGTATATTCCAGCGTCGTGTTGAATCTGGGGTTGTGGAAGTCGCCCAGTTCTGACGTTCAACACGCATCGTCTGTAAATAAATAAGCCCAAGGGTGTGGAAGGAAGATCTCCGGTGCTGTTATATAAAAATTGTTGGAAAACTACCGAGATTTGTGTATTCTTGGCTCTATTAGTTTACCGGGAATATTTTTGCGCTTCTTAAGGGACAAGGAGGATTTTTCAGTCTTACAAAGTAACGGGTATATATATATACATTATACATACATTAGTTTTTGATGCATTGGTAGTTTGTCATGGAAAGAAAATTGAAGCAATGAGATGAATATGACAGTAATTGTCGAAAGTTCATTTCCCCCCGCCCCGGCGTGTCCCTTAACAACTACTGGGATACAGTGATAAAAAAATTTTGGTTCATGCGGGGTAAAAATTGCGTACAAATTTAATACATATGTGTAAGGATTAATACACCACGTCATTTGTTTTGATTAGTCACCTGTTTGGGATAAATAGCTATATTTAGGATGCATTTCGTCTTAGAAGACGAAGTGTTTCGCTACAAAGACCTTTTGATGAGCGTTCTCGGTCAGGACAAGACCAACATCGACGTGAATTCGTTTCAAATTTTATAAAGTAATGAATCAAACTGAAGCTGTACAATCTATAAGTGATGTGAAATCCGAATTGCAAAAGTTTGAAAAGTCACGTGTCGGACAAGTTGGCATGATCGTAGGTTAGATTTATAAGGTGAAGAGTGGGCGACGTGGGCGACGTGGGCGACACGGCCCACGCGAAGACGAAGGCTAACAGGTGCGGTAATGGAATATCACTTCGCAAAGACCGAACAGCGCTCCATTTAAGAAGCACGGCGTACGTGATAAAAACCCGTGCTCGGGCGAGGGTCCGTGTTAAATACGTCAACAATGTCAACTATTCCTCTTCGAATTTCCAAACTAGCAACTATCACAAGCGGAGACGCTAACATACTTACTTGGAGAACCCATATATGAAATACTAGAAAACTACTAAATTATAAATTAAGTGCAACTGGCTCCAAAGGAAAAACTAAAAATTGTCACAAGGAAACAAATATCTAGTGTGGGAAACGACTAATACGTGACTCGTACTGTAGGTGTTATTTGTGTACAGGAGCCGCAAACCGACTTTTGCCGCTTGCTAAACGTTGACAATGGCTGGACATTACTACGAGGCAAAGTGGACCAGAACCAACGGAGCGTCCCAAAGAGTATCTTAAACAGATTTGATCAAGATTCTGTTTAGAGCGTCCTAACACAAGCCCCAGCAGCTCCGTTTCCAAACTGAACTGGCACCACGCAACGTAGCAAACAAGAATCGGTCAGCTGGTCAGCTTCAGCTTCAGCTCAAGTATTCACATCAGCTTCGAAACACACGAACAGTACTTATAAAACCAATATGGACGTTCTGCAAGTTCATCCAATACTGAATTTATGGAAAGTTGTCCATCAAAAAGCTCCATCGTACGTGATACGAAGGGACTTAAACATTGACTCTGTCAAAGGAGTAATCAGATGCTCCTCCGCTAAAATCGTCTAGCCATCACCTCACTAGACAACAACAACTATTATATATATATATATAAAGGCTGTGAAGAATAAATCCAATGTATTTACAATAGAGGCTCTTACAAGACATCTTACGGTGAATTCGAAAATTGGCAAAAGTTAATTATAATACATATGATAGTAACTTCTCAATGATGTAACAAGATCAGATTGTAATGTTAGTTAAATGTAATTAAAAAAGATTTTCAGTTTTTCATAGTAAAATCAAAGAACTGCGATTCGAATTGCTTCGATATTTGCCAGACTCGTTGCTCTGGTGAACACCTATTTTGTGGAGTTGAAGAAATAATTATTCACAGAAGACATGAATAATTGAAAAGAGGAAAGCTTTCCACCTCGGTTATACATCACAAATTCAGGTCATTATTATATGTCGTGTAATGTACAAAAGAATCATGCGCCGAGACAGAAATTACTAAAGCGGCGTTGAAAAGTTTTATACGTAAAAAGTGCTAGCGAAGAGGAATGTCCATGAAAACTAGAATTAATTAGTTAATCGGTCTGCCGCGAAAGTGCTCCGGACAAGAGATTTTCATCGGTTCGGTTTTAATGACATAAAACTTAACTAATTGAAAAACGTGACAGGACAATAAAGCGAGGAACCTGAAAAAAGTATTAAAGGATAGGAACCATAAATATACAAGAACGCAGAGAATTCCGGAACGACGCTCGGCGGACATTATTTGAATGTATCAGCTGCCGGTTTCAAAGTGAAGCAACTGATAATATTTTGCAACTTTATCACACTTGTGTTGTATGGTTATTATTTTTTTTCATGCGTGACCGAGTTGAATCTAGAACACTCCAGTTGACTACACTATTTTCTTCCAAAGAATTAATGAAAAGGATAATTAAGTAAAGCGAGTTTCATGAAGTACGTTGAGGTGGTCCACGTTCACACGCTATAAACTTAAATGTCGCTGTGGAAGGAATATTTTTAATTAAGCGAGTCTGCGAACATTCCATCTTGATCAAATGTAAAGTACATTTAATCTAAAAATTCGCTCGGTGCGCTTAATATCTTGGCAGAAACGTAGTTTGGTAATTTCGTCGCGACGTCATAATCGCAGGACGTACTTTAAAGGATGCCCCGATACCGGGCATACGAATAAAAAAACGGAACATGATTAATTGCTAAAAAAAGATTTTACGTTCACCCATACTCTGTTCCGGTTTACGGGTGAACGTAATCACCATTCGCATCTGCACCAATTTTCGAAGGTGATCAACGTTATAATTGAATTAAAAAAAGTAGATCAACGAAGTGGTTTGAAAGATAGATAATAAATCTGTCAGTTTGGATATAGACAATATTTCCCGTTATTGGACGCGTACGCGATGATGTTCACTTTTCCAGTTTATTCATCGAGGCCGTCCAGATATTATTATTATTCGGGTTACTATGTACAAAATAATCAATTTTCTTCACAAGATGCCTGATCTCAGCTTGACAATATTTTTAGCTTATTATAAATAATGAGAATGATCAACTATATAACTTTTAACAATTCATACGTTATTAACAATGAGGAAATTAGGAAGATAGTATTTATATTTACTCAAATATTAAAAAAGAATATCGTAATAACAATAAAATTCTATTCAGTCCTCATATACTATAGCTTAAAATCCTGGTATATTGACGAGTAAAGTTTTATTAACAATAAATTGAGAAAAAATATTTCTCTCGGTATATTTTCGGCCTTTTATAGAACAAAAAGAAATATTTTGCAGTAGCGAAATTATTCGATGTAAGTTGGACGGCGCGTGCAACTAATAGCGCGAAGACGTTGAAAACTCTAGTAGTGAAACGGTGTATTTAGGACTTACCTTGGGCGTCCTTGTCGCGAAGCCACGAGTCAATCTTGCGGGCGCGAACTGTCTGCTCCTCCATGACGACGCGACGAGCGTCTTCTCCGCTTTCCTGGTCCTGGTCCTGGTCCTGGTCCTCATCCTTTGGCGCCTTCTGCAGTTCCTTCGTCTCCCACGAACCGTCATCCGAGATCTCGATTACGGGAGCCGATTCCACGTTCTCGCGCACGCACTCGTCGGCTTTCGCGACGTCCTCGGCGCATTTCAGCACAGACTCAGCTTCCACTGAAGCGGACGCAGCGTTCTCACAGATGCCGTTCGCAGCGTTACCACCACCATTTAACGTGGCAGTGTTCTCGCTGACATTCTCCACCGCTTCTGAAGTATCGCCGACGGCGTTTCCATCTCCTTTTGAAATGCCACCGATGCCACTCGCAGAAACGGCTGGAGAGTCACCGACGCCATTCAGAGCATCGGCTGGAGAGTCACCGACGCCATTCAGAGCATCGGCTGGAGAGTCAGCGACGCCATTCAGAGCAACGGCTGGAGAGTCAGCGACGCCATTCAGAGCAACGGCTGGAGAGTCAGCGACGCCATTCAGAGCAACGGCTGGAGAGTCAGCGACGCCATTCAGAGCAACGGCTGGAGAGTCAGCGACGCCATTCAGAGCAACGGCTGGAGAGTCAGCGACGCCATTCTGAACAACGGCTGGAGAGTCAGCGACGCCATTCTGAACAACGGCTGGAGAGTCAGCGACGCCATTCTGAACAACGGCTGGAGAGCGAGCATCCGCTGAAGAGCGAACAACGGCTGGAGAGCGAGCATCCGCTGAAGAGGCATTGAGCGTGACAGCATTCTCGTAGATGTTGTGGGCGTTTATCGTAGTAACGGTGTCCATCGACGCACTGCCATTGCCCAAGACGGTGTTCTTCAACTGTAGTACGGTGATGGCGCCACCGTTGGTGCAGACTTTAGATGTGTTCGCATTTTCGTAAAGGCTGTTATGAACTTCGTCATTCATATCGCAACCGTCGAAGGCGGAGGAATCGGCGTTGACTGCGGCCTTCACCTCTGCGTTCTCGTAGATGGCGTTCGCGTTCTCGTTCTCGACGTGGTCCTTGTTGAACATGATGTTGGCGTAGTCCGCGTCGTCCCCGTCGTCGTCACTACCCGGTAGCGTCGTCGGGACCTGGTAGATCTCACTCATCACATTCGCGTACAGCGGATCATCGCGGTCATTGTCGACACTGAAACAAACAACGATAACAATTGCGATTTCGAACCTCCAAGATCTGACATTTGCATCGATCAAAATCTTACAGCCGTTATGTATTCACTTAGTACTAACGAGAATTTATTTAGAAAGGGATCATTACTCACCCAGCCAATTTCTGTCGATCAAACTTTGTTGTAATTTATTTTATTTGAAATCAATTTTAAAATATTTATTAACACCAATTGTACCCACAAATACAAGAAAGATGATGAAAAACAATTTAATAATTAAGGAAAGAGCTAAAGTATTGTATACATAATATGATTAATTTATTTTCATAATTTACGTTAATAATATAAATAAGAATAGAAATTTGATAAATATGTAATATTTGGATTTGAAAGTTTTTAGAAGTAATTATCGAAAAGGTAAACTTTGGATCAAATATAGCTCAAATTCAGTACATTTCGATTGCTTGGTATCATTCTTGTTTTAATGAGGCGTAAAATTTAGACATTTAATATTTTAAAATAAAATGTCCGATACAATAGAGGGAAGTGCAGTTATGAGCCACTGTTGCCTCTCGGAGCAAATCATTTTCAACGAGCGTTTACTCAAAACTGATAATTAGTATTCCAGGTATTTTTTCCCGTTACTCGGAATGTTTTCAGCTGAAAATAGCCCAACGTGTGACAAGCCGGGGCGACGGAATGAGGATTACAGACAGATGCTGGTGCAGAAGCAATGTCACGGTCCCGTTATCATGACGCAGTCTTCCTAATTAAGCCTACCTTCAACCTTTACCGTTCTTCTTTATTATCAACATTTTCTTGTATGAGGCACGTTTAGTATGAATTAACGACATTGAAATAAAATGTCAGCGGATATCAAGAAGTCTGTGTTTGAACTAGGAGAAATGTTAGTAATCTCAATCTGAAACTTGATTCTGCACAGAAGAGTGTGGGAGGAATCACCGTGAGAAGTAACAGATAGTGCAACGAATGACAAGTCTGAAACGCCAATGGACAGCGAAAGACGCTGAAAATTGACGATTTGTTGGCAAATTTCAAAACGGGGACTAAGACGAACGTCACGACACGAAGACGGCTCAGGTAAACTTGACGAAGCAGAAACGATTCCAACTAGATAAAACGGTATGACCGCTACGGTTTCAAATATTTGTAGTGACAGTTGTTTAATGAATACAAATTAACATATTTAGTCAAAAATGATTTTTAACTCGACGAAATTTTTTAGCTATTTAAACGTGAGGTGAAGCGTTCAGGATTATGAAACGCGGCAATTAACGTTGTGCTTGGCGCGTAGTGCCTCCTGGAACTTTCCAAATCCTTCCTCGCCGAAGTCGCAAGTTATTTCAACACCTTCGGCGTCCCTCAACCACCGACACAAACTATCCCATATTCTCCCAAACATTTACATAAAGGAAAAATAATCTGCGCCCCTGGAAACACGCAACGATCAAGTCTCACATTTGCGTGCCTGTCGATCAGATACGGAGATTAGTCAATAAGCAGACGCAAAAATCTAGCCTGTTCGACTAGTGTCCTCCATTCTGCACTCTGCCCTCTGCCCTCTATTCTCTATTCTCCGCCATTCTCCAGCTCTGAGCGATTTTAACTCGTCTTCCACATCGTCCATCCACAGTTTCCTCTCCGTCTTCTTCCAGTTGGCCTCCATTCAAAAACCCTTTTCGTTGTTGTTCTCGTATCTATTCGAAGAAGCCCGGCCCTTATTCTTCTCAGAATGTCGGTGTTCAGTGTTCGTTCAGCATCCCCATCAAGTATTATCATCCTGGACCGGACCGTAGTTTTTGCGTAGAATTCTGAGTTGCTGCTCATCACTACTTGTTGATGTGCACGTTTCACATCCGTAGGTTACGACTGGCCTCATCATGACCCTATAAATTTGCAATTTCACTCATCTATTTAACAAATTAGAGGCCAACACTTTATATATATGTATGTATATATTCTAAATACACTAATGATACTAAACGGATACTCGTAATACCCTACATTTTTAATTCCATCTACATAATATGCAAATGTCTAATTTTTAAAAGTGGATAACTTTTGTGAAGCAACTTAGTTCTAAAGTATTTTTTTCGTATGTATTTTCAAAAAATTAAATATTACAAAAATTCCAGGCAATTTGGCAGTATTGTATGTGTTGACTGCACGGCCATGTAAGTAATATAAATCTACTGTAATAAAAGAAATATTTGTTTCTGTAAATACTCGCGGATCTAAACCCATAGCTCTTGAATAATAACGAGCTATTAGAAAACTGTCGAATATCTTCATTAAAGTCTAAAATGTTTGTATTCCAAGTGAATCTTAATTGTATGAAGCAACGGCGAACGTCGAGGAGAATATGGTGCAAGAAGTCTCTTACCTCTAATATGGCAAAAGCCTAGCATTCACTCCTCAAGGACACTAATTATAGTACTTTTCTTGATTAATTAAAACACAATTTCACAGCAGGACAGCAGAACAGAAAAAATTCATAATCATCCACGTTCGCTATTTGATCATTTAAGCTTACAAGCAAGCTATATTCTCCGCTATCACACGCTTGTCAGTGGCTTCGAGATTTCGGTGAAGCGTCTCTTTCAAACCATGATTTTGTCAGTGGAAGAGCGTCCTGAAATATGGGAAACAGGCACTGAAATATTTTGAGATATACACGAGGCAAATGAAGGTTCCACATCATTTCCAAAATCGTGTATCAACAGATCGTGATTCTGTGCCTGTCTTCTGTAAAGACGAGCCAATAGACGAGTTACTCAACTTGTCACAAAATATAAGTGAAAATTTCGTGCATTATTTTTTTTCCAATCTATATTACAAGAATGTGTTAATATAGACAGACAACAGACAGGATCTAGCAACGTAATATGCCATTTGTTGACAATTGTCTGAGAAGATTATCTGTTGCACTTGCCACTCATCCAATTATATTGACATAATTGTTCCAAGGTTCCAAGTCATCCTTGTTACGGTCTTCTCTCGAGAGATTAAGCGTTGACGCGAAACTCGAGCCGTGCTTTAAACTGCACACAATATCTTCTTCCCGGACACTTTTCTCACGGATACACAATTGCGCAAACACTAAGCTATTGTCTGGTAGACCGTTTCAACAGACTTATCAATTTTCATAATTAACATAGAATTTGCCTAACTTCAAGTTAAGAATTGTGGTTTAAACAAGTCAAAATATAGTTCCATTATTTACCTTTCTTCAGCAATATCGAGTAGTTTCAGGTTAATAGTGCTTCTACCTCAACTTGTAGATAATAGTTACAGAAAAATGTTCCCGTGGAACGGGACGAAAAAAGTGAAATAATCAGTGTAATTCGATTTTGATGACGTCATGCCTGTACATGATTCGATTTTTATTAAATTACGCAATAGGAACAATGTGTACCCTGTCCGGCAGGAGAAATTTATTGTGTAAATAAATTATAGTTTTATACGCCCTGAGTAGTTATCAAATAGCTCTCTGCAAGTAGCTCGGGACAAATTCTTTTCAAAAAGCACATTCATTCGTGGAAGCGTCAGCAGTTAAGTTACACTTCAATCACAACATCAAACACTCGCTTTACATCTTTTGAATTTGTTATCAATATACACGATTACTTAAAAATATTATGGAATTTTTTGTGCGTTATGTTCTGTTTCATATTAGAGTTAATTATGAGCAGTATTTCACTCCATACGAGTTTACATTTACCAACCCTTAAGTTCAACCAGAGAATTTACAGATTTGAAAACAGTTCGACGTGGTAGTTAAAAAGGACGTTTAGTGAGAAACAAAACTTTTGGACACTAAAATTGTTGGCCTTTAAGGATAGAGAAAGAATTTGGAATTTGAAAGCTTTCATAGAAATTGGATCACTTACAATTACACCATCATATCGTTGCGGTTACTTATAAATATTTGAAATCGGAACAGTAAAAAGTAAGTATGCTTCTTCTCGCAACAACTTCGTCTCGGGAAAACTTCCTTACTTAGATAGCAAACCTGAGAACGTATATATCTATATAAATAATAATTAATGTACGTATGTTTGCAGCGCATCCATTCTTAAATGAAACATCTGTCGAGTTTTAGCACTCACCCCACAGAAGGTTTAGTCAAAAAAGTTCTCTCTTCGAGACAGTTTCAGAAACTTCTCAACGTGTGTAACACAATTCATATGAAGTTTTAGTGTAAGTTTCTTTCTTAGTCTTCCACCAGGTGTCTCGCGAGTAGATTCAACGACAAAGAAAAATATCGAGCTTGCAACGAGGGTAGATAACGCTCCCGTAATCTATCAAGGCCTATCGCAACATATAGGACTGAAACCTGGGTTTTAATAAATTAGGTAAACAAAAATTACTGGTATTTGAAAGGAAAATAGTGAGAATAACATGCATGAACCAACTAGAGACATCGATGGCACTTGGAGAATAAAATGTAATTACGAACACTTGACACAATAATTAAATCAAAAATACCAGAGATTAAATTAAACAAATTAATGATCAGATAAGACTAAGTTTTCATTTAGTTGAATCTACGTTCCTCGCCAATTTGGGACTTTCTCAGGTAAAGTTAAAAAAAAAGTTGCCAAATGAATAGAAATTCAAACTTCACTGCCTGATCGTTTATTTATTTCTTTTAATTATTGCGAACTCCAGACATTAGATTGTATTAGGCATGTATATATGCTGGTTAAAAATATATTTCAGATAAAACACGAAATAAAGGAAAAGGAAAAGGCAGATGATGTACAAGCAGAAAATTAAAAGAAACTGGAGATCTTGTACATGGAACATGGACATTTGTAGTTCGCCGATGCTTACAGCATTGTTAAGCTACAATGTTTTTAAGTAAGAATACTATGTATTAAAAAGAGAATTTGTGTGTATTGATAAGTGCGTCATAGTTCCCTTTTATGTTTCGGTAATTGTCAGCGTTTTTAAAAGTTGATAAGGGAGCATCTGGACCGATTTTTTAAAAAGTTTTCCTTGTTATAATCGCATATACACAATTTGTTTTCAGTGTTGAGATTATTATAATTTGGTTATTTAGTATGCATGCATGTGTACATGCATTATTTTTCAATCAATTACATTTAATATTTGATTGTTTAAGCCCGGGCGTCAAATCGATATTTGAAATTCTCACCCATGATTTACGGAAAAAAATCCTAAGACGACCTTGATATTTGAATACGGTAAGGGGAAGAAGTCGCTTACATGAAAGGTGACTTCCAAGAAAAGTGGAACTGCTGGCTGCTGTGTTCAAAAAGTTCAATCTTTGTCGCCATGTAAAACGTAATCATCATGAAATTTCGAAGTGATAGTTAAAAAGACTAATCTATGCCATTGACCGTTATCCGGAGCGCATCAGAAAAGTATGCAGAGTCGCTACAAGAACGATAACTTCTCAAGCAAGCGCTGACAGTCTTCTTTTAGGATTAAAGTTAATTTAAGGGACACGGGGACTGAAATTTCGGCCAAAACCTAAAAGAAAAAAATTAATTTTTTCATATTAATATGCCTATAAATTCAGTAAACTGAAAAAATATGCTTCCAAACAAAACAAGGAAGGTGTAAGATGCTGCAGGACAATTTTGATTAATATTTTTGATTGTAAATTAATAAATTCTTTTTTTTCTTCAGAAAAATGAGATACAGCTTCATGATTTCTGGTACCAAAAAACCTTCCATGGGTCACAAATATTAAGATGTTCTCTTCATTATTTTCGTGCATATTATACGTTAAAATACAAGTATTAGTTTTATAATTGTTCAAGTATTTTAGGTGAAAAAAATTAACAATTCTGAAAAGCGCTGCTTTTTAAGTAACTCTTTGTAAAATAATTATTTACTCCCAACAATTTAAATCAATTTGAAAAATAACAATTACAATTGATAACAATGATCAGACCTACATATTAATGCAATAAAAGCTAAAGTATACTCAAGCACGTAACGCAAGAAACATTGACAACTGCCAAATTTTCAAAATAATTTTCCAAATATCTTAACAAAAACAAGTTTACAGAAACAAAATTTTGTACACTGTTACAGACAAGTGTTACCACACAGTTATATATTCAGGTCAGTAGCAATACATGTACAGGAATAACAAAATTCAGTTGTTGCCTGCCCTTTTATTCATTAAAATAAACGATTAATATATTGTATATTTAGTAATTTACTTTAAATTGTATTTCTTTATTATTTGGGAGTAAAATTTTAGGTTTTATTTGAAATGTATATATATATATATATAAATGAGATATAAATAAATAAGTTTATATATGTTATGTAAAAACGATTAATGTAATTCCTGTTAGAACAGGAGAATAGCTGGAGCAAATACTTGGATGCCGAGCGCAGAAACTTGCCTGTTGAGGCACCTGGAGAAAGAAGACTCAAATTTTATGGTTACCCGAAGCAGCTCAATCAAAAGGAAATCCCACGGCACAGTAAGTAGATAAAAGATAACCGAGTAGTCGTGTGTACACAGGAATACATTTTGGGACATGGGATAGCGAATACTGAATTTTGTGGGTGTTTCATTACTGAAGAACGAAAGTCAGCTTTTCCTGGCTCTGTGTTTACCAGTGGCAAGCACAGAACACAGAGAACAGAACAATGCACACACAAGGCCAATGGCCAGGTAACGTACAAATAGAGACAAACTATCCGTACGTAAATATTGTCCACCGTCTACTCAAAGTGAAGAAAATTTGCATTTATTACCAAAGAATTTTTTATGTAAATTGAATACGAAGGAAATCAGTCTTTTATTAAAGCAGTTTGGCTGTAAATATTCGGATTAACCTCCAGGAACTGAGCTTAAACGTAAAATGCAGTTAACAGAAAAGTTCTTTCAGTTTTGTAACGTCGCACTTCTAGTCCTTTATGAACAATAACATGTGATTATTTTTCATCTGAAGTAGATTTAAAGTAATTAAAAATAATATAATGCATGTAGAAGGGGTTATCCAAAAAGAGTGTGGAAAGGGACGTCTGCATCTTTGGATCGTCGTCATGATGGAGGGGATACAGAAAATAAATATCATAAGCAGAGAGGGAGGAATACTCACAGTACGTTCTGGTACTGATGACTGTCTTGGAAGTCCCAGCTCAGGTCAGGCTCGTGTGCAGATTCCCACGTAGTTGGCTGCTTCTCCTGAAACAACATCTACCATCAACCCTCCGGCTCGCCAATCTTCTCTATTGCTATTCTTAACAATCATCAACGTTGCAGTACTCTATAAAAATATTCTTAACGTTCACACACACATTATATATATATTCTTGCGAGTGAGTTACGGGCCCTTCTAAAGGTGGAATGTCCTTTTCTTGTCTTCGCACGGGAAAAATAATGCCAGGGAACGTTTATTACTGGAATTTCCTACATGCATACAACTATTGAACTAGTGCGGCTGGCCTGTCGTAGACGCATTGCCTCATTATTTGTCTAGTGGACCAATTTATTTTATTTTACATTTTATTTAGAATATTTGAAAGACATTGCATCCTACGCACCATTACAAGAGAAACGATACGAAGGAATGGATGATTTACTGAATTCCCGTACAACATATCTATGTTTGAAGTAAAATTAACTTTTTTTTAAATCTTTAACAAATTTTAATTAAATTTTTCTATATTTCATAAAGTTATGTTTATTCAAGATTGGATTTTCAATAAATTTTACTTTAAATACAACGCGTGTATTTTGATTTTACCCCTAAATTAGATATGTAATTTATTATTAGATTGTTCGTAATCATTTTTCTTGTACTAATAATCTAGATGTGTAATATAATTGCTGAAGCTTACGCATTGTTAAAAACTGATCAACATGAATAGAGCAGACGAAAGCTCCGGACCTTCATGAGAAACATTGGAGACTTAATCAGGGAGCGAGACTCGCCACTGACAGACGTAGGATATGTTTCTGCTGCGAATTACATTCCGATATTAAAAAATAGAAAGTTTGCATCTATTTATAAATGCGATTGTTGGCTGTCCGCGTATGACCAATTTACGATCTGTGCAACACGATCATGACACTGGAGCACGTTAACAGCTCTTGCAGTAAATTTCCAGATCCTGGGAGAGGACGACCCACACCAGATCAACGACTGACCGGAATACCGTGAAAGAGTCATCACATGCAATATTCACTTTTTGTACCCATTAAGTGAGTTCGGTCCACGTAGTTTATGCGACCTTAAATAAATCAAAACAAAATACTAAATGAACACAAAGAAGAGCAAAGTCCATTAGTTTAACATTTAGCACGTACCTTAGTAAAATACGAGTCAGCTTTGTGATGTGTATTTGGTAAATGAGATGATCAATTAAAGACAGCAATCGGCAATGACGGCAGCTCGTCGAGGAGACGACGCAAAAGCAAACGCAAACGCAAACAATGGCTGACCGAGAACCGTACCTCATTTCTCACGTAAAAAGCGCCGCAGATGAAAGAAACGCACAGAAAGTAGGCAGCATCGCGAACGTGGGAATAATTGCGTGATAAGTCAATGCACCTGTATCCTTCACTAAGAGAAATCAGGGACAGGACAAGCCAGGCAAGCTGTGAGAAAGCCGAGATGTGCCGAGCTCTAGGTCATTGCCAGACATCCGCCTCGTACTCGCACTCGCACTCGCACTCGTCACTATAATTCGTGGCTTCAACTCCTCTCGACGCTGACTACGTATATTCAGCGAATAGCAGAACCTTTTTCTTAAATCCTCAATCGACACAAGTTTATTACGCCGTCTCGCACTCCTAACAGGAGCCTTCATGCTCCAGTCAACAAGTTTTACGAAGACAGGTAACGCATTAATAGCACATCGAAGAAAGCAATATAGCCGCGTATTCAGTTTGGATGGAAACTAGCGGCAGCTTACCTCACAGTGGATCTTGGGCTTCTTGTGGAAGAGAGGGTAAGCGAGCTTCCAGGTGAAGGGCTTCTTCAGCATACTGACAGCGACGAGGCATCACCTCGACTGGCTAACATCTCGTCGCTCGTCGCTCGTCGCAGTAGGTCATATAAGGAGGCCAACATTGTCGCTTTCGCTCCCCCGACGCATTCATTTTCGGATAAACTAATCTCTGTATCGCTTTCGTCATAACAGACCACGGCAAGTCAATCGATGTATCACTTATTTTTCACATTCACTCATCATAAATAAACAAATTTAGTTCTAGATTCAACTTCCACGTCAGTGTGATGATCTGTAAAAGGGAGTAAATTTAATTGTTTTACTTATTATTTGGAGTCGGACACGAGGGGGCTGTGTGGTAAACTCTTCTTCTGGCCTTTCTGAGGTTTCCAGGTATCCCCGTCGCTTCTCCTTGGAGAGATTACAAATATACCGGTGGAAACAACAAAACAAAATCAAATCATTACACCGGCATATATATATCCGTGCAACGCCGGGCACCAAGCTAGTCACAAATAAAATTATACGTTGTCGAAGAGCGTTTGTGAAAGATGTTGTAGGAAGAATGACTGGCAAGGAGAACCGTTGTGACTGCGGACAAGGATAAGTCCAGAAATCCAACAGACCAAGTGACGTGGTCGAGCTTCATGTTCGATTTGGACATCTGCGTTCCCATACTCCAATAATGAATGCGGATGCGGATACGCATGTAGCGCAGGTCATGGCAGGAAAGATAAGTTTTCTACTTTGTTTGAAGAGAACGATGTGTGGAAATCGCCACCCTTACTATAATCACCGGTGAACGAGGGAAAGATTAAACAAGTTATTTTTAAGATGAGAATCGCCGAGGATGACATTTTACGTTCTCTAAATTCCAAAGGGGCTAGAAGAACGAGAAAATATCCGGAACAACTAGCAACGTGCAGTACGGAAAGAAAGAAATGATTGGAAAATGATCCTGTCATGATACTGCACTCGTCGAGTGAAGACGAGGGCCAACATACACCACAAATCCACTATTCAACAATCAATTTCAAATATTACCGCAAACCAAAAAGGGTCAATATATATGAAAATCCACTTTATATATATAACTATTATCATACATCAGTTAGGCCAATAGCGATACAGTATATACATTATTTAAAAAATCATGAAAATAAAAGATGGCACATGATTAACGTGGTTGGGTGAGGGTAGGTTAATCCGTTTGATTAACCTACTTTAGCCGAACGGGTTGGGTTTAATTGCGAGTATCTGACGCGGGTGTGTGAGCATTGACGAGCAGCGAACAGATATTTGGAGGAATTAACGATGGTAGATTGGGTTAGGGTGATCAGGGGGAAGGATGGCCTGAATTGGGAGTTTTCTTTTGAGGCTAGGGAAGCGTGGAGGAGGATTGTCAAGGGTCGCGGGGTTTGGGTGGTTGAGTGCGCTTTTCATTAGGTTTGTTATGGGTTTGGAGGTTACCGACTTTACATTGGGAATTTTGATGTCGTGGTGGATGACGGAATTTCTTAGGTACCAGGGAGAGTTTGTAACGGTGCGTAGTATTATGTTTTGTTTGGTTTGAATGGATTTTGGCTGTTGTTCCCCATATGGAGGAGGCATAGGACCAGGTGGGTTCAGAGTTCTGAATTTTTGGTTTGTTTTGGAGAGGAGAAAATTAATATGAGGTTTCCAGGATAGTTTGAGTCAAACGTGATTCCGAGGTACGCGGTTTCCGTTTTTGTAGAGATTAATGACTTGTTTAGTAGAGGTGAATTTGGGGAGGAGGGTTTTTGTTAGTGTGAATGGGATGGTTATTGATTTGGTGGGGTTGATACTGATTCGCCAGGAGGTGAGAGGGAAAAAATCCACTTGAGAAGTAAAAATACAGATAGGGAGCAGTTTTTCAGAAACAGACGTGATATTACTTTCTATTAAATACAATGCATTACCTTTTAACTAAATATTTAATTTTTTATTAAAAGTATTAAACAATAATATCTTTATTTTATTTCTTCATTTGTATCAAGTTTGTTGTAAAACATCTTAACTTCCGAATCCACGAAGTTAAGTCTTCCGTGTATGAACAAAATTGGTATTTACTCCGACCCTGATTGTAAGGACATTCGGATTTATGAAAAAGTTCCTCACTAGTTTTTCAAAACTGCTGACTCGCAAGGTACACAATAGGAGTACTTTAGCCCTAACATACACTTTCATATTGTTTTAAAAATATATTCACGTAAATAGCGGATTAGACAGACGGTTCGAGATGGGGCAAAATTGCTGACATTCGTCAGTTTTCTCGCTTTGTTTTAGAAGGAACGCTTTCTCCTGGAACACTACCGACGTGAAAGTGCATTTCTTTGCTCCCATGCTTCTTCACCGCGCACGAAAGATTTCCGCACACTCATCAACTTTGACAAATGCCAACTCCTGCGAAAAGTTCGTACGTCAACAGGAAATTGTAGCTCGGTATCGGAGAATACAGCGATAAACAAAATCGGGGAAAGGTCACAAGATCGCATCGACAGACAAGCTGAAACGTCATTAGAAGACAACAATTCTTTCACAGTTCATAATAAAGGCTGTAATGTTGGAGGGCGAACTGGAAAATTCTCAATTTGAATCACAACACTATATTTAGCGATTGTGCAGGAGTTTCGCTTTTCATTGCAATACACAATTTTACGGTTTAATTTTCTTTAAACTTTCGTCACATTAAATGAGTTTTCCGCCATTTAGAGGTCATAATCGCCTACTATAAAAAGGACATCAATCAGTTTCTACATATATATGTACAATTTATAAATGAACCTCATAATTTATGGCTGCCTCCCATCATTAATCAAAATAGGTTTCACCTCAAACCGTTCAATTCCATCAGCGTACTGCAGTGGTTTCAATTAATTTATCGTATTGTATTATATTTATCACCGCATGTAAACAAATGATACAATTAAATTACACGATATGAGAAATTTTAAATATCCTCTAAATTGTACTGCAAATTTTAACCAAACTTTCTTAACTTTTCACTCGACTCAAATTTTCTCTGCTAGTTTATTGTTTCTCTGATAACCCAAAAATATATAAATAATAATGAAAATAAAATTATTCTCTTCGAAAAATACATTTGGCCTATTTCGTGCCTATTTACGATAAAAACTTAGAAAATAGCAATTGGCGGTATTCTGTTGATCCTACGTAAAATAATATTTTATTTATAATCGAAATTTTCGGTTTGTAGCAATAAGTAGGATAAATACTGGCATATAGATGTCTAATTTGCTTGAATATTTTTTTACTCTACCTAATTTGTCCTACAGAACAGAAATGAAAAGTAAGAAAATATTCAGTAAAGAATTTGAGAGGTTTCATTCTATTGATAAGTAAACCAATTAATTAATGTACTGTTCAAGAGATAAAAGTGGGCAATTTCAGTTTCAACTATTCAGAAATGAGTGAATACTCATATGGTATACACGCTAATTATAAAGCTCATGAAATGCTAAAATAGTCGATATGGGCAAATGAGGAAACAAATTATACATTGCGTGAAAGAGAAACAATGAAACTTAAATTACTTTAGAGAACCGCCGATTGGGGAAGATTTCCACAATTGTGTAGGAAAGTACATCGAAACAAGAAATAATGACAAGGCGTCAGGTCCGGTGACCGTGGTGGCCACTGTAGGAACGCCAGGTCACTTGTGGAAACGGACAGAGACTATACTCTGGACATTGTCCTTCACCAACAACACAAATGTATTTTATGAAATGTTTCGCATACACATGAATACCATTTACGTTATGCAGTGATTGGTCCATTTTATGAAAGTAAGACGGCGCTTCGTAATATAGATTCAAGTAGTTACGTTTTTCTGTTGTGAAAACTTTTATTCCAAGATAGTACAGTTATTATTACAATTTTTACAGATATTTCTTCGCTGAATTAATAATTTACACGATTACATGAATAAATTGTCAAGTTCGTTGACAAGCGAGAGAAACGACAGAGCTGTTATTGCAGTTAATAATATTTGATTGACTTATTGTGTGGACGTTAAAGTTGAGTAAGTTGAGCAGAGCTTTACAACTACGTTCAAAGTGGAACAGATGTTAGAGATTTAAATTGCTGTGAAAAAAGACCGAAGGGTTAATGAAAATGAAAGGTTGTTCGGCGTTTCTTGGAAGACGCTGAATGATTTTGAGTGTTACCAAGTTGTCGAGGAAGGGGTTTATCGGGTTGAATGGTACATTACTCGGCTTTCTTTCAGGAAGAAAGCGGATTAGAAAGCTGAGCATCGCTTATCCTACCTCTAATGTGAAAATTGTCCCCGTGACTTCCCGGAGGAATAAAAATTACAACGTTCACAATAGTTCTGGAGGCACTAAAATCTCAATAATGTAGGAGTGAACTTGGCTCTACACCGAGAAATAAAAAGATACTCTGTTTTACCATTAAACACCAAGAGAATGTTGATCGTACTCAACTAACAAAGTCCAGTCACCGAAAAGGAACATTAGGTTAAGTAATTAAACACGCAAATAGTGAACTTGAAATTGAAACCAACAAAGGTACATAAAGAGTTTGATTTGGAATTGAATTTACGTACCAGACGTATACAAACGATTGAATTGCGAGAAAAGTTTCGTGCGTTCTAAGTTGACAAAAATGAAAAAAGTGGGATAACTAGTAAATTATTTTTGGTCGAAATTATTAACAGGATAAGTGGGACAGCCAATTCAAGAGAAACAGATATAAAAATATTAATTTACATAAATAAAAGTCTTCATTTTTATTTTGCACAGCTATAATATAACTCCAAAAATACCAAATTAATGAAAATAATAAATATTAGGGTTTAGTAACAATATTTCACAGCTTGTAGCTTTTCAAATAGCGGGACAGTGGCAGAGAAGATACAAAATGACGTCAGAGTAATTATTAACTGATAAATTTTGCTGCCATTCTCGAGAACCAGTCTAATTTTTATTTGAGATAGAGCGTGCGGCCAGATTTCTTCTTTCATTGAGGCAGCATCCAAGTTTGGCATTATTTGCAGCCCGGTTGCTTCCAGATTAGGCACATCTGCCACTACCGACTCATCCGACAACTATGCGAGCTATGCAAACGAAATTCTCGACTGGAATCGAATTGTGCGACTTAGAGGCAGTTTCAGCAGCAAGCGATCAACTATAGTTGTGACCGCAAACTGCTCACATGACAAAGATTCAGGTTCCCGATCATTACCGGCGATCAGGACGGATCAGGACGGATCAGGACGAATTTATTCAGTCGATTAACCCAAAATCTTTTAGATATATACAAATATTTGACAGTAGTCAGGTAGTTGGTTGCATGTGTGCCGTAGTGTCTGTCTTATGTAACTGTTATGTCGTGTTATTGCAGAACACAGCCAGCCATATGGGTATGTGCTTCATACCGACTGCTTCTTTGTTCACTACAACTTTGCAAAATATTAGACAATTCACTGAAGTGTTCAGAAAATTAACACAATATTTTACGACTATTTATAAGACAATATCTTCATAAGGCAGGTTACGGTTATGGAATACGTTTATAGACTTTCCCCAAGCCTTCGATTCTATCCTAAGAAATAAAGTAATTGAAAGTCTTAAGAAAATATGAGATCCCAAATAAACTGATAAAGTTAATAATTCTGACACTAGCAAATACAAGGCAACAGTCAAAATAAATAACAGCCTTAGTGATGAATTCGGTGTCGAACAGGGTGGCTCAATGTCAGATACATTGTTTTGTGTGTCAATTTTATTATTATTATTGCAAACTTTTATACGAAGATATTACAGTTTTTCTGAAATGTTATATACATATTTATTCGCAGAATAAATAATTGGCATGAATTCTTGTATAAATTGAAAATCCATCGACTATAAATTTAAAGGCGAGAGAAACGACAGAGCGGTCAACGTAACAAGTTATTGCAGTTTATAATATTTGTCCGTCAATGGACATAATTGTATATCAAGTTATTAGAGGTGATATATCTAATATATTAAGGCATCGTATTGCATATGCAGACAACCTATTGCTTACAACAAGATCAAAAAGAGCAATGGAATTGTTCTTCCATGAATTAAAATCAGCTGAACAGTTTAACTTGATTAATAACAAAAAACAAGTACACGAGATGTAAAGCAGAAGCGTCGCAGCTCCCTGAAATACTGATAGACAGTACTGTTTATCAACAAGTCAAAGAATATCTTGGGTCATTAATCAATCAAAATAATGTAAAAGAAGGAGAAATCTAAGAAAGAATAACAACAACATATGCTGCCGACTCTTAAAGCAAATGATAATATAAAACTCACGACATTTCAAAGAAAGATATAAAGAAGAATTTTAGGTCCTGTAAGGCTGAAAGGTGATCAACGGAAAATAGGATTTAACACAGAAAGAGATAAACTCATAAAGCATAAAAACATAGTAAATCATATAAAAGCGCCACGGTTAAGCTGGCTGTGACATCTATACCGAATGGATGATGCTAGAAATCCCATTGAAGACAAGAAGAAAAGGAAGGCCAAGAAACTGATGGAGAGAAGATATTAAGGTAATGAAAGTCAAAAACTGGACGGGACTCGTTCACTGTTGTAGAACAGGCCAAAACATTTCATTAAAGAAACGTCGTAGCGCCTATTAAGAAGAAGATAATTTATTTATTGAACACCTCTAGGACTTGCGAATTGTTTCTGTACCCGATAGTAGAATACATAAAATAAATAGAACTTGATATGATTTGCGGTTAACTTATGATCCGTAGATTTCTTTCCAAAGTTCTGGATCCAGCGAATCTCGCTTTACTCATTGACGAGTTTGGCAAAGACAACGGCGAATGCTACCTCGACTAGTTTCTTGATTTATCCTGCAGTCGACGCATCTCCATCAGGTACGTGAAATTCCCTGTAGGCTGTAGGCTGTAGCTGGGGCTACACGATTTCAGTCACAGCTTTGTACATCTGTCAGCCAGTCGCTTAGTCCCGATTAACACTTATTCCATATTATATTGCATTACATTACATTATGTCTGGTATTTGAAGGAGTTTTTTAAGAGACATCCAGCAGCTGGGATCCTGTTTGAACGACTGACCGCCAAGAACCGTTCCTGTGACCTCCGAGAGAAAGCGCTACATTCCTCGGTGGGCACAAACTCTCCCCGAAACTAAAATACCGTTCCCTCGTTCCCTCGTTCCCTCGTTCCCGTCCTTACATTTATTAACAGTTGTCCATCAATTTGCGTAAGAGAATTGAGACACCGTAATTTGGTGGAGGCTAATTTGAAAACATCTAAGTTTCGTTCCATATTTTACTTCTATTTTAATTAAAATTTTATAAAATTACATATATGATGCTATAACTAATTATCTGAGCTGTCAACAGCGGACACATTATGATATGATTGCGCTGTTACCTTGTGAAACACAAGTTCCGTTCTTGCATAATTCATACCTTGAATCCCAAATGTTATTGGAATCCTAGACTGTTCCGATTCTGCCGCTTAATGGGAGCTTCAGCTACATCTAGCATCTTCATTGTACTGGCCCTTCATAATTTTCTAATAAATTAATTCTTTAGTTATTGTTCATTATTTCTATTAAAATATATGTTTGCCACATAATGTTGATCATAAGAAAGGGGAATATGACATGACGATTAAGAGGAGCAGTGACGCTCAAATTAGCGCAACAATCTTCATTTCACGTCCAAAGGCGTAGGTGCGAGTTTCTATTCTATATAACGCCTTGCTCAATTGGCAACGCACTTACAACTCCTCACACCATATGTTAACAAGTAACTCCACAATGGCAGAGCAGGAAGCAGACAAACGAAATTGCTCTTCAAATCATTCAAATACAAAATAATTTATGTCACACTAAGAACTATCGGACTGCGTGATACTCCATTTCGAATTTGTGTCAAAGTTGCTAGAAACACTTCAATTCATGTTCAAATTTTATTTCAGACTCCTAGAGTCATTATAAGGCAGATCCTCAACCCCCTTCCTTGACCGAAGATTATCAAGATTTACAATTTGTTAACTATTCCAGGAGTATTAAGAACAAAGAAAGGGGGGGGGAGAGAGAGAGAGAGGACAGGAAGTGGGGGAGATGGAAGATAAGAGAGGAAAGGGGAGAGATAAAAAGCGATAGAGAGAGGGGGAGAAAGAGAGATGGGGAGGGGGAGAGAGGGGGAGAGGGACCGGCAATTTGGTTTCAGGGAAGGGAGATTTACTACAGACTGAACAAAGCTTTCTGTGCAGTCGTTACCCTTTACGTCAAAAACGCATTTAACACAACGCAATGGGCTCAATTGAGAAAAGGAAGTTCCACAATACCTCACGCAGCTAATAGTAAATTGTTTTTAACATGAAAATATACTACACAACTGATAGTGACATCCTGGAGCACCAAAGGGAGCCATCATAGGACCAAATAAATAGATCAACGGACTGAGCCCTGGTGGTGGCAACATACATTTAATATTCCAATAAAGGAATATAGGTTACAGAAATAAAAAATAAAATAAAATTATACTAATATAAACATTAAATATACAAATACTTTAACACTAATTCTAAGCCTGAATAAATTAGGTTAAACCATTTCCCTAATTCTTTCCCTAAATAATTTTACACTTTTCGGAAAAGTCGCCAGTAGACTCGCAAGCAAATCATTCCAGTCTTTTACGGTCCTATTTACAAAGGAGTATTTACCCACGTCCGTTCCTTGTCTTCTCTCATTAATTTTAAATGCTACATATGTTGATAAACGGTTTGTCAGTGCACACATACTCCCCATACTCAAGGATAGGCCGAACCAAACACATATGGTCTTTGGGCTGCTTTTCCCTCCACCCTATCCCCAATTTAAGTCAAGTGTCCACTTGTAATATATTTTCATCCCTAATTTATTTTCAGCTTGAAAAAACTTTCTCATTTTTGTAAATACAATCGATTTACTATTTGCCGCGTTTACTTTCATCCCATTTTCGTCCGACCAACGATGAATTCCGTTTACATCAGATTGAAGAATATTTGCATCTCGGACGTTTCCAATTTTTCTGTAAATGATACAGTCATCGGCAAATAATCTTATCTGAGACTCGATGCCTATCGCCAAATCATTTATAAACATTAGTGGCCCGATTACGCTTCCCTGGCGTCACTTCAAGTGGCTCAGACGAACGCTGAGCTTTGTGTTATCCAGAAACTCGCGAATCCAGTTTAAAACTCGTTTCTCAATGCCCGATTTTTCCAATTTCATTAAAATAATATAATATGATGCGGTACAATTCCACTAAAGGGGGTTTGACATGCCGTCACCAATTGACTCTCGCGAGAATACCCTGGCCTGAAACCATGCTGGCCACTGTGTAAGCACTACGTAAATACTCCGCTCCGCTAATAATCTCTCCACCGCGAACCCGCATTTCTCCAACCGTCCGGGACTTCATTATTGTTAATCGACATTTACGTTATCATGGCTTCCCCCCTAATTTGAGTACTTAATGTTTTTAATGTGTTTGCGTAGTGACCCCGGTAAGGTTTTGAAAACTGTCCCACTATCCTGATTTGTAAATATTGGAAAACCTGTTTTCTTCCCAAATACTGATGCAAAATATTTTGCAAATTTATTTGCTTTTCCTTCTTATGGAGTATAATGTGTTATGCGCTCCATAACATGCAGCTTCCAGAACCAGCGATTACACACTCGATAGCCGCAGCCTCGGCAGATTCACCGGAAATGACGCTACAGGAAGAATAAAGACATGGCTGACAGAAGATCATGAAGAACCGGCCGGATCTTGTGCGGAGCTACTTAACTTACAGCTTCCAAAATCGGTAACAAATGAACCGTAATAGCTTCCGCGTAGTCCAGCGGGTCAACGACGCCGCGGAGAGATTTAAGCAGATGGTTTACAGATGGCGTCCTAAAGACTGGAACTCGGAGTACAAATAGACGAAAATCTAAAAACAGCAGAAAAAAAACGAGAAATCAGCGGCGTCATGCCGAATCAAATGAAGAGAACGATATTAATGGGACTCGGTCACTCAAACAAAATTGGCGTCTTAATTGAGACTTCTAAAGAACAAATTCGTTTTAATTGCCGACGAGAGTGATTTTCCGTGTCGTGGGTTGGACTTAAACAGTATTTTGACGCGATGTCTATTCGATTCACCGACTTGGCTGCAGTGGGTAAGCAATAATATCGAATGTGAACAATATCAGCCCATTAACATAATTTTTCTTGTGAAATATAAACCGTCGGCATCAGCAAAGTAAGAAACTTGTAGGGACGGTCATATAATTTAAGGACCGTCAACATTTTATTTTGTTAAAAACATTATCAGAAATTTTTAAGAGCACAAAAACAGTGTTAATGAGTCTTCAGGTTTTATTTTGCGGAAACGATTCTAGTCACGCTGTGAATATTAATTGTTAGGTTTCTCATTTAATGGACGTCAACCTTTTTGATGCGTGTGCTTTTACCTATTACACCCGATACGATTTTATTTAGCTTAATAAGTCAGATAACTAAAAATTTAAGAACTCCGAGTTGTCAACTGAACATTACAAAAATTTCAAATAATAATTCTGTATAAAAAATTTAAAAATTGTGATACAGAGAAAACGATATTTTTGAATTATAAAAATTAATAAATTTAATTTATAATTATAAAAAAATGTTAATGATCTGTTGGCGGCCATTAATTCTATCAGATTATTAAAAAAACATAAAATAATAGAATATTACATAACAGAATATATGCTTCGAGTAAACTAGATACGAAATTGAATTCCGGTACGGTGGAGATATTTACGTCGATATTAATGATACCGTTTTCTCCACTAAAAGGGTCGATTGTTTATTAGAGAAAAACTCCCGCGTAATATTAATTTAGTTGTGGTGTGACTGTGAAAGCGGTCCTGTCCGGTCCTTGCCTCGCCTCGCCTAAAACAATGCCCTGATGAATATTAATTTGCTCCGCTGCTCGTCTCACGAAGCACAATAAAAGGGAAACCGTGAACGAATGTGAATATATTTAGCGGGGGCGGAGAAATCGCGCGAGTTGCTCGACAGAGCACGTCAAATGCCTACAAATAATCACATCTCGTCATCCACTCGAGATTATCTTGGAAAGATTCCGACCTCATCCACCTATGACGTGTTTCATTCGCCGACTGACAAAATACGAGTATATTACCGTCGGTGTCCCGGCACGCAATATGTCAATCATCCCATTCTATTTCCAATTAAAATTTATTTTATCGTATGATGAAGTAACACTTAAATAATTGTGTATACAAACTTGATGACAAAACAATTGCACGGTTTGTATGCCTTTCGTTTCAGTTGATACTTGATGAAAAGTAGATATTTTTAACGAGCAATTAGTTGCTACAAAATTATATTAACAAAAGAACCTGGTAACGTTTGTGTAGTTATTCGTACCTGGTCCGGCTGAGGCACGTTCAAACCTCGAGACAGTCTGCTTATGAAGAAGATTACGGCTATTCGCTCTTACGTCCTAATGTATCGCTTTATTAAAACATAAGGACAATGAAATTTTTATATTCGTCCATTTATTCTTATAATCTATTTTGCTCGTGTTGTAGCCGACACCATTCATTTAGAAATAATATTTAATCTGTTATATGAGCAGAGGAGTAAATCGCAGTCAAAGACGACAATCTGATACAGGTTAGTCTGACTGTGGGCAACCTCCGGCTCGTCACTGAATTTCTCTGTCGCATTTTAATACGGCCCTAGACGATGACGATGACGATGGTCCATCGACCTTTACAATAATAATAATAATGTTTACAGTGACAGAGCTTTAATACAATTCTGAAAGCAAGGAAACAGGCAGGAAACTTTCGTAGAATATCTATTTACTTTAAGTAAATATAGAATTACTAAATTACCACCGACAAGGTTTCAGTTCGGCAGCAATGTACATCATCTTACGGGAAGTTTCATTAGTTAACACGAATTACCAACTACGATCTAAAAGCGTCCTTTCGTCACGTTATGTAAATGATCTCATTAATAGTTTAATACAATGTAATTCCATCAGACGTGGATTTAACTGCAGTAATTTGCTTTATAATGCATGTTGGTGACTTTAGTGGAATAATATGCAGTGAATGGCTAATGAAAGCTGTCACAAGACTGACTCGAGCAGAGAGAAGAACAGCTGTAGAATAGAAAGACAAGAATGGGTCACCTCTACGCACCCAAGGCCGACCGACACTTCACACATTCTATTCGTAATACAACTAACACACATTTACAATTCAATAAATTAATAACTTCTTTATTTACATTCACTAAACACAGCAATTCTAAACCAATCTACGAATCAGGAAGAAAACCACAAGATTACACCCATACCGAAGTAGACTGGGGCCGATAGATGCACGACAATTAGTTTAGCATCTCATGCGTGCAAAATATTAACGAAAATAGTATATAGGAGAATGGAACGTCAAATAGAACGGGAGTTAGGAGATCAGTTTGGATTTACGAATAATGTAGGACCAACAGAAGCAATATTCACATTCCGTCTAAATTTAGAAGACAGGAAAAGGAAAAACCGGCCAACGCTCATGGCGTTTGTAGATTTAGAAAAAGCGTTTGATGATGTGAAGTGGAACAAACTATTAAGGATTTTGAAGAGCACCGGAATAAAATATCGAGAAAGGAGGCTTATACATAACCTCTACAGAAGACAGGCAGTGGTAATTATAATAGAGGATCAAGAAAAGAAAGCCGTAATCAAGAAAGGAGTAAGACAAGGATGCAGCAGTGCTCTTTAACTTATATATAGAACAGGCGATGAAGAAAGTTAAAACGGAATATGGAAAAGGAATCATACTGAAAGGAGAAGAAATGAAAACCTTACGCTTTGCCGACGATATTGCAATAATACGGGAGTCAGAAGAAGACTTGGAAACCATAATAAATGGCATGAACGGGGTCCTGAAGAAAGAGTTCATTGTGAGGATTAATATAGGGAAAACCGAGGTAATGGAGTGTAGTATGGGAAACAGTGGAATAACAAAGGCTGTTAGATTGGGAAGGGATATTTTACGGAAGTTGGAAAGTGTAAAAAATAGAGTAGGATAGCAAGGAAGGGGAATTTACTTTCGGGTCACATAAGTGTGAATATTAGGGAATGTGGCGTTATATGGATGTGAACCGTGGACGATAAAAGTTGCGGAAAAGTAAAGAATAGAAGCCTTTGAAATGTGGTGCTATAGTAGAATGAGATGGGTGGATAGAATCACTAAGGAGGAAATGCGAAACAGAATAGGGGAAGAGCCAACAATATGGAGGACGTTAAAGGGATAGATTAATAGCATGCCACGTTTTAAGACATGAGCGTCTTGTAAAATTAGCATTAGAGGGAAGTGTGTGGGGTAAGAAGAGAAGAGGGATGCGAAGGTTGTAATACGCTAAGTAGATTAGGGAGGATGTGGGATGTGTTAGTTTTGCGGGAACGAAAAGGCTTGCGCAAGATACGTTAGCAGTGGAGGGTTTCATCAGGCCACAAAACACACATTTATACCAAAAAATTTATAATTTTAAATTTTAAAAAAAATTATCAAAATTAAAATAATGGGTTATAAATATCAGTTGATATAAAGAATTTAGTGTGATTACAGTTTTCTTCAAACATTTATGATGGTATGTTGTATTTTGCCATGAAATGTTTGTGTGGTCTTCACTCCATTCCTTCCCACAATCAGGCCAAAAAAAGTTCCACCCTTATGACATACAAGTTGCAAATGGATGAGTTGTAGCCTGTCAAGTGACATATATATGGACAGTGAATAGAGTTTTCTAACTCGGGGACTGCGGAAGAAGACGTGATCCTTACTTGAGCCATGTTTGAAACAACGTCGCGGTTAGGTTGAGTGAGTGAGTGAGTGAGTGAGGATGACATGGCACAGGTGTCTGGTGTCTGGTGTCTGGACCACGGAAGTGACTCCTTGTTTAATTATGGGTAACGGGAACGGGAACGGGAACGGGACAGTGGCCAAGCAAGGGTCATCCTCTCCTCTCCTCTCCTCTCTTCTCCCAATCCACTAACACCAAACCGCTCATGAAATGTTTTGACGAGGAATGTTCATTCGGGTACGTCTCTGGTCTTTTCCGTGCACTCATTTCTACAAGAGCAACTGCCATGCATTTATATTACTATCCACGTCGTTTACGCAGTAGAATCTTCAACTATTAATATTTTCATATTCGTGCATTTCTATATCCCTATGGTCTATTTTCCCGTTCGGTATCAGTTCAGAATTTAAGTTGTTGGGCATAAAAATATCCAATTTATGCTTAATATTTTAACATTCAGTTACAAGAAGATATATTCAACGAAAAATTAACAGAGATATTAAAAAGAATATTAATAAAAAAAATAACAGCGCTACGCTTGTGTAGTTATTTGTGCCTTATTCGGGCTGTGGCTCGCTTCAAACGTTATTAATGTCTTAGTATAATATAAATTTAAATAAGGCCAAAAACAGACAAAAATTAGTGAAACCTAAAATATAATTTAAAAGCAAGCGAACCTGCTGAGGTTCCATATCACGACCGAAATATGTAATTGCTTTTAAATTATATTTTAGGTTCGTCTTAACGTTATAAAGTTTTATTCTTTGAGTAGATTGAGACGAATGATACTGAAGTGTTTATAAATTCAAATCTGAAATATGTTGAAATTGAGTTATTCAATTTATTATATTGACTTAACGGGAACATCAAATTTTTATAGGTTCAAAACGTTTTATATAATTTCATTTTATTACTTAGTTGTGTATTATTTGTTATTAATTTAGGTACATAGCGACTCATTTCTTAAATAGAGACCATCTGCTACCAAAAAATCAAATGTTAATCATATTTTCATCCCATTTCCTTATGACGTTTATTATCAATTAATTAGTATTTCGACATGTCCGGTAAATTTTCTGAGACTTTTTATTGTGTAAGTCTTAATTGTCTGCTGTATTAAATAGACTCCTGGTTGAATTTTGAGAAAGTGTTCCGATGACATGTCCACCGTCGGCACTTCCGGTCTTTCAAGGTCGACTCAACAAGTATACCGATGCCTTTAACGCCAATTAGGTTAACCGGGTAAGCCATTTCAGGTAGCCTAAGATTAGTACATTAAACTTTCACTTTGCCATATACCACCGGAGGAAATTGTCAAATTCGCACAAGTAATATTATTACATTTTCAGGAAAGACAATTAAGCACACAACGTTTACGTGTGATGGTGAAATAGTCAAGTTGTATTTTGGCTTTTAGAGTCTTCTAGAATGTTTTTTGTTTGTTTGAAGGACAAGAAAGTGCGGAGAGCCTGTATTTGCGGCTGCCATTCAGGGAAACCTGTGGAATCCATATTGGGACGGCTTGACGGGGCTTCGAACCGCGAACCTCTCCTTTGATTACCCACGGCACTCCTATTTAGGCTTCTTATAGCCGTAGACAGCGAATTTCTGGAGCTTAAATTTACCAAACCTATTTACAAAAGAATAGGTCGTATGTTAACGTTCACCAAAGCAAACATTGTAATGAAAATTATTTGCGGGTATTTTTTTCCAACTGCGCTAAATTGTTCCATTGATAAGTATATGTCATATTTGAACAGTAAAAATTGATGGAAGCATTGGTACTGGAGAAACTAAGTCTTATGAAATATACACTCTTAAATAATCATAGTGCGACGGCCGAAGCCAACATTATGGCAACTAAAAAGAGTCAGTTTTGGGCGACAGAAAAATTATCCAAAACTATAAGAAATGTTCCAGTCCTGCAGTTTAATACAATTCTCAGCGTATGCCACAAAATTAATATCTAGTATCTGTTGAGTATATTATTATTTTCTTGAATGTTATTATCAAGACGGTTAAAAAGAGATATCAGGACCAGGACGGGAACAAAATACTCGATAAATCTCAATTCATAATTAGAAGTAGCGTACTAATGTTCTTATGAGTGTCAAAGTATATAAGTATATCCGTACACGTGGTCTGCTTTTCAAATTTACTGATCACGTTGCAAGAAAATAGACTTTCATTCAGTTTTAAGTGATAGATTCTTCCACGGATTTCAGTTCCCGCATTAATGTCTCGTTTTCTTCGTAACTAACTGAAAAACTACAGCAAAATTGCAGAAGGAAATCATTGAAATGTGTGACGTAAATATGAATCATTCCAAAGCGTTTATACATACTAATGGATCCAGAAAGTTCCTCCACCTTTAAACATTACGCATTTATTAATATATATATATATATATATATATATATATATATATATATACAGTGCAGGTAACAACACACAAGTAGTAGGGTTAAGTCGATTCATGCATTATTTTGAGCATTCAAGCTAATGCTTCTAAGCTGCAAGCACAAAGTTCCTATTTTTTAATTACAACCGCATTTTTCACACCCATAAAACGTTTTCATCTGTATGAGTTTTTTTCAGATACCTCATCATTCATGTCATTTCTACTAATTTTACTCAAAAAACGCCACAAGAACGAGTTCTGTAGTCAAATTGAAGATTCAAGATGTACAACGTTGCTAAAAAATCGTGTGAACCTGTGCTGATCAGCGTTTACAGGAGATTTTCATGTTCCCACCGTTGACATGCAAGTACAACTCAATTCGATGATGGGAATTTTCAACAACTATCCGAAGAACTTGTTGCGTAATGCGTGTCAGGAGTGGCAGGTCGATTCATGTAAACAAATGTTTGATGAAAGCCCACAGGTACAAGTGGAGGGACGTGAGATCAGGTGATCCTGGAGTCAACGGTGGGAACATTCGACATCCACACATGTTCGTTCGCAACGTCCACGTTGTGCGTCTGAATCTTCAATTTCACCACAGAACTGCTTTTTGTGGTATTTTACGAGTAAATTTAGAGGAATTGACATGACTGATGAGCTGTCTGCAAACTACTTATCAAGACGACTGTTTCATGTCGGTGAAAAATGCGGTTGTCATTCTTGCAGCTTGAAGGATGAGCTTAAAATCTCAAAATAATGTATGCATCGACTACTTCTGTATTGAAATTTTTTTCCATACCTGCCCCCCCTTTTTTTTTCAGAGAAACTGGGCCGTACTGTTTCAGATGGGACACCCTATATATATATATATATATATATATATATATATATGTATACATATATATGTGTGTGTGTTTGAAAAGTAATTGTGTTACTATTTAAGCATTACGCAAGTATCGTTTTGAATTGTAAAAAGGCCAGTGTTCCAGTTCCTTGGAAAGCACGAATTGCCTTTACCTTACATGACGACAAGTTATACGGTGAATGAAAACGAGGCTGACCTCGACTAACCAAGGAGTAGAACTAGTGACCTCGCCTGACAATTTTAACTAGATGAGATTCCATTACTTGTTCCTGCTCGGCTCGAACTAAACGAGAGCTGAAAACTACAGAACAATATAACAGTTTAGCGATACGTATTACCTGAAAGTCAAGTATGAGGAATTTCCTTATTACCAGAACGTAGATCTACGGGTATAGAAAGTAAACAAATAAATAATTATAATGGCACAGATGTCAGACGATTCAATTAATACGCTTATAATAACACCAGGTTTATTCCCTACTTTTGGAATACCTCAGATGAACAATAGTTTGAAAACATGAGAAAGAACAAGATGAAAATTCACGATTAATAATATGGTCTAAAATATATTCACTTAACTTGAATATTCTATTACTAAAACTTAGAAAATCATTTTAGCACGCATTGAAAAATTGTTTCTTAAAATTCTCTTAAACAAATTACAACTTACATTTTCAATTAATAGGATCCATATTGGGGATGACGGGGCGATATCTTATTCAAATTGTATTAATTGGATTGTAAATTTTTGCACCTTCTTTGACCTTACAAATTGGGTTATTGAAAGTCTTGAATATAAACAAACATTCAGTATCAAAAGTACCTTTTTCTGAAACTTATTATTTGACACACAATTTTCATTACAACTTCGATAACATTTTAAACCTCTAATACTCGATACTGTTCGTTTTTATTTGAAGTTTTAAGATACATTTTGCACAATACTTCCCCAAATTTGTGTTTCGTATTGCAAAAATAAGCACGTACTTGTCAATTTAAGTGCACAGCAAGAGAACTCTTAAAGAAATGTGGCTATATAAATAGAGGAACAAATTTATTTTCCTTTTGGAATATTACAGCCATGTATAAAATTTTCATTTAATATTTCATCGTTCCATATGAGAAAAAATGGCAGAACTCTTCGAAGAAAACTATTTGAAAATTTAGTTTACAGGGTGTCATCAACATTTTGAAGTGGTGGCTTGTCAACATTTTATTGTTCAGTCCTTCCTTTTTTGTGTACTAATTGGATGATGAAATATTTTCTATAATTAAAAGAATTATATTTTTTAATTTAACAGACTGAGCAAACGTTCTTATCCTCACAAAAGTTTCGGCCGGACTACAGCCTGAAGGGTAAAGATTTCAATTATATAATGTATGTCAGAATTGGTCAAGAAATTTATCTTCTTATTGAAAACAAACAAAGGAAAATAATATACGATAATTTCCTAGTCGAGCAACGAGCGTCCAAAAATTGGTTATAATTGCATTTTCATGCTTTTGTCGTGACGTCGGTGTGATGAAATAAATTTTATGTCTCGTCATTAGAATATGCTCCGTTAAACGACACTAAACTACTTAATCGAAACCGCGACCACGATTAGCGTGGCTTCTGCGACTCGTTAATCAAGTTTGCACAACCTCAGTGTCTACATTATAAACGAGTAACGGCAACCAACTTGTGTAATAACCCGAAAGTGGCAGAGCTTATGATGAGGATGAGGATGACGATGGTTGTACAACTGCGATCAACTTGCCGCAACTGTGTCGACAGGTGTTCCTTCTTCAAACGTAATTAAACGTTTAGTGGTGGACCATAGTTCTCAAATTCAGCACGACTTTTTTTAAATATCATTATTCAGCGACGTCAGACGATGGAAAACTTTAAGCCGTTTTTTGGCCAGTCATCTGAAGTAATATCGAGACACTTGACAATCACAGAAATAACCTATTCACAGATCAAATATTATTTCTAGGAACGGAAATTCTCTATTTTTAGACAAATGGCAAAATTAGGGCTGAAAGCTTCTGGCACTTTTTCGACGTGGCTGAATAAGGATTTTTAATACGCCAGGAATTCGTTTCGTTAATCCACATATTGTGGTCCGGAACAATTCATATTGCTACGAAACTACATTTCAATACGAAATTATTTACTGTTGCTGCATGTAGTTTCTCGAAATTGAGATATAATTTAATGAATATTCGTGGTTTGTTGAGCTTTTATCTGTAATTTGAATCCCACTTCCATCTAAAGTTCCGGATTAAAAACTCAAATTGAGGACGTGACTACTAGTTAACTTCCGTCCAGTAAAAATTGACAACTAAAATCTGAAAACGATATCCCAGATGAACAAACAATTACAAGATTAAGCAGGTCTTCTAAATAAACTCTTAAGCGCCTAATAGCAAGACACAAAAGGGTAGTTTGCCGAGCAGAATTGGTAACTGCTAAAATTGGTTCACAACGCCAACGGATTCCCGCTATTACCTACCACAAAAACCGACTGACGATATAGAATAAGCAAATAATCTGAAAAATAAAACCGCACAGGATGTCAGCGGACAACTTTTGATCCAAGAGAAAGCAATCAGCGTATTAGCGGGCAAGATTGGTTTGTAGCTGAAGTAAATAAGAATAGCGAGTTTTATTACGTAAATTGTTCGTACAAATTGTATGCGAACAGCCGAAAAAAAGTATTAAGTAAGGGAACGCCATGAAAATTGGGGAAGGGACAGGATATCAATTCAGGTTGCCACTACGGAAGCGAAATAAATCGACAAAGATAGTGGAACGATTTTACGCCTCATAAAATCGAAAGCGGCTTTTAACGGTTCTGAGGATGTGCAAGGATACAACTTACGTATGACCATCACTTTGATTGCGGTTTAGACGAATCTCCTCGCTGTCAGAGATTGATCAGAAGAGTTACGCCCAGGCGAAGAATTGTGAAAGCAAGGATAGAGGAGAGGAGAGGAGACGAGAGGAGACAAGAGGCGACACCACAAAGAGCCAGCCAAATCGGCGCCGGTTGTGATCGCGATGGTAGATACAAAACGGATATGCACTTGTACTTACGCGTGGACGTAACGTTGTCTGTTGTCCTTTGTAATCCCACGCACCTGGATGCAGCTGAGCAGGAGAAGCCGTAGTTACCTGTTGTTAACTGCTTTGTGACCTGCAGCAGACTGTTGCTTGCTTTTCCACGCAGCGAGCGCGCCTAGCGGAGACGGAGGCGACTTGCCGCATTCCTCCCCAGGAACAAGTTCCTCACCTCACCTCACCTCGCCTCACCTCGCCTCACCTGTCCTGTCCTGTCCTGTCCTGACCAGCAACCCACACAACAACCAACGGGACTCCGAATCTATCGCAGCAGCACGCACGTCATAGGAAACAACAGGGTGAAGCGAGAGGGAAAAGAATGAAAGTGAGGAAGTACGATGCAGACACAGAACTGACACAATCGTCTTTCTGGGATTGTACATCCATCTTCTCGTCTGCCACTGTCGAGATTCGCCTTCTTCACTATACGCCTACAGTCTTACTTCAGCAGCGTGTAACATTATGGAGCCTACGTTCCATCTCAACTTGAAAGAAAAGGCTGGCGTGGTTCCGTCAAGGGTTCTCGTGCGAAAGCCAAACGATAAATCTATTACAGGAGTTAGCAGATGGAGTAGATGATGGGGGTTGATGTAGTGCCTCATAATATCCTATCGGATAAATAAATAAAAGAGTGCTACTATGGGTAGAAAAATTTTTAAGCGATTGATCGGAGAACAATATTCGGATTGACGCATCGTAACGTCGGGAGTTCCTCGGGGCTCCGTAATCGGACCGTTACTGTTTTCAATATTACCAAATTATATAAAGTCAAAAGTCAGGTTTTTGGCTCACTATCATCTACAGAAAGTTAATGAACGAGCAAGACGCGACATTATTGCAAGAAGATATAGATAAAGCCAATAGATGGGCTCAGGAAAATAAAATGAAAGTTAATGGAAAGAAAAGCACCTCAATCTCGTTTACAAAACGCACCTTGTTAAATGAGGCAAGTAATATTTCCATTTTTACGCGTGTTTCACTTACTACGATTTTTTTTAAATTCAATCTATAGTTCATTTTTAAGAGGACTTTCTTTGGATTTTGTTTTCCAAAGAGTTGGATGAGGTCGGTAGAGAGCTAGAAATTCAAATAAAAATTCTTCAGTCGATACGAAATCCTGTCTCAAACATTCACTGATAAATGCCAATTTCACTGGCCGGCCGCGATCATATTGTTGACTGAGTAAATAGAGAAGGTTTTTTACCTACATTTTACACCTTCACTTTGAGCTGAACATTTCGACGTGTTATTTATATGAAAATTAAAGTTAACAATGAAGAATGCATGGTAATTTTTGGAGATGGATGTTGAGGAAAAGTTGTGAAGCTCGTTTCATCGCTATCAGCGAACTCGTCCCTCCATAGCGACCTTAACAACGCAATCCATGCTGCAGTAATTCTTTCACGGACATTTAAATTTCTTACAGTTTGACTACTCTTTAATAGTAAACAGCAGAACCGGTGAATGTTGAATGTTGTGTTTCTGTATTCTACAAACTAAAACATGCGGGAAATCCCTCATCACCACCTTTATTGACACCGAAAAAGCGTTTGATAAAATCCACCACCCTTCCCTACTATCATAATTAAAGACGTCCTTAACGACACACACTACAAAATACTCCTAAACTACCTTTCAAACAGAACCTTCTCCGTCAAAATAAATAACCACGTCTCCCAACCTCACTGAATGGCGGCGGGCGTCATCGCCCCCTTCCTATACATCATCTTCATCAACACTAGCCATCTCCCCCCCCCCTCTCTCTCTCTCTCTCTCACCACCGACTTACAACCACTCCAACCACAATGGTCCAAACAATGGCGAATCAGTATCAACCCCACCAAATCAATAACCATCCCATTCACACTAACAAAAACCCTCCTCCCCAAATTCACCTCTACTAAACAATTCATTAATCCCTACAAAAACGGAAACCGCGTACCTCGGAATCACGTTTGACTCAAACTATCCTGGAAACCTCTTATTAATTTTCTCCTCTCCAAAACAAACCAAAAATTCAGAACTCTGAACCCACCTGGTCCTATGCCTCCTCCATATGGGGAACAACAGCCAAAATCCATTCAAACCAAACAAAACATAATACTACGCACCGTTACAAACTCTCCCTGGTACCTAAGAAATTCCGTCATCCACCACGACATCAAAATTCCCAATGTAAAGTCGGTAACCTCCAAACCCATAACAAACCTAATGAAAAGCGCACTCAACCACCCAAACCCCGCGACCCTTGACAATCCTCCTCCACGCTTCCCTAGCCTCAAAAGAAAACTCCCAATTCAGGCCATCCTTCCCCCTGATCATTCAGGCACACCCTAGATTTAGTTTTGTTGTTGTTTCCATTAGTCCTCGATTGAGGAAATAGGATACGTCATACATTACAAATAAACAAAATAAGGTACATAATTAAAGACCTATAATCTTAAAATAAATTAATAAAAGAAAATGTATATAGACAAAAGTCAATATAAACACAACACGGACACACGATGTCACACACACACACACGCTGAGAAACACGCAATAAGTGAAGTTGGCCGTCTTTGGTTTCGGTTTGTAAGATACGATCTTAGTAAAAGTGAATTCCATAATATTCCATCCTTTTTATTAATATTTGGCGATGTACCGGGTCGGAAGTCTTGGAGAGACCTTCAGTCCTTCATCCAATCAATTCTGGATATTAAGGAAATCTTATATTTATTCAGGAAATGAAGTAGTCTAATATGAGTTGTTTTTTCAAATATTTTAGAGAAAATAGGAAGGAGAGAAATTATATATATCTTAAACAGGCTATTTTCAACGGACCGGGAAAAATTCCAGCGGAAAGACACGTGTTAAATATTACTCTAAGTGGTAAAGCGATAGAAACAGCACATTATTTTACCATTTTACTAGTTATACCTTATATATCTGTGCCGAGGAACACTTCAAACTTCATATTACTGAAATTATTTCAGCTTTATTGATTGGATGCATAAATATAGTATTCGTAATTTCCGGAGTGGAGTTTTGTAACAGATTTAAGAAATTCTCATCATGATATACAGAATTATCTTAAGCCAGAAAGTTACCAACATGAACGAAATACGAGTTGAATATGCATCGATACTGTATCGATATTGCCCTAACTAATAATCTGTAAGATAATAGTTTTTATATATAATTTAAAAAAAAAATTGCGGGGAAACAACATGTATACTTGCAACAACAAATACACAGATCGACTGTTATCAGCTACGAAAAACATTTCCTCCCATTACAAGATGTCGGACGGATAATTTGAAAATGCAATGCATCCATTGTTCATAATTAAAACATATGCATCATAAACATTCCAAAATGCTAAATTTAACAAAACAGAGATCTGCGAGTCTCTTGTGAACAATTTCTGAAGGACAGTACGAACAGTACGAACTATTTACAGTTACGTGCTCCATCAGCCCAACATAAATTTTAGGAGGATAAAGATAAAGATGTTCTCAGATTGGGCCATCAAATGGAAGGTTCGAGTCATCGAAAATTATATTGTGTATGTTGCCTAGCTGCGCTAGGTTACCGCAGAAAAGACGTCGCGAGATGCTCGAGCTGTGACTTTGATTAAAGCGACATATTTCATTTGGCCAGCAGATTAGATTGTCAAGTGTCGAACCAACTTAACTACGTTCTATAATAGAATCGTGTTCCACAGGTGTTTGTGGACGACCAACCTCCAAAGCGCGTCCAGCCAATTGGAAAATAATACTGGTCATGACTCAAAGTCAAGTCATTAAACCCTATAATTTACTTTGGAAAATAACAAGTTTTCATTAAGACTGCTTTGATCCATTCTCTTCATTCTTTTAAAGACTGATAATACGTTCCGTGATTTATCTTTCTCGCTCTAGTTTTAGTAACTGCTCTACCTTCCGCATCCCCAATTTTCAATTCCCTTCCTTCGCTATTAAAAGGGAGTTGCCTGTTTCAGGATCACCCTCATGTAGCCTGTTAACCAACCAAAAAAAAGAAGATCGAGAGTGCCGGAGTTCATGCCCCGATGTTTTTTATTTCAAATATACCAGCGACGCGTTCCAAGTAAATTTGTTCACTCGATTTTAATTATCGACTGCTCATACTTTTTGTATGGTTTCTTGTACAAAGATTACTATGGTGTTACCTTAATATTCGTGTTTCTTACTCAACTTGGTTGTGTACAAAGTGAAATAATTATCCGGAAAGATTGTGGATTTCGTTTCAGTTTTTACTTATTTGTTTCAAGGTGAAATTATCAAATATTTTTATTTTAAATACGTCTTTTTCCTTGTCAACTATTTTATTATATTCACTTATACTTCCAAAATATCTGTTCCCTAGATTTTCACTTGTTTCGAGAAAAATAGAGAAATAGGTTTGATGTATCCTAGAATAGGAATTGGTGCTCAAATATTTCAGAACGGTTCTGTCCATATTTCTGAAGAAATTGAAAAACAACCCGAGGATGCATTTTTCATCGTCCTTTATGTTAAATCCTAAATGCCATACAAGTTTTCAGTAACAGTCGTCTCATTCGACATTTGGAAAGTCCGTTTTCAAATAAAAATCAAGTGTTATTCAGCGAAACGCTGAAAAGATTTACATTATCAGAGCGAATTTTGAGATCACATAACAATTAAAAAATTACAATTATTATATAGACTTTTCCATAACATATTATCAATATAATTCACAAATGTGAACTTTCAGGATCTTGGTTGTCTACTGAAACTGTTGCAATTACTAGAAATATATACTTACATGCCATTATTCACATCTTATAGTAATATTTGTTATAAGCACCAAGAAACCAATTTTCAGTGTCTACATGTTATTTATATTATGTACATATAATACGAGAGTTGTTCGATAAGTCACGTAAATTTTTCACATTCACACCATTTTTGCTAAACATGAACCTTTAAAAGATATTCAGAAAAGTTTTAAACATATAATAGTCATAGTTTATTGGCAGACTTGCATAACGAAGGGAAAGACCGCGGAAAATCCTATGTCATTAACGCTTTCAATTGAAGGGCTGGACAGCTGCACAAATCGAAACCGAATCGGATGAAATTCACCAGCAAGACTATTTACTTCTGGATTAATTAGTTTGAACAAGGTCGGAGAAGCGCAGAAGATGAAACTCCCTCCGGCCGCGCAATTGACGTCACCGCTCAGGAAAAAATCTAAAAAGTACACAACGTTGTAATGGAAGATCACAGACTGAAAGCTGATGCCTCCGTCAAGAACTGAGGCTTCTCCTTGCTACAAAATGGTAGCAATTTTTTGCAAATATCTCACAGAGTCGAGTTCCGTCTATGGCCTAGCGAACACAGTCACGTTTAATTTTTATTTAATCCTGAAATGAAATAAAACTTACAGTATTACATAGTAAGGTGGCACACAAAAGTGCCTCTTGAACAAGATGACGCCCGTCCCAACTTGTTAACATCATATTTGTATTTCAAGTTTCTCAACATGCATCACAATATAATTTCCCGAGTTAAAAGACATGATTGGGGATGCATTACTAACCACGGCTAACTGCGTTGTCTTCCGACTAATAAAATATCATTAACACTATATGATCGCATGTCAGCCAACCGCTAACCACTACAGGAATCCCCTGAAATAGTCAGCGACTTAAAAACGGGAAAGATAAATGGGATCGTATGCTGTACGATCGATTATTTAGGAAAGCTAGTGACAGTCATCAGGTGTTTCGGCTAGACAGAGCGACTTTAGCTAATGATCTGTGTTTGTCGCCTCCAGGTCATTCAACTCCTGGCAACGCAAGGCACAGATATTTCCCAATTCCATTAATGCCCTTTCTACAAGCCAAAGATACGTTGTTTCTCTTTCCGTTTCATAAAAGCAACATCAAATTTCATCGATATAATTTGGAGCTTCCCGTATTATCATCGGTACAGAATGTTTTCGTCCCGCAAGTGCTTGATACGACACGATAGCAGCACATGCATCACGTCTGACGAAATGTTTTCAGTATTACTGCTTGCCTTATCGGGAGTCCAACTCTCCTGTCCTCTCCTGTCCTCTCCTGTCCTCTCCTGTCCTCTCCTGTCCTGTCCTCTCCTCTCCTCTCCTCTCCTCTCCTCTCCTCTCCTCTCCTCTCCTCTCCTCTCCTCTCCTCTCCTCTCCTTGTCAGGATAGAACTCAAAAGCCTTCGTGCACGGTTCTAGGGTTTTCCCTGCATCTCTTTGTAGCCTTCCTATGCTATCAAAGGAGAGTTGCTGGTTCCCCAAAACAATCAGTAAATTTTCCTTGATTATAAATTGTAGGTAGTTTATGATTCGTAAAGACTTCGTATGTTGTAGCTTGTAAACGAATTGATGACGGGCCCGAACTTGGAAGATAGGCGTCATCGGCGTTGTCCTCTGTACTAATTTTACATGAGAATTATAATTGTTATCGTTCGTACAGTTGAATGTGATCCTGCTGGAGATACAGACAACCTGTTATAAAGTGCTGATAACGTTATCTTCGTCTGTCTCTTAGAATTGCTAGCGTTATTAACAAACTACCCTTTTTCAAAGTGACAAGCCCGATGCTCTTTAGCTATTGTTTTATTCATAATTTTCTCTCTTTCAATGCTCCCACTTTGTAATTGAGATTTAATTTCGTAGTTTTAAATTCTAAACTACTTTATGCCGTATTTTTGTACATATCCGTTCGGAAAAATCGGTCGTTATTGTAAATAGTTGTCAATCAGACATTGTGAAATCTCTTTCAATATCATAGAGTCATGCCCATTAGGTTGTGAAATTAAACCTTTCGTAAATGTAATTAACATTTTCCTTTCCTTGTAATTAATTTTGTTAAAGGTTTTCCAATTCATCAACAGTATTTCTATAAATATAATTAATTTGACTCAATTCAATATTGTCAATGATAATTTTAGTCATAAATAACCGAACCCCTACACGTAAATTAATTACCGTAAGCGCTGAATGCACGCTAACCTACATTATTTAATGAGATGAGGCCGTTACTATATTATTTGAAATAAAGTTTACTTAATAAATTAAATAATTCAGTCAATAAGCCAGAAAACTCTTCATGGCCCTGTTGAAGCCAAATTTGGATTCAAATAAGCGTAAAAACTTAATTAGCACGTTACAAACATTAACATGGACTTCTCCACAAGCACTTTGAGTTAGATCTCAACTCATCAAGAGTTTTTACTTTATTCCATAGATTTGATTTAGGACTCCTTTTTTACTTTTACGAATACAGCAATGGTGCTGCAAATGGAGAACAAAGTCTCGACTTGTTCTGTTTACTTAGCTGAAAACCTGACCATTCGTCTCACCGATCTGAGGATTAAAACTTGACTCGCACATAATTCAGAACACGTCTCCTCAATCTATCCCTCTGAGAACAAAGAAGCTCTCGTTCCATCAATCTGGCAAAACGCGTGTGCAATTTGGTCTTCAGTATCCAACTCTCAAATCAATCCAAAATAGGATCCTTCGGCTCATAACAGACGCTCAAACGATAACTTGCACCGAGTTTTACAAACTGCATATATCCGTCGTCACCGACAAGCACTTGCAAGAAATTTACAACAATCCTCCGCCACGAAGACTAAAAATCAAAAAGACATTCTCAAATTGTATATCATTCTTTAATGATAATGTTCACCCATTAATGTACACTTTTTTGCGGCCTACCCATGGGTCGCTACCGCTACACATGCTTCAAGTTCCTTTCTTTTACTGTATACCTCATATTATTCGCACAACTGTAATGTACCTATATATATATTTCAAAAGTATCTGATGAGGTCAAAACATTGTACTATTTTTTTTTTGTATTTTCATGAGATGTAATTCCCTAGAAGTGCGCGTGAGTATGGATGGCGTGGTAACAGGCGCCATGGCAACGACACAAAGCTTGCCGACTTCAAAACATCAGTCTCTCTTTTCAAATCTGTATTGTCAATACGATAGCCGATCGTCACACTAAGAAGTCAGTAAGTAGTTCAATTACATTTTTAATCTAACTGATTTATAAGAAAGTTATTGTTACCGATGCTTTTACAAAAATATCAATGCAGTTTTTTTATCGTAATTTCCCATTTTATTATAATATTTTACTAATGTATAAATATTCGTTGCTCTATCAATCCTCTATTTAATCCAAGATTTCTTCCTGACTTCTTAGGATTTTCATTTTGGCAGTAATTTTGAACAATATATCTCTGTCTTTGATTTTCTCATCAGGTTAGTTTTATTTTTAAAATGTTATGAAACATCATTGTTTCCAATAAAATTATGTTAATAGCACGAGGTGACCTGAAATGACGGCGGAACAAGGATCCCGAAGGCAGACGTTCTGCCGGAGTCATCGTCAAGGCAGGGATACTGTGGAATTCAGTGTGAAGGGCCCAATTACGGTCAGTTTGGATGAAGAGCAAGTCAGTGTTCCAGGATGCTCCATAATCGATTTGCTCTTCCCAAATCCGTCACAGGTAGAAAATCTATAAATTATAGTCCTTCAATTAATCACCACAATATCCAACAATTAAATCATTTCCGTATAACATTTGATTACTCTCTTCGGGAAGTAGAAGTATAGGCCTATTACTTTTAAACTCTTACGTTATGAAGAATATAAAACTCGGCAAAAAGATTTAGGGAAATAATTAGATATACTTTCAGGTTGGAGAGCTCGTTTTTCGGAATTACTATACAGCGTGGGTAACGGTTATGTTAAAATTTTATTCATCGCCAGAGATTTACAACACTGGAAATACAGTAGGAGGAAACAATAAAGATGATTTAGGGACATGGACACTAGGAATATCGCAACGAATTCTTATGACAAATCCACATTTGGAGCCTGGGAGCCATGACATATTCTCTATTCCGGCTTCAGAAGTAAGTATAATTAGTGAATAATTTTTTACTTTGTCATTTTTGTAAATATAGAAGTAAAAAAACCTATTACTTACACAGTTTATAGTGAAATAATTTCTCGGGACTATAAAAGGCATAAAAACGATCACTAAATTTCAATATCACGGATAGCTTTTCATTTTATCTTTTTAAATGAAATTAATCATTCAATTACTGAATACTGAGAAACACAGTTGGCTTGAATTGAAAAAATAAATAGTTCCACATCAATATTAAAATATATTTCTGTCTGTTTAAGTGAAAATGGAATTTTCCACAACTAGTGGTGTGGTATGAAAATAGGAAATACATAAAATTAAAGTAATCACAGAAGAATTAATTTTTATATTAGAAAACATTAGCCAACAGTGAAGTCTTCATGTCATGGCATGGCATGTTACTAACCTGCTGGCATTCAAGGTGATGGATGATTAGAGAGATAAAATCGTTCATATTCTCACTGTGAACGTATGAAGTCTCGTCGTCGTTTTTTATTACGGATCCGTTACCACTTTTATGTTCTTTAACTGCACGACACCTTTTTCTGTGAAAATGGATAGCGATAAATCGTTCCCGTTAGTGTGTACAATTCTTCGTCAATTTAAATAGCTACCCACACAGGAAAATGGTAAAGTTTCTAGATTTTGTTCCTCATTTCATTATGTGACTAGTTGAATAATTGATATCAGACTATTAATCAAAAACAGGAAAATGAAATATTTAAATAAATTATAGGAGTGTAGTTGTTGTTTATCTACTTCAAAATGTAGATGTATATATATGAAAAAACTTGGTGTTAATCAGTCTAAATTTTAATGAAAACCAAAATTGTAATACACAAAAAAAAATTCCCTTGTCAATATTAGTTCACAATGATTTTTACTTCTCAATCTAATTGAAGTTAGTGATTAGTATAGTATAACATAAAGAGTAGAGTAGCACAGGCAAGGAAGGCTTTCACAAAAAATACTAATTTATTTATGCCTAATATAGGTATGAATATTAGGAAAGCATTAATAAAAATGCTTGTATGGGTTGTGACATTATATGTGTATGAAACAGGTTGGAAGTCGGTGCAAAAAAGAAAAGAATAGAAACTTTTGAAATGTGGTGTTATAGATAAATGCTGAAAATCAGATGAGTGGATAAAGTAACTAGCCAGGAAGCTATAAGCAGAATAAGAGAAGAGAGAATAATATGGAGATCTTTGGCCGAAGAGAAGGGATATATTAATAGGTCACATTTTTAGACATGAAGGTCTTGTAAAATTAGCATTAGAGGGAAGTTAGTGGAGTAAGAACAGAAGGGGAGGCCAAGTGTGTAATGCTCTAAGGAGATTAGGGAGGATGTTGAAGTAATGAAGAAATAAAAAGGCTTGCACAGAACAGGTTATCATGGAGAGTTGCATCAGACCAGTCTGAGGACTGACTACTACAGCAGCAACAAGTATCGAAATATCGTAGATTCTCAAAATACGGAGAATATTCTAAACATAGCTTTGACAAGTTGTGTTTTAAAATTTTCCTTGATAGAAACATTATTGTTATTGAATAACAATTTCCTATTCATAGTATATACTATTTCCTTGGAATAATAACTCGATATATTTTATAGACCTGTAAAATGTAACAGAAGATTGTTACAACTATAATAACAAAAGCAGGTCTTACAATTGTGTCAACAGTTCAGATACTGTGCTACAAATAATTTCTGCTATTATAAATGATACAAACATTTTTATAATTGTCATATGAAAATACTCTTATGTCTAAATGTAGTCGGAAAACTAAATCAATATCTTGCCATTCTTTGAAAAACTTGCTTTGAATAAAAATTTTATTTAGTTTTCTTTATTTTTTCAGCTAAATTTCAATTATCCTTTGGATTGTAACTTATTAAGATATAGTTTTAGTAATAAGGTACTCAGGCATTCACTCCAACATTTTTGCTTCCTTGTTCTTCATATATTATCAAGAGCATTTGTTATTTTTCCAATTTCCTAAATTTATCAAGTTATTTGACTTAGGTTTTCAGATGCTCTCTCATTTTTTTATTATTTACAGAATTGATTCAGCAATGCTTTCAATTTGATATAAAATTAACTTTTGTATGTTCTTTTTACTAAGAGCCAACATGAATGGAGTAACTTATTAGCAATGAGGTTAGTCCTCAGGCAGCCATCACCTATGTGGAGGACATTTCATGTTGAAGAATTAAATGTTTATCGAGATCTTCCTCGACGAGGGCCCTGTTTGTTACAAAAATCATTCTCGAGTAACAGCCCTATTCATTGTCAGGTAAAATCAAATTATAAAAAAAATTACTCTACTTTAAATTCCTTACAGGGATATCTTGTAGTTTATTTTGTCCAGACTATCAAAAGTTTATACTAATATTTTTTCTTCTTACCTCTAACGTGGACTTGAATGAGAATACAAGGCTCCACAATTATGTTACTGTATCATAATTATAAACATAAATTTTAAATAAAATATTGCTATGTAAATCAGAAATCAAAAGTCTACTATTTCGACTAATACTTCATACCTACTCTCCCTCATTAAGGCATTAACCTCCCCTCCCCCCTTTTCCAATTCGTTAGTTGTTGCACTCTCTTTCCAACACACATACTACACCCAAGTGAAGTACTGGGTTCAACATTCTTTACCTTTCCCCAATCACACACACATTTTCTTTACTTTTTATCTTCCACCTGTAGTTTATGTGTGTGTATCATATATGTAACATGCATGGTTACGAATTTATTATTCCATTATTTTTTCATTGTCATAAACTTTCCTTGAGAAAAAGAGTTGTTGCCTTTGTTGCAGTCTAATGGTTGGCACACCAAACTTTAGAATTTGACACTTACCTATCAGTTGTTATGATGTTCAGACATAATTTCCTGAGGAAGAGAGGTCAGGCTCTCAAAAATTTAACATGTCATTGCTTCCTAACATGTCAATACCAGCTATTCCTTCAGATTAAGTTTCTTGTTCTCCATCCCTTTTAAATAATCACATAAGTTTATATAATTAACAGGGAAAGGACAGAGAGATAGAAAGTAGGTGATTTACCTGAGGTTCATAGATGGTAGGCACCTACGAGGGTTGGCATCCAAGTACCAATGCAATTCTGGCTGCCCCAAACTAACATAGGTGTCTACCATCTATGAACCTCAGGTAAGTCACCTTCTTTCTATCTCTCTGTCCTTTCCTCATTAATTAATTATATATATTAGCTGGGTGGCCATCATTTCCAGGGTGTTTATTTTTATTAGCCCAGAAAATAAAGTAATTAGACACTATTCTCTTGGTCAAACATATTACATTAATGGAGTAACACACTTTAATTAATAAAATATCTTTATGGCCAGCACACTTAATATCCATTGCACTACAGCTACACTTAATGTCATTACTAGAATCATTGCCTCATATACCAACAAAAGTCTCAATGAATGCAATTGTTACTGAGATGTATTGTTAACTATAATTCTTTCCACATTTGTTCTAAGGTTTTCATACCCTTCCAATGTTTTTCCTCAGATTATTAAGAACATGTGTAATAAATTTTGTTACAATTTATCGTAGAGTTTAAATTTGTGTAAAGAATTACAGACATACAAACAAAATACTTAGAAGCTGCAGTGCAGTTGATTGATGTTCTATATAAATAATAGAAGCAAGGAACTTATGGTTAAAATTTTATTTTTTAAATACAAATAGAGGGGGAGGGGTGGAAGATGGGGGGTGGTAGAGATAATAAGCAAAATATAAGTATAGATTATGGGTTGTATCAAACATTTTGTTACTTTTATCTCCAGGAAGTTTCACTGATATCAGTTGTTCAGTGTCAGACTATTGAATCACTTAAATGGCTCTCCAGTGCAGATCAGAGAGAACAGAAAGAACAAAAGGAAGGCCAGTTGCAGTTGAAAGATCCACATGTAAGAATTCATAACAGTTTCTCTCTTTCAGCAATATCATTCCTAGAAGGTATATTTAATTAATATTTACCTTTAAATATCCCTGTTTGTTTGTTTCTTTCTATGTAATAATTTTATAATTCACATACACAACAACCACTAAGATACTCCAAAACACCTTCATGTTCAATTATAAATTTATATTCCTCAAACCATAAACTAATAATTTTATAAGGGTGAGTGATGGCCAAATGATGACTGGCAATGTCATTCCTTGACCTGAGTATACATACATATATATTCAAACCCTACATGGTGCCATCTGTAAACCTCAGGTTAGTCACCAACCTTCTCTCTCTCTATCGTGTCCTTATTAATTGTTTTCATTAACTTGACAATGTGATTTCCTAACATATATATATATATATATCTATATATATATATATATATATATAAATGAAATATAAATGAATATTAATGAAACATGATGCAGTCACAAACATTTTTGACTTATATAGCTTACTATGATATTTTCATAATAACACATCAGATGTCATATAGGGGCAGGAACTTTAAATTTTACACAACAGAATGATTTTGAACTTTAGGAAGAAGAAACATAAATATATCTACATTAGTTTGTTTTATAGGGAGTAATGTTTACGATATTTAATTTTCAAGACAATATCTAAAACCTTTTTGTATACTAACTGTACTGATATTTCAAAAGAATTAATATCTTAAACCTATATAATATTATGAAGTGAGTATGCTAATTTCAGAAAAAAATAAAAGTAATTAATAGTAGAATCATATGAAATTATATATGATTTTCATGCTTAAAAATAACTTTATATTTCCTAATGTAACTGTATTTTGCCAAATGAAATATCCACCATTAAACATTGTTCTCCTTAATTCTTGACCATGCCCTCAATTTATTAACGAGATATGAAAATTTAAATTATAAAAATTTAATGCTTTAATCTGAAATACATTTTATTGTTTAATTTGCAGGTCAACCGTGCATATGAATTCTTCAATCTACCACAAGTTTGATGCTATCAGCATATGGTATATTGTGTTAGAATGTTGTGACTGTTTTAAATATTTCACACTTATTAAAAAAATCCCTAACATTATGTTATTTTTATAAGTTGATTATAAACTACCCAAATTGACCTCAAGTTTAAACAAGTTTAATGATGAAAATATACATATTTGGAATAGCTATAAAGTAAAATTTTAAGTGTAAAATAATACTACAAAATAAAATAATATTTTTGAATTCATATTTATATCTTAAATTCTACATGTTTACTTCTTTTATTGGCGAAAAAATTAGATTTAAAATGTACTTTTCTTTTAATCTTTTTGACTGTGTTTTATTTTTCTCTCTTTTTGTCTTTATTTATTTCTTTTGTGTTAAGTGAGAATTTACATTTACTTTATAATCATTTTATCTAGATTTGTATCTGTTCAGTTCAGGCAATATATCTTGAAAAAATTTTTAGAACTTGACAGGTTAATGACTAACCTTGGGGAAATTTTCATAGGTCATCGTCCCCTGGTGGCTGACAATCCTTAATCCCCACACCTTTCTCGTAAGCACGAATCCCCGCGAAATTCCGCATCTTTTCCGCCAGTATCCCAATATTTTCGTTCAACTTTCTGAATATTGAGTCCTAAAAGACGAATTAAATTGGAGATGCTTCATCCGCGCTACAATACCAATGACTACATGACAATGAGTAACAAATACAATATTGCATCAAATCAACAATAATTCTTTTTAATCGGACATGTACCCAAGGCCAGGCTGTTCATACATTTTTCTTAGCTCAATAGACTAAAAGGCAACTGTTTCAATCTGACTTTATTTGTAATTCTATGTTCAGGATGTGGCAGAGGTGTAACTAGGGTTTTCAGCCTCAAGAGATAACTGAAGATTTTTCGAAATGAAAAGGGGAAGTGAATTAGTTTGCTTTAAGAAATGATGGTTTTTAAAGAAAAAATAATTTTTGTTTTAAATACTTACAAATATTTAATTTGCTTAAGCAATTATTTCGACGAGAAAATAATAGAAACATCGTATGTTTTAGAAAAACTTACCAGACAGAAATCCTGAGAAAATTTCATCCACTTGTGAGTATATTTTCAAAGTTAAGCTCATTTTTCAGATAACGTGAAATAAAACTATTTTATAAGTAGGAATGGGTGAGGAAGTCTATCTTTTACAGTGTGAACCAAAAATAGGCGCCATCTTGAATCTAAGCCAATTTTTAAAAAAATGGAAAGGGGGCCATGTGAGCATTTTCTGAAAAGTTCATTCCTGTTAACTGAAGTAGCAGTTATGGTTCAAAAGTTACAACACATTTTGGTTGCAGGTTACTGAAGATGACTTTGAACAAAGGAGGAGAGAATTGAGGTCATTTTGATGTCTGGAGAACGAAGTCTCTGTGTCATAGCAGCAGTTTTTAACAACCGGCACCCAGAATGACACTGTCAGGTCCTTAATTTCAAATTCTGAGAAACTGGGACTGTGGTTGACAAGGCACAGAGTGGCCATCCAAAAAGTGCTACCGAGGAGGCAATTGAGAAAAAACAAACATTTACCCCTATTTGCTTCGGTATAGTGTGGTTAAGTTTTACTCAAAGCCCCAAAAGATCCGTACAATTCTGTACAATAATAACAGCCTGATAACTATTTTATTTGTGTCTGTGGCTGGAGTAAGTTGAATATCATTGTCTAAAAGTAAATGTTCATAAACATTGAGATTATGAACACCAGTGGTCCTAATATTGATCAATATCACTAAATCTGCACATTGCTTATATTTAACAATAACTGTTTCACAGTGTATTTAAATCTCCAATCTTAATAGGCGCCTACTACATTTATGTAATTGTTTAATGATCCAATTAACTTAGAAAATAAATCGGTAAATGAGAAGGCATTTGTAAATCCAAACTGAATTCAGGACTTGTTTCTTTTTTAACATTATTTATTATTCTTTTTAAAATTATATTTTCAATGCTTGATTACTAGAAGGAATGATGTGTGCCTGTAGTTTAGATATAATAAATTTGCATAATTTCTTATGTCTAAGCCTAACAACAGCTATTATTAGTAAATATGTACTAGAAATTAGATGAGCATAGCTAAATATATATTTATTAGATAATGTACTGTAAATTTAATTTAAAAAGTCTTCTTACAAGTATGTCTGCAACTTGTAAACAAATGCAGTTGAACCATGATTGTGAGAAGTAATGTTACTCATAAAATGTCCAAGAAACTTTCTGTGGCCCATAGTTGTCAGTTTCACATATTGAATCAATTCTCTGTACGTGTTTGTTATGCTCAAAACAAAATTCTAGTTTCTTAATATTTAGCACAAAACCATTTTCAAGCAGAAAATGAATAATTATATAATCATGGCAATTTTAATAAAACTTGAATTATTTCCTCATTTGAATGAGTAGACTATCTGTGTCCAATAGAATAATTTGTTTCTGGAGGGCATCCAGCAAAAGTAAGGTGATAAGGTTGTGTATATATTCAATAAAATGAAACATAAACAAAAAATACATACTTTTAATAATTTAAAGTAGTAATAAATATAACATTTATTTACATATAAGTTAACATAAGTGATACATAACAGACTTGAATGTTGTTATTAAAATATTTGTTCCATATTAAGAGGTATTTTACATGGAATAGCTTTTGCATTACATTTATTAATTTAATTTAGATATAACATGAAATGAAAGATTAAGGGTAGTATCAGTTTCTTTTTCTTCTCTATAACTGCTGTTACTATGGAACTATTACAATGGAACTATAGAAACAATAAAAAAGTAACACCTAATTTATATTCTTTGGTTTCATAAATTTTAAGATTAATTTTTGCTTTTTCTATGACTAGGTGAGATGGAATGTGAGCCAGTAACAAAACACATTTTAATTTTTAGAAATACATGTTAATAATGGATTTTATCTATAAGAAATCAACTTTTAGTGTGCTATTTTATTGGAACATAGCCAATGATGTTATTTTTCAAATTTCACAGACTATTTCATTTTGAAATGAAATATTATTTGAAAACATTTTGTTTTCCAGAAAAGAGGAATCTTGGAGTAAAGTGATCAAATGTGGGCATGACTGCTTCCTTTATTAATTCAACTAAAATTTAATTGTTTTATAAAATAAACGAAGTTATGTATGTATTTTAATTTATGCCTTTATTCCTATATATCAATTCAAAGTTGAATTAGCATACAATCTAATAATACTGATTTGCTTCGATATGTAAATTTATCCTATTACAATATCAATTCATTTATATAATACTAATTTATTTTTGTATAAGGTTTACAAATCACTTTATATTACATATATTATCGATATAAATCACTCCAAAAAATAAATATGATAAAGTTATCAAAACTCTGTTGCTTAGCAGTAATATGATTTACACTTAATGAATATTCATTAATTTGGGGTATACTAATTTGTTGCAACATTTGGAATACTAGTCAGTAATATTTTATTAAAAAGGCACATATTCTGAAACATATGAAACAGGAAGGCTTTGAAACACATTCATGCTGGCCAACACATTAACAGTGTCAATGCAACAAGACTGGTGTAGTTCTATATTAAAATGAAATATTGATCTGCACCATGTCTAAGATTGAAATACAAAGAATGATATAACTTTTTATGAATACTATATAGAAACAGATATATTTTTTGCTTAAATGATTAGTGTCATTGTAAAAATGGAAGTGCAATTACTACTACAACACAATTTTTCAAATATTTCAACCAATAAATAGTTATCACAATATTTGTGTTGTTTACCATTTCTGTATATTCTGGTTATCGATGTTACGAACAATAACATTTTTCCGGTTAAATTAACTTTTAACCTGTTGTAATTTGGTTAACATGTTATTAACATTAACTACGACAAGAATCTGTACATCTGACTTAGGCATTAAATCCTGATATACAGAGGAAATGCCTATAATACCAGATTTTGCAAACCCATTTTTTTTTGTATCGCAGATTTATAATCAATATATTACGGTTCTTGGATGGTGTGATAAATTTTGACGCTACCCTGACAAGAGTAGAGTGCTGAAAAAGTGCTACATAAAAATATAGCTATGTACAAATAACATAAATCTCATGTTTAGTCTATATCAATATTGATTCTGTAATTAATGATATTACTGAAACAATATTTAAGGACTAAGCACAATAGAAAGAGTGACATACTTTGGTTTTAAGCCTTGGCATTTGGACCACATTAAGATGTTCTTAACTATCTGTAACTCAATACATCCTTGTTCCATGACGTATATAGCATATTTATTTACAATGCTTCAAAATTTATATATTGTAGTCAAAGTGCTATTTGTGTTGTACATGTAAAAGTTATATATAATATTACTTAAATACACACATTATTAGTGAAGTTGTTCAGAACACATTTAACGGTTATACTCATATCAGATACAGTAACATAAAATGGAATGTTATCCTCTTTTTTGTATGGTATTAATATTGAACTTAATTTTTTGTGACTACATTATATCAATAAAACTAAGCAACGATTGAAATAGTAAAAGTTATACATTTGATTATATCATTTATTTAAATGAATAAACACTGCAACAATTGTGATGATATATAAACTAAAAAAACAATATAAGTTTTTCCAATATATATTTACACATAAAAGTAATTTCCATTAATATAAGTAAATTTCATATTTAATTCATTTAAGATCATTTTGGATGGATTATTGAGTCAGAATCTAAGATTAAATCCTTCCTGCCTATGTTTGTTTACTTAATTATATTTGTATATTGTAAGAAAGAATAGTTTAGGTAAATATTCATTTCATTTTACATTATTGTTTTCTCCCAAATAAAATAATTATACAAAGTTAATAATGTTTTAAAAGGTTATGCGAAAAGGTTATTAAATTGTTTTAACAATGTTTAACCTAATATATTTTTCAGATATGTCTGACCGATAATGTGATACATTATTTGTAACAGAATGCATCATATAATGTTATGTTATTATTGTTTTCACCTGGAAGAACATTAATTCTGATAAAATAAAACAGCACAGTTCACTATCACATTAAATCACTGGGACTAACAATTGCAATTCAATAGTGTACTCTGTCTTGCAATACAAATACTGTAATACTGATTTATAGCACAAAGCAAAGAGAACCTGTGAATAGCACTGCCAGAAAACTAGTTTTTCCCTGTTTCTAGAGGTTGCTTCAGTGATTCGAGGCAAGAAGTGGGCGTAGATTCTGGAAATTTGACCAAGATTTCATTCCAGCTCCCTTCCCAACCTGGTTAAATAATCAATTTGTAATTTATCAAATTAAAAATATTCAAAGAGAGAAGAATTGATTCAAATGAGTTCAGTCAAAGCACATGAAACTAAATTAGAAGATCAAAATGGACAAATATCAACCGGACCCGAGAGTCTAACCCGGGACTTCCCGCTTAGCGGACGGTTGCTCTAAACGCATGATCTTCGAAAATAAAAATATTTTACCATATTAAATAAAAAGTAAGGAGTAGTAAATAGCCACGAAGAGGTTAGGTTAGGTTAGGTTAGGCAGCATTGACGTAACATAAGGCGTGGAGTTGTCGACATTAATTCATGGGGTGATAGGGGCAAAGCGGTGATGAACTTCAATTGTGAATTACCGAGTATGCAAGGCAAATGGAATTAGTTATGAGTTGTAGGATCATATTATCGACGTGTAACATGGTTGTTTACTGCTGGCGCATTTGAAGTGCATGAAAGAAAGAAAAAAAATCAATTGTATGCAATGATGTGAGTTTAAAAAAATGAGAGAAACTTATAGCATTTTGTGTGTTGAGAAAGCTAAGGAAAAGAAGAAGGAGACATATAAATTAGTTTATATTAATGTGGTTGTAAAACAGACCTTGAGGTTGATTGCATGGCTGCTGTTGCTGGCGGGCTTGTATTTTCTTTCGCAGCGTTAACAGAGTTGCTGGACTTGCCCCTGTTCCAGGCCTTACATGTTTCCCTGTAAGGGGTCTTACAGGTCGTCTTTTAGCATCTGCTTCAGTTTCTCGCACCGCTGTAGACGGTTTATCTTCCTCTAATGCCTAAAGATAAACACATATTTTATTAGTTAAGGAAATTTCACGTATTTGTGAGCTGTATACCAAATAAAATATATTCGTTCAGTCCATCGCCGATGCGAACGTGCGTCCGTGAATATTTTCAGCTTAAATGATAACAAGTGCATATGTTGTATTGTGGAAATTTACGTATATAAAATATCGCGTGTGTCGACGATGTAGCATAGTATTTTAAAAACAAAAAACGATCTGCACTACATCAAAATAAGACAAAATACAGGAAAAGAATATCGCGCAAAAATGTTCTCTCATAGCGTCTAGTGTAAATGCTTCGAAAGCTGTATTTCGGAGCTTAGTACCGGAGACTAAATTATCAGCGGTGACCCGCAAAAGATTTTCGGGTTTCTTTTGTCATTCCTCGGCGACAATGGCTACGACGCGGGATTCAGATGCCAGCGGCTTGCAGAACGAGGACGTGAAAGCGCAACTAGAAAACATTTCCGTTAACATCGCCAGACGATGTAAACTTGCCAGTCTCCGACGACGATTTTGTTGCGAAATACGGTGAAATTACGGCCAAAAATGTGGTTTACGCGAGTGGAAAGCATATTCCAGCACCATAAAATGACAACAGACTGTCATAAATTTTATTGTGTTTTAGCGTCGATGTCGCGGCAAATGGACGATGCTCAGGATTGCTTCCATCGAATTCTTTTCTTCGATGGCGAACAATTAGGGCGACCGTTCCCCGGTCCAATTTCTGCGACGCGTTAGCAGAACATCGCGTGGTTACGAGACTCGCCCACACGCACTGGAACTGGAACTGGAACTGGAACTGACCACGGAACAAGCAATCGTCAGCCTCTGACCCCGTCACGGGCGCCGATTTCATCCGACATTTTCAACCAGAGTTGGTAACAGGACGGTTAGGAGAGTCAACCGAATTAGACGACGAGTTTCCGAGCATCAGCTCTTCCACTCCCGGACACGCAAATGTAAGCGTTCGCATATCACCACTCGGCCTAAATCCGGAGCTTTTGCTGACGGCAACGCTTGGACGGTGAGCACGTATATTCATCGTCGGCATGGACTGCGAGAAAGCATATTTTCAGATTCCAGTTGTACCGGTGGATGTAAAAAAAATTACTATCGCCACAACACTCTGTTTGTTTGAGTACGCAACGCGTTATCGGTTGTTGTTTATTGCATATATAACTAAGCGTGTTGAGAGGTTCCGCAAGCTCAGAAAACGCCCAAAAAATTTGACATGCTACTTCCTAAACTCCCGGATAGGAGCTAAAACACGTTCGCGATCCACAAAAATAACGTGACGTAACAAGTGACCTCGATGTATGAGATGAGTAGTTATAAATATACTTAAATTTGATACCCCCAAGTATCTGATGTAGCGAGCCTGAGATACAACACAGAAAGTCCTGGAACTCGGAACAACCACGCTTTCAAATTATCCAATCGTGGACAGCTCTCACTCCTCTTGCAAACTAAACAATTCAACATTTCGTTAATTATTGACGATCAGAGAGAATCACACACCAAAGAAAAACAAAATCTAAGATAAACACCTCGCTAGTATTGCAGTTTCTATAACCAAACCGGAACGACTATAAACGTCACTTATTTTAATAAAACGATTATAAGGCGCCGATGGAAGACTTCCTACTACATTTCTCATGAATAGATGAGTTTTCAATACATAAACCTTGATGTATTTATACACATTACTGTATCTATATCTATGTAAAATTGTTTCTACAATTTCTGTATACATATGTAATGAACATGACGATTTTATGTTGTACTGTTGCGATACTAAATTTATTAATATTCCAGCAATGAACGTATGGGAAGGGAAATAATAGGAATTGTGCAGCAAAGCAAAGCAAGCAAGAGCTAAGGGGAAACGGTATAGCGCGGTCAACGGCCCGACATGACTCAGACTCAGACTCACGCAGCCTGTCTGTCATATTAACGGAACTCCAGGACCAGGTGGACCAGGTGGACCAGGTAAGCCAGGTAAGCCAGGTAAGCCAGGTAAGCCAGGTAAGCCACTATCCAAACACAACACATCAGTACATTTCACAACTCACTTACGAAGGACACGAAATTCAATTATCCACAGACCCAATAATATGGAAAGCGCTGACTCGTTCGCGTCAAATTTTTATAAAAATAAGTGTTAAAAAGCACTTAACGGAGCTATTATTTAATTCCACGCGTGCGTCGGCACTACCATCACAGCCACTTGCTTCATTTATTCATTTTTGCATTAAAGTTTCTTCAACTTTTCATGGAATCCATCACAAACGTCTATTGTGAAATACATTATTTTAGATTAAAGTTTCAAAACAACCAATTAACAGGTTTTTCTTTTCAAAAATAATTATCGTTCAAATTTATTTCAGGTCGTGTTCCTACTAAAACGTTTGCCTTAAAGTTATAAACATTTCCTCAGTCTGATAATTAGTTGTTGAATATACAAGAAGAATACGGGGATAAGTATCAGAACGTAAATGAAAAGTTAAAATTTAATTAAAAATTCGAAGCAAGTTTAATTGAAATTAAGGAAATATAATTTTTAATTTAATCTTCGAAGAAACATTAAAGCATTAATTGAAAAATTTTAATTATATAATTTTGAAATAATGATGAAGAAAGTGAAAAAAATTAGTCGTAATTCAGTTTACAAGTTTCTCCGCTCTTTAAATTTAACGGCGATTAAACTAAATATCAAACTTGATGATCCGAGTTGTAGCCCTTCTCGTTTCAAAGTCATCGAAATCAATTTAACAGACGTGAAAATGAGCTGGCTATATTAAATGTTTAGAAACCCGTGGAAAATTAGTGAGTACTAATACTGAAACGTTTTGAGCATATTCGAGGGCCAGTTACAGAAGCCGATAATTACCCAAATTATTATTTCAAGGACGGAATTTGAACAGCGATTACAAACTGCTGATTTTAGCAGGATACACCACAGAAAAACTTAATTATAACGTCACGCTGGTATTAGAAAACGTTGCTTTATGTTCTAGGTCGTTGACGTTCCCGTGACGAAAATTGTTCGATTCTCCTTCGAGAAAGAGATTTCCGAAAGCACACGTGGCATTATTTTCCTAGTTGCCGGAAAGTACAGTTTGCATAGAAAATGAAGTATTACCTCGGCTTTCGCGCTTCGCGCTCTCTATTGGCAACCAAATTTAACCAGAAATGACCATAAAGGCCAGCGATTACAAGCTTCCAAAGAAATCTAGTTGTATCACTTACGTAAGTGAAAAGTCAGAGACGAAAAAGTTGTTTTTACGTCGGTGGAGACCGGAAGACGACTTTACGACGTAATTTCCTGAGGCCGCGCGTGGAAACCTCGGCAGCGATTCCAGACTACGGTACGGTATTTCTCTCAGACTGTCGGTCGATACGTTCTTCCGATTGAACGTCTCTACGACGTGGATCGTTAACGCTTCTCGTCAACGTTACGCGCGAAGCGTACGAAGACTGTTTGCGAAATTGGATAACCGTCCGTAACGTGCCACGACGAAGACTCGCAGGGAAGGAAAACGATAGCATACATGTTGAGGAAACGAAGGAAATTCGCATCACGAGGAATTCACATAATTCCGAACATAATTATCGAAAATCTTTCGGAGGCTGCATTACTTCTTTTGGTCATAATTATTTACGAGATACGGATGAGTCACGATATCCTAGAGCTAGGGAAGAAGTCGATCATCAACCCCATAACAGCAACGGGATACTCGAAAACGACTATGGAAAGTTGTAGACCGTAACTCTAAATTCGATTTTCGGCATCATCGTGAATAAAATTATCGTAAATAGATTACGATAGATTGAAAAGCGGTTTACCTTGAGGCAATCCATTCCCCAGTACTACCTTGACACGTTTTCATTTAATAAACTGTGGGAAGCCCTTTACGTATGCCCAAACCGCTCACGGTCGCCTCAGATTGGCGAGACTCACGTGTCTTCGGAGGGAGAGTTGCTGCAGCAGCAGCTGGGAGAAGATCCAGGGCTCGGGACTGCCGCGGGCGATGCGGGCGATGCGGGACTCGCTCAGGGACTTGGCTCGCTCCAGGGGCGGCAGGGGTGCCAACTGCGGCACGCTGCGGGCCCTGTCCAGGCGAGGCCTCTTGGGCTGCGGCGGAGGTGCATGGGCGGCAGAGGCCGAGGGGGGCGGCTGGGCCTCACGAGGCGCAGGGGGATGAGGGGCGGCATCACGCGCCGTTGGCTGCCGTGACGGCTCAGGTCGATGGGCTGGTCGCTCGAAACCATTGCTGCCTGCCTGCAACATCAACATCAACAAATATATATGGAATGCGAGTTCCACAAGGTCTATAAATTTTTTTGCTTGTGTGCTAACCAAACACAATCGGCAACATGTATCCATCGGTTGTCAAAATTTACATTCAAAAAACTTTCAACTTGGGTTAAAATTTAGCCACGTCGAAATTTTAAAATATAGAAAAAAATTAATTAAGAAAGGAAATGAAAACACTGTAATGGTTTTATAAAATTAATCTATTCGTTCCAAATGATGCTCGATTACGTTTATGTGACAATTTTAGTCGTTGACAAATCGATCCTCATTCACATCTCTACCTTGCCATTAATTTTTGTTGTAGTATTTTATCGGAAGCCCAATTTTACGTATAACGTTTATATAAATCCACTTTTCAGTTTTGTGGACTGCGTCTAAAGCACTTTGCGTTTGTAATTCTTCGTAATTACGAAGTTCACTTTCTTTAACTGTCGAAGGACGTATTCTGTTCGACGAAGATTTCATTCTCTCGGCGGTGGAATTATCTGAAAGGCGACAGCTCCAAGTGATGCGAATCTCTGTTTACGTCCACAGCGATGCTGGATTTATTCATAAAAGAAGCAACGAGATCTCTAGGATAGTGACCGAGCCTTCGGCAATCTTTATCGTTGGTATTGTAGCGAGGGGAGATACCACATTCAAAATTAATTCATCATCAGAACGATGTTAAAGAAATAGATGTCATTTGATACCACGTTTCAAATCCACGTTCATTTCCTCGTTTTTATTTTACGCTCGTAATTTAAAATGTGTTCTAGGTTTCGTGACTCGGCCATAATTTAGATCATATTTCAACTAAATTATTTAAAATGAGTTTCAATATGATATATATCTTGCTATAATGACATTAAATAAATGTATCGGCGAAACAGAAGATGTTTAGTAGTTAACAATTGATTAATACAAAATTTCGCCTTAATTTGAGAATTGATCAGGAGAACAATAAAAAAAGAAGACGAGAGCTTAAATAATATGAGTGCTGTAGTGGCTCCATTAGTATTTCGGTTAAATTTATTATCCAAGTGTTGTCACCTTTCATCCTTCAACTTCTTAGTAAAGCAATTCTTACACACGTTCGTGCTCAAATGCCCTGTAATTTCCACTATTTTATTTGTTTGATGTGTTTTGAAAATAAATGAGATCCAATCAATCTAATTAAAACCCATTTAAATAATATAGTATACATACTATACACTTATTTCATATCACGTACGTAAATAATAAAATAAAGATGTACACATAGAAAGTTTTTGAATAAGCCCGATTTTTTCCGGGTAAAAATTGAGTTTCTCAGGAAAAAGACGAAAAACCACGATTGTTTTTTGGTCCAAACTTGCTTTTGGATGATTTGGGGATAGATTGAAGTTCGTGATGAGGGAATACATGAAGAAAACTGCGCATCATTGCAATACGAGGCTCATCTTCAACGTGACTGTAGACAAAGTAACGAGGGAAAATCTATTTTTTATTTTATACAGCAGGTAAAATACAGAGGAAAACAGTCGGATTCTTTCTTATTCTATTGAGAAGAATGATTTACTATGCCGATTGAGTTGTTCTGGGAGTGATGAAATGAACCAGCTGAAGCCCTCTGTGCACTTTCAAGAAAACCACTCGTTTTGCAAGTTGAAAATTGATATTTCAGTTGGCTAGAAAGTCCCAGGCACATAAAGCAGCGGGGATAATTAAGAATAATAAGAAAGTAGGTAAGGCTCGTTTCAGAACTACTTTTACTATTACATTACGTAAGTAAGACGAAAAGCAACGAATCGGAACATTACACTCGGTCTTCATGCGTGTGTGTGTGCGTGTGCAGAGCTGTCGATTCGCGGAATGATTTGCCAATAATTTTTATTTTGCATTATTAGTTGTGAGCGTTAAGTGCACCATAAATGCAAACAATGTAGAGTAGAGGATGTTTCATCATGCAGTCGTTTCTCGGGCAACATTTACAACCGCTCGTAACTTATACTACTCGAGCAATTGAAACAACGAAATGGATTTATGCACGATCGAAATCGTGTGGACCGTTCCAGAAGCACTTTTCCAAAAGACTTTGTGACCTTATCAATAATGTCGTCACATTAAACGGAACCGCAATTAAAGCTTCAAGACTAACCAGTTTGAGCACACAACGACTTTGGAATTCTCAACTCAGTTATCAGCTCTGCCCTTCAAATTATAAGACTTACAGATCATATAATTCGGTTTCGTCATTTCGTAAAGGGATTTGATTCTAAATTAATAAATTATTACTTTCCTCACAAAAATGTGTTTTTCTCGGCTTCATGATTTCTGCAACCAAAAACCTTCTATTCCTCACAAATGTTAAGATATTGTCTTCATTCTTTTTGTACATACTCTACATGCTAATACCTTTGAATACAACTATTAGTTTTTCAATTGTTCAAATAGTATACGTGAAACAAATTAGTAAAACAATATTTTTTCCCACAGTTTTATTCAATTTCAAAAATTACGCTGACAATTGATAACAAAGGTCATTCCTACATAATAATGTAAAGAAGCTAAAATATATTCAAGTATGTAACGCAAAGAAACATTTTCAAAACTGCCAATTTTGGAAAAAAAATCGAAATATTTCAACAAAAAGCTAGTTTACGGTAACAAAATTTTGAACATTGTTACATGTGTGTGTTGTAAACAGAGTCAAAATTTTAGCTGAGTAGTTTTTCATTGACAGGAATATCAAATTTCAGTCAATCCCGAAAACTAATTATTTACGGTAATATGAAGCAAGTTGGAAAGTTACAGGATAGTAATGAACATATCTATACCTACTTTTCTTGAAATTTCTCCACGCGTTTAAATTCGCATTTGTAATTGTAAGCGGATAATAGACGTGACGTGTTTTGATCCTGTTTCCGTGCTTACGTGTGTTTGCTGCGAATAAGCTTGTTAAATGCATTTCAAGAAAAGAAATATATTTCTGTGGATTTCTCATTCTTAGCATTATAGGTCAGACGCTTTTGTGGTCTCTTAATTTTGCCGCCGTAGTCAGTCCTACCGCCTTTGACTCTTTTCCATGAATATGAATACAGATACTCATTCTTCGAAACGTCGTATGAATTCTTCTTTATTACACTCCCCAATTTTTGATAAAGGAACATGTGATGTGACATACTTGAAATACAAATGCAAGCACAAATAAATTTAGAAACATCAACCTCCAAAATGATTTTCTTTTGCGACACAATTTACAATTGAAAGCGACATTAATTGAGAAATTGTTGAATTGTGTCAATAAAAAATGAAGTCGTAAATTGAATGTTTTCTTCGAGCGTGTCGAAACTGTATAAATAAGCATTTCGTTATATTTTGGTCTAAAATATAACAACTAAGCGTAATGCTACATTTTACGACTTGATAATTGTCAAATTTAATTTGCCTTCTGCGATCCTTGGACATGGGACGTTCAGAATTTTCGATTGTCTCCATTTTCGACTGGAATGCACCGCACGAATTCTTGATTAATTTTACTAAACACTATTAAATGTCCACAAAGCACCGCAATTAGAATAGAAGACGCCAGTGCTCCATTTTCATTTTATAACTAATAACGCTCCCTTCACAATTTGCAGCGTCAGCGTATTATTTTAGAAATGACGAAATGACCTACTCCGATGGTGAAACAGTCGGAAATTCCAAAAAGAAATCGTCAGTAGCGAGACCTTGAAGGAGTTCGCTTTTAACAGCGCCCTAAATAACTACATAAACTGAACGAATCCTTTCGTCTCGTTTCCCCCTACCACACTTATTCACTTTCCATCTTACTCCACTCCAAATGTATCCAAGTATCTAAATTACGAACGGACAGATATTCTTCTCAAATTAAAAAGTTCTCTGACGAGCTTCAACGGTAATTTAAGGAACGTTGGGACGCAATTATTCTTCATACTCTATATCGAAATATACCGTGCTTCAGAGTCACTTTTGCGTAATCATTTCATTGAAAATTGTTTTGATTTAACTTCGATTTGATGTCGAATGTTTATACATTTTTTCGTTTGCTTTCCTGGAATTCATACCTTTATATTTATTTTGTAATGGTTTTCGTTCAAGGTTTTGGTGCAGATTTTGTAAAATTTCTAAATTTAATATAGAAAATTTTCTATTTTAAATTTAAATTGTGTACAGTTCACTTTTGTGACCACATGTTCTTGTCTGTAAATCAGTACTTGTATTTTCGCATTCAATTTTATATATAACGTTTTATTGATTTTATATAGCAATTGACTTTTACTTTTACGTTGTTCTATAATGCCACTTATTAAAGATCAATATGGCAGGCACATGCCGAAATCTACTACATTTACGGTAAAACGATTTTACTTACGTGACTGTTAAATTAAATTCGTTAATATTCTCATAATTATCAGATCGTATATCTTATATTTACTTATTTATATATATTGTATAACCCGACGTTTAAAAGTAGTTGAAATAACTTATTTCTTTTTGTGCGTATGATCGTAGAAAAGTTGAAAAGCTCCCCAACATTTATTCGGTTACATGTGTGAGGATGGCAAATAGATCAAGCAGATCTATTAAATAAATATTAGACGTGAATTTTACTCAAGGAGCTCAAGAAATTAATGAAAAAAATTACCACACTTTAAGATTATAACTAAATTTTATTATAGGAAAGACTTTTCATCGAGTTATTTGTTACGTTTATATGTTTATTCAAACAGAATTAACAGTATTTTAGAAATTACGCAACGTATCTAAATTCAGTTTATAACTTTATCCCTGATGATATACATATTGTACTACACAAGCAAATAAAATAATACTTGAATTCTGTTTTTTCTTCATGAATAACAAACTAAACGGCTCTTTAAACAAACACTTTGAAAATATTTTATTCAAGGACGTTTCTGTACTCCTTTTTTTTTAAAAAAAAAACAGCCTGCTTTAAAATTTTAATAAATCATCCAATACATCAGAAAAATGCTTTGATATTTAATCTGATTGATGCGGCATTATTATTATCAAATTACAAATGCCAAAGTGAAAATATTAAAACTTGTGTTCAGTGTTAAGATTTGCTGAAGCAAATATTTTGCTGCGTTTCCAGAGAAATTCATCAAATGTATTCATAGACGCAGTAACTGATTTTCTCTAGGACGAATTAAAATGAAGACGAGTATCACGTGTGTTTTTAAAAAAAAGTGGATTAAATGAGTAACTAAATGAAAATCTTGTCTTACTGCGTTTCGATTAATGAAGTACCGTATCCCGACCTTTGTCGGTCGTTTTCCTTTCAACGACATTACTCATACTGCTCGCTCGCACATGCCTCCAAATAAAGCACTTAGAAATCGCGAAAAAAATATATCCAATGAACCTTTCCTTTCTCCCTATACTTTTTAAAAATCGTACAATTTCTTTTAGCGTTGCTACATCAACGAAGGTTATATATATGACTCTCAATCACACTCTTCTGCGATGCGCTTTAAAGAGGTCCGCTAATTAATTAATTTAGAAAACCGTAAGACACACACAAGATTAAAACTTTTCCATTAGGTTTTGAAGGGTTTGCACTGTCTTTTGCTAAATTTTCAGACCATATAATGCAGCCGTTTGAAATGTATGACGTATCAAAGTCTAGCTATATAAAAGAAAGACCAAAAACCCTGACTTTTTCAGTTTTTTCGCCAAACCGCATGTATAAAATGTGTTTAAAACATTTACGTTTACATATCACAAAATGGCATTAAATTCTGCGTAAAGTGAGACCTTTCACAATAGCGTAGGTCGTTCTGAATAAGCACAGCGAGAGATTCAAACTCTGAGCTCTACTATTTTGATAGTGACGACAGTAGAGACTTACGTAATAATTCTTCATCGAAGAGGAAAATGTGGCCTGACATTGATTGTACCTGGAATAGGAAAATACGATGATCTAGTAGAACTTACAGGAACATTAGGAAAAATTATAGATTTTTATAAGGAAAAAAGTAAAATTTGTTCAAAAACTGAAGTGAAGTGAGCTGGTTACTTGGTCTTCCAGTAAATAGCTTGAAAGCAGTAATGAAGCTGATTAATTGTGACAAAGGGATTCTCCAAATGTACGAGATACAATAGAATAATTTCAATAAAAGTCCAAGGGCGCCTCACGTCACACGCGGAGGTTTATAAATACCATCGAAGGTCAGTCCTCGCATCAAAGCTATTTCAGGGGCTTCGCTCATTTGCTGGAGCATTCCAGCGGCGATCTACCTGACTCTGACTCTAGCTCTAGCTCTAGCTCTAGCTCTAGCTCTAGCTCTAGCTCTAGCTCTAGCTCTGACTCTGCCATCACATTCCGTGCTTCATAACTAAGTAAAGTAGCAGCCGCTTCAAAAATTCTTGATAGAGAGGTGCATTTATGAATTTTGGAAGTAGCAGGTTTTGAGAAAATGTGAACGGTCCACAAAAGAACACACGCGGTATCTACAATATCCATTAGAAATCCGGGGAATTTCGGCGTGCAAAGGTCTACCGCGAATTTAAATTAAATTAGCGAGTTGGGTTTGGGAAACTATTTGCGGCACAACGTTTCGCCGACTTCTCCCGGACATATATAATGAGCTCTGAAAAGAAATTAAGATTTTAATTGTTGTTAGTGACGTTTTGGGGTCGATTCAGACACTTGAATGGTGTGTCGGTGGCGTCGTACAACTTCAACGTGAATTGTTCAGTTCCGTCGACGTCAAAACTAACATTGCTTTCGCACGGTATTTTTTCACTTTGACGGACGTGAATTTTTAAAATTTTATTGCATCACAAGCACGAATGACGAAAAGCTTATTGAATTTATTGTCGACCCCATGTTAAATACACGGATACTCGGTTCAAGAATATTATCTCGACAGGAAATGAAAGCAACTGGTAAGTAATACATACAGGGTGTTCAGTTTATCTCAAGACGTTGATAACCACACATCCGATCAAAAAAAGTGTGAAGGAAAAAGGTTTGTCTCGAACTGGGACATCTAACGATACGAAAATCGCCCCGGCATTTATATTAAATCCCAACTGATTACTAAAACAAAATTCAAAGGAACGTATTTGCCGCAACACCTCGAAAGCAATTCAGAAAATTTATATGTTTCCAAAATTCATCTCTTAAACGCACTCCGAATAAACCTATTAATTCTTCTACATAAAATTAAACGATATTCTATCTGTGAAGGTCACATCATTTCTATCAGAGAATTTCCTCATACGTAAAGTCATTCGTCATAGTCCTTTATTTTTGTTGCAGGTTTTCTTCACCGATTATCGCGTTTCACTTGCCTATCTACTGATAATAACTACCAGAATTTTGGTGAGTGTTACATGTGCTCAAAAAGAATACAACGTAACTAGCTTTCTGAAGTAACAAATCCTGACTAACTATTTCTTACAAGGTAAATAACGAACAATTATGTGATCGAAATTTCTATTAAACAATTTTTAAATAGATCAAAATAATAAACTATCTTATTGCCAATAAAATATTTAAAAATCGACTCTAACATTTTTCGTTTAAAAATACAATTTATTACATCACAAAATTCTAGTCCAGAGATTATTTCGTCCATTTATCCGAAATTGCTTATCAATTTGAATTACTAACATCAAAATTCTCTTTGTTTTGCCACTGCAGCAAACTGTCAGGGCACTTTAAAGTTAAGGATTGAAAAATTCGTCTCACAACAACCACACACACACACATACGCGCGTGTTCTGAAGAACAACCAGCACACGCACACACAGACATATATATTGAAGGCGAAATACATAGGGTGTCCTTAATTTATTTACCGGATAACAAATTCAATTGAATAGATCAATAATCTGACAATTACGTATAAATAAATAAACTATACGGGCAATTTCTCAGCAAGCAATATTTATACTTAAGGAGAACAAGTATAAAGCCTTGAAAAAATGGGTAAGGTAAACGCTACAAGCAACAGGGATCTCCGGGTACAATTCGATTCATGAAAGCTAATCGTACTATCGAAGAAAGAGCGATAGAAACTAACGGACTGCACCGACATTGGAAACGCTTCTGCAGACTTTGAGTGAAGGACGCAGACGCTTTCAGAGCCGACGCTATCGACGATAGCATAATGTTTAGGAAGCAAACGAAATTATAAAAGCCTCCAAATATGCAGGTGACACAGCTTTCTACTCTACACGGAAAACACTAAATAGTGCCGTCAAACATATCCAAACCCAACTACGAAAAATGGAAATCTGGCGCAGGAACAACAAAACGAAATTAAACCCGCAAAAATGCATAATTATTGAACTTCTTTTCGATTATTGATATATCATTCGATAGAGCAGCAGGTCTCTCGTCGTCATCGTCAAAATAGTAGAGCCCTCACTCTGCCCATTCGGATTGACCTACGTTATTGTAAAAGGTCTCATTTTACCAAGTATTTAATGTCATTTTATGATGTGTAATTTAAATTTTTTAAAGACATTTTATACATGCGGTTTGGTGAAAAACGGAAAAAAGTCAGTTGACTTTGACAACTCGTAGATTTCAAATTATTTCTTAAAACGGTCTGAAAATTTAGAAAAAGACAGTTTAAATCCTTCCAAACGTATGCGGAAATTTTTACGCATCTGTGTGTCTTAAGTTTTAATAAATTAATTAATTAGTGGACCTGCATTAACTCTTTGACAGTGCATGGCAGAAGAGTGGAACAAAGTTTTCTTGTAGCGGATGAAAGACGTAAATATAAAATATAAGCTTCATTGAAACTTTTTACGATTTTTTAAAAAATGGTGGGAGAAAGGAAAGGTTTTTTGGAGCGGGAGGGTAAAGAAGGGCGGCACCCCTGATCGGTTATGAACCTTTATATATATATATATATATATATATATATATTACTTTCAATCAGTACAAGAAAAACTATGTCCCACTCTTCTGCGATGCGCTGTCAATGAGTTAGTAGAGGTCCATTAATTAATTAATTTAAAAACAAAATACACATAGGTTTGGAAGGACTTGCACTGTCTTTTGGTAAATTTTCAGACCATTGAAAGCAACAGTTTTATATGTATGAGTTATCAAAGTAGAGCTATGTGAAAGAAAGACAAAAAAAAACTGCCTTTTTTCAGCTTTTTCGCCTATATGCAAGTATAAAATGCTTTACAAGATTAAATTCTGCGTAAAATGAGACATTTTACAATAACGTAGTTCAATTGAAATGAGCAGAGTAAGACTTGAAAGTCAGGGCTGTACTATTTTGACAGTGACACGTCATACCGCGCCTACAATGAAATGATGATAATGTGCAATGTGATGTGACTGCTGAGAGTGAACGAGTTAGAAATGTGGGCAAAATTACACTTGCCTTCAGTTTCATTAGAAGCAGGTGCCTGCAATCACAAGGAGAAACTGTGTCGATCAAGTTCACATCGCGTGACTGCTTCCAACGGTATATTTCGTCGCAGACTCGCTAAAGGACTGACAAGACCCTTAGTTTAACTTTTTCGTTGTATCAGTCGATTCAGGACAACGCAGAGTTCAAATTCAGAAAAGTTAGCACCGAAAATGTTATATAACCATTCTCGAAAGAAAGATGCAATACACGTCTAATAATATATGCACTAGAAATACAAATGTATTTTTAAGCAACGGAAAAAACCGCGCTTAGGAAATCGGAAACAGTTTTTATCCTATCTGAGAGAAAAACTAACTCGGTCTGTTACACGACTAGCTAAGAAAATCAACAGCTATGACATTTACCTAATGTACTATGAAACAACGAGGGACGTATAATATCAACAAGTGAGACGTTTGTTAATATTTATTATGGCGATGTGTGCGTGCACATATAAATATATGTTTATATGACATTGTTTGTAGAGTACACAAGTTTTCCATATTATTAAAAGGGGTTATTTTACTTCATTTTAATAAAATAATTTTGATGTAAATTTTGGGAGCTGCGAAAGTGGAGGGAGCAGGAAGTCAAGTGGTCCACGAGGGATTAAGAAGCCGCTGGACAGCAACGTCGTAAATATTTGCGTCGGTCACTTCTGAAACTTTCCCTCAAAGTTCAGCATCCTCTGGTGCGTGGCTTTTCGCGACTTTCGGGCAGACATGTGGACCCCGGATTTGCGAACTCGGCCGAAATTTGAATCGGGAAGGAGAAATGAGAAGTTTCGAGGTCGGTGAGAAAGATCGAGAGGAATAGTTGTCGATTTATCGTGGAGACAGAGGGATGCGGACAGTCGGAGAGTGGTTGCCGAGGGGACGTCAAGGATTGAAGCTGATACTTCAATGGTTCCAAAGGTTACGGCCAGATCCACGTACGTCATTGGTTAAGTACAAATGAGCCTTAAATCCATCAATGCCGTCTACTGAAAGCCACGGTAGCAATTGCCACAATCAATAAGTGTTTATAGCATAAAGAGCAGGTATTTTGTGCGAACAGAATTAATTTATTTTCAATTTACAAAGTAAATTCATTTTATTATATATATATATATATATATATATTAAAAAGAGCAGGGAGATATGTTCTTATTTTATTTTATTTGTTGCTTTCTTGTTAAAAATACAAGTTTAAAATTGTAAACTTTCTTATTATTTGTTCTACCTACTCATTTAATTTAAAGTGAATCAAAACGCTGTTAATACGATACAGGTTCTATACTTTCAAAAAATGTGATCGTTATTGATTTGTTGTCGGTATATTTTCAGTACACATTAAATAATTTTTCCAGACGTTTAAGTAAATATTAAAAGTAAAGTAAAGTAACAGACTAGTCTGGAGCTTTAATGCCGAATGAAGTTTAGCATCACTCAAATAAATCAAATATGCAGATCAACATATTAACATGTTTAATTGTAATTATATAATAACGATATTAACTTGTATCGTTGAAATTTTAGAGACACGTAAGTAGTAATTATGGATGCTTTAGTGAAGAATGGCGAGCGGTCTACTTAGGAGCTGCAGGAACCGCAATCTTTCGCGTCGACCCACTTCCGTTCCTCATTTCGCGGTAACGACCCACTTGCAGACATCTCGCCGTTGCCATTCCAATACTCGACGCCAAGTAGCGAAGGGGTTTGCAATAATAGCGGCTCCATGTTCAATTCAAATAAAACAAGCAGCGTGTAAGGTATTAACGACATTCCTTTTTCATTTGAAAGGCCTAAGGATGTAAAATAACGTCGTTGAATTGAACAACTTGTGACGGTGGCGTCGATCCAATTTTCAATGACACCGACGCATAGACCCGACTTTAGTCAAATCACACGATCTTGGTGAGCAATTCAAGTGAATCGAGTGACGCAAACGTTATCGGGCTAAACGAAAAGAAAAATCAAATACTACACATAATAGCATGTGAAGAATCACGAAGACGTAATGTTTTACATGAACAGGAAACTTGTCAGCCATATGTCCAAGAATATTAAGAAAAATAGAAGTATCAACTTATTTAAAGACTTGAAAAAGAATTAATACCAGAATATGTTGTGTGTTTCGTGAGTAAATATTTTGGAATTGCTCCAAGGTTGAACAAGACATGATTTCATACGGAACAAACAAGTAGCAGTAAAGATCTATAATCGTTATTTAAAAGTGGGCTGCAATGCATCAACAATTGTGTAAAGAAATTAAACAATTAAGAGTATGAAAATTATATGGATAGAAAGCGATACAATAAAATACGAAATATACAGTAAATGTCAAAACTATATATGTAGGAAAACTCTTTTGAAAGATAAGTACAAGTAACAAAAATTACCTGTCGGTGACGTTGTTTTTGCTGTTCGTAAGGGCCAGGGAAACGCTCATCGTTCATTTCCGGTAGATTAGTACTTCTTCGATATATTTGAAAACTTATAAAGAATTGAGAAATATGACGAGTAGAGAACCGAAAACAGACTTTGCAAAATAATGTCAAAAATTTGAAATGAAGAGAATGGCAGAAAAGTTAGGGGCGAGAGTATCAATATCCGCAAGTTAATTGAGAGAATGGAATCATTGTCCGTAACGGGCTACGGAGAAACCGAGGACCAGTTAGGAAATTAGAAATAAAATTGGCGTTTTAACATATTACTTGAAGAGACATGCCCTGGGACTCATTGTCGGATTGGATTTTCCAAACGGACGCTCAAGTCAAAATAAATTTTCTGAAGGCTCAAGTAATTGATGGACCGAAACAAACTGCTGTATTTGATGTTCTCGGATCGATGCCGATTATTTTACGTGTCGGCATTTTCCGAACGAATTTAGGGAAACGTAAGGAGTGAAACAATTAATGGAGGACTGTGCTTCGTCGAGTGTCCGCAAATTCCCACCACAAGCAGTATATTGATGCTTTCATAACTATTGTTTCGTTCTCAGATTATATTTTAATAATTTCTCGTTTTCGTAATAGAATTTCTATGGTAGAGACGTGTAGAGATTCCGATGGTGAAGTGGCTCAGAAAGCGGATAGGATTTTGTGTAGATCGCATCGCAGGTTCTCTCCTTTTGCGAGTCCGACTCGTTTCCAAGACAACGCTTGCTGGGTCAATATTCACGTATCAACATTGGGGTCCCCATGGCAACGCAAGTGACCCTCAATTCATTCATTCCATTCCATTCCATTCCATTTCACCCCACTCTCTTAAAACTGGGAAACGAAAATGTCAACAAATCCAGTTAAGCTCAAGCTCACCAGGAAAGAGACTTTTGTGGCATATCTCTCAACTCCATCGGAAAAGAAATCGCATTCACTACTAGCTTTTGCTTATCCGAAAATTGACTCGACGTTTTGCAGTTCTGCCAACGGACGAGCCACGTTTCGTCCAATGACATTTTACTGAATAACTTTTATGTAACGAATATATTTAATTAATATATTACGAGTTGAGATTTGCACTGTTTTGTGCGAAGAAGTAACCAATTAGCGGATGTAAAAGCCTGTCTTTAACTGAAACGGAAAAGATCTTCGGTGATATAAGGAAGAGTAGAGACCGAACTATATTACCGGTTCCGTCGTTTTGCACTATCAATCATCTCATATAAGAAGCATTCGACAGCACAATGTCTCACTTTATAATCCATTTTTCTGCCGAGTCCCTAATGCATTTCAGAAACTGCGGTACAAAACTCGACAAAATATACCAATTCTAACTTTATTTTTAAAAGCGTTTTAAATTAAAAAATTAACGTCTCAGTTGTTCAACTGACAAACAGCGAGCATCGATTTCATTTATTTTAATTTTGAAAATCTCAGATCTGACACGAGGGATGAGTAAAATTAGTCCGTAAAATATTGTTTGAATTTATGCGTATAGGCTGAAAGCTTTCAATATGGGACACGTCAATATTATATGCGTCAGTAAATAATTATTACACTTTAAAAAAGAAAATTAACCAATTTATTTCTTTTTCTGTGTGTATTTTGTAAGCAATCTTGGCCAGATGAATATTCGCCTAATAATTATCAAATTCACGTGTCAAGGAACTGTTAAATTAATACCATAGAAGAAAACCTTAATTATTTACTAAGCTTCCTTCAAAACATATTTTAATGGTTAAATAGCAATTTATAATTCATGTAGATTTTTAAAATATTACTTCATTTATCACTTCACTTCGCTCAATTTTTTAATACCATTACAATTATTATATTAATCTCTTTCATAAACAGTTCATCTTTGTTTGAATTTATGTTTGTGCAGTCCCGCGGCTCTAGATTATTCCAGCCCCGTATTCTTCTATATACAAATGACAATTTTATATCTCAGTTGTAAGTTTCCTGGCACGAAAGTTTCCTTTTAGAAAAGTAAGAGGGAGGTAAAAGCAGGCCGGTTAGTTGTTATCTGCTCTGAAATTTGTCCAGCGTCCCTCACAATCAAATCTTAGCGCATTCTCAGAAAGTATATCTGTTGCGATGCACCGAGCTGCTGACAGCTATGGAAATTGGTCCACGGTCGTGCGTCCAAATTATTTAGGCTCGGCGCGCTCAGGAATCCAGATGTTGGACTCTCCTATGATTAAACCTTCGACCGCCGCCGCCCGCAGCTTCTCATGCTCAAGGTTACACTAGCTCAACGCTGGGGAACAATCATCATATAGCCATGTTGCATGTGCGGGAGGCGGAAAAGGAAACTACATTACACACACACACACACCTTTTATACTGGGTACGTCCAGAGACACGAATAATATCAACGCGATGGTGATCGGGCAGAAAGAAATCAACTCTAGTAACTAATTTGTCCGACAACAACTTTTGTTTTTTTTGGAATGGAGCTATAAAACATCTTAAAAAATCCAATTTTTTATACCTTCGCTCTATATGGAACAAATTTCTTTTATTTTTATTAAACGTAATAGACAAAACGTTAGAACAAGTTTAATACCAAATAAAAAAATTGAAATCAAGACAAATAGAATACGAGAACAATACTACGTTTCGTTCAAACATCAGATAAAGATAATAATAGTTTAGAAAGGTAATAATTCATAATTATTTATTATTATAAAAATTTTTCTCAGATAATAATAACTGTATTATTAATATGACTGTATTAAGTGCCAGTATGTTCAATTAGAAAGTTTACCAAAAATCCCTATAGTATGTGTGTGTTTGTTTGTATGTTCCACATAGAAATTTAAAGCAGTGAAGCAATTTCGACCAGGTTTGGAACGCGTGTTCTTTGCTACTACCCCAAGGGGCTGGAGTGGAGGGGGTGGAAATTTTTAAATACTCAGAAACGGTCAATATTTACATAATATAAATACATTTCATCACATAAAAATAACCAGAAAACAATCGAGATTGTACCTCAGTCGCTGAGCGTAATTAAGTAATAACCCAATTTCAGTTATAATTCATCACCTAAGATGGGATGGAAGGCTGCATACTGTCCTTAACAATTGAAACGATTTAGACCAAATTTTGAATAAGCTTATTGGTGATCTGAGAATCAACACAGTCGGGGTAAGACGCTGCGGGTGGAGGGAGACAAAATATGAAATATCCATATAGAGCATTAATTCTCTTCTAATATATATTTTGTGGTTCGGTTGCGTATAATTTGAAGCCCATCCAGCATCGAATCTTTCAGTTTGATTCAGAATGCGATTTACAGGTGCATGGGACGGGGTAAAACAAACTTCTACAGAATATGTTTAAAGGATATAACAATTTTGTTTGCACGTTATTCGCGTCAGAAAAACAAACACTTTGGTGTTGGGGAACAGAGTGGAATAGCCGGAAATTTTTAATGTGCAATAAAGGCTGATATTGGGGTGAATTGCACTAGTTGTGTATAATGTGAGAGAGTAGCGGGAGTGAAGGGTGCGGATAATCGCGTCGAATAAATATTTATCTCCCGGCAATAGTTGTGTCAACATGTAAGGGCGATACTCATAGAGGGGTAATAAAATTGAATTACCGGGTATCGCCGTACACCCAGCTAGTATTTAATATAATAGAAAATAGTTTGGAATAACATTGGAAATGCATGGTAAGGCATTACAGCGAATACAATGTTTATGTAGCTACTAAATTTAATATTTGTGTTTAAAATTCAATTTCCGTCGGATAATATATCACTTTTGGACATTTTGTTTGACAATCGGATTCTTTCGATAATTTATGTAGTCTATTCATTTGATAAATACAACTTGGGGATAGATCAATTAGAATGGCTAATACGACGAGAAATAGACGTTACAATTGATGAGAAAAAAATTTTGGCACATGATCGTGAAATAAGTATGTACTTGGGGAGTTGATATACAAAGCTTGCGAAAGTTGCATTAAAAGAATAACTATTAAGATATTCACCGGGAAAAGGTTGGAAGAACACAATATTATAATTTCTTGGCAAGTTGTTAGAGCGAGTCATTGACGATGGTGTCAATACAATCTATAACGTTCTTAGAGCCAATGACACGGTGTCATGTATACAGGAATAGTTAGTGTCGATGTCATCTACAAAGCTCCGTAATTTTATTTTCTAGAACGTATGTCAGTACATTTGAGGAATGTTAAAGCTTGACGAGTATCAGTATTTGCATTTGAACATCACAGAAACTCTCCTCTTATAAGCTCTACGTTTGTTTACAAGTCTCCATTTAATGGTCGTAATGCAAGTTTTCAGAACCGTTAGGCTCAGTCACACTGCCTCTTTTTAATTTAGGCATGTAACGCGATAAATATTAATTGAAAATGCTATTTATGTGACCATGACAACAAAATGTAAAAATTAATGTAATTGCCGAAGAGTGTGGAACGGTTTATTAGCAATTGATTAATTGAAATACATATTTATATATAATTGAAAATTGTGATTAATACAATATGTGAATATATGTCTCCAATTTGGGACTCGATCAGATTATCAAGAAAAAGAAGATGAGACGTTAATGATTAATTAAATTTTCTCGAAAGATCGTGAATATTCTGATAAATCCGATTGGACTTCTAAGATTTTCGTTGATAAGGTTCAAATTTCTTAGTAAACCTGGCCAATGTTACAGATATTGATGAAAAGATAAAGTAACGAATACGATTCTCTTATAACGGGTGAACTTTCTCAAGGACAAGATACAATAAATCGAGAAGAGCGAGAACAGACCGATATAGTAATTGATTTAATGTTTTGCGTCGTTTATGTTTTTATCGGTGACTGTAGACTTTACTTAGATATTGAGTAACAGACGTGAATTTCATGTACAAGCTTGTAATTTCATTAATATTAGTCCTATACAGAAGAATTTCTAGTAAATTTTAAAAGCATCCATATCTGTCGTAGGACTAAATTAATAAACATTTTTTGATTAAAATGCTTCTTCTGTACAGAGCGTAACAATTTTCTTCGGCAATGGAAGTACTTAAGGCAACGAAATGCTTGTTAGGCTGTTTTGTTCCCGCATTTTGACTAGTTTCGTGTAAGGTGCGAACGGGCCATATATTGTAATCTGTTTCACACCTCTGATTTAATTATAAAAAGCGCCGTCGCTAATGAAATGATGTTCGTCGTCACCCCAACCGTTCAAATGTCAACATCTTAGAACGACGCAAAATATATTTATAATTTCGAAATTTGAGCAATACCATGGGTCAAAGATGAAATCAAATGAATATGTTTTCAGTTTCCCTTAGTAATTCGTGGTAATAAAGTGTAAGTACCAAGTTGTAGAGGACGGGAGCAGATATCGACTAAGTTGCTATGAAAGACGTTGTGGTACATAAATTATGCTCGGTGCTATTAATTTCCGCAACGCAGGACGTGACTTGCCTTTTTGTGCATCGGTTGCTCGGTCGGCGGTCAAACCTATCGTAAAAACAAACAAATTAGGTCACAACTAACAATCGTCGACATAAGCACGACCGTTTCACCAAACAAAATCAAAGTCTGTCACAGTATTTATTCTACGTTGCATCCGTTCCGTTTTGCAAATCAGTAGTTGTACGTTTAAAAGAAGGGTACAGACCGGATCCGGTTGAGGCCAGTTGTTCGAGGAACCCATCTAAAGCTTTCAGTTCGTGCGTCTAGCTTCAGTTTTACCCGCGACTTTAAATCGAATTTGTTCCTTCCCAACAGATGAAGACGAACTGTCGTCATTTTGTGGAACGCACGACACGAAATGCTGACGTTTTCGTGACAGTCTTGCACGTTTCACTAATTGAGTGTACAACTCCTCAGATAATAGTCATAGAAACGTAAAACTACTATGAAAGATGTAGATGTAGCGTGGCGAACGATAACAGATTCGCACGTTAACGAAATAGGTGATAAAACGACCCTCATTTAATACACACTATACAGAATTTCAGATTTAAAACTGCAAGTACAAGGGAACAAGCATTAAATGGCGGAGAATGAGGAAAACGATTATATAAGAAGAAGGATATTTAGAAAAGACGGGAAGTACACGACGTTTCGACAGGTGTCAGTGCTGTCATCTGCAGTTCACCCGAAGATGATAGCGCCTGGAATTACCGTGTTTCCATCCGGTCGAAAGCCCCAACTATACACGCTATACAAATTCGAAATTTCTACGCGTCATTAGAGTGTTTGGCAATATTTTCTTCACGTTAAATGTCTTTATTCGAGGATAATTATTTGAACAAGCGAATACTTTATGTCGTCACAATTTGACAGACCACGAAATAATGGCGGAGAGGCCTCCACGACTCCAGGATCAGCTCATTTCCCTGTTCTGTTACGTCGTATTGTGCAAAAACGACCAAGATTTCGTGCTACTACTAGAATTTATGTACATGATGAAATGAACAAAGCCTGTGTTGGGAGGCGAGCATTCACAGCGCACTCCGACGTTAATTCAAACCATGCGAAAGTAATCAAGAGGCTGCACAATAAAACAAGTCTATTAAACAAATTTATCGTTTTTGTCCCTACGTAGGTTTATTGACGCCCAGGAAACAGTTTTGAAACCAGGAGCAACCGAAATTTCGTGAATTCACAGTTAGGTATTATTAACTAACAGAAAAAGGCGATTGTATGCGTCTCCACTTCGTTCGCGAGTCAAAATTCGATCGGTCCCTAATTCAGTCATCTTTGCGTGTACACGAGACCAAGTCGAATTAACGGAACGGAATTGTAGCTACGTCGGACGCAATGTGAAAACCCTGACCTCCATAAGCAGCTCGGCAGACGGAGGCAGACGGAGGCAGACAGGGTTAACGACCCGTACGCGCGTCGGGGTCTCCGTACATACCTGGCAACATCACATCACAGCGCGCGACCGCGAATCCTCCGCACACACATGTTGCGCACAGACTGCGAGCTCTACCTGTACCTCCAACTCTACCTGTGCCAGTGCCCGTGCCAGTGCCCGTGCCCGTGCCAGTGGCCGTGCCAGTGCCTGTGCCAGTGCCCGCGCCTGTGCCTGCCAGTGCCCCTGCCAGTGCCCGCCGCTGTGCTGTGCTGCCCCCCCGCGACTTTCACGCAAAGCGCCGGCCAGGTGGGAGGCTTCATTACATTCCTCAAACCATTTTACAATTCTCACGATTGCAAAGTCAATACGTCTGGATCGAGAAACGATATTTGATCGGAACACGTGGCGGAAGCCACTCTTAACTTAAACAAGTCACATATTGAAAAAAATTGTGGTAATATTCAATTAGCCTCAGACGGATAATTAGTTTTCCAAAATCTAATTTTGATGCAGTGAAGCGGGAAAATCCTATTCCGACGCGAGACTGTGATCGGACAGGAAGACGTCCACCTCAACCAAGACTGTTGAAACACTATTTGCTGACCCTCATCTCGTAACTCCAACTGAAACGTGAAATTTTCTATTACGATGAAGGAATTTTTCAAAATTAAACTCCTCGAGGATTGAAACGTCGGTCTAACAAACTTCACGCGCAGAACAATATTCGGACGGTCCCAGATCATCTAAGCTACACATTTATGGCCCAAGGGAACCTACGCTGAGGTAAAAACTTACTGTCGAGTTTTAGTTCTCACATATCGCGTTAACTTTATTATTACTCATATAAAATAAGACACACTAAACGATAACATAAACAAATCGTAGTCGAATATAATACCGGAAAACATCAACGTTAGACACTTTGAATAGGAAATAATTTTCGGCAGCGAGTTTGGGAATCAAAATAACCGAAAAACTATCAGGGCGAAATTAGTTAAATAAGGAATGATTTGAAAAGTCTTGGTCGTGATATGGAATCCACCTGGCAAAGATTTGTTTTCCGCTTGTGTATGAGATGGAGATCCGAACCAGTTTTGTGGTAGTCCTTGCCGCTTGCTCATCTGACCGGACCGGCGATGATGATTGCTTTGCATGTCTGCGCCGTTACGAACTTGACATACAAAAACAGACCAAAGTTTCCATTAATTTTCTGTTTGTATATAAACACATATTTAAATTTGATTCTCTACCGCGAATCGTAACGAAATCATATTTATTATATCGATTGGTGATATTTATCGGATGAGGGCTTTAATATCTGCCATTTCCTTTACTCACTCGATATGGAATGTACTTTACGAAACGATGCATTTGAAATGTTGTGGGGAGGGTCTAGTAAGTACATGTATTATCCACGTACACTCATTGCGACGCCGTAAATAATATATTCGGGCAACACCTCTATATTGATTTTATAGAAAGAAATTGTTGACAGTTCATACTGATGTCTAATTACAATTTACGACAGGAATTCTTTATAGCTAGTGAATCAAATTAAAAATAATGAAGTGAAAATAATATTGCGTCAGTCAACTCAAGACTTACGAACACATTATTAATTCAAACTTTTGAAGTGTAAATCACATAATTATAGCATTCTTAGTGCTAATATAAAATATAAATGTCTATAAATTGTACTAAATCATCACCATTTCAACATCGTATAAATATACGTTGTATGTAAAATAACGTTCAGAAAGTGCGTAATATTAAAATACTCAATTTTTTATAAAATAGAAAATTTTTACAAATATTTTCCGGTCACGTAATTTTAGACACATTGAATTTCAAATCTTCGGCCGATGTAATTTTAAATAAATCCAGCACATTTAAAAGAAATTCACGCCTCAAAGGAAGTCTAAATGAAACGATACTTAAATTCGTGTGGAGGAAAGTACTACACGTAACATTAATATAATATCGAATACGTAAGCAGGAATAGTTTCAAATAGGGCAATGGAAATAGTCGGTGAAAAGTTTGAATGGCAGCAAACGTCCGTTGGTTGAGCGACCCCTATATAAGGATACTAAAAGTTTATTTCTTTTCAATTCAAAAGTTTGTTGAAGGAAAATAGTTCAATGTTATTGTCTTCTCTGGGCTTTAATCAGTTTGATTTACCGTGATAATTTTAAAAATTTTCATTTGAGTAAATACTTATTTTTGGAGAAGAAGTCTTCATTTAGGAACAACGAGTCAAAAATGAAATCACTTGGGTTCTTACACCGATAAAAACTGCAGCAATTAAGAAAGTTGTGATTTTTGGCCTTGAAGAAGAAATGAATTAGCATATAACCGGAATAAAAGTTTTGATGTATCATGAATTTGCATGCCGAGGTTACGGAATTTTAAGAATATTGGATCAATTTTGATGTTCGTCGAGATGTAGAGTTATTATAAGAATGAAATCCAGAGGAGTTGACGAGGAAGAAACTTGAAGTGTTGCTAACCCGCTTAACATGGAGATGCTTTAGCAAAGAGGACAACTTGAAATTAAGCTTTCGAAAGAAGTTAATCAAATGATTGGGAGTAGGTGAGCAAGGTCGCAATGCTTTGATTAGTCACGAGTCTAAGTTTGTACGGTGAATGCTCTGGGCTGAAGGACGAGGACGAGGATGAGGACGAGGACGAGCCTGCTTCTTTAAAAATGACATGACCACTCCACTCACGTCAAACCGGTTCTCACTAATCGAGTTCCGTACATTTTAAAGCAAGTGCAGAGTTTTCAATCATTTGTCTTTACGTGTTGGCCTAAACGCTTGGGAATGTCGCCTTGTTTCTTGTAGAAAAACGGCAACTGTTTTATGTAGCTTTGAAATTGAATAACGTGGACACATGTAAACTGTATTTTTGTAATTAATCTACCTTCTCAAATGTGTATAAGCGTATGTGTGTGTGGGTGTGTGGGTGTGTCATAGTACGTAAGTTCCGCATCCATGTCGGGGTGAGTGAGAATCGTAGAAGCGAGGATTCAGAAAGTGAAAAAAATTAATAAGCATAAACGGCCAATATTTTCGTCATATAAATACGCTCTTGGATGAATTAATTGGATAGTGTCCACTCCGATACTGCTAGCGTATAATTTGAACCCCAGTATTCTTCGAGGTGGGGGTGGAGGGGTAAAACATAATTAACCAGGAGATAAATCCAGATTGGGCTCTAAAGTGAGCCACAATAAGTTACAGTTCATTTCTACGAGGGGTTGGAAGGGGATGAAACGGACTTCCGCGAACTATCTTTAACGGAATGGAACAATTTTGAACAAGTATTCTTGGCGAACTGAGCGGCTGCCACAAATTGGGCCTGACAGCAGCACGCGGTGGCATAACAACGAAGCGTTAAGCATGTAACTCCAAAGTATTTGCACACGAGACGTGAATGCAATGCGTCACATTTTGAACCAGTCTCGAAATATAAATGTATCGCTTTCTCCCTGGCTCTACAGCCCATCGAGGGCCTGGGCCTACCGAGTCGACTGCATGACACACACATGTGGTCAGCGTATCGATCCTCCGACAGTCTTAATCCACAACCAGAGGCTAACCACTACACCACTACACCACTACACTACACGAGGTCGGCTACTTGGAAAAAAATTTACTTTATTATCTGCCACTGAATATTTACATATATATATATTTAAAGAATGCCTTTGGAAGATTGTTCAGTATACACGCCGTTCTCCTTTTTCTGAAATACCACACCTACTCATAGAGAGAGAAGGTGAGAAGACAGTTTTCGCTTCAACTTTGAAGGTAGAGGGAGTCTGGAGACGAAAAACTCGGTATTCCTTTGAAATTAGACGTAGGAGGAAGCCTGACGAAGAAGAATGGAAGACAAGAAACATGAATACGTAAGTAAGTTCAGATCTCAAGTTGAAAGAAGAATTTAGTTCATAAATCAGAAGAAAAGGAGACAAAAGCAAACGGCAAGTCGCACAATAAATAACCAGATATAAAGGTGAACATTTCAATTACAGTTTCAAAACATTTTACGTATGCAAGTATGATTATTCATTTTCACAGACAAAAAGGGATGACTAAGGTCAAAAGCTGCTATTTTTAAAATGAAGTGGAAAACTTTTGAGTTTTCCTGTGCTTTCGTTCAATATTAATTAAAAACTAGTGAATTTGACTTTAAAATAGCTAACTTGTAAGCGACCACGAATTGTTAATGATTGCTTTCCTGTTCTAATTGCACAATTTAATATCAAAGTAAACCAAATAAATTGAATATAAATAAAATATTGAAGAAATGCTTTAAAAAAGGGAGCGCACCGAAACGTTAATGTAATATCAATCGGAGCGATTAAAGCAACATCTAGATAATGGCTATATTTGTATGGCAGAAACATGTTGACCAAGAATAACCGTGGTCATGGAAATGCTGAAGCAAGTGCGCGCAAGGGCCTCAGACTTGAACCTTGTCTTCTTTTTGTAAAACCCTACTCACATGTTTCAGATGAAGCTAAGCGAGGCCTTCGGTCTGAGAAACTCAATGCGCCATAATATTATTATTATTATTATTATAACTTATTATCATCGCTTTTCAATTTAATATGATTGCGTTATAATCGACTAAATTTTTAACAATCAACTTTTTGATCAATTTATTCAAGATGTTTCTAATTTTGAAATTAGCAGAAGCATTGAGAAAATGACATACTCGTCTACATTCTAAAACATTGATGTTAATAACGTTTCCATTTTATTCATTGAGAGAATCTGTATGTTCGTTGGAGCGTACGTAAAGGATCGAGGTCCAACGAGGAGACGATTTCCGATCACCAGAGACCGAACACAGAATTATCCTCTCACCCTTGTACACCAAGTGCCAAATGCCAATCGAATATCCCTACAAGACCGTGAATTGTTTCGACAGTCTAAATTTACTATAGTGAATGATTGCGACTCGCGCTGCGGAATGCAATGGTATGGTCCACAAGTCTCACAACTAATTAATCCCGCCATCCCGCATAAACGCCTTTTACGAATGTATACTCCGCGCCGCAAGAGAAAACTTGCTTAACATCTCAAAATTCCATTCAAAGGTTTAATCGAGAGATAAGAAAAATTATAAAATTCTCATTTCTCTCCGATATATATTATAATGAGTGGATATGGCAATCGCCAATCGCCATGTTGGAGACAGCATTCCAGGTAGACGTAGGGCATTAGGACCGCTTACAGACTTAAAAATCTTTGAGCCCGGGAATTTTGGAAGGTCTAGCAGAGTTTCGATTGGAGGCTAGCGGTCATGTGATCCGCCATACATCTGACGGTGGTGTGAAGGAAGGAGATGGAGGAGCAGTGTAGAGGGTGCGCGGTGTCACAGCTGGTGGTCATCGGACGGGAATGGATTGCTTGCCATCTAATTGAAACGTCTACTCAGTCCGGGTCAGAATTCCAGGTATGGACGCTGGAAGCAGGCGGAAGCTGCCTGAGTTACGATAGAAGGAGGAGGAGAAACAGATGCGTGTCTCTGACACTGTCATTATTCTCTTTCTACTGCAAAAATCCCACAAAATGACCCATATGAGATTCATAACAAACTGACTTAGCGGTGGTAAAATTTTTAATTGGACCTAATATTTAGTAATTATTGTTTTTTCTGTTTTGATCTTTGTAAATAAATTTAATTTGTTTTTAATTAATCCAACCGGATGATTCATTTTGACTTAAATTAAAATCCAACCCCAGTTCATTATAATATCGTCATCTTTACATAAAATTTTCTTCAATCGTATCTTTGTATTTTTGGTGATCCTGAATCACTGTAAGTTTTGAATCATTAATTGAGGAAAATTAAGAAAGCTTGGAATAGTTTCAAGAATTGATCTGTGGACTGTAGTGAACAGACGTGGCTGAAATATCTCAGGGTTTAAAGAATGGTGTGAATCGCTGGAAAGATACTGCACCAATTAAATTTACAACAACGTCTGGAGATAATACTTACTGAATATATAGTAAATTATGGTTTATATGTATTCCCGTTACGAATAAAGTCTGAATAGTAAAATGGTTATTATTTTCGGGAAATGAACATCTCGAGAGAAATCGGAAAATTTAAAAAAATATTGAATCCGACCTGTCGTTCAGTATATGTTTAATGCGGAACACGTTATCTAATTATAGTGTCGAAAGTAAGATAGCCAACAGAAAATGATCAGCATAAAAGATTATATCGGTCGCACATAAATGCTTCCACAAGAATGGAATTAGCGTATAATCGTTGCTTCGTTGCATGACAAAGAAGACAAACACGTGCTGATAACGAAGTACTGAAGTACTTGCCGTCGACCGCAAGATGGCGCACACAGCAACAGCATGTTGGCAGCGAGGCTAATTACGGCGCGATAATGTGGATTATCCTTCATCCTTAGTTGCGGATCAGTCGGCCAAGTGACAAACTATTGAGACATTCGGAACGACGACGATGCTCTTTCAGGTGTCAAAATATGTTAGCACAGCCTCATTGTGCTCATTGTCAAACCTCTCCATTTACGCACAATTTAATGCCATTATACGTAAATAAAAAAATTTAAAAGCATTTTAAACTTGCGTTTTGGCGAAAAAACTGTCTTAATTTTACATAGCTCATAGATGTCATCGCTTCAAACGGTCTGAAAATTTAGTAGAAGACAATGGTAACCCTTCTAATCCTATCCGCAAAGTTTGAAATATCACGGTTTCTCACGCTTTTAACAACTAATTAATTAGTATATAATATGTAATTATTGACAGCAGCTCAATAAATATTTTGTAAGGAAAACAGCTATGTCACACATTAATTTTATTTGTGGAAATGGTTCCATTTATAACAGAGTAATAAGTATATTCTTTTCTTATTTTAATTTTATTTACTGTCATATTGTAAATGTTAGGAGCAAAATATGCCGTATGCGGATATAAATAAATTTGTTTTTAACAAAATGTTGATAATTTTGTAAAACTCCATAAAATATCATTTTTGCATAATGAATTATTTAATATAAAAAGTGTCTACCGGAGGCATCCTTTATAGACGGAGACAAAAATTTTCCTTATATCAAATAAGGTACACTTTTAATAAATGATTGTCGGTTTATAAAGTGGGTTGCTCATTGAAATGAACTCTGTTGATAAATGAAGTTACAGTCTGCTTGAAGATTGGAGAAATAATAATGATGACGTTGATTCCGCAATTACTTATAAAGTTAATAAAACTTTATTTAATATGATAATGAATATTTCGTGAAAAAAGATGTTGATTTAATTATCGAAGTCGGAGTTTATTAGATGATAAGAGAAATGGAAATCGGTTGCCGACGGTAAGTGCGTAGGCAACCTTCAGCTCAAGTTATACGTTCGCTACACACATTCTAGATTATTCCGTATTGTTTGTGAGCTTATGTCGTACACAATAAGAGCAATTGCTCTTGGAAAGTTTATTGGCTGAAGCAATATTGTCGTAGGTGACAGCAGCTCCAACCTGCATCCACGTTCACATTAATGATTTGCTTTAAGCGGCTCAGAGTACGAACTACTGGAATTTCGTTATTGTTCAACGATTCATTCCTGTGGCACCATTATGCAGGTATGTGAAACCTTTAGAACGTGACCAAACGTTATTCTAAGTGAACGGTTATTCGACGCATATGTAACAAAATTCTCTAACGATAAATAAAAAATGACGGCCAATAACTGAACATATAAATTTATCAAAGCGACGTTTCGTCTCCATTCCACAGCTAACATACAACATAACTGTGGTGAATATGTTGTTCTCAAATCAATAAATCATTTAAATTTCGTTCAAAATATTAAAGACATAATGTTATCAACAAAATTAATTGTTAAGATTGTTAAGTATCGTTTATCGGACAACTAATAGAGCTTTAAAAACTCGCATCGAAGAACATAAAAACAACAACAAAGTAGACGTTCAAAAGTACAGAGACGAGTACACATTAGTACTCACTATTGTGGACATTTTAGACGAAGAAAATTATTACTTGTCGAGAATGACGATTGAATTGTCGTACATCGGCCAGGCTCTGCAATCCTCAATGTTGACAATGACAGGAATAATTTGAACAAAATTTATAGTCTTTTGCTGTAGCAGTTTAACGTTTTAATATTCTTCTCCGTTGTAAAAATTGAAGTCATTGTTACTACATCATGCCAGGGACTGGAGATGATCAAAATTCACGTAATCTTTTCGGTTGAGGGAGTCAACCAGTAAATATGATAAATTGCTAAATTTGTAAGTTTCGAGCCATGTTTTTTATATATACATTAAAAAATTGTAACATAGTACCCATATTTAATTTCTCGTAAGATTGTTTGTATTACGGCTGAGGAAGTCTCGAAAAGGAGACGAAACGTCGTTTTTGAATAAACAGTGATAAATTTAAATGCTGACTTATCGGCTGCAAATTTTAAAGTCAGAAAACTACGTTGTAAAATCCTGTAACGTAATATCACATAACTTTACAACGTCACTTTCAGTCCTTAATTTGAAGTTATTTCCCGTGTTGCGCAGATGGCGACAATAAATCGGAGATACATATTGCAAAGCTGTGGGTGAGCTTTCAAATGCAGAAATGAGATCAAACTAAATTGGAAGGTATTTGGTGAAGGCTGACCGATTTCTGACGGTAAGTGTGAGCTGTCAACTGCTTCTCACCTTCGGACGTGATACTCTAAATCTATCTAGTATTAGTGGACGTAGTAAAACAAGCGAAGCATGACAACAATAACAATCGTCTGCCCCAAAGTCTTAAAAAGGTTTATAAAATGTGCTCGCTTCCCTGTTGTCGGCATTGTCTTAGTCTGCTTCTTGATTAGCACTCACTCCATTACAGACCATTTCTTTACAGACTTTATATGGAATCCGTAACATCGTCGATTAATATTTTTTAAAAATTATTTGCGCTCCGTTCGATGTCCTACAGGGATCAAAATACGTTAACAACATGTTCTGAGATACTCTTGCGCATCCGTCACGTAGAAACTTTGCCCGGGAACTGCTCCTCATTTTATCATACATTGATATTATGTAAAGCAGAGGGGAAGGGGAGTATTGTCGTTTGAGGAGGAACTTCCCCTCCAAGTGGCCTGCTCAAACGCATTAATCGTATTAATACGAACGAGATATGGTATGCTTATTATCTTATTATCTGTTACATTTGACGGGCGCGTTTCTCGACGTACAACATATCCTCAACTGACAGTTACAGCGTTTTCAGAATCGTTTTTACACTACCAACTTGTCTCGACAAAGTACGGAGTAATAGCGAGCTCCTGTCTGCCCTCACTACGATATAGGCAACTTATTTCTGTCAAACTAAATTTCTTTTTCTTTTAGCTCTTCTTTCTTTGGTGTTTTGCGTACGACAAGTAAGTGTTCGTAACCTGTCGTTTTACCGCGATAGCCTCCGTCTTGTCGTCGGTTGTAATGTGTATTTATACAGTTGCGTTGCCGCTCTCCATTTTATAGAAGAAAAGTGAAAAGAATTTCTTGTCGTTGTTGCTGTTGCTGTTGCTGTTGTCTATGACTGCCGTGCTTGGAGTTCGTTCAACTGCGCGTTACCTTGACACATGGGACGCGCAATTCAAGGAAATGGTTCGTTACCTACACGCAGAAGCGCTGGCCCATGCGATGCTAAACAACTACACAAAATATAATCATTTATCACAAATAAAACATCCCGCTTTAAGTTCTGACAATTGATAATCGTTGTTAGTAGTTCAGACGACAGTTTTTGTAATAGTAGGAGTGAAGTCTGCTTGGAGAGCTGAACACTGTTCCGGCTGCTGTATTATTCATGGCCACTATTCCTGCATCCAAAGTCGGAAATTCTAATAAGGAATTACAGCCTTTCCATTTCTTCTGCTCGTGGATACAAAGAAACCGATAACTTGTTCAATTACTTTCGGCAAATGTACAAAATTATTTTTTTTCTGAAATGTGTTTTGAATACCTGGACTAAGTAAAGAGACGATTCTAGTTGAATGAACTGAAAAAGCTAAATAGCCAAACGCAACCCAAAAATATTGCATTTAACATCATAATTGCGTTGCTTTACGCAATACAACAACAAATGTATATTTCGTGTCAATTTGTCTTTTAAAATCATTGAATTTCCCGTAGAGTGTACGTATATTACTAATTAAAACGGGGATATAAAATTTCTTGCAACGTACATTAATAAAATTGGACGTACCACTTTAAAAGAAAAAGTATTCTTTTTGACAACGTTGGAAAACAATCAGCAGTGTTCGTCTTATACATGAATATCATGAAAAAATTATGGAAACGTCGATGAGGCCATTTTTGTCCTCCGCTTTACTTGAATATTTTCCTGATTGAACTCATGGTTGACGACATCATTTACATATGAATTTTATAATTTTAGACTATCACCGCCACTGCGGATGTACGCTCTCCTAATTCCCCCATTTTAAATATAGTTAACTATGCGCATCGCCTCTATTTAGCACTCTAACGTAAAGAATGTTTGTGTCAAGTCAATAAAGTTGCCACGATATGCTTCCTGACTGACTCCCATCATTTGTGGTGAGGATCTTTCCAATTTCAATATACAAGTTGCAATTTTTAGTCTACTTCTCCATTACAAATGAATAACCTTATGAATCATTAATTATATTGTCACAATTATTCGTTAATAAAATCCAAGTTGTTACTACATATTTACAAATTAGTTGAAACGCGATCACATTCTCTAAACTTTTTTTACATTTATCTTCTTTCAACAAAGTTTCTGCACTACAGACGCTGTCGTAAATAATAAAAAATTAATTTACGTTTTTCACTCACGATTATATGAATACGTTACAAACCAATCTCTTTTCGATTGGCTATTGATGTATATATATATATATATAACGACTTTATTGAAATTCCATTTAAATATTATATTTTTGATAATTTGTTTTTTGGACAGAGAAGGAAAACAGATGTAGTTATAATTCAATACAAGTATACATAAATTTATAACTATTTATTCAATTAAACAAGAACCAATAAATTAATGAATTACAAAGGGAAATTTAAAACAATAAATGATACTTTGTATCTGCTATTTGTCGGTACGTACTAAAAGTACTCTTTGACTGATCTGTCAAGGTAATATGTAGCACGTTGAATTGTTCAGGGCTCGACGTGTTTCCTTTGTGAAACTACCAGTAGACGAATGGTTTTTAGCTACAGTATCCAACCGATCCATGAACGTATTAAGGAAGACAAAGATTGCAGTATCTTTAGAAGCCGTAAGGGATAACTTGTGTCTATTCAACAAATACCTACAAATACAGTTTTAACATTCCAAGTAAATATAATATATTAAAAAATATATCTACCTAAGTGTCATATTATTGAAATGAAATTTCAAACTTTGGGGCATATTGTAAGAGGGTCTACATCTGCCAGCAGTTCCTACAGCTGACCGACACCCTTAATTTAACTAATTAAGTTCAACTAAACAATATACCAAATCATCATTTTATAAAAGACTGTTTGACGTTCAATTTCTCTCATTCATCAAAAACATTAATATAATAATTGTTCCGAAATCTCATGCCGTTACTGATACTGTTCGTGTTTCAGGTATATTCCTTAAATCATTTATATTTAAAAAGTTAAGGAATGCTTTCGTTCGTGATCGAACATAAATAAAATGATTTAAATGAAAAATACAAAGACTTTTTTTAATCCAATGCGGTTTGTTTTTTTCTGTCAGTAATGATATGATGGCGGTGTACTTGAAGTAAATACTGCTTTGATACAAGCATTCTCAGCACAAATTGGTACATTTCAGACATTTTGCAGTGTAAGTGGCCGATTGTTGACTAGTTATCTGTGTACGCGGATAATAACGACTTTATTCCACCAACAACTCGGAAAGAAATTAGACTAGTCCACAAAGTGTGGAAATTATTGTAGTTGTTTGTTTTTTCTGATCGTTTTGCAACATTGTCACTCTTGTTTCAAGAAGAAATGGTTATAGCTTTGCCGAGGCAAAATTTCAACAATTTTTAATTTTATTCTTTCATCGCGCGATTTTAGAATACTATACGATAACTTCCTTCATGTTTTGAAGCTTTAAATACGAACCACTACATTACTACCAGAACATTATTATTATTAATTAAATAATAAATTTGAACAACGTGACGTTAGGTGAAGAGTTCCGAAATTGTTATATTTGTAAAACGCAAACGTAACTGTGGCAAATGATTGTTTTATAAAACCTCAGGGAGACTATTTTGCGTACAAACCAACCTTCGTGTTTTCGGCGGATGAGAATATTACTTCGGAAAATCTCCGGCAAGTTGATTTACTTAGTTCAGATTTTTTGCTTGTTGATGTCTCTAAATGGGAAAAAAAGGAGAATCGTTTCATTCGCAATAATTAATTTAGTTTCTTCATTTATTAAAGTTAGAGGTAGTTATTGAAGGTAGGTTTACATCTGTAATAATTTGATTTTTTAACGATAACAATTTATTCTCCTGATAAAAGTTATATTTTTCAGGTGCGTAGATATGGGCTGCATTGCAAATAGCCGACTAATATGAACAATCACAATAAACGTCCTTATTTATAGATATGAAATCTTTGTAGATCAGTGGGCTACATTTTAAAATACTAAGTAAAAATTCAATCTATTCACGCGTCGTTCTGAAGGAAACCAGGAAACACCTATTATTTATTCCTCATGAGGAAACAACAAACTTTGTATCATATTTTAATACTAAATTACAGGTAAGGAAACATGGCAACAGAGCTTGATAAAATTCAGATAGCAGAGACGGGAAAATAAGGTCTCTTAAGAAATAAAATTTATAACAACGGTTAATTTTATCGTCTCCGAAAAAAAATTAATATACGTGTCTGTGTCAAATTCTTTTCAGGACACAAAATTTATAAAGATCAGAAATATTTATTAATTCCTTATCATTCCGATTGTAATTTTCTGATATATCGGGAAAGGTAAACAAATTTGCCACATCAAATTTCACATTGTCGTCTCTAAATATTTTATTCAATCGAAACAATCTTTTGATTAGATGTCGACATCTAGAATTGTATTCTAGAAATTAATTATATTAATGTAGGAACGGATACGAAGATAACTATGATCTCTTATTTCTAAGCTAACAGTTTTTATGTTTTATTTTGTGGCCGTGTGAATTTAAAACGGCTCGAAGTTCAGATCTGCGCCTGAAGTTTGCAGACACGTTGTGTGGTACGTTTCATCACACAATTTTGTCATTATTTATTTATCACTTCGTCGTTATATCTACGAATTGTAATGACCTTCGGTTACTTCGTTAGTCGATCATTTAAAACATACAATACAAAACTTGGTCTATTTGAAACGAAGAAACTCTAGTGTTTTATATTTAAATTAGTACGGACGTCGAGAAAAATAATGAAAGTCCATAGGAAAGGAAGAGTATTCATTTGAATGGAACGGATTAGATATACTTTATTTGTAAGCTTGTGATTTTAAGTAAGGAACAAGTAAAATGAGGCATGCGCAGCGTGTGTATCGAGTGAGTCCTATTCGCCAACGCTTGCCCTATCACATGGACTGAAGCGCTCGTGCGCACACCACACCACACCAACTACGCTCTCATTACTCCACTTTGTTTTACCGGTCAAGCACGATGTCAACATATGCAAAAATGACAACAACCATCAAATATTAGCTGATGCCTCATCGAATTACAACGAAACCTTTACGAAGTACGAAATGAACAAAGAGAAACTAAATGTCGATGAACCCATCAGGCTAGATAAATTTTTCAGTTTCGCGCTAAAGTTTCGTTCTAAAGCTATTCCTAAAAGTTTTAACGGATGCAAGTCGTAGTTTATCGTCGGCAGCCTTCTGTAATGATAGATGCGTAGTCGGGGGCCATAGAGAAAAAAACGAATTTCATTTGAAGCGTTGGACGGTTCCACAAATCAAAATCGAATTGGACGAAGTGCATGCAATTATCAAATTCATCGAGAAAGCCTTGGCTCTTTTCGTGCCTAATCTCCACCGGCATTGAAGACTATTTAGTTCTGGATTAACGAGTTTGAACTAGGTTGCAGAAGCACGGAAGTTGATAGTCGCTCCTGCCGCCTAACTTAAGTCATCACTCAGGAAAAATCGAAAAAGTTGACTACATCGTAAAGATAGATCACAAAATTGAAGTACGTGAGGTAGCTGAGCCGTAGGGCATTTCATCCTCCGTAAAAAATTGGCCGTGGAAAAGCTGGTACGCGATGGGAACCGCGACTGTTGACGGATTCGGAAAAATCATTTCAACCCAGAGTCTAGCCATGTTTACGCGTAACCCATAAGATTTTTTGCGCAAATTCGTAACCTTTGATGAAACTTGGATCAATCGCTGCACACCATAGACCAAGAAACAATGAACAGAAGTTGGCCAAAGTGGCGAAGACGGTTATGTCTTTTGGGATTCTCTTTGTGTAATATTAATAGATTTCTCTGTGAAGGGCTGATCTGGTGCTGATTGGCCAGCTCACAGAGCACCAACCCCCAATGGTGAAAGGGTACGAGTTGGAAGTACAACCCAAAATTTGATGAAGAGAGTAAAGCACCACTGAAAGATAATGACATCAATGAAATAAGTAACCAAAGCCCAACAAAACACAACTAAGTTACTCAAAAAATTTGTAATCTAAAACTTTCATTAAAATGTTTTGTTGACATGTAAATTTAAATTTAAAATTGTATATATAGATGTATAGAAATAATTTTATATTCATTTCTAAACTTAAAAATATATATATTATAGCAAATTTAAAATTGTATAAGTTGCTAATGAGTATATTTATAGACTAAAAATTTATATATATATATATATAACATTATTGTGCTATTTCCTTTCATTTTATGAACCTTTTTCAAAATTTCGTACTATAATTTGAGGACTTTCATGTGTTTTTCAAACGAAATGTTAACATTTCAATTAGGTTTTTTTGTAAATACATAATTGCTGTTTTAGAAGTATTTGTTCTCATGAGATGGAATTTTTATGTAAACTTGGAGGCTAGAAAGACTTTAATTAGTGTTTAATACGTGTAGAATGTAGATGGTCACGTGATAGTATTTACCCCCGTCAAAATGAAATTTATTGTAAGTGAACCGATAAATCGAGCATAATGCAGTCAGAAATGGGCTTACAGTTTCAACGTTTCGACTAGATTTTATAATAGGAATGAAATTATCTGTCGCTTTGTGCGTGCTACGTGCTACGTGCTACGTGCTACGTCGCTACGTCGCTACCTCAGAACGGCTGACTATACCGATTCATGTATACGGAAATCATTCTCGAAACGAAGAAACCATTAAAAGTTTTGCATAGGTGAAACAAACCTCATCATTGCAGATTCGGTATGACATCGATATGAAAAAGCACGATACGTTAAAGATTGAAGTTTATCTCGGTGAATTGTTTGTACAAACAGTTGTCGGGCTTCTAACCTGACGTAGACTGGAAGATGATGATGACGGAGCCGGTCATCGAAACGTCGCTCTGCGTCAATCCAGTCGGTTGGAAACACGGGAACTGTTTGTACAAACAACACATTATTGATATAATTACAGAACGCCACTGTGCGTAGTTTCATACGAAACACATAATAGAAAAATTTAAATATATTCATACATAATTGTAATTGCTTATAAGTGAATTCAAATGCTTCTGTCTATCAAAATATTCTGTATACAGACCGTTAATTGCGTTATTTGAAATATATGCAGTTAATCATCGAAACTCGAGATACAAATACCTGAAAGAATTTAGAATGGTTTACACGCGTTTATAGGAAAACGTAATATGAACAGTAGTCGTACATTTGAAATGATATCGACTGAGGTATGAGAGCTCCAAATTTCACTTGATCACATACCTTGAGATGGAGCTATTTAGCAAAGACGCGCGAAGGACTTCCTCAGACTCAGCTGTCACAATAAACTGAAGTTATTGCATAACATGAAAGAGTCCGTGGCGAATTCTTCGATGCACTGCAAAAAGAGGCGTCAGGGTGTAGCACCAGACAGACTCAGGCTAGCGGCAAATTGACCACACCACCAAAGAACGACATTCCTCACCATGCGAGTGGCCTGCTTGTAAATTCCAAACTGTTCAATAAAATAAACTTTCTCGAATATTTGCTTTCATTAGGAGAAATAGACAATGCAACATTTTATTTATTATTGGTGAAGCCTATAACTCAACATTTCGGTCACCCTATACTTAAAGTAATATGACAAGAATAAAAACAATTCAACATTAAAATTTTAGAATAATGTCAACCGGGTGGAATTGCCTGATCAGTTTATTGCAGGCAGGCAACATTGGCCCTGCCGTGCGCAAGAGCTTCGATCAATAAAGCAAAATAATGAAACTTGGCTTTATCTGTTCACTTGGAACGATCACGGACTAATAAAATGAAATACGCCTGAAGAACTAAAAATGAATGTATCCGTTTATATTAGAAGATTTTAATGGGATATCAGCCTGCAGTATAATGCGCAATATACATTAAAATAAGGAACGCCTGTAGCTAATAATCATTTATCAGTATCGTGTATTCCAAAATACCTCTTACGTGCATTCACGCAAATAATAATTTTTGTTTCTCTAAGTAGTTCCGGCTTTCGTTCGTCATGGCTTCTCAATGATCGTGTTATGTATTTCTTGTTTTGTTTTATTTTATTTTATTATATGCAGTAAGTAGTCGGGTAAGGTATGAGGGGGGAAGTTTTGATTGTGTCATGCAATGTGCACGGCCCCACCAAATCGATTTAAAACTTTGCCTTTGCCTTTGCCTTTGCCTTTGCCTTCGCCTTTGCCTTCACCTAAGTGCAGCTGCCTTTAAGGTCTTGGAAATCGCCATAATAACGCTCTTTTTCATCGTCGTTGGAATAAAGTCTATAAAGCGAAAATTAATGTAGCTTTTTCATTCATTCCTTATATAAAATTATGCTTCGATGTCAGTAATGCGATATGTATTAATTTTATAACTTAAGTCTTCTTAATTATTCAAAATTACTGCACAAATCCGTCCAAAGTGATCATAATTTATTTACGTTATTTATAAAGAATTATTATTAATGTTGTAAAGATCTGAAAATTTAATTTGTTTCTTATGTGTAATTCTTAGGTGTCAAAGTATTAATTTATTCCCTAGTTAATAATATAATGAAAGTTGTGAATTGGAGACAGAAGACGAATCTTAGGGCTATACTACATTTCACTTCCGTTGACCACATTTGCTAATATTATCTCTAAAAGAGAATCATAATTTCTGTTTTTATATTTACTAAGGTGGAAAATCTTTCATAACCACTTGTATTAATTATCTGTTAATATTAAATTGTAATTGTGCTAGTTTTTGGAAAACCTTCCAAGCTTTGCTCTCAAATTTTTTCATTATTTTATTTGGCTCACTTGATTAATACAGCCGCTCAAGGTAAAGGATAAAGCTGAAATTCTCCAAATTATTGACTAACATCTTTCTCCTTGTCGTCTTCCATAACGACAAGTTCAAGACGTCAAACGTCATCGTCAGTTACTTTTTTCAAATTAATAAATCAATGCGTTATAGACGCAATGAGTTATTTCAAGTATCCTACATTGTAAGGCTAATTTTTACAATGAAGTTATCAATAAATTATATGGGAAATAATGATATATATATATATACATATATAATGTATCTTCTGTGATCTATTGAGATAAAAAGAGGCTTTTGTTGCAGGCAGCGGTGAATAGGAGAAATTTTTTAACAAATTTTTTAGGCGAGAATTGTACAACTGCGCGTTTCTATAAATTCCGAAACGTAATGGGTCAATAATTTATACATGAATTATGGTATAGTTACTAGTAGTATCATTGCTATAATACCATATTTGATGAATTTAAAGCTTTGTAATCTGCTCGTTGTTTATTTATTTGTGCTTAATTTAACTGTATGTATACGTATTTAAATAATCACAATCGATTAGTTACAAATAATAAGAATAAAATTTATATTATAAATGTACTTAACTGGCATTAGCGTTATATAATAAAGCAAGTTAATGAATTCAATTTAAGAATGGGATCGTCTGTATGAATTAATATTTACAAGAAATCAACAGTTGAGGTTAATGGCAGCGGAAGCGCTCGTTGCTGAAGGCGAGCTTCCTTTGTTCTCGATTTGTTGTGCCTGACTTGGAAAACGCCAGATCACTGCCAATCCACGAAGAAAAGCCTCGGTGGCAACACAACACCACCATCACCACCTTTCTTCTAGCGCAAACGATATCATTTCAATTAATGGAACGCTACATGATGGCAATTTATTGTCAGAACATATTTTACAAATAAAACGTAAAGAAATACATTCACTAGTTCGAAAATTAAACAGTTCCTCTTTTGAAAATTAATTCTTGATTAGAATAGATTTTACCCTATTATGATTTACATTTATTTATTGCTTCCATTAATCCTCCATTGAGGAGATAGGACAATCAAAATAATATATATATATATGCCTATAATAAAATACATAACATGAAAATAATATATGCATGTACCAAATGTACAATGTAATAATAAAAAAATACATCAAATACGCACACGAACAAGACCCATAAAACATATATTAAAGAATAATATATATATATATATTTACATGTATATAGACAATTCATTTTCATACATAAACGTGGAGGGAGGAAATCGCTACCTAAAATGATAAAAACCTTCAAAGATAATCGAAAATTAATTTTAGCTAAGCATATTATTAATTATACAGAAGCAGATAGTGACCGTATAATAATGAAGCGATGTTGAAAATACTTATTCGTAGCTAGGATAATAAATGACTGTAACAACGAGAACTCTCTCCAACGGAAAGAAAATTGAGACTTCATCTAAACTCTGTAGTGAACATACAGTCAAGTGCAATAATCACTTAAGTGAAATTGTAAAATAGTTTCTCGTTTTCGGGTATATTTCCACTGTCTTCGTTTTCAATATTAACTTCCAGTAATGGCATTCCATGTCTATTTCTTCATTTGCAACTAAAATACTGTTATGTGTATATATAGTAATTATATTACTTATATATGGGTTAAGTATGGTCCTGACGATCAGGTAATTAATTATTGTAAACTCATTTTAACTGTCAGTTATTGTAAGCTCTGTGTTTTCCTTTGAATCCATAACTAAACTCAGAATAAAACAACATATAAGCAGTAATATGTTAAAACGTATAATTTATGTAATATTATAAAAGTATTGGCGGTAAAGACCTCGACGTTAATGCGAATCATAATAAAATTTTAATGAAAAAATATTTTAACTAACATTTGTTCAATATGTAAATTAAAAAGATACGCTGTCTAATTTGATACATGTTGTTGGCTGTAATTACACCTAAAACAAGCATCGTTTAAGTTTAGATTCACCTGAAATTACTAGGGAAATCTTCGCATCTTAATGAAGCCTACCCAATTGTATAGATAACACAGGAAAGGCACAAAAATAAAAAAGTTCCGCGGATGTTTATCATTGACACGAGAAATTCTATGGAAGAAAATAACTGCAAATATGTTGTAACAGCATTGAAAGATATTATATTTTTTCTCTAAAAACAGAATACGCTTCTATCGTAACGAAAACCGATAAAATGAAAATGACAACAAATTGTATTAAATAATAAGAAAACCCGTTCACCGTTACAAGCTAATTCATTACAAAATGTTGTTCGCCCTTAGCGAGAGTTCCTTGCTTAATTACGTGAAACAATTAGCGTGGCGTCACTTGAAATAGAAAAAATTATCAGGAAGAATATACAGATGAATTGAAAGTATGCAACCTGTATAAAAAGCAAGCAGCAAAGGTGCGATGCAAGGTTGCATCTTAACGCCTGTTACTTAATTTACATTCTCAAGAAGAAAATGAAAAGATAAGCAGTTGCACGAATTTCAACGCTCATATTTGCCAGATAAGTTGCACTTTCACTTCATTAGATCTTTGGACTATTTCAACTTTCCCAAAGTTTATTCCTTCATGTCCTGCAAAGTACTTCGTTTTATTTTGTTCCCTATCTTTGATATGAACTAACTTTAATATTAATTGAATAGCCTTGTAAGTTTTATTCAAAATTTCTTTCTCCGACGACGATGACAGGACAGCGTTACAAACTCATCTTTCAATTTTTATTTTATTACGGTTCAAGTTTCCAAACTGTTCCTTCTATTTCATTCAGAATCGTTCAAATTCCTGTACATCTATATTTTGGGACGGTATTGGCGGAAAAATTGGAAATTAAAATAATGTAATCAGTCTGGAGGTGAACTGGTACTTTTATTTGTTAATTTTATTAAATTTAAACACTAAGTTTTGACACAAGTGGCGCATATTTTCGTTAAAATAACATTCCACGGCTGCAGAAATGTTAGCAAGAAGGTTAATGAGATACCAACTTTTGGCCGCATTGGAAATATTTAATCGACATCACACGTTTTAAGTGCTTTTCACTTGCTATCTCATACAACGTAACGAATTTACAGCATCGTCACTAGATCGCGTGACAATGAACAAAGGACGTTTTTATCAAATATATATTATGATAGAATTGAAAATATCTGCAGGAATTTCAGCTTATTTGTGAAAGATTCATTTGCGGAGAAAAATATACTTTTGCTTTTATCACTTTTATGCTACGATTTTATTTATAATTACGGGACGACCGGTATTATTATTTTCAGTAACGTGAGAAAAACACATTAACTGTATAAAAGCAAAAAATAGAATTTAATACGTTAATCTCAATCAAAATGAAATACACTTCTAGAGTATGGTTTCTGGTCATTGATATTTTATACTAATATCAAAAAGTCATAAAAAAGACTCATGTGCTTTAGAGAAATTATTTTATTATTTATAAGAAAATGTAGTTGTTCAGATGTTAAAGTAGCTGCAGGAATCTAATATATAACCCATAAGAATTTCAAATCTTGTGTCATATAGCTAAGGTAAAAGTAAAATTTTATACATTATTCACTTCCTCAAGATACAGTCAGTATTTATTAATTAAATATTTTGGAGAATTATTGACTTCCTTAAGTTCCAGAGATTATTTTAAGTACGTAAACGTAAAGAAGTGCACTAGATTACCAGGGATAAATTCCGGGAGAATTGTATCATCCAAAGGGATGCCGTTTAATGGTTAAAAAGAGATTAGTACGTTGTGATATGAATCGTTTTCTAGTATTAAGTACATCTCCGCAGTTGTGGATGTTGAGAGTATTGCAGTGCTGTAAAGCTCACGACTCTAATTACAGAAGCTAATTCTGCTAATAGCAAGCGAACGGTTTGCTTCATAAAGACAACACATTTACAGATTTCAATGCTTCTTCATGTATCCGCTAATAAGTGTTACATTAATCGTTGAAATATTGAGGTACGTGGTAAGTGGAAAGTTGCCCATAAAATCACTTCAACTTGCTGTTATTATTTTGATTTAGTTTTGTTGTTAAATTCACGCATTAACTTATTTGTTATAAATGCGATTATAGCAAGGGGCACGTTGATTTTTTCTGTTACCATTATTATGGCACTACAGTCATTTATGTTGCATTTTAACATTATATTCTTGTAGAGATATTTGACATGCCTAAAACGGGTTTTAATTCCATGAAATTCTTCCGACTAGTCTGACAGGAAAGTTGATGTAGTTACGCTCAGAAAAGAATAATATTTAATAATACTTTGACTTTTGATGTCCTATCGATACACTAATTTAATAAACATGTAACTGAAGCTATTTCTTTATGAATTTATTATTTAAAAATATTTCTGTCTATCACTATAAAGCATTTTTACGCGGTCAATTCACAGATGGAAACATGGAATGCATGCAAAATGTTTTAAAGATAGTAAGGGATGTCGGGTCAGCTGATGTCAACCAGGTAACCAGGCAACCAGGTAGACATGGTTATCGGCCACAATGGAGGGGAGGAAAATAGCGAAAGTGGTCGGAGAGAGAAGGACATGACAACCACCAGATTACACTCGTGCAAAAACAGTTTCTTTTTTTTAAAAAAAAGGATTAATTTTTGTTAACTACGGTTACGTTTAATTACAATTTTTACTGAGCATTTCTGATACACATCAAGTATCATAATATTATGCTACTAAAGCGCCAATAACCTTAAATTGTCTTTGGACAATAATCATTGTTTGAGCTACGTAGAGCAACGCCGTGTCTCGCACTTTCACTAAGAAATTAAAGCTTTCGAGAAAGGAAAGTGTCGAAAGAATGATTGTTACGAAGCTTGACTTGGGTGCAGACCGCAGCCCACATTGAGATTACTGCGTACCGAAGCCTCGTAGCCTCGACAGACATGCTCGTCGCGTGTCTTTAGCCTCACGCACATGCAATTATATTTCCTGTCCGTCCTGAGACGTCTGCCAACATACGTCAATCTATTTGAATAAATCGCAAAAGTGTGAGTTTGTCAACGGATGAACGTGCACGCCGCATTTCAACGTTGAAGAATAGAAAGAAGCTGCAGCAGCCCAGTCAAGCACCTCCTGTCATGTCATGTCATGTCATGTCATGTCATGTCATGTCATTGTCATTGTCATTGTCATTGTCATTGTCATTGTCAAGCTGTCAATATTAAATACACATAAACATTACAAAAATATATCATCCCAGTCTTAGGTTAACCGTTCCCTTTCCGAAGGCTGTATCGGAGTTCTAAAGCTCCTTCAATTCCAAAAGTTATTTTTTTCTTGAGCATTTTAATGTAGCCTGTGAAATGGAAAAGGCCTCAATTTTTCCAGATGTGCGGAAACCTGTTCCTGCTAAAAATGAGGGAGAGATGATAGCTGAATACATTAATCCCTTTGCGAAACAGACTCAGTTCAGTGCAAAAAGCCATCAATAAATCACTAACAAAAGATTTGCATTCTGCAAAAAGGAAGATTCTTCTTGCGTTCACGGCATTTCCATTGAAGTCCACCTCACTGCCGCATCCCCCTTTTCAATTCCCTTCCTATGCTATTAAAGGGGAGTTGCCTGTCCCCCCCTCCCCAAAAAAGGATAAAACATACAATTGTTAGAATAATTTAATGTGAAAATAATAGAATGATGGGAGAATAGATTGGTTTGACTTTTGTTTATAATACAATGAAAATCACTTCACATATAAAATATATTACAATTGTAATGATGAAGTTGTAATTGTTTGGACGATACGTTGGAATAAACATCTCAGATATAGAATTGAGTGTGTGTTTCTCTTGCATGCACAGCCGCAATCATCATTTTCATTTCTACCGAACGGACTACGACTTATTATTATTATAACTAGAATATTGTATATAATTCCAGGAAAGTTACTTGTGTATTATACTGTGATTAATAATCGTACTTGAGTTATTGCCATTTTCAGACCGTGGTATTGAAAGGCAGGTGGACTTCCTCCGTTTCTTGTGCGTCTTTCGGCGCCAACACGCGATCTGGTCGTAACGGCAAATTGCAGACAATCGATGTCAGCATCTCTGCATACTCCAAACAAGCAAACATACTTGCAATCCTGGTCCTGTGCGTTCAAACAATGTCTCACTTTCAGTTCGCCATTCAATTAAGTGAGCGCCATATCATTACAAATATTATATTCTACATTTACATGTACAAGTATGTCTAATAGCCTCACGGATACTAAATATCTTTCTCTAAAACAGAAACAAAGCTCAATAATTTTACGGAAAAAAAGAACAAATTTAGTCATAATACAGCTATTTATTTTAGTTTCATATCGATTGATTTTGTGTCGATCATGATAATCTCGTCGCTACATTTTCCTTGCTTCGAGCAATCGTTACTTCAGCTGTGAGAATAATTGCGTTGGTCGAATGAATCGGGACCGCCATGTGATCGCAAAGTTAACATTAAGCTGCTATGTAATCAACTCTCATTACTTCATAATTACCTGTACTATGGAGAATGGAATTTTGGATGAAACCTTTACCAAGTTAACTAATTAGGTGGTAAAAATGGCCACGGATCGAAGTAGAACCCAAAGTTACTACCAATTTCACTGTCAAAATAGTACAGCCCTGAGTTTGAAGTTTCACTCTGCCTGTTTCGATTGACATACGTTTTTGTAAAACGTCTCAGTTTACCAAGATTTTAATGTCATTTTATGAAATGTAAATGAAAAATTTTTAGAACTATTTCGTACATTCGTTTTAGCGAAAAAACTGAAAAAAGTCAGGGATTTTTGCCTTTCTTTCATATATATTTCAAGCTATTGCTTCAAATGGTCTGACGGTTAAAACCCTTCCAAATCTATCTGAAAAGTTTAAATAATCTGTGTTTCTTACTTTTTAAGAAATTAATTAGTGAGCCTCAGAGCGCATCGCAGAAGAGTGGGACAAAGATTTTCTTGTATCGGTTCAAATCATAAATATGAAATATAAGCTTCATTGATGTAGAATCCCAATGATTTTAAAAAAGTACAGGGAGAAAGGAAAGGTTTATTGGAACGGGAGGCTGAAGGAGGATGGCAGGACATTTAAAGGAAAACAACCAGCAAATTATGCAAATTGAAACTCTATTCAATCAGTGTACGTTAATAATAAATGTTAAAATTTAATATAATTTACATTGCTAACGATTTTTCATGTATATAAAATGAGTAATATCCGTCCCGTATTTATTTCAATAGTCTTTAAAGAATTACTTGTACGAAATGTGACGCTGAAAGTGGCAAGGCTACGACATTATCTTATCACCCTTTGGTGAACACGTACAACAATTTTGCAACATTGCTCAGGCGTTGACTCTAATATAAGTACAAAATGGTAGCTGTTCATGTTTCATCTGCAAACATCGTAAACTGCTCGAGACTAGCACAAAATTAAATTAACATTATCGTCGATATATTCCTTCTTCGGATTCCGTTACCGCAGGCGAAGAATCGAAATTTCAGTCCTTATTTCCGTAAATTCATGTTACGTTAAAAGATGTTCGCCAGCATCGTTATTAAGTTTATCGTAATAATTTGCTATTACATGATGCATACAAAAATTTGTTTATTATATGCATCGACTATCTATTTTCAAATAAAATTTCATTAATACCGTCAGTCTTATAACTCAGAGCAAAGGAATCATCGACAGTTCATCTTACAAGGACAATGTTATTAATTCAATATCAATTTTTTTCAATGTATTGATCGTCTGGGGAATGAATTGCAACAATAACATTGACCGAAAAATGTTATCGAAAGTAAAAAAGAACTTATTTTCAGTGAAGCTATGTCAATTTTATTAATGTGGTTTCAATATCTATTTATGTTTGTAGATAAAATAATTATTAATCATAAACCTTTTGACCGAAGAACATCCAATAACGTCTCTGTATATGTATGTACCCTCTGCAAATTGCGGTACTACTGGGAGATTTTATTACCGTATTTCAAGCCAGCCCCTTTACATGGGTTCGATCTCCATCTTAATTATATGCTAGGAGTGTCACATTGTCGGAGTTGGGCGCTTTTCAACCAGATCAGGGCCCTGGAAGAGTAATATCATCTGATCACCTATTCTCAGCGACCATATTTGGGGTCACTCTCAAGCGAAAACAAACCTAACCAGCCGGCCTTTTACTATAGTCAACCTATTTTTATCATCGATTCCAAACTTTTCTGAATCGTTGGATATTGCTTTACAGGGTATTCTACCTGATTGCTTACGAGGTGCATCGTGGAGCACCCGATGGGTGACAGATATAATCATCCACAGTCGTTGGTAAGTGCACGTCGTTAAACCTGACATCCTAATACTAAATGCTAATTAAATTGCCAATTGGCCTCCTAAAGAGAGAATGACAATAAGGACACATTATTGATCGATAAACGTAGAAAACTTTGGATCCGCCGGTGCAGGTTGCACACGCATACACGCTTACACGCTTACACGCCAAGGAACAAAACACTATCAGTAGCTCTTCTCTATACGCCTTAATTCCCAACGAGTCAGTAATCACAAGTTACTTGCACATGGCTAGTTCAACATAAAAATTAAAACACTGGGTTTGTTCCAGAATCCGTGGATCCCATCACGCAACTAAAACAACGATATGCGTATGAGGAAAGTAGTATCGATGTTGCTGACATGCGTCAACACTCATTATCTCGCATCATATTTGAATTCAGAATATAATATTATTCCGATTGAAACTGGTTATTGAGCTGCACGTGTTCTTTGACAACTCAATGTTCTTTCAGGCGAGTTTTTAATGACTTCGGTTTTTCTTTTCGAACAAAACGTATAGTCTTTACGCAACTTTTGTATATTACTTTATCTACATTATTGATACATTCCTTTTAATTTACATTAATGTAAAATACCGAAGTTAATAATTCTTTCCGGTGTCAACGAATGTCGAAGCGCAATGTCTTTGTCACAATTTTCGACATTTGTAAACAGCAAACGGGAGGAAGACCTCACTCAGCTTTGAGCTTTCACTCCACAGCAGATAGCAACACTAGTTTAACGTATGCGATAAAATGACTTCCTTTCTTAGAGAGAAACACGCGTTCCATTCCTTTTTTTACAGATAAATGTATCGTCTAAATTGTACTTAAGATAATCCAAACAATCTATACTAATGGTGTAGTTTTTTTAAAAATCGGTTTAAATATTTTTAAGTGAAAAAAATTTTCGCCTGCATATTATGTTGAAGATTGTTCCGTCAGAACGGACGTTTAGGAAGTGTTCGCCTAAGTCATCGACCGCGAACATAGAATATTCAGCTGGGAAATTTGGTGGCAACAAATATAAAGAAAACACGACATTCGCAGAGCTGCCAAAATTGGTAGATATTCATTACTATTTTCATTTTATTTTGTGATCGTTAATCCGTTCCACGTTTGATGCGAAGAATCATATTTGAAGACTTTTATTACTGATATAATTTGAGATGAAGTGTTAGGAGCTTCAAGTGTGGTGTGTGAGATACGAGAAAAAGAATAGGACCGAACGGGTTCACAGCGCATGCGCATTCCACGTAGAAAATGAGCTTCTTATGACGCTCGGGAAAGTTTCCTAAGAAACTGGGTCTTGTTAAACAGTACGTGAAGCTCTGGATTCCTCATCACAGAGGGTGCGTCATTCCCACGATAACTAACTCAGCCATAAACCACGTCGCACCAAATACATTTTATATAGAAACTAGGCGATAATGACACAAAAATTATTCATTTTCAGTCTTACATCTGTTCAAACGCTATTTTTCCCCCTCACGCAGCATAATTACAACACTCTTAACAAATTTAACGAGTTCAGTAAAACACGAATGATCACATTTTCATCTTCGGGCTACGTCACTTATTAAGTCGCATTTGAAATAAGTACGGACAGTTCTTTATTTAACGTGTCAATTTATAGTTTTATGATTTAAACATAAAGACGTATTTGAATTATTTTGGCTGAATCTAGGAATTTGTTGATTTTTGAAGAATTACGGCATATTCGGATCTTTCTAGAAATGGTCACATTGAATTACTATGTAAAATAGGAAAGAGATAAAAGGAAACTTTGTATTTTCTCCGCGTGATGACAGATTCTGAGTAAACGTCTCCAAAGCCCTCTTATTTAACCGAGTTTTATTTTAATTGATACCGTCTTTACTATTCAAATACCAACGTAATTATAAAATTTCGGTGTAACATTTATTCGTAATGATAGCGCAATTAAATTTAAGTTGCTCTTATTTTTTTATACACTTTCCCATTTCCAGCTAACAGCTCAACAGCCCTCTTGAGGGCCTAGGCCTACCGAGGCGGCTGCGGACTGTCACATTCCGAATTTGGGGTGTATCAATTCCCCATCTCAGCTAACAGCTTACAAACTAATTATTATGACATAAGGCATTTTATGCATTTCGATAAAAAGGCTACACTGGATTCTGTAGCATTGGAGTCAATTTTAAAGTTTCAACTACTACATTATTAAAATATTATACAAATTTTATTGAGGATCCACGAATACGAAGCTTTCGACTCGTGCACGTGTTTTATGATTTTATATATATATATATACTTGGTTAAGAGGCCACATGAGGGTGACCCTGAAACAGGAAACTCCCCTTTAATAGTATAGGATGCGAATGTGGAAATTATTATTTCTCTTTTATTAAATGATTCTACTCAAGATTTGTTTTATTGTACGGACACTCTAATCCTTTTTAACCGTACTTTTATACGGGCGAAACTTTTCAAAAGGAATACAACAGATACGCTAACTGAAGATTGCAATTGAGGAAAAACGCAATTTTCGCTCCAATTGAAATGCACTGATTCCTTCTTACAAATTCTGTTGAAACGTACTCATAGAAATTACAGGTCAGTTGCAGATCCGCGATAAGCTGACTGGCTTATTCGTGAAACTACGCTGTAAACGTCACACGATGTCTTCCAGATAAGCTGTTCCACTTGATATGTTTCAAGTTGCGTGCTACGCGACTTCGTCCAAATATTTGTAACGCTCACAAAGAATAGACGCCCTTCTTTATATTTTAACCTAACATTTATGCTCCTTTTTCATTAAAATCTTGCAAAAATTAGGGAAACTGTCCTCCTCATATTAGACATTTATGTATGTGACACATTTCCTTTGTGTTTAGTTATATGCAGAGAACAGACTGAGCGGGAATTTATTCATACCAACCTTACATTAGTCAGGAAAACGAATTAATATGGTATGTAATGGAATATCATATTCGGATTGTTGTTCTCATGGCGTCTGTCTAAATTTGTTGTTTGCCAAAGCTACGCGATTGAGCGAAACTTTATTATCGAAATGGGAAATGGCGAAATTCGAGACGACCGGTTCGACATAAGGGTGACAGACTTCTTCCGCAATCAACGGAAGGATCTTTCAAAAAATACCTCAGACGCCCTTATTGAACGATGACGACCGACTTGTAGCTATTTAGTCTCTCCTATCAATCTACAGAGTACTTGGAAGAGGTGTCATGTTTCATCTGCGCACACTAACAGACTTCACTTTTATAACATTTACAGTTTCTTACCTTCTTTGTTCCTAATTCTTCACAGTATCCGATATTTTATATCTTGCGCTTCCAGAAATCTGAATGTCACCTGTCCAACGTTCCCTTTCATCATTTCAATACTATGTCCTTTTTCTTTTCTTTTTTTTTTAAATAAAGCAAGTATTACCGCGACGATTATTGTGCTATGAGACTTTGAGCGTCCTTATCATTTTCAGTCGGAATATCCATCCTCGTTGCCGCTTATTTTTAGCCGCGTTATTCTTCAGGCCAACCTTTGACCGAAAGATTTATCTCTCCATTCAGTACGACGTCTGAGTTTAATTTTTGACTCTGAAAAAGAAACGACTCCGCATTTGTTAACTTATGTCACGACTTCGGAGCAAAATTGTTAACGACAGTGCCGCAAGGTTGATCGGTCAACTCCTGCAAACTCAGCTCAAACTCCAATTCTATAGAAATAAATTCGTCCTCGTAGTTTCGAGAATGATATAACTTCCAAACATATCGAGCTTGTGTGACGAGATACCTGCTCTTCCTATCCGGAATTTCTGGCCTACTATAAAAACATAATTATATTTAACCGCTGCAACTGAGTCGATCGATCGAGATGTAACTTGTAACATATCAAGGTCGGACGCCGAAATAGCGGTAATTTGTTCTCAACACTAGCCTCGTTACATTTTCGTCTTCTTCTTTCCCGCTGTGGTGTAGTGGCCAGCGTCTCCGTCTCACGACGCGGAGGTCCAGGGTTCGAATCCTGTCGTCGTGGCCGCGGAGAATTTGATTTCACAAATGTCTTCACATTTCTGGAAATGAGGAAACTTTTGATAACGATCCCATTGTAGTATTGTGATTTACCACTTCAACTTTATTATGTTGAGCTTTCCGCTGTATTTGTAGTGATGCGCAAGTTTGCGACCGTTGGTGATTGGTTTGTTTTTTGTTGGAGCTGTGAGCAGTATCGACGCGTGGTCACCTCAGCTCAGCTCAGCTCAGCTCAGCTCACTTCAGCTCAACTCACTTCACTTCACCTCACCTCACCTCACCTCGCCGCATTGCGTGTTTGCGACATCGACCCGAGCTAATGCCTTACACAGCTCCACCCTCCTTCAGGAAACAATCTAAAAATACCCCGCCGGGTCGACCTCACTTTCTATTTACGGCCGGCCACCTCCTCACGATTGTTCAATCAGACAAACCTTGCTTCAATTTTCGACCATCACTTTCCCCAGACGGAAAACACATAGTTTCAAGTTACTTGAAAAAGAGGACCAAGTCTGGCTACTAAATATATTTCAAATGGAGAAAAGTAGAAAGTATTAAGCCAAAAGATAAATAAGATCGTGAGACATCGAATACAAATTTTACCCGATTCATAGTCAGTTAGTCTTAAATCGAAAACCGATTTCAGAGATTACACCTCAGACCAGACTTAAAACTGTAAGAAATAGTCCGGTTTTTCCATCGCTCGAGTCATGTGAAGAGAGACAACTCGAGTGATGGACAAAATTAAGTAGGTCCAAGTCTGTGTAAATGTTCGGAATTTCATAATAAAGTCCGAACAGACTGTGCCTTTCTAATTTTATTCTATCTCGGTATAACCTCCTAATGATTCATGATTTCAGTGTTATACTTTGCCGTCACACGACTAGAGATCCTCTTCGGCACGTTCTTCCAGTGCTGTAAGATGGCGCAGATAATATAATTGTTCCTTAAAATCATTTGTGTTTAGGAGGTGAATGGTGGGAAATTGGGATATTTGAATATAGGTTTCCGTCCAAGCGTTATAGCATGTTTTAATTGTTGCTTTGTGTGGATTGTAAGGTGGAAAGACTGTGACGTCGGAATTGATAGACAGGGATAGGAAGGGGGAAGCGGCGTTATGCAGTACTAGGCTAACCCAGACGAAACGCAAACCACAAAGCCATTTCAAATTTAGTGAAGTCTAGTACAACAAACGTTCATCATTCATCACGACGGTAATCCATGGCATGACTTCACATAAGATGTAGCTGAGAATCGATTAATCTGTTTACACTACTGCCAACTTATTTCAGAATATAAAAATATCAGCTTAGATTTTGATCGCTGTGGCCGACTTCCGACTCGGCTATAATTTACAGAATTTCATTCTTGTGACTTTTCTTTGCTTCTTAGTTTATATTTTGTTCCTCGCTTAGTCCGTATTTTCTGTAGAAATAACCTTGTTATAAAATAGTTTGTGTAAATTGTAACTAATGATTTCTATAACGGGAACGATGTTGTAGTTACTTGGAAAACGAAATTGAAAAAATTAATAAGAGAACCTACTTATAACAATCAAGTTATTGTTTATTCCTTCAATTTTGTAACATTATGACGATAGGATTGTGAGACATAAAATTAGTCGCCGACATATCATAAGAAATGAGAAATAAAAAGCTTTTAATTTAAGTATAACATCAATACATGTAATCATTTTATGTGGGAATTAAATCAAATAGTATGAATATGAGTAAATTAAAAATCATAAGCATGTCTATCGCATTGTTTGTTTCTGGTGTCGAATTTCATTCCATGTTCGGTAAAACAATTCTCAATTAATGTTAGTTTGTTGAGGTTTGTCGTGCACGTCGTCGGATCGGGTCACATTTATATAGCACACAAATATATAGCTATTAAATATATTTGTATTTCACAATGTGTAAAAAAATAATTTTTTGAAATAATTCCGTCCACATGTTAATAGCGTCGGATTATTGTTGAATCTTGCATAAACGCCTAAATATAGTATTTCATGCGGAGACTCCTTAACAAAGTGAAGTACCCTTAGCTTACTCGTTCATATAGTTTCTAATAAACGATTGAAAATAATTTAGTAACAACTCTGATACCTTTCCGTATTTACATTATTTTAATACACAAGTGTAAAGAAAGCGAATAATCTTTTATTACAGTAATTGTAAGGGCCAAACAGTCAGAAAAGGTTTATTACAATTACCAAAGTAATTTGGCACAATAAAACACTGTGTTTCGTCTCTAATTTGCGGCTTCGTCACATGACCAATACAAATTTGAACGATTGATTAAATTTATAATCTAATATTTCTTCAAATATTTACTGTATTATTTTGTCATTAGTTTAAGTTGATTTTTACAATTGTAGATTTTGGGGGGAACATAGAGCGAGTTGAGAAGGCAGCGGTATTTAGCAGAACAAACAGCTAACTTACTTATTACAATATCAAATACCCAAAAGAATTCCCTGTATCGTTTGAGGGGAAGTAAATTCGTTAAAAAACTAATGTTTTATTAAATTTAATTAATTAATTTGCGTTTCCTTATACGACCTAAGTTTGTGTTGTATTTTGAAGAATCTTGTTTCAATGATAAAATATTTTTGGAACGTATGGCAACGAGTCGTCATCTCTCCTGGAACTTGTCGAAAAATAAGCAAACTGTATCTCATTCCCTTGTGAGTCAGTCGCAGTATGAGAAAGCTTGCGACGAATAAAATGAGCCTTGGCGTTAATAACGATAATTTTCTTTTTGTCAATTGCATTACCACACGCTAATAAACATATTGCACAACTTGTATATAGTTTCACTCTGCATTCAATTATGTTATAATCCTACCACGCGAAATTTTTCTTCAGAAAGAATCTTCACTCGAAAAGGAAGACAAATCAATACGTAACATTTATGCACTATTATGGAAGTGTATAATCTGCGACTGGTTAGTGAAATAATTTATTTGAGTTTATTTTTATGGAATAGGCGAACGATCTGGATAGGAAAACATGTTGAAAATGATTATATTTTAGCATTTCCATCCAAACGTTGGTAGTACTGAAGACGTGTTGCCTCGGTCACGCATGCGCAATGTTACATGAATGCTCTTATCGTGATTGCTGTAGTCTCATTGCAGGGAAGATATTCCAGATTAAATGAATCACTCCCTCAAACCGTCTTCGGAGTTCTGATGGATTATATCGCAACGAAATTAACCGTTGTCAATTTTGTAACGATTTGGCGATTTCGTGCGAAGGACGTGACTTGACGTGTTGGAGAATGAGTCACGCCCAGTTTATTTTATATTGCCACCATTGCTAAATTCACGTTTTCCAAAAAAATAAATCGGTTGGTGACAGCCGCCTGATTACTACTACCGTTCCACAAAATAATAGATTGATATATTGCATTGAGAAACGCCCGATTGCAATACATCAAACACATCAAATCGACGCACAAAAATTATATACAAGATAATTAGAAACACAAAACCTAACATTACATTATAGATATAGACTATCAAAGAACATATGATTTAGAAAAGAAGATTTTATTCTCCACTTCACTCAATTTTATTAATACTGACCCTATTAGTTTTCAATTAATCCCCATCGCATATAGTTAAATTATATTAGAATTGCATGCCCATAGCAGGTTGACTATTACGATTTTTCTTTATTAGTCCGGCGTTTTTCCTGTGCAATACTGTGCGAATGTTCCCTCTAGATAAGTAAGCGGGAGTTGAAAGAAAACTGTTCACATTTCTCGAGGCCGGTTGGTTATTGTGTTTCCAGCTGATTTTGCCCCGCAACTGTTCGTTAGTGTGTATGAGGAAGAACGCGTGTTAAAATGTTACTATATCACATTTCGCTCCTTCTGGTTTGTGAATGGTTTACTGTATCGCTCACATTCAGAACAAAGCTCCTGGGCGAAGGACAGGACGTTTAGCAAACGGATTTCTTTGATTATACTGTTGCTATTGAGTAACCCACTCACAATATAAACTTAAACATTATTTTCACTTAACAATAACTAGTTAAATGAAATATTTTAAAATTCTATAAGCGTTAATTGATTTTATAATGTAACAAATATCGCGGGATAAATTCAATAAGCCGCAAACATATGTAATCTTTACGAACGCGTGTTTTCTGTGAATTAAGTCCGTCGTCCAGCCATGTCACTTATTGTAATGACAGCAGATATTAGACACAAGTCTCTCTCAGATTAAGATTGCATGAAAGTACATAAGGACTGTTTCCTCGATTATTATTAAAGATTGAATATGATATTTACAGTGTCCGAGCTTTGAGCTCCATTCATCTGAGATTCTCCCTACGCTATTTACACATCAATTATTCTGTACGATGTGAAAGATATACGTCCTGCTGTATTTCATGGTACCGCCTACTTGAAATGTTGGAAAGTCCAACAGTCAACTTCTTCCGGGAGTAGAAATAATATTTATCGTATTAGATTGTGTAATCAGACAATTGGGCCAATGTGTAACCTAACCAAATCAATTTTCTGTGCTTGTATAAAAGGTTAGTGCACAACTGCCATTATAAATTTAAAGGTTAAAGTATTCCTCTACCGAGGAAATAGGACCCGTCAAAGAAACTCTATATACATGGAATATTAACTACAACAATAACATATAAAAAACTAGGAAAGAAAATAAGAGACATATACAAACGGAAAAGTACATATTGAAGAAAATACAATCATAGTAAATACAAAAATGAGGCAACACATACTGTATATAAAATAGACAACCGATCAATGAAAATACGCGGACAAGAAATGATACTTTTCGGCGATTTATTAAATCGTAACGTCACCGAGTTGCTTAAGAATGATATTATATAATACATGATATCGTTCGTCAGTGAACTGAATAGACCTCGAAACGTGGCTACTGAAATTGTTGAATCCATTGTTCCATTTTAGTAGGTTGACGTTTCAAGTACACGTAATAATTTAGATTATAGTTTGATAACAGGTTACGTTGGCTTCCTGTTGATGTCGGTTCATACCTGCGTGGACAAGGTATTACATATTGCGATGTCTATGATGGTGATAATTGTCACGGCGAATGAGGATAGACGAGACGTAAGGAATATCAGTTGCAGTCTCGAGAGGCGCGGCGTATCAAATTCGTTCCTTTCCAACACGGACTCAGTGTCCTTGGTCACTTCCTCCAGCTCCAGCTCCAGCTCCAGCTCCAGCTCAAGCTCAAGCTCAAGCTCAAGCTCAACGAACCAACCTAACGATTTTGCATTATAGCATTAAAGCCAAGGCTCCTTCTCTCGCTAGACAGAAGAACTCAGTCGGCATAATCAGAGATTACACGTAACAGTTCTCATGCTACGATAAAATACCTAGGGAATTTTTATTGACTGAGGTTAATTGTGTCTTACAGTGATTATATTACAAATTTTCAAAACGACGATAGTAGCAAGACATGCTGAAATCAACGGAGTAAACGTTGAATAGTAGGTATGTGTCTTTATAATTTCTGCGAACGGGATAGAACCCGGTGAAAGTAACAAAGAAAATAAACTATATACAATTTTGAAAAACAGAAATTTGTCCACGTTTGCCACACTTCAATTCCCTTTAAAAAATAGTAAAACCATTCACCTCATTCACTTCACTTCAAAAAACTTTATAGGTTATTTCTAAGTTACTCATTGCATGTCCATTCTCCATAAATAGTGCTGTAGGCAAATTGTTCCAATGGTTTATCGTTCTGTTTAAGAAAGAAAATTTCCTAACGTCCGTTTCCTGCGATCTCGTTTTGATTTTAAATTTGTGGTCACCTCTTCCTATATACGTTAGCTTTTAGCTCTGTATATCTTTACAGGCTTCGATTCCCGTGTATGACTTAAATAATTTGCAAAGCCTATCTTTCTTCCTTCTGGCTACCAACGATTCCCACCCCAATTTCTCTACCTTATCGTGCCCATGAATTCGTCCCCGTATCACAAATTATGCAGCTTCCCTCTAAAGTTTTTCTATCCCCCTGTATGTGATTTTTTCTGTAAGAATCCCAACAACGTGCACCATACTCGAGTATAGGACGAACCACAGATTTATAAGGCAATACTTTGGATTTGACGCGCCCCATTTTTAAAGTTCTCATTACGAAGTATAAATATTTACACACGTTTCTTGTCCAACTTTTAAATTTTTCTTTCCACCCTAATTTTAACAAACGATGATTCCTAGATATTTGCAGCTGTTTACTTGTGTCACTTTGTCCCCATTTATGGTATAACCTAAACGTATATATGTACGATATTTATTCAACGTTTTTGACTCGCTTATTTCGCTACTTATCTTCAGTTTACTTGCTCAACTCAAGTAATTTAGTTTATCTAAGTTATTTTGTAATTGGCATTCATCCGAAGCCCTTATATTTTCCTATGGACAATAAAATGGTCAGCGAAACTCTAATTTTAGGATTGACTTTATTTGGATGATCATTTGTAATTAAAACGAATGGTAAAGGTCCGATTACTGATCCTTATGGCACTCCCAATGTTACATCTTGTTCTACTGACAGCTCCAACCGCATTTTCCCCTTTCAGTTCGCCCGTTAAGAAATTTCTTGGCGCAAAGCACAATCCTCACAGCCTGTCGAAACCAGTCTTCCATCAATATCAATTTAATTGCATCATTTCGTAATTCCTTAATGATGGCTGAAACTTTATATAAAAACTACTCCCGCTTACTCCTTTACTTTTTCTACGGATTATAAAGATTCATTTGTATGCAAATTCCTTTTGTTTCTTGGACTTAATCGATGTTTTTAAGTTTTTGTACTAAATTCAGTGTACTTACTCGTGATCAATGAATAAATAAATTGAAATATATATATATATATTTCAATTTATACCGTAAGAGTTTTCCCCAACTTTTATAACATGTAATAAATATTATTATAATATGTGTACGGAACAAAAACACATAATATATTTGACTTTCAGTCGATTTACTGTCCATAAATAATTTCACTTGAGTGATATTTCCTACACCAATCAGACTTTATCGAGAATTTTGGAATCGTCGTGAAACACTGAGATAATCAAATTGTCGTACGCAGGTATTTGAAAGTGGAGATGTAGGGCACGAAGGAAGATTTGGACAGGTGGCAGAAATCGACAGTCAGTTTCCTTCTCCGAGCCGAGTGACTCACCGCAGACCTTGAACGTATTGTGCCACCTGTAAACACGACTTTAGCAATTCTGCACTTCCCGTAAGATCATCTTCAACTACAAATATTTCAAATCCACAAGTGTTTTACTCGCAACATGTTTCCTATTCACACTTTTCTCTTCTCTCAATATGAGGAACCAACTCCTGAAATTTTGCCGTTCAGTTTCAAAATAATAAGTGATTGAACCTGTCAATTATTGATTTTTTCTACTTTTCGTTCTAAATTGAAATAAAAAATAAACAAATTGAGGTTATCGTTTATTACTTTAGGGCATAACTCCTTCTCGCCAAAGAAAATAAACACACTGCTAATAAAGTTAAAATTATATTTATATGAATTCCGTTTGGCGCTAAGGCGATTAACGTTGTGTTGTGAATGTACGATTAGGTTGGTGATCCGAAAAATAGAGGTGATCGTCGATCCGAAGCCCAAGGTCAACAAGGGTCGAGGGAGCAGTTTGTGAATTTGAGGCTTCGGCTTCTGCTTCGGCTTCTGTAGATGGGAGCTACTAATGGCATCAGCATTTAAAAACGATAAGTTGCATTGCTTTTCGTAAAACTGGAACGGAATGTTATGCATTTATGCTAATTTCTGTAGAAACCTTGACGTTTGCAGCTCCTTCAGATTTTACCCAGCACCTTCTTTATTAAAATTGTCACGTTTATGACTTGGATTATAACAGTATATGCTGTGTTGGCTATATTTTCGTAAATACATTTTACATCTATGGAGTCTGGGTCCTTTCCTACCCGAGTACCACTAATGAGAAATTGCTCAACTAAACGGGAAAACGCAGCTAATAATATCCCCGTCACTTTTGAATACGTATCCTTAGAATTCCTGAGATGCGGAAGCGAGAAACCATTACCAATCTACGGGACACGTTTAACCATATTCAAATTACGGTAGAAAAATCGAGCACTAGGAAGTGGCATTCACTTGTCTCGTAAAACAATTTCTATGCGTTACGCTTGTCGAATTACAGCTAATTACTCGATGAAGAAAGATATGCATATTATAAAACTGATTATATATCTGACTTTATTACGTCCCATCGTCAGCTCGCAGCTTTCCTCGCGTTCGTTTATCCTACAAAGAATAATTTATATCTAATGTGTCAAATAGCAGTAATTTTTTACACTTATTGTAAGTGTAAGTGCATTATTGAAATTAATAATTGAAGTATTTTAAAAACTAACCATGACGTTAGTTTATTTCTTAAATTCATTACAAATAATATATTTAATTTCAATTTAAGGAGGACGAAACATTAAAATGAGATAAGCTTCCTCGACGAGTGATTCGACACGAAAGTCGGTCATTGTTGCTTTCAAATCACATCCCAACGAAGTGAACATCATTTAAATAATCTATTTTTTTTTCGTAGAGTTAACATGAAAGTTAATATGGAAGTATGAATTATTAGAAAGGAGAGTTGAGTATATCATTGTATTGGGCAGATTAATTGAATGACTAGTAATGCCTGAAAATGTTGTTTCGTGAAGAAAAGCTGAGGAAGAAAAAAATCGGTATCTTCAGATCGATTGTGCGACTGATTAAACTCGCACGAGCTCAAAGCGAACCGAAGACTCGGTGACGAACTATAGATGTTAAGCATTGTTTCCACAGATAAAAAGCCGGACTAGACTGAAATTAAAAATCGTGTTGTAACTCCTTTAAAATTCTCTGCAAACGACTGCGTTAATAAAATAAAACAAGTATGTCCACGAACAATACCGCAAGTACTTGCTTCTTTATAGACGGATCAACGAATATAACAGAATTTGTCGATATAAAACTTCTCTACTGACGATTAGTGATCGCTTCGCTGTTCCGAGATATTTTATATAATCGAAGTAGGGAAATGAAGTTGTATAAATTGGTTCCTCTATTTTTTACGTATATCAACGCTATATTTATTTTTTTTGGCTCAAAATTTTATGTCTATTTGCATCTTTTTAATATTATTTTTATCGTATTTATGTCTCTATTAAGGTTCATCATTCGCCAACTCATTAAAAGGAAATTATTTAATAATTTCCCAAAATTATTTAATTTTGAATTTAGTGTGGAGCTTTTGGCAATTTGCCAAAGTGGTCTATTACTATAATACATAATATACATTGCAAAAATTTCAATTTTATACCCTTACAACGATTGTCTTGGAAACATTTTTCTACTATAACTATTCACTTCTGGAATAATATTTAACACACGCCTTTAATTATTCCTAAGTACTTTTGGAAAATTGTTATAACTTTTTTATTTTCATAAAATCTAACCTAAGACTTTTTGCTGACGATTGCATTGTTTACAGGAGAATAAATAGTAAAGAGGACGAAGCAAATTTGCAAAACGATTTGAATTGGTGAACGATTTGAGTTGGTGAAAAAGTAACGAAATGAAAATAAATGGGAATAAAAGAATATGAATATCGCGATCTGAAACCAGATTAAATTACAATGTAGGTGGGGACGAGGTACCGCAGGAAAACAAATCCACGTATTTAGGAATTAATTTGAATTCAAATATGAGATCTCTTCACTTTGCTGACACAATATTAAATAAAGGGAGCGGAAAATGGTAGTGGGATCCACTTGGATGCGTTGGAGAAAAGAAAATCAGCAAAATTTGTAGTACGAGGGCTCGAAAAAGTGAATGCTTTGGGTTGCCAAAATGACAGACTTTGTGGTGGTAAAGCGCGGGGAGAAATTAAAGAAGCCAACATATGTAGGTAGGGGAGGGGGAATCACTAATTTAAAATTAGAACGAGACCGCAGAAAACAGACGCAGCTAAATATTCGTTTTTAAATAGAACCATAAAAGATCGCAATAAGTTACCCGCAGGTAAAACCTCACAGTATTAGGTCATTTCTGGAGAAGATTAAAAGACTAACATAAATTCGGGGACATAAATTAATTCTAAAGTATCAATTTTCACTTTATAATTTTGAGGGAATTGAATTTAGTCAATTTAGTGAAGTAATAGAAATAGTAATTGTCAGAGTATAAGTTATGTATAGTCGGTAGTTTTTAGTACTTAATGTACTCCGGACGTACGTTCCATTATAAAAACGATCGGGCTGAAGATATTAACACGATGACATAGTGTCTTTTAGCGTCGAAAGGTTTCGCTGACGTGACGGTAGGAATTATATTGATATTCCTAATAAGCGAAGAATGTGGACGACGTTGAACCCTCGCAACGCGCTACGCCGGTGGTGAGTTCAAATTCACACGCGTCATGACAACTTGACAACGTGTCGATATTGACGGGAGACTACGAGGTGCGTGAGAGGACAGGTGAAATTGTCGACGGTAAGGTTTGCGCAAATAGTTTTGAATTTTCTGAACGGATCGATTTGCATAGGTGAGAAGGAGAAGGCAGGAAGGAAAATTGCAAGCACTCACGCACGCACGCACGAAACAGGGTCCAGGGAAGGAAGCGACGTGCTGAGGAAAGAGACGGAAGTGCGCTGAAATACATAGTGGGCCTAAAGGACGACGTACGATGGCAAATAAGTAGATAGGTGAGATTGACGACGGTAAAGTTTGGCGGACGCGACGTCAGCTCCGTGCGCGGGGGAAAGCGGAAGCGAGAGAGAGAGAGCGAGAGCGAGAGCGACGTGGCGCGGCGTGAGTCCAGTTCCCCCCCCGCATGCCCTACGTGGACGTGGACAGGTGAAGCGAGGAACAGGTAACATTCGGCGCGCAGTGGCCAACCGGCGAGGGTCGCTTCGCTTCTCTTCGCTTCGCTTCTCTTCTCTCTCCACACTCCACACTCCACGGTACGTTAACGCTATCTTACTCTCACGTAACGCTAGATTCACATCCATCCCATCCTCGTCCTCGTCCTCGTCCTCTCACGTCCACAAAAGTTCCTATCTCATTTTGATAACTCTTGCACGAAACCACCTTAGCTCGATCGTAAGTTAACATAGCTCCGCGTTTACCGCGCTCTACGACGCCACTTATTCTACTTACTTACGTGATTTACTATCAAATGTTTTCTCAGGATCTCTGGCACTATTTACTCAGCTACAAACTCGATTATACACTTTAAGGCTGACAAATAAATTGGACTATTCCGTGAGCGCAGAAATTATCGTCGTTCCGCCGAGGAGCGATCCCTACGATTGTGATGGAATGCAAAAATGATTCGCGAGACCCGAGATCCGCGTACGCTTTACGGCCAAGTGCGCACATCTTTGTGAGAAATTCCAAACTGAAAATAATTTCTCCGAGTGCATCGTTTCCGAAGAAAACTCTATTTTCATTTGTCGGATTTCGTTGCTTCATCTCACTCTCGATTTTGCTAAAATACCTGTTAAAACTGATCGCGAATATTACGCCGATTACCGGAAGTAAGGGTTTCCGAGGTAGGAATCGCACGCGACGAAACGCTATCACGCCTTTAAACGTCGGCTGCAACGCGATCCACAAAATATAGCTCGAAAGATCGGTTTACTTCCTAAGCGGTAGCGAGGATTTCTTATGTAGAGTTTCAAACGGAACGAAAAGAGGCGGAATATCGACGGTAGCCTCCACCGGAATTATTATTCCAATAACGAAACGGAGTGGAAAAGTAATTTCATTTCTTATCGTTACGTATGAGTTCCACGTTATTGACTCATTTACAGCAACTGAATCGAATTTGTCAGTTTGTGGAAAGCGGCTTTCTGGCGTGAGTGAGCGAGAACAAAGACACTGGCGTAGCTGTGATTCGGCCCCTTGAGAGCAATTACGAGTAACGGGTCCGCCAACAACTAGATCTTCCTCGACATTGCATGCACAGAGCACTCTGCACTCTGCACACTGCACTCTGCACTCTGCACTCATAGGGTGACAAATTCCTCAGCGGCCATGCGGCCTTGATCACCATTCCGACCTCTTCAGCGACTCTCCAAATATCGCTTTCCGATGGACGCTTTTTCAGGCGGATGTGCTGTAACATCCGGGAAGCATCGTTATTCCGCGATCACAATTATGTAGACAATTTCGGCGGTCACCGATTGTGATGACTCCGCTTCCTTACAGTGACGGAACTACGCATTCGTTCAATTCAAATTGAAGACGGCCAAGGTTACGGTTGCGGGGGAAAAAAGGGAATTTGTTTTCAGGAAGGAACTGCGTTCTCGGATATTTTCAGTTTAGTCCGAGGCGCGCGTTATTCCTGCACCTAATTTTCCCCTGGAGTGAACGTTACGCGTAGAGTAGTACGTCGGTTGGGATCGATACCGTGACCTTTAAATACCACGGACTAGGGAAAGCGCACTTGAGCGCCACCCTTGCTAACTTCATACCGTCACGTCACGTGACACTCGACTCGAGTCTTACGTTCCGCGGAACAAGTAGGTCGACGTTAAACGACGTAGCTTTCTTCGCGATACACTTTTCCATAACGTTCGTACGATGTTCCACGTTTCATTACCGCGCTTCGACACTTCCTTTCGATTGCTCGTCAAAATGCATCTCAAATAGAAACGGAAAGCGTCGTTATCAAATAACAGATTTAAATGTTTTCGACTCTACAATTACTAAGCAAGAATAATATAATTTTATTTATAGACATTTATTTTAAAACTTACGTGGTGTAAAATTCAAAACTAGAATCGGTCCCAATATGTATATTTTCTCATGCGTTTCGTTTCGAAAGAGGCCGTGGATGAATATTCCAACAATTTCAACTTCCCAGTAAATGAACCAAAATCGTCCTCCGATAACCCGACCGGAACGTTTATATGCAACTCAGACACCGACAAGATATTTTTAAATAAAATTAACGAGAAAAAGATGTTCCTTTTGATACGTGAAACGGAAATAGAATAAAAAGTGCCCTTTTGGTGACGACGTTAGTAAATTTACCCGATGGCACTGTGAAAAATTACATTTTTCCCTTTCTTCTGGCCATGCTGTAACTTCCGAAAATAAACATTCTTCGTTAAGAAATGAGAATTTTCATAGTAAAGTGTTTACAGGGTGAAATTTAAAACTCATAGGAAACTTTTACTTATGAAAAAAATTCAAATCGCAGTAGAATAAATTTTGAAAACCGTGATAAGACTTTCCTTAAATTAAATTATTGTAAAATGTCGCAGCCGTTTGTTTTTTTAAATCTGAACTATGCCATAGGATTTCTATGTTCAAACTTTTTGCACGGAAAAAAAAATTAATCATTTGAACAGTCTCAGATGACAAGCGATAAGTGAACGTTTGCGATTGTTAATTTTCCCGTTCCAAATTATGACACATTCGAGAATAAAGTAATAACGTGCCAAGAAATGAGCTCATTACTATACATTACCAGGTGCGCGGACTCGATTTGTTTGCCGCAACAGGAAAAACGTAGCCGCGGGCAAGGATAGACCCTTGCGCTGTTGCCAACTTCGGAAGCTCATTTTGCCGTCAAAACCCCGAGAAAATCTCGTCAACTTGTCACGTGAGCTGCCCCAGCCTTTCAGCACGCTTCTTTCTCAAATCCCACCAATTTTCCGCACCGTCGATACTCCATACTGCAAAGTACAGCTTAATAAAGGCGTGCAATTCTCATCCCCGATAATTAGAATATTTCGGTCGTTTGTTACGACGAGAGGAAAATTTGAAATTTATCGAGTCGGAGACAATCACGGAAAGACGTAACGGTTGACTCCGGGATTTTTCCGTTGGCTACCTTGAGGTAAAACAAATATCCGGCAACCATTTTGTTGCGTGGAAAAACTGTTCCGCTCAGACGCGCAGGCTGTCTTCCTTTATTGTCGAGAGGAACGTGGGAAAAGCTGCCTCGTTTTCCCCTTCCTCTGACAGAATTACAGCGCGACTCCAGCTTCTTCGTCGCCCGTTTGGAATCGAGATCGTCACCGTATAAGTAATTGATACGTACGATCGAAGGAAACAGCCGGATCGGTCGCAACCCAACGGTGACGGTGAAAAGTGCAACAGAGCATCGTTGACCCGATCCGATCCGATCCGATCCGATATTGTGCTTGCAATCGCGAAACCGTCAACGGATTCTGATCGAGCATCTGTACTATGTAAATAATTGAAACGGTTTTCCCCTAATAGTATATAAGATAGGGGCACAGCTGTTGTGCCTGCCTGCCTGCCTGCCGGAAGCCAGCATTTCCGATGTAACCGACGAACATGTTCATTTCCACCACCTCCGTCCGTTGTTCCGCGACACGACGCTGCGTCAAATTATTTATTCGGACCGAGCCTTTTTGGGCTGCGGTTTCAATCGAATTCCGTGAAGACGGAGGCTTGAGAATTTGATTGTTTGGGCTCCCTCAAGTATATCGGCTGTTGAACTCGCTCTTACTACGGAACTAATAGGTAAACGGTGGAGTTTGGTTTTTTCTTGGAGAGCAGCTGTCGTCCGTCCGAGCCGAGCAGCTGCTGCTTCTTGCCATTTGCTTATCACTTAGATGCTGGAATGGAGTCTGAATTTAAGTCCTGGGCCAGTTCCTTTCCAATAACATGCTCTTCGTTGATTACGTCTGACACAGCCCAATAGCGGTCGAATTATTCACTCCTTCATGTTGTCAGCAAATTAGACTCGTCGTGACGAAAACGACACGCGACAACCTATAGAATAGTAGTCCATTCGAAACGTATATGATATAATAAAAGAGGAATTATGTTTATACGTATTTATTTATGTAAATTAAATGCGTGTACTGATGGTAAGAAAATTTGTACACATTTCTTGACAACCCGAGAAGAATCGCTAGCAAAAACGTGGAAGAAATTATATGTATTTTTAATATATGAAACTTTGAACACGTAAAAGTTGATGACGTCGCCGAACACCTTGGAAACTCGCATAAGATGGCGCCTTTGTTTAATTCTTGATACGCTCGAACTCGAATTTTGTCTAATAATATCTTGTAATATAAAGTTTAGAAAATATCGACGGGTGATAGTAAAAACATACGTGAATGTAGTACATCTGTAGTCAATTGCACAAATTAAAATGTTCCACTAACTTCGTTATGAGTGTATTTTTAATTTTGTGGATTTTTCGGTTGCGAAGTCTGGAAAGAGACAATTTCAAAGAATTAACATCATCACGTATGGTTATCATTTTTCTGTAATAAAGAGGTAATTGAGAAATTGTTTAAAGCGGCCACGCGAGGTGGCGAATGAGCATCAAGTGAGCGCTCGTGTCATATTTGGTAATAGATGGATATGTGTTCAGCCAAAAGTTGAAAATTAATTTTCACGATAATAAACAAAGTATAAAAGTTTGAATATCGGAGTAAATCGTCAAAGAAAAAATTTACTGGAGTAATCCAGTGGTAGAATCCGCGGATGGATCAAACTCAAATGAACGTCTCGTCAGGAACTTGGATGAAATTTCAAAATCCGTTCAGAAGCTTTCAACAGAATCGAGACGAAGAAATTCTATGTTATAGAAAAGTAAAAAAATAAATAAAAGGAAATGGAATGGAATGGAATGACTTACTGATATACATATATAATAAATAGTAATTGTTTTCGAGTTTTATCTACACGCGACATTTCTGTAGTTAGTTATATTATTTGAATTAGATATTCATGTTATGTTTTTACATATAATTACGTATTTCACTTTACCACTTGAAACACGACAATAGAAAATTATTAATATAAAACAAAATGTGAAATATTTCATCGATTTGGAAAATAGTTTTTTATTTACCAATTCAGTCGATAATTTTACCAGATTTGTTTGCCAACTCAGATATTTGTGGTTGCAAGTTTGATCAGTTTGAAGGTAAGATACGTAATTGACAGAAACGATCTAAGGTAGCATTTGACGTCGAAACGTTTTGTTGAGCCAGGTGGAATCCAGAGAAACATTTCTCAATTGAAACTGTTATTACCAAGAGTCATATTAAAAGAATCGTTTCCTTATTAGAAATGGCGTTATCCTTGCAAAATTTGAAGTGAAATTGTGAACGTCGCCAAGAACAAAGTTTTGTTGGAGGCAAACCAGTTGTTATGGATTAAAAGAAAAGCGACTCATGTTACGTTCACGGTCGGTGACAATGGCGCTCGTGATAACAGCAGTCACATCGGTATTCACCGAATGAATTAAGCACATGTCATCGACATGATGACATTCCAATAAACATAAACATATAAACATAAATGTTGAACGATAAGACAATTGTACGTTTTCTGAAAAACAGAAGCGATTCCCTTATTTATTTAGCGAATTTTTCAGCTCTCGAGAGAACATTAAAGCATACGCGGAAAATGAAATGTGGTTATAATAACAGCGTAATAGAGAATAGAAATAGCCAACATTGTACATAATAGGTTATGGTATCGCTATATTAAGGTCAGATCAGTGAAAACTTTTAACAAATTTAGTTTTAAACGTTATTTCAAAATAAGTAACCAGCTTAATAAATTAATTAAGGAAAACAAGAAAACGTAATATACAAAATTAACTGCAGTGAACCTAATTTGCAAAACAGGACAGACCAAAAGCTCACTCGAAATAATATTAAAAGAACATAAGAACTACCAAAAATTCTAACCGTAATGTGGCCACAGACTGGAGGAAAATAAAGAGTTCAACCAGGGGATGAAGCGTAGCGTTTCTTCAGTTTCGATCTTTAATAATTGTAGGTTGCAGACTTGTGTAGGTAGGTATTCATTGCTGAAACCGACCTCATGTGGTGTAGTGGCTAGCCTCTGGATTCGGTCCTCAAGAAGGCCGTTGAACAACAAGAAATTCCACGTTACGTGGCATTTTTATCCACTAAAAATAACTTGAGTTGAATTCCGACCGTGGAACTGATTCACCAAGTAACTACTCATTTCTGAGTCTTCTCTCGACATTAATTTGTTTATTTTCTCTTTAAAGTTTCTATTATTCATCCCTTCGGCGGTAAATTATTATCTGTGTAGCATAGAATTGACCGGCCGGGGAGGATTACTAGTCGTGTGCTATTGCAATTAATATGTCATAGTACAACTGTTACCAAAATTTTAGTATGCGTTTCTCCTGGCATTGCTCTATTTCTTTTTCTATACGGGTAATTTATGCAGGACTCCAATGGAAATGCTTTCAAGCTTACAAAACTGAAATTTTGCTTCGAACTCAATCACAGATTAATAGTTATTAGTTATTTTAATATCAAAATTTTATAAATATTGTCTTTTGTAAATACGATTACATTTATTTGTATTACTCCGAGTGAACAAAACATTAATAATTATGCAGATAGTACTCTGTTTCCTAATTAGTATTGGAAGTAACTAAATGTATTTGCGTTTTTCATTAAGTTTTCTTCTCGTACAATTTTTGATTTTGATTAATTTGTTCATAACCCAAATTAATTATTTAATTAATGTAAAGATTCTATTCAATATGAAAAGGTACATTGCGGAAGAATTCCAAGTTTACAATTAAAGGGTGTGGCGTTACCATCACCTCTGGAAGATCGCAATCCGGCTCTTATTGATATTTTCAATGATATCCTCAGGAGCCTACATTATCACTTATCATTTTCTAGTCCAACGTAATTCGTCTGGGCTCTGAAGATATTCTCTTCCCAACTACAAAGCTTTCACTAGGTAAAATCGCAAAATTGCTTCCTTCACAACTTATAAATTACATATCATTTCAGTCTGAAGCTTTTCTTTACATTTTCTCTTCAAAATAAAGAAATATTATTCAGTTATTTTAATGTCGATATTCCGTTTGGAAAATATAACATAAAAAGAAATTATTTCTCATATTCATAACTTTTTCAAAAATCTTTTCATTTATCCAAAGCGATATGAATATTAGTGTTTTGCAGCAAAGTAGGTAACCCTGGATGGGTGATCTGAATCATGTCCTGTCGGTCCCGTTCACTTCATGTCTGAATGCCACAGAACACAGGCACACTGTGAGAACAACAACGATTCAAACTTTTTCAAACAGTTTTTAATTACATTGAACGACGTTTCATCTCAACCTTTGGGACTTCTTCTGCAGTTACTACAAAAATTATACAAACTATTTACATTTACAATATCATAATATTAATTACACTAGCAGTAACAAACAATATAAAACGCCATTATTCGATTTACTTATTCGTATTTTTTTTAATACGAGGAGGATACTGACTTGTATCATTCAGTATTCATGATACCGTTAATTACCTCAAATATTGATAATATGTAGGAGAATGCAACGTCTATTAGTTATACAGAGTCTCATTCACAATTACATTTCCCATGCAGTGTCAATAATTTGAGTCCCATGAACACAATACTAACAAGTATCTGAAAGTCTGCCGATATTGTCTCAAATGAAAATTCTTTGCCCAGAACTTTTATTCTGGAAGGAAAAATAAGAATTGGTCTGGCAAGCACATGTTTTTCATTTTCAATATTTGCACGGGCCGTAGTCAATTTCTGATTTTACACACGAAATGTGTTTGTGTGCCGAGTGATCGTTCGTCCTTTGAAATAATCTTATCTCAGAAAGAGGCTAAGTGAATTTCCTTGTAACGAAAAAGCTAATTAACAATGCTGGAAAATTCAACTGTCTCAACTCAAAATGAAAGCGAAAAGGTTTCGATGATAATGAGCTTTTCAGAAATTTTGTAATTCATTCAGTTTACTTTTATACTAAAATAATTTAGAATAATAATACCTGCTGAATACTTCAAAGTTGTTGGATATATATGCAAAATGATCATTAAAAATTCTCAATATTGTGAAATCGTGACTTTTCCCATGGTCGTAGACCATTTTCCAAAACAGTTATCAAATAATATCTAACATACGTTATAGGTTTGGTATTTAGTTGTATGTGTGGACAAATGGATAAATTTCAACGAACTTTGGTACACACATTCTTAAAAGCCTGAGGGAGAACATTGGCAGGGTGAGAAACCGTGGAAACAATTAACTGAGAAAATATTCATACGAGTCATTGTGAAGGCAATAGTTATGCTGAATGACATGAAGCGCCTCCAAGTGTAATGGTTCACATGTGCAACCTACTAAATATATTTTCCAGAAAACGGTAAGCTGGAAATTGAATATATTAAACGACCATAATCAAACATTTTTTATAATTTAATGAATGAAATTATAAAAATTAAATTTTCATGTAACTGTACACCCGCATCCGGTTGTGTGTGACTGAAAAGTTGATCATGACGTCATAAACGTTTCCCGAGTCTCGCTATGAATATTATTTGTAATGCTTTTACTTATTATATGCACCACTATTTCATTTAACATTATTAATCGGGTAATTTAAATTTACAGGTGGCGACGGAAACAATATGATATTTATAATTAATACCTTCTATATTATTAGTAGCAACAGTATCATTTGACTTCATTAGGCGAAGGAAGAAACAATATAACATTTCAAATCACAAAGTTTGTATAAAAATCTTTTTCCACCTTAAAATATCTAAAAGAAAACTTACATTACTTTGTGTCCTAAATGCTGTAAGGAAGAAACGGTGCAATATTTAAAATGAAATGATAAATTAATTGTCGCAGTGGTTAATTCAGAGACTGGTTCGGCTCACGTAATCTATTCTGCGCTATTCTTTTCATGTCCACATAACTATTACAGCCCAGGCCACATCCAGACTGATTTCTCTAGTAATCCACAAACGGTCCTCCTCATTTCTGACTATATCTGAGCATTCTTCTGTAACGCTAACTTTTCATTCTTTTTCTTATGCACTGCCGATCCAAATTTATATGAGACGTAAGCAATTTCCTCACTTGTGCTGTCATTCATTTTATTTCTACTTTGTTTTTAGCGTGAATTGTTATTCTACTGACCAAATAGCAAAAATCATCTACTATAATTTCCGTATGAGATGACCGCAGGACTTGCCGTAGCGTTTTTGCCGGCCCGATCGTATAAAAACGTTTAAATTATTTAATAAACACAATTATTAAAATACCATGTTATCAAAAAAAGTTAATTAAGACAAAAATTCTAATACAAACAAATTTACGTAAAATTTACATTTTTAATGAGCCAACGACAATGAACGTATAAACTGAATCTCGTATCTACTCTAACAATGAATAATTGAAATATTTATTTAAAACAACAAACGATAACAGTTACTATACGAAGTTCAAACCGAAATGAAAACAATATATTGTCAAGTTTAAAGATTTAATTTATTGCTCAATTCATAATCAGTGGCCAGACGGTTAGCCCAATAAAACGATTCCGAGTTCTCAAATAATAATTGATTGTTTTCAAATTCGGACAGGTATCTTCTTTCTCTGTTAGAAATGAAAAAGCCTAGCCTATATCTTAAAGCGTTAAGAAAGGAAGAACCACCATCCGCCATAGGCAGTCCCCTACAAGCTTCTGCCACAATCCATTACTTTCGCTAATATTGTACTCAAGATAGCGTTCATGTCATTTAACAAGTATTTAAAATCTGCTGACTTTGATAGAATTACAATATCGTTAGCAACTTCTTCTTGAACGATGACTCATTTATCTAATTTCTCTTTAACTTCCTTCATTACTTGTTCAATGTACAGTTATAAGAATATGAATAAATCGTGACTTTTACATGCATACTTATGTATTCAGATTAACACTCAGTTTATCCAATTTTTCATTATAAAATAAACGTCGTTTCAGACATTTTTTTCTGATATTGGAGCTGACTAAACCGACGAACAATTGTTGTCAATTATTGGAACACTATGTAACGTACGTTATAGCTGCAGTACGTTAAATTCCTAATTCGGTAACGTAGATAAATGAATGGCATCATTTGGGTAACTGAGAAGAAACACATATTATGTACCTCATATAAGAAGTTCGGTTCCTTGCCATGCGGAGCGCAACTGCAGTACTCAGTATTTCAAACAGCTGGAAAGATGGGAAAGATGAAATCCCGTGTTCTCGAAAAGAAAAGGAAAGCTCACCATAGAAAATCGCATCGAGCAATTATTGAAGTAGATTTGATTAAATAGTCTGTTGCAGGATGTCATAGGCAACTACTAAATCAAAGAAATTAGAAAGTGGCATTTTTAATACAATTTCTGTATAGTACTGCTATTCCGCAGATTTAAATAACAAAGTATTCTATTCACAAATTACATTACCTCCTACAAAAGCTCATTGACATTAAATTACGGAAAACGTGATTAAGTGTCTTGTATCTTCACTAGACTTCACTTAGAAAATACCACTGATTAAGAATTGAGTAATAAATTAAATCTATAAACTATGTAAGAATTTGGGTTGAAACAAAAAAAATTAACCGAAGTCAAACCAAAAAACTCACAACACCGTGAATGGATTAGTATTCTTAATCTTGTTGGCATATCACCATATAGACTGATATATATATATTGTACAGAAATAGATTTTCTTTGCCCATTCAATGTGTCGTTGAGTTTGACTTTGGTTAATTTAGTTTTAGTTTCTGCCCCAATTTCTTACGTAGGTTCTGTACTTATATTGTTGAAATGTTTAGAATTCGTTTTCAAGGCTGTGATTTTATTTTATTTTTGCAAATAGCCTACTATTGAGTATTTCTGTATATTACATTAGTCATAGTGGAATGAATAGAAAACAGATACACGTAAGCGTTGAAGCGGTCATGTCGGCCATGTCGGCCATGTTGGACGGGGTGTGGCTTGATCGATACGGCATTCTCGCCTATCGAACGGCCTAGGAACGGCTTGGTTGGACGGTATATTTGGATGTCGGGGGCGGGGGCGGGGGCGGGGTGGCCACTTAGCCAAAATCCGCATCCGCGCCACGGCCAATGGAGTGCTCCGCAGCATCCGTTACCATGGTTACAACCGACGCTGCTCTGATAAGCTCCCAGTTGCCATGGCAACCGTGCGACCAATACAAACATCCCAACCGTAGTTACGGAAACTACAACTACACGCTTCCCATTTCAATTTCAATTTATCAGCCTTTCATTATTATTTCACTTCAGTCGTCATCACGCGTTGGTCGCAACGAGAAACGACTTACTGCACAATTCCAACTTATCCATCGCCCGTTGATTTGAAAAATGTTTCAAAAAATCTGGTTCTCGGAAAAGAACGGTCAAAGAACTATTTGATGTAGTTCAATATCGGCAAAAGTTAAACAATACTGCCTGAGGAAAACATTTGACAAAACAAGTAGCAAATATAACGGTGGTAATTAAAAAGTACCGCAGATTTTTTTATATATATTTTAGGAACGTCTTACCAGAAAAAGAAAACATTTACATCCTTTCTGATTGATAGTTTAACGACCATAGTTTGGGAGCGACAAGTTACGACTGATTAATCGGAAAATGATAATGAAATATAATGTATTTCATAAAATTCAACTCCTATTTAAGTTTCAAGTAAGATCAACGGCAAGTTGTATACTGAGGCTTGTTCTCCCAATAAGCCAAAGATAATCTACTTCTACGTTATGAAATAATGCACCAAAACTGCCAGTTCAATTTTGTCAGATACGTTAGATGATAATTTCACCGCGTGTTTATTGAGAATGTACTTTTTTGGAGTCAGCCATAATTTTTACTCTGAGTAATTTATGGCTCCAATTTGAAATGAGTTTTATTTGCAATCGTAATTTCCAATCAATCGTTGAGCTTCATTTTCAGAATGGACATGAAACAATAAACAGAACCAGATGCTTGGGACATCAATAATTCATTTTTTTGGGGGGGGAGGTTAACAGGCTACATGAGGGTGACCCTGAAACAGGCAACTCCCCTTTAATATTATAGGAAGGGAAATGAAAAGGGGGGGGGGTGCGGAAGGTAGAGCAAGGGGCTATGGTTTACACCTAACATCAGGCTAGTGGCTACTATTCTCACGCCCTTTCGAATGACGGGAGATGAGTTTGCTTCTCCATGTTTCCACCAGTTTAAAGAAGGCAGTTCGTTGACTGATCCAATGGGATCAGGTCTTCGAGCCCTAAAGGTGAAGGTGTCTCGGCATGTGAGAACTTTGAGGTGAGTCCCGCAATCACTCGCGAGAAAACTCCTGCTACGTACCAATAATTCATTGACCAGCGAGGAATCTGTATGTAATGTTTTGCAAAACTCAAGTACGAGACCTACTTCAAAAATATCCACTACCGACCCCAATAAATTCCTTTTGTAAATCAATTATGAGAATTAACTATTAACCTTGTAAAGTCGCGTCATTCCACGTTCACAAACACTATTTATTCTTTTATTTCGTTGAATATTCTTTTCTAAATCTAACTATCTTATAACAAGACAGTGATTCGCGAGTCACTGACTGCTACTATAGCAGCCACATGTTTGCAGATTGAATCTTTGTTGATGAATCCCTCGGTAACTATTCTTTTCGTCTCCTACCCTCAGTAGTATTAAGAAGAGCTCTTTTAATTCGTCATCGCTCGTTGTTTTGTCAATTAGAAAGAATAACTTATAATATCGATCTCGCGCAAGTCACATAAACTGGGAGCTAATAACAATTTGGACTTTCCTAGTGAGAGAAAAAAATCAAGATCCATTTAATGCGTCACCATCCCCTAGCTTAGTTACGCTCAGTTTGAATAATTTCTTCCTGTAAATATTTATTGGTTAATTTTTATATCTTAAAACCCTGGCAGCAATTATTTAATATATTTTTTTATTTCTTAATAAATTTTGTCTGGTGATTAAATTCGACGTGTAATAAACGAATGTATGAAGTTCCAAGGTATCATTTTTCAACTACTGCTCTTAAGACATATTTATTCATTGATATGCTTCTGCCTGATAAAAAGAGTACATAGTAATAAGGCAATTAAATTTTTAATCGACCATATATTATACTCGGAGAAGAAGTTTTATAAAAGAATAACAAAAAATAATTAAAAAACTATGAAATTCATTATCACGTCAATATATAAAGGAACTGCGTTAAAACACGTTATGAGACTCAGAAAAACTCTAGAAAGTAAATAAATAGCCTAGTATTGGCAAAAAATCCTTTAGTTAGAGGACAAGCGACAAGCGACAACCGGTACTGATATACCCGCGCAATATATTGTCGGAAGATAGGGAAAATGGGGACGAGGTTTGTCAGATTAGAATGATGAAACACCATATCTGGGAACCTTGTGAAATCGCAGTGTAATTTTCTGACCAACTTTTTGATTACAGGAGTATACTTGTGCCACATTTGGAATACTATTAATTATAGGGATTATAGAGAAATCGGCCGTGAACTGTTTTGACAAATAGTATATACAAAAAAATTCAGAAATACGAAGAACATAATTTTTTAGACGCCTCGTATTCTATAAAGTGCTCTCCATTTATTTATTATTATAGCTGTAGTGGAAATAAAGAGCTCGCGACATTGATGCTTTGGGTAACTCTAAACTAGCCCATATGACGTTTTACAAATAATTACACGTTAACGCTAAAAATGGATTATTATAAATTGTTAATATAGTTCTGCAGTTCAGTTTCTTTGTAAAATTATTTATAGATTTGCAATAGCTGTCGCTTCTCCACGACGTCGCTCGGCCGCCATCTTGTTGCCATGCCTCTACACGCGCGCGACGATGCGGATTCAATTAATTAGTGGCTTATTAGCGTAGCACTAAATGTCACCAAGTTGGCCGTCGCTTTGTTTGCTAAATGTGTTGGAACGTCTCACCGATGGATATTTGATTTCTTTAAGCGGAATGCGCTTAAATGAAGGACCGTAGGAAACAGCCGCGGTTAAATGTTAGACTATGTCTCAGGGGAACCAAATTATGCAAACATGGGAAAAAATTTAATGAGCGTAGAACCTTAATTTGAATTTCAATTTGACGTTTCTTATCTTGTGTACACGGTTCGCACATGACGTAGTAGATTCCTTTCGGTTACAACGAGAGTTTCAAGCAGTCTACGTTTCTTTGTGTTTGCTTTTAATCAAAAAAATGCTCATTGTTCATTCGTCATGTATACTTACGAATAGTCTGACCAGATTTACTTTCTTTTAAGCATTATTCGACGTCATACAGTACAATGATAACAATGCGACATTTCACCTCGATGTACTTCATAAAATTACGTGAATTTCTGTTTCAATTTGAATTTTTCAAAATTTAACTGTCACGATTTTAATAAACTATGTTTCTGTATTAAAATATGAAATCACTCAATTTAATTTGTTTGAAAATTTAAGAAGCGAAAGTGTGAAAGCCTGAAAGTGGAATTGTTGCTTTACCAAAAATAAAAGTAGTGGTGCACTTTCCGGTGAAATAATTCTATACTTTACTGGATTGTTATGATAACACGTTTCAGTTTTAAAACACAAAATTTACATGTTTAAGCTTAAACAATGCCTGAAATTATTATTTCGAAAGAAATAATGTCTGATGCGTGTTTCGTCGCGTAATATCTGTCCACTAAATGTGGATTGAGCATCTGCAGCCAGATTTAATTCGGTAATGGCTGTTCGCTTGTTTCGACATTTACGAGCATCAAAACTCGATATATTTATAATCAGGAATAAAATTTCAAATTAATTTTAAATTGCGATTGTAACTGAAATGAGAAGAATATTGGATTGAAATCTGTTAGCTGAAAAAAAATGCAAGTAACGTTTTACGTATATTCTTCAATTAAATACATAGTTTTTTCGTATATCAGTTGCGATTTCCGTGCTTACATTATTAAGAAATATACGTAACTAAATTATGTTAAAACGGAAACGAAGAACCTTTCTATGTAACAAAACTAAGCTTATTATTTTATTTTAAATAAAACATTAAGAGACGTCGTTATAACAGGAATTATGTGCATGGACCTGTTTACAGAAAAATTATTGTCTATACCACAAATTGAAAATTAATTTGTGTAAAGAAATCTACTTATGTTTTATGCTCGCGTTAATAATTTAGAAACTATATGTATTATATTTATAATAGGAAAAGAACATATTCTTTTCGCTGCTTATTTTTTTAAAAAAGTTTCTCTGTCTCCGTGGCGTATCTGTAATTTAATTTCAAAGAACAGGAGTTACCTATTCTATAGGCACAGAATGAAGTCGATCAAATGTAATGTACTGTAAAATCAGCACTTATAATGTACAAGTCTTTTTCTGTATAAGTATTTGTTTAGTGCGACAGAAGCATGAGATTTTAACTGTCGTCAGTGTTAGAGAAACATAAGTTTAAACGAATGGCTGACTTTTGAGATTGTGAAATAGACGGAAATTTCTATTAAATATTTGAGGAAACTAGTATTTCGAGTAATTTATACATACCTGTCTTAGAAATATTTGGAATGTGCGGATATATGAATTTAGTGAGAGAGTATTTTTAAGCGATCGTTGGCGTTTTCTGTTGCAGACGACCGACACAGGAAGTACGGACATGGAACAGCGACCACGGCTTTACGTAACAGGCGCAACGTTTCGGACGCCTGCTCGCTGGCGTCGTCGCACATGCGGACCTCTCGTCTACCGCAGTGCGCCACGATCATCGATCCTCGGCCCCGGCCCCGGCCCGGTCCGTATCGATCTGCAGGCGTTTCCACAACATCGCCACCGCGATTACGACAGCGTTACGCATTCGGTTTGCGAGGTGTCATGGCCGCGAACCGCTCCACGGAACACAAATCGTAATTAACGGAAGTTACGCTCGCCGCGACTTTCTCCCCGTTCCGTGACTGCGTTTGTGCTCCGCTGCTTCCCTCGGCACCTCCTCTTCAGATCGTCGCAGCCAGACATCCTTCAACTGACAACGTTCAAACTGTGCAATTTTGCAATTTGCTTCGATGGTATAGAGAAGCAGGAAACTGCGAACGTCGCACCGTTCTTAGCGGAAACGGCTTGCATGACTCCAGCCAGCCAGCAGCCATTGTTGCTTGGGAACCGCACCCGCCGACAAAAAATAGTTATCCAACTTATTTCCTCAATTATGGTCGAGGTTACGTGGGTGCCACGACCGCTTCAGGTTCCCGTCACCGACGACGACGCCGACGCCGACGCCGACGAGTCGCTTTCTACAAACTCTGCCACCAACTTCTGTAAACGTCACAAGCTAAATTCATGCGTTCCAAACGCCATTAAAATGTTTCATAATTCAGCTTGCAATCTATTACATATTTTTGCTTTTTCCGCGGTAATTTATCCAGAAAGTCCCAAACTCAATGGAATAGTATATCATGTTTACATAGCTCAGGGTTTCCCAAAATCAGAAATTTTAACGGAACCCTTAGGATTATATTTTAGCTTGGGTAATTCCTATTTGTAAAAATTATAAAATTAATTATCATTTTATAAATATTTTTAAATATAAGTGTGTAATATAATACACACATAAAGTTATGAATAAATGACGCACTTCATGACTTCGATGATTTTCGATCCTCGAATTGTATATCTTGTCGATATCAGGCGAAATTTGTATATTGAATTTCGGTACCTGGCGTGTTTCCGCACTTTGACTTCATTACAGCATAATACTTCGCGAAACGGTAATACCAGCATATTTGTACTTTTGTTTCAAATTACAGCCACCGATGAAATAAATGAGGTTTTCATAGTCACTTGCTGCGGTTTAGCTGTCACGGAAAATGGATTCCGAACCCAGTAACCGTCCTTTATTTTTTTTCGGAAAATATTCCAAAAGAGTTGATCTCAAGTTTTGTAGGTGTTCTAAAAACATTTTGGAGACTTCATCGTCTACTTTAAAATTTAAATCGTCGAAAGGTTGATGTAAGGCGGGGCAACCTGTAGCTCACACGTCCGCGCTTCTTCATCTTCATCTGCCGCGTTTCCTATTCTAGAGGGAAACAAGAAACAAGAAACAGGGTTCCGATGCAAACGGACTCCTACGAACTGACACCATAACGACTAGAATCACCGGAAACGTTTTGCGGAACACGGTGCATTCTGTTTATAAATGCTCAAGTGTTTCTATTTTTCATCAAATTTGTATTAATTATATAAGACATGATTAACCTGTCTTCTTGTACATCTTCTCAAAGTTACAAAATTGGCGTACAAAAAATTCTTCTGTTGTTATCGTTCCTTTTGCAGTAATACTAACTAAAAACTAGAGACAGGATTAGAAGGTATTACAATTTTTATTTAGAAGACTCGGAGGAATTGAAAGATGTGAGTAAAGCTTTCTCGAGTAGAGGATGGGTTCTCAGGGCCGCAATGAGCTCGTTACGTTGCGCAACCGCGTGTGGAGGCACATCCGGCCCGGCCCGGCCTGTCGGGTCAGACACCTGCGCAACGCTGCGCAGCGCTGCGCACGGTCTCACAAAGAGAGCCCGCATTGGCCCGATAAGACCCGTACCTGGCCGGGCAGGGCCACGTGCTAGATTCGCAGATAGGAAGTCATGGACCGGCGGTAGACTGTAACACAGACTCGGGTCGCAACATTGTCTGGACGACGTTCGACGAGCGCAGGCGCAAGCGCAAGCGCAGGCGCAGGCGCCGGCAATGGCACTGGAAGAATTCACGGGGTCTTGACCACTCGTGTGTTCTCGGTGCCATCGCTGGAGCCTGGCGCACTACAACTGCAACTACAACTGCAACTGCACCTGCACCTGCACCCGCACCAGCTCCAAGTCATCCCGTGTGTCGGACAACTAACTCTTACTCGTCTTTCTTAGTGATTTCTTTTGAGGCTTTCAGTGTTTTATGTTGTTGCAGCTGACGACGGAGAGACGAGTGCCACTTTTTCTATGCGAAAATTGCTCTGACTCAAATTGATATCCTTACAGGAACTTAGTTCATCGACGTGTACCGCGATTTTTCCACGCAAGCGAATCGGAAAAGTTGCCAAGTCGGAAACGAGTTTACGAGTGCCATATTTTCGTTTTCGCTCACGTTGTCGGTAATGGTGCGATACTCGCTTCCTGATAGCTCCAGTTTCTCTACGCTAAAATTGACAAATCTTCCTCGAACCATAAATATAAGAAAAAGCATATTTCGGTCGGTGAATATTTTCCAGTTGTTTTTTTATCAATTTTAAAACAGGTTCTACGATAATTTGTTTTTCCTCAATTACTCGTAATCATCTGCCACCTGGGATACAACGGGTCCGTCATATCACCTCATTATACGAGAAAATAACTTTCAAATATTCTTTGTTCCGTAAACTTTACTTATTCTCCGTTAGATTACTTGGAACGAGAAATCGTCCGCTTCACTTTGCCTCGATCCGAGCGCGGAGATGATTTACTCAATTATAAACAGAATTCATGATATTTAAGAAAATGTTGAAATTATTCATCTTAATCCCAGTTCATAATTTTTTAAACACTTCAAATAGCGACATACGCCCGTGAAATTTGTAATTATTTGATTGATGTCGGATGTCGCACAGACGTGTGCCAATTTCTGTGACCGATACAAAATACTTGTGCAAATATGCAACACAGAAAATTTTTGTGACTTTAAATTTGTCAAAGGAACACCTGAAATTCCAATATTTTCTTGGCATCAGCTGTAAAATGCTTTCAAGTATTAAGTAAGGGCCGCAAAATCTCATGGCGTAGAAGTGACACATGTCATTTATAAATTTATGATATGTGGTCCATACCCAAGTTAAATTTCTATATTTTTATTTCAATTAGTTTGAATTACGTTTTAGAAATATGCAATTGTTAAAATTCGTTACCTCAGGGTTTGAAAAAAATTGAAACTTCAGTTAAATTTATTTATTTTCACACGTCACGATCTCGTAACAGAAAGGATTTAGATTGCTAAATACAACGAGCAAATACTGTAACAAAGTTTTAATGAAAAGCACTTCCCGGGTTCGCCAAAATTTGGCAAATAATCTGAGCAGAATGAGCATAACGGCCATATAACTAACTGCCTGAAAATAAATTTACAATATATCACCGAAGATGATAATCTGACAATTATCCGCGGATAATATGCTTTTATGGGTTTTTATAATATTATATTCTACATATTGTGTGCTTTTTACTACGAGAACTTTTATTTGGAAATGTTAAAGATTGAAAACTGTTTTCAAGTAGCTACGAACGTACTATTTTCAGTTCAACCTGAAGAAGGTCCAGATCAGGACCGAAACATGCAGATGTTTTAAAATTATAGTTTGTTGCGCTTCACTAATTTTTTGTCACTTTTTGGCATTATTTAAACTTTAATTTAAACTTACAGACATTAATAACTATTATATTTTCACTTCATATGTTAAAATCATCTTATTTCATTTTCTATTGGATTTGTTTGACTCTTACTGTATTTTCAGCTCAATTGACGAAAACTGGATTGAAACAATACATAAACATATTTGAATTTGTCTAAATACTGTTGAGAAATTAAAACACTTCAGTGTTTTATACCCATGTAAGCAACTTGGATATTACCGTGAAGAGGAATTTCAAATTTTTTGTTTTTAATGTATACAAACTTTTTTATATACAAATTTTCAATTTTCTATTTAAATGTTGCTTATACATTTAAATAATATTATTTTTATTAAATCACTATAAATTTATTTATTCTCTTAATTTGTTTGTAAAGAAAGTTTCATCCAACTTAAATCGATACTCCGTACAGAACAAATTATATGCTGAAAAAGCGAATTATTGCACGTTCAGCATTTTGACTTCCAAAATATGATGAGCGCTTCAATTCGTGATAAAGGTATCGGTATAGAACAAGTTATTTATTTTAATCAACTGAAAATTCACTTATGAATTGCAGAGATACAAAACAAAGAAAGAGGCTGTATGAAACTTTGTGGTCATAATTATAAACACTGTAAAATAAAAATTATGCAGACAAGTACATATACAGAAGAATAGACAATATAATTCTATGTATTCTAGATTCATTCAAATACATATATAAATCTGTCTAATGATTATTGTAAAATATGTGTTTTACTTCTATCTGCTATTATTAGTATTTTATTAACATTTTCAGGCACAAACAATAGTTTCTCACACATACATTCAATCAATTCTGTATTATACAAATCAGCATATTGAATGTACTGAGGGAGAATAATATTTTCCACTGAGGATCATCAGCCTTTGCAGTTGAATACAATGTCATTTTCTGACACACACACACACACACACATATATATATATATATATAATCTTCACCATATACAACAGAAAGTATAAGTTACAGTTTGAGTAGTAGTGTAAATTCAATAAAATGGTGATAGTTTAAATAGGTCTCCTTTAGACCTCTGCTATTAAGACTGCATCTGGAATTCATAACAACTTCATGATTACTGTTATAACTCATTGTAAAACAAACAAGCAATAATGTCACAGGCATCCGATGATTACCCAGTATTTCATATATCAATTAAATGGATTTCAAATCTATTTTCATTCAATTGTGTAATTTGAATACTCTCAGAATGGTACAGAGCACAGTATGTTTTAATTAGTACAATATGGTTGCCTAGATTCCTGAGGCCAGAAACAAGCTGTGTTAACACCATGTGGACTCTTAATATTCTAAAGGATGTTTTACCAGAAGAACCAATGGTATAATACAATTTTTATAGAATTCAAATTTTCATCATAGATACAGCCAACCAATTAAATATGTAAAACTATACAAATTCTAGTTCATAAATATTATTTATAATCTTGAATATATAATACATGACAAATGATTATGAACTATACATTGTGGTCTTCAACTTTTGTTAATAACTTGAAATATTGTTTACCTCAGAATGATTATTCTGAATCAGATAAGTAATATTGTTACTCATTATATGAACATGTGACACCAATTCATTAAGACTAAAATTATTTTAGATAACTGATTATGTAAAAGTAATTGAATTGTATTCATATGGAATCTTTAATTATGTACATACATTTTAGCTACAAATGTAAAATTTAAAGGAAACATTTTTTGTACACACAAAAACAAAACAAGAATTACTGTTCACTTTAGACGAGAATAACAATAATTATCATGACATTGACAAAAAGCAACATTAATTAAAAAACAGACTTCTTAAACATATAATTTTGTATGACGCTAGCATCGTTATCTCTGAAATGAATTGGAAAAATATTTGTGTGGCTTGGCACTGGAAGAATTCACAGATATAATTACAAATCGTGGATCTTCTGGTGTCAAAGCATACATATATATGTTCATCTGGATGCTGCCATTATAAGAGAAAGAAGATAAACAAGTGACCATCCTTTAAATTTAAGTTATATTTCCATGATCCAAACTGAACATTGAAATGTGCATGTGTGTGTAATTTACAAGTAAAAGAAGTAAAACATAAAAATAGGAATTGTGATTTTCCATTCTAATTCCAGTAATCAGGAAACAAATTACTAACAAATAAGAAAACAATATTATCTTTTTTAAATACTATCAGGTTATAATAAAATTATATAATTCTTCAAGTGTCAGACTTTATCGACTTAATTCATAAACTCTTTTGATTACAGTATTCAAGTTTTTAAGGTACTTTTGAAAATTGTTCTACAATATTTTATTCATTCAGTAATATAATAATAATATGGGTCATAAGGAATGCCATTAATTTTTTAAAAATATGCCTTCCATAGTTTGACAAAATATTTTACACTGTAAAGATACCTATTTCATGAGATACTTCCATATCAAAAGTATCATACAGCTCATGTTATATTTCTAAGATTTATGAATTTAAGTTGGTCAATATGGTGAAGTACAAATTTTCAATTGGATTATTAGCAATCAAATTTTTTATTATTTCAAATTCTGAAGAATTAAAAATAAAACAAAGAAAACTTTGTAAACTCAGGTTACTTGTACAGTATCTTTACTTACATCTATTGTTATTAACTGAAGAGTAAATGAAAAGGTTTTGTGCTTAGATTTACTACATTAAATTTTTGAGCTTTTGAGGAAAATAATTTTCTACTTAATTAGCGCTAACTTTACTGGCACACAAAATCTTGAATAATGTTAATTTTATTTCATTTCTCAATATGTGATATTTTAACTGCATTAATAATGATTTATTGGTTTCAATTGTGCCTAAAGTGTGTCAATATTGTGACATAATACACAATCCTCAAAACATTGGAAATCATAGGTAGGAATTTAAGTAATGTTTTATGTGCTATTTCCTGTATCAAAGGATTTAAGTGTTTGATTCATGAATTAAATTTTTTATGATTTCATTTAAATAATTGAAACAAGAAAATCACCGTCTTTTATCTATTTATACACATTTGTGGACAAAATAATTACTTGCTAATTTTCCTTCTAGAGTAGGCCACAGTATAAAAACATGTAGCAATTTAAATATATTCGAATATTATTATTTTCTATAATATAGCAGCGGTACGTGAAATAAATATAACATTGAGCCCTCGTGTATCTGGGCTAGTCTTTACAGGTAAGTTCCACTTCCAATTGAAAGAATAACGATACACTGTCTTCACTTACTCTGAAGTCGCAAGAATTGTTGTCAACCATCTATTTTCTGAAGGTGGATAAACGGCTCTGAAATTTGAATCACACATCCTGTCTGAAATGATGGCCATTCTTCACTGTGCAAATCTGATCGCTTTAATGTAATAATATACACGCTTTAGATCATTTTGTATGTGCATGTCAAATGCTACAATTATTTTTTTGTCAACCTCTGACATGTGGGGAAATTCTTAGTACAAAATAGACAGTAAAAATTTAATTGTTGCAAAACTTTACTAAGCCAAAGTAAAGAGTTGACTTAAAAATGGAATACTTTACACATATAAAAGTCCATACTAATTTTAACTTTTATTAATGATACTTATGTTGCCCTTCTTTTTTATTTATTTAAGGTCGGGTCGAGTATGAGGTCATTACACAGCATCATTAGCTTACATAGAAATTATCTACGTTACAAGATCCTAGTTACAATTTTTCTTCTCTCAGGATGTTGTCAGGCGACAAGTTGTGTATATTATTACCCACATTCGCATGTTCTTGTTCTTTACATAAGTTATATAATTCAGCATTTCTTATTACATATTTTACGGTTGCCCCTAATTCTGCAGCCTGTGTAGTGCAATGACAACCCATGATTAAGCATACTACATTGTTTATTATAATATAATTTTTTAAATGACGGTGGTGGAGCATCAGCATATATGTGATCATCATAATTTAGTTTTGATAGAATAATTGTTTTGTACGATTTGTGTAATATGTCTCTATTGCATCCCGAATTATGTGCTGCTAAACATTTTAGGATGTCAAGTCTTTTCTTTATATTGACAACTAGGCTGCCTATATGTTCCTTAAAATTTATTTTGCAGTCACATATTATTCCTAGTATCTTAATAGAGGTACTAGTACTACTACTACTTCTTTGGCTCTACAGCCCAGTGAGGGCCTGGGCCTACCGAGTCGACTTGGAGTGACACGTGGTCAGCGTATAGATCCTCCAACAGTCTTAACCCTGTCTTCGCAACAATGATGACACAAACAAGTTTGTAAAGCGGAAAACTAATTTGTTTCAAACAAATGGCGAGTTTCATGAATACGCGACCAGAAATCAGAGGTCCAGCTCTAAGGTCACGAGGACAAGCATCGCCCTTGTTCTCTCTCTCTATACCAGAGATATTATTAGCCTTCCGCCAGAGGTTAAAAATAGTAACTACAAAAGCTTCGTGAAGCAGAGTAAAACTATTCTTTTAAATGGCGCGTTTTACTCGGTACAGGATTTTCTTAATCGTCCTTCTAGTATTTAAAATCAAAGTTCCTGCAAAAAGTGTTGAAAGAGCGCTGCTGCCAACTTGTAAAATAGCACATCACATATCTTTAAAATTTCTATTGTTTTTTCTGCTCTTTAGTTTTTTTTTGTTTCATGTATTGCCTGGAGCAAGGACAGTTTCCTGGTCCAAGTAGTTAAAACTCCATTGCGTGTTTCTCAGTGTGTGTGTGTGACATCGTGTGTCCGTGTTGTGTTTATATTGACTTTTGTCTATATACATTTTTTTTTAAATTTTTTTTAAGATTATTTGTCTTTAATTATGTACCTTATTTTGTTCATTTTTAATTTTTAATGTATGACGTATACTATTTCCTCAATCGAGGACTAATGGAAACAATAAATCTAAATCTAAATCCAAGCCCATGCCAGGATTCGAACCCGGGACCCCAGGGTTGTGAGGCAGATCTTAATAGAGGTATGGAATTTTATCTGCTCGTTCTTTATGTGAAGTGTTGGTGGTAATTTTTTGTACCCTTTGGAGAAAAAGATAGCCTTTACTTGGGGTGAATTCAGAACCTATTTAGCTACTTTATTTAGGATAATCTGCATTTGGATGCCTGTGCCTTTAATATACATAATAATGTCATCTGCGTGTGCAAGTAGTTTAACATTGACATATTTTAACCCATTCACTACCACTAAAAAAGCCCTGCATCAGCCCATTTTCCATCTTGTATTCTTCTGATAACCTGTCCTTCATATTAACTATAATCCTTTTCCTTTGTAATGAATTTTTAATATAATTCCCTTGCCCTTTACTCCAAACACTATGAGCTCCTTCAGGATGTTCCACCTCCATGCCTTGATGTAGGCTTTATTAATGTCTAAAGTTACTCCTAAAACATTTCCTTTTATATTGGATGCTTATCTTATTTCCTCCTTGAACTTAACGATGATATCTGTGAAGCCTGAGTTTTTCTGAAGGAGTTTCGGTTAGGGTCGAGGACGTTATTGTCCTCGTACTTAGCCAAATAATTGGTATTTATTGTTAATATTAATAAATAGACAAACGTAAGTATAAAAGTTATATAAGAAAATAGGGAAAATAAAAAAAATAAACATACCGCTCCGTTACCGCAATTAAACTACAAATTTTTAAATCACTAATGGTGTCCTGTTATTCTCTGCACCTTTTCCTTTGCCCTTCACTACACTGTAATTACTAAAATATTATACTCGTTTTTTAAAAGGCATACCCTTTTTTAAATATTACTTCATTTTCTACTTAAATTTTCTTAATACTAACCCGATTGCTACTGTTATATTAATCTCTATCGTAAACAGTTAATATATTTTTTGAATTGCTTAAAAGTCTTTGTAGCTATCATGTTATCAGGTAGACTATTCCAGTTCTGAATTGTTCTATTTAGAAATGAAAATTTACCTGGAAGGACTCAGGCGGGTAACAATGTAGACTATTTACAAGACTTTCCATTATTTGATTAACAATTAAGAATATTATCGTTCGGGCTTTCAATCTTCTAATAGAAAGAAAGAGTGGCGTTTCGAATTGTTTATTCTTCAAGAGCCGGACATCCTTAAATGAATAGGCTATCGAGACCTTTGCATTTGACCAGGATTTCCCAAACCTTTTCTGCAATGTATTAGTACAAAAATATTTGTCCGGTGCTAATATAGTTGTGTCGGCAGATCGTAGAGACCCGTCACCGTTCATCACAGTTCAGACGTTTCTGGGACCGGTATTCTGAAGAGTAAATAAAGTTTATTTATGGTTTTTATTTCTGCACTAATACTGCAATAGAAATACTTTTGGTGCTTCAGAATTTCCTATTCTTTAGGATCTTACGAAGTGTTTATCGTTTCATTTGATTCCGTTCTGTATCCATTCAGGTATGTATTAAATATATAAAGGTCGTAGAGGTTTATACTTCACAAACTGTGTTTAACTCATCACATTCCGGGAATTTTATTTTGGCACTTGCCAACAAATCCTACACTTTAATTTGGTACATACATCGACTCCGACTAAGGTATTCTGAACTATCCTGCCTCCACCACATCGAGGGCTTTTACCACTTACAATTTCTAGTATTTACTTATAACACCTCATACTTATTCTAAATATTCATGGACTTACTCCTTAAACATCATCATAGCCTGTCACGTCACAAGAACAACTTTTTCTTCTATCACCTGTCTACTTGGTTTGCATCATGATCAACCACTTTGCTCAACAACTTCAGTATAACACCCCTCCCCCCCTTCAATTCCTTCATATCTTTGCTTTTTGTGCAATTTTCTTGGTCATGCTCCCAATCTTTATAAAAAGAAACATTCTATCAATTATTTCTGCCACAACAATAATCTTCCCATTCATCATACTGCAAAGACATTCTCAGCTATGACAAAGAAAACTCTTTCTTTCCCTGACAAGTATCATGTGTGTCAATGACTGTCAGTATTTTGTAGCACATATGTTAAGCAGACCCATCATAATTGATTTGTTGTTGCTTGTAACCTTGAATAACAGAATTTATAAAAATGTGACTGATTCTGTAATTTTTAACATGAAATATTCTGAAAAAATTGTGTTAATTTTTGTAAGTAAATTTTTTATTCAACACAAGAGACATAATTTATGTTTTCCCTACATATATTTCAAATCAAAACAGATTTTTTACAGTACTTCAAATCTTCTCTCTGTCAAACAATTTTTTCATCAGTTCACTGCCTTCGTTATAAAAATGTTTCTTAATCTTATATATCAGATACGTCTCTTGTCCATCTTATCTTTGTGTTTTGTTTGATTTGAAATGTAGTATATCTTCCATACTGAAAATAATCAGTCAGTCGAGCATATTTCCACAATTGGAAATCTTCTTGAAGTGAACAATAAAAAAATGAATGAATATAAATCACTTGTATTGTCACAATAAAGGCAATGGACATATTCTAATATTAATATGTAGCTTTACATTGCTCTTTACAAGAGTAACGGATTAATAAATTATTAGGATCAATCTACATGTTAACAATAGTCAAAATGTCAGGCAGATTATCAGCAATGTATATGTTTATTAAAAAAAAAACATAAACCCAAATTCATTAAATTTAATAGTATTTGTCCAATTCAAGTTCTTTCAATATGTTAAACTACCTAGCACATTTATATTGAAATAAAATATTAGTAGATAGCCAGTTAGAAAATAAATGTCCAGCAAGTTTTGCAATTTGTAATTATCTATAAGTGAAATTGTTTAAATATTTATCACTCTTGAAAGCTTTTGAACACGATTAAGAAGGATGTCACCCTGCTTGATAGTTGCTTGATACTGCCAATTTTTCGAGTCTGGTCTGTTAGTCTCAACTATACCACCTACTTTATCTATCTTGCAGTGCAGTCGACCAGCAGATATAAACCTGGATAATTCCCTACAAATAGAAACATAAGCTCATGAACGACTTAATATATACGTATGCAAATATCATGACGAGCGCAGAGTTATCCGGAATTTTTGGAGGCAAATGCCCCTTTCATCAGAAGACAAGGAAAAGCATCGTGTGCGTCAGCCAATAGTAGACGGCTAGCCGTCACTCGGAACGATCTTCCGTATGTAACGATAAAGGGGGCGGTTACCTCCGAACATTTACGAAAACCCGGCATTCATCATTGTATTTGCCAGCTTTACACTTCAGGTAAACCACCACATTTTCTCTCTCTTTACTAAAGGCGTTAATTATTTTGACAAAGCCATTTCCTTACTTGAGAGAGTGATAGAGAGAGACTAGCTCTTTTACATGAAATTTTTCATAGCTAATTTAGATTTACGTAAGATTATATGAATAACAGTAACTTACTGGTCTATATATTCCACTGTAACACCAAACGCTTCAGCCATGTACTGCAACGTAAGACTGCGATAAGACTCCAACAGCTGAGAATATGCCATTATTCTCATTTCCCGAACATAATATCGGTAATGAGGGTTCAAAAAGTAGTCTCGTTTCAGGAGGCCTTCTACATGAGCTGTAATGGAAAATCAATTACCACGCTGCTTATACAAATAACTAAAACTATATTTATTTTGTTAAATAATGTTATATACCCAGATTTTTGAAGAAGTCGGCATAGCGACAGTCGTACAAAGAGAATAAATAACTTTTGACGTCTGGATTTGAATGTAAAACCTCCAGAATTTCAGATCCTTTAATAATCTGCAATAAAAATTAAGCATTATATGGTTTCTTGTATCATATAAATAAAACATACATTCGTAAGACTGAAAAAGATAAATTTCAATTCATGCAGACCTTAGAAACTTTTTCCTCAAGTTAAAAGTCTACATTTCAATATGATTTCCTACATACAACAGCAACACCATACCATAATATTAACCAACTAATTTTTCGTTTATTTAACATTTTAATCTTTGTACTAAACTTTGAAAGCATAAGCACTGCATGTCTATGTCATTATAAGGTAGCTGTCACTGGAAAAGTTTTTGTAACCTTCTAGCGAAGGGGGGCGGTGCCCTACGTGGGGCCTGCCATCTGTGAACTTCAGGTAAGTCACCAAGTTTCTATCTCTTTTTCCTGTCCTGATTTTTAATGTCTGTTGTAAAACAACACTTTAGCAAAGTTGGTTATAACCAAGAGAACCTTACTAATACACACACAGAACAAGTGATAATTGAATAGCTATAACCCATTTTTAAATATCATAGAGACAACAAAAGTAATGGATAAGCAGTTCTTGGGTTTCCACAAGTGTCAAACAAACAATGTTTCAAAATGTCCAGACTTAAGCTTTCTTTGGTGCAGATGGAAACCCAAGAACTACTTATACAGCATTTACGCTGGGAAAACCTTTTCTCTCTGATAATGAAACTACCATTCTTAAAAAAATAATTTTTAATATCTGCAATCTAGGTTAACTGAAAATTTCCTCCTGCTCACATTAGGAATAACAAACGGATATCAACTAAAATTTTGAAATAATACCAACATAAAAACACTCAAATTTAAGAACCCAGTTTACCTTGTCTCTCAACTCATTTCGAGGTAAAGAAATCATGCTAATGTAAACAGCATAACGGACAAATGTATTGTAGTCCATTAATTCATATGAAGTAAAAGTAGAAATAGTATCCAGAAAGAAAGTTGCTGCACTTTTAAAATCTCTAATTATCATGCAGTATGTCCCTTGATAGACTTTCAACCTGTTTCTCCGATCCCAATCGCCTCCCTCTTCAATCAAACTACAAAAACAGAGAAATAAATATTAGTGTTCAACTATTCGTCCAATGTTTCTAAACTGAAAATAACAATAAAGATACTCCTGACATTCCATAAACAATACATAAATTGCGGATTTACAAATGTTAAAACAAATTTTCACTTCAAAACGGTCACATTTATTTCTATTATAAGATTGGAAAATGGTACAATTCAATTCAATAGATGAAAAATTTGCATTAATTATCACATTGTGGTCCCTCTACACACTCGGCAAATGCGCTAGGCTGAGCCACATGCCATATTTTCCATGGTGAATGGTAGTCATCCTCACTCTCAGGAGTATGTACAAGCTCAGTCTGTTGGGTATTTGTACAATAGGTTAAGAAGTACTCGAACTAAAGGAATGAGAAAGATTGTACTTTACACAGTAAGGTATAATGTCATCAGTTGGATTAGGAAGGTGATACAACGTATTTGGGGTAGGGATAAAAGGGGGGAGGGGTTGTGAAGGGAGAAGAGCTACAACGTTGGACTGGGTATATCAAACTTCTCCAGCTACTACCGGAGTTTTGTTTTCATAAGAACTTATTTCACAATCGCCCTTTCAAATGATGTCACAGAAACATAAGACTGTTTAAGATCAGCAGATTTAATACTTTAATGCAAGAAAATGAAGACATAATTGATTATCTACACCCAACAAACATGGAAACTCATTATTCATGCATTGTTCCAATCCTAAGAATTCTAAATTTGAAACAAACATAGAAAATATTACCTCTTCGCTTTTTCTATATTCTTTGTAATGATATCATGATCTAAATAGAACAAGCCAATCCGGATTACATGAAAGATGATGTCTAGACGATTGCCCAATGACACGGTCTTATCATATGTCTTCCTGAATGCTTGTAGCGCCAATTCCTAAAATAAATTGTTTTCAAGTACATTTTTATATTAAATTATCACAATAGATTCACAAAATAATGTTATTTTCATCTTGTGATAGCTATATGAAGTAACAATAATTAATAGCAATTAATCATTCAAAATTTGTAACGCAGTCATAAATTGCAGAACTTAGGAAAATAAGGTCACAATACTAAGATGGCAAAAAAATGGGGTTAGTGACGATATATAAAATATTACCTTAGCCCCAATATGACACAAATATTCAGACTTCTTCAAATTGGCTTCCCTGACTTCCATTTCTCCAAGGTTCTTTTCTGCATCCTCAATTGCGTCTTCTAGCTCTTTTAATCTTTGAGCATTAACAGCCTGCATGTGATGCAAAAGTTCTGTATCGAGATGCCAATTTAAAGTCTCGCAGCATTCTTCATAAAATGGAGCCATATCTACAAAATATTGTAACACATTTAATTCTATTATTTCGACTATCTCATCTTATCCATCATTATGCATATATATTAAATAAATAAGATCAAGACTGTCTGAAGAAGGGTGTTCAGGATCCAGAAAATTCACATTTTCATACCTCCTTGTTAGACACCAACTACCAATTTAGATAAGAAATCAATTGCAATATCACAAAATGCAACCATCAGTTTTTTTACTAATATTTTCTTAGAATTAGCCACATAAAGAGTGGATTATTATTGAATGTAACATGTTACAGGCTTATATATTTTCAGCCTTCTCTATTCTCAACTCATTCGAGTTGACCATTGGCTGGCCAAAACAACTTACAATAGATTAAAATGATCAAATACTTTGAATTACCACAACTAACTTCGTGATAAGCATTATTAAAGACAGACTATAAATATTAATTCTAAAGAAATAGAACCCCTAAGGGTCACTGCTTTAAACCAATGACGTAAAAGCCATGAAAACAATATATAAAGGCAAGTGAAGTTGTGTGTCAACTAGTTTTTAATCATCCCTAGACATGGTATGCGGCGGAGATGACATGCAATAATGTGTACTTACTTTCTTTTACAATAACATCTCGTAGTTGATTCTGAAGTTCTGCGTCGTTGGCATGGTCTGGTAATGTTAATAGGAAACGCCACTGAGCAAGCAACAAGTTAGGATTTTTATCCAGTCCTTCATCTTCTAAATTTTCTATAGGCATTACTGCGGATTTTTTAATAGCACAACGCGTCGAATGTATGTATGACTTCCAAAGAGAATAATCTGCAAAGAAACTACCGCACTCGATCATACGTTAACTAATTTCAAAGTTTAGACGTGCAGAGATGTTCGTCGAAGTTAGGTTGGCTGTGCACTGCCTGCCATTTACATGGCACTGAGAACTAGTCCTCATCACAGAACGGGCAGTGAACTCTGAACACGTTTATACTTCTCTACGACTGGTTGGAATGTTGATGCTGCATGGTATCCATATATTGTTTATATCAAATAGAATATTTTTCACCTTTGTGTTTTCGCGCACGCATAATGTCCGTGTTTCATAAATAGAAACTAATCACTTCGTGTTTGTGCTAGAAAAGGCGTAACGAAGGAAGCTCACCACGAGTAAGGCTAGGTTAACACGGGCAGTGATGTCAGTGGCGTGTCAACATACGTCAGTGCTGCACTGACAACTGCCAATCCATCACTGACACGAGAGCACTGACTCACTTTTCTTGGAGCGTGTCACCAGTATGTCAGTCATGACTGACGTTCTCCCTCCACCGACATAAACGCTGCCCACATAGGAGGCCAGTTAGTGGCAGTTACGGTTAATTATCGATTGTGAACAGTGTGGAAGGGCTAACTATCGATTGCACTATGGTAAACAGTTTGTATTTTGCGTTTTCAAAATACGTGCAGTTTGGTATAGTGTGCGATTGGACTAAGTGGATCTTTGTTGTGAACATTGGCGAGTAGTTTCGTTTATAAAGCATTTGGGATAAAGTTCGTATGACTGTATGAGCCTATAAATTTTTAGGTTAACTTTCAAGAAAGAATTTTTGTCCAGCCTCCAACGCCACAAACTTTAACTCGAAAAACAACTACGCGAAATAATGATATATAGCTATAAACGAACTACTATTACACGAAATGAAAAATAATTCATTTTGTTCAGTAATTTCCACCTATAAGGAGAATAAAATAACAAGTAATAAAATCCCAGCCTGTTTAACACTGAAAACCAGCTTGAAAGTACAGGGTGCTGTTTTTAATATTGCTTCATTTCTGTAGTAATAATACAAAGCAATATTACTAAACAACTGTTTTCATTTTTACGTATGTATAGTATAGCGCAATACTTCCTCCTCGTTCGTTACAAAGTGGTTAGTTTCTGTTTATTGTTCGTGCGCGGAAACACAAAGGGGAAAAATATTCAACTTGATATAAACAATATATCGATACTATGCAACAGCAACATTCCAACCGGTCGTAGTTGCCAAGAAATAGCAGAGAAGTATAAACATGCATCAGAGTTCTCTGTCCTTTTTGTAGTGAGGGCAGCAACAGAGTTGTCAGTGAAGAAATGGACAGTTATCTGCCCACAATGTAAACGGTAGGCAGTGCACAGCCAACCCAACTTCGACGAACATCACTGCCCGTGTAAACCTAGCTTAATTTGGTTCAGAAAATGTTTGGGATAGAGTTCGAAGATTATTTTACTATTGAATTAATTTACTCAGTAGTAAATAAACTATAAAGTTAGTCTTTGTAACATGTTTTGTGAAGATTTCAATTTCATGACACATTTTCAAATTTGTAACTATATTTGCAGTCTCTGAAAGCAATTACGGGTCTCATTCTGTTGTCATATGACTGTGTACCTTGATGGATGCGATCAATGTTTCGCTTCGTATAAAGTACGCTGTGACAAGAAAGTGGTATTCTAGGAAATTGTCATTTGGGAAAAACTATCTGTTCCATAGTGAAATGATTAATTGACGATGCCAAACATGTTCAAATCTGGTGCCTTATGATAAGACTCCCAGTTTATATAGTGCCTTGATACTAAAATCACTGTATCTTCTTTCCAATGCTACTTATCAAGCAACATATACAGATTTATCATTTTGCTGCTAGAAAAATCCCAGAAACTTCTCTTGCTCATTGAAGGATATTTAGGGTGAGTTATGTGACATTAATTATCATCAAATAATTTTTTATGTAAGAATCAATTCTAGCCTGTTTTTTCTTCTGCCATTCTCAGGCTGAAGAATGTATTTTTCTCTCACTATTCATAACTTTGTTTTGTGTGGTGAATGTTTGTTTCTTATTTTGGCAGGACTTTGACTTGCTGCCACACTGTACAGGAACAGAAGGAAGCTTTGGCAGGGACTCCAGAGGAAACTACCATCCATCTGGGGTGAGTGGATCTTCATTCTCAGCAAAGTTAACTTTCAAAAAATTTGTTGACATATTATTGTTTCTTAAGTGCCTAAAGAGAGTCATAAACAAACAATATATTTAATTTGAATATTCTGGCATTCATGTGTCACTGTAACATACTTTTTTTTTGGAATTACATTAAGGCGCAAAAGCAAAAAGTAATCAATTGTTAATAATAACTTAAAAGTTATCTACGTTCCTCCTTCGGCCAGGGTGAAAGGTACGGTTTTCGTTAACGATTGACGTAACGGAAATAATACGATAAACTCGGATATGGTTCCTAATTGGAACAGAATGCTAAATGATTGTGGATTAATTACACAAACAAGTAGCCTAACTACAGAGAAAAATAAGTGGGTGAAGAAATACCGGATAACAAGTATCCATCATTTACAAATCTACTAATACAGGGATCCACATGCCAGACATATACAGCAAACATGATGTATTTTTCAGAATCACTTCTTTAATTGTATTTACTACTGCATTAGGCAAGTGTGGACTTGTTTTTATTTGCATTTGAATATATGTTTGATTGTTGTTGGGCTATTACAGAATTCACAAAGTGCCAGTGTATTTTTGGATACGTTTTTGCCAGTTTGGAGTGGCCTATTTGTAAACAAACACAGATAATCTGGTCTCTACTGTTGTCTAATAGTATTTGTTTTTCTGAGTAAAAGGTTTTCTTATATTGGCAAGTTTAGTTGGTCATTTTGTATCCATTCTTGGTCCCATGATGATTTTATTGCTTGGTGGAGATGTTATCCGAGGTCTGAGCGAGATGCGACATCTAAAGGTGCGCCCAGGGTGATGTCCTCTCTTGCTGCCGCATTTGCCATTTCATTGCCGTTGATGCCGGTATGTGAAGGAATACATCAAATTATTATTTCTTTGCTTTTTTTTATACTTTCATGGTATTTTACTAATGTTGTTGTTGATTGGTTTTTGTTGTCTTCATTATAAATTCTGGGTATGACACTTTTACAATCTGTACTTTTCCAAATTTGGTTGCATGTGAGTTTTGGACGGCAAATACTTTGCAGAAGAAGATGGATCTTCTGTTGTCGGGTTTGTATTTAGTGATTTAGTTGCTTGATGCATTGCACATCCTGCTCTATTTTCATTGAATGAACCATCAGTGTAAAATGACTCGTGGTCTGGGAATTTGGCAGATAACTCATTGAAGCGTGTTCTGATGATTTTGGGGTTGGTTTCATTTTTCTTAAGATCAGATGGTGATAGGTCTATTGTGACTATATTCGATAACCGTGTGGGGAATTTTGATTGATGGTATTGAGGAATTGATTTCTTCTAGGACTTTGTTTAGGTGGAAGTAAAAGGGTTTTGGGAAGGTTTTCTTGTTATATTCTGTGACATGTCTGTTGGTTATAACAGGGATTGTACGCATGTGGAGGGTTTTTGTTGCTTAGCTGATATTCAGAAGTTTGTGCCTTATATGGAGGCGTTCTTTGTTGCTTTCGGGTAAGATACTTGAAAATGTGCTGGTCCTGTAAGGCCCAATCACTTTTCTCAGTCTGGCAATATGGATGGAATTTATTGCTTTCAAAATGTTTTTTGGTCAAGGTGTAGATAACTACTCTGAGTTGAATTTGGATGTGATAAGGGCTTTATGTGATGTCTTTGCTTGCATCCTAGTGGTTTGAAGATGATGCTTTCATGATGTTTAGTCACTTTTGACATGCTTTTATACTTTTAAGATTTTTTCTTTTGAGTTGGTCACCCTGGTTAGTGTTGTATTTCTCTTTCATCGCTGTTATTTGGCTACTTCTTTGTGAAATTAAAATACTTTTAACACAGAAATTTCATATTTATAATGGTAATATCCAAAAGCCAAGTTAACTTTTTTGATTATAGATGAATTTGGTTACAGCAATGACCGTGGTCAAAATTGTGAATTAAAAATGACAAAATATCCCTTAATTTTTTCGTATTTGTTAACGTGGTTATTTATAATTCAGCATTGGATTTGTCTTCAATTAAAATGGAATATATATTTTCATCTACATTGCCTTCATAGACTATGTCGTCACTGCTGCTACTAAACTCGTCTTGTTACACATTGTAGATTTTAATTTCTTACTAGTCTTCAATTTTGTAAGAGTAGTTTCTTTCCTGCCACATTTTTTTGTCGTTTTGATTCAATTACGGATTCACTTACCCGCCTTGCAGTCTTCATCTTTTCCTGCATTCATCTCACTAGTTGTGTATTTCCTTTCCTGACAGATAATATCTAAAATTAACTTTTGTTATCTTCTCTAGACAGCTTTTTTGCATTCTTTAAGGGATCAATTTTTATGATTTACTGTAGTCTTCAAAAGTCAGCTGTAGGAAACTTGGGATTTACAAACAGACAGACCACACTTTCCCTTTCTAAATTATTTTCAGTTTTATTGTATTTCAATGTAGCCTGATTTTATTACTCTCCTAGTTCAAAACTTGTAAACTTTCATTTTCAAACACCTATTGTCAAATTGATCAAAATAAATTACTGTGTCTACAATCTCACTCACTCCAATTCTAGTTTCCATTTGCAAGAATAAATATTTAACCGAGGCCAGATTAGATTGTTTTTACAGTTCGTTTAATTTAATTTCTTAAATCCTTCTGCGTCGCCCCAGCTTACCGTCTTCTATAACACCGCTGAAAAGGCAGTTTCTCCTTAAAATGTGTCCAATCCAGTTTGCTTTCATCCTCAGAATTTTGTACACTCTCCTTTGTTCCATAACTCCAACATCTGCTTTGGGTTTTCTACCAGTGCATTTGTACCTTTTTACCAATTTTACTTTTTCAAGAGTCCAGAAAAACAATCTTCACATTCTTCCCCAACACTTTCTTTCATTTCAGAAAATTTTCACGCCAAACTATCCCTTGTCACTTTGTATTCTTTATAAATTCTATTTCTGACATCACTTTTTTATATTTTCAAACCACTCACTTGAATGTCTTTTAAGACAAACATAGTTACAGTCTTCTTTCTCCGATTTCCGAAGCTTTCTTTCCTCACCTTGGAACCATTTTCACTTCAACCGGGGCAAAACGTGTCTGCGAGTATTCTGTAAGTTGGCTCACCTTCCCCCTTCCAGCGACTGTTATCCGTATTAAAAATTTGGTCTCGTCCAATCTGTAACTATTTTGGATGTGCTCCTAATTTTGTTGAGCAAGTCCAGAGCACACGTTTAAAAATCTTTTCGTTTGACCCGTCTTCCGTGAACGGATCGCATCAGAGATTCTAAAATTGACCTTCAGGCAACTTGCATCCGGAACGAGCGATTCCTCGTTCGGTTCTCTCTAATCTGACATTTTTGGCCCCGTGTAAAGTCGCCCGTCTCTCAGATATTGTCTAGTTGTAGTAGAATCACAATTTTCTAAATAACATTTGAGCCAGCTTCCTCTTTAACACCATACCATAGTTGTTTAGATTCTTGTACAGCTATACCAAGTCCATGTTTATAGTCGGTATTCTTTTTTAATAACATTTTTCTTCAATAGGACAACACTTGGAATTATGGTGTTTGTTTCTTTAGAGAAATTTTCTAACCATTAACGGTTTGCAGGAATTCCAGATTTCATTTACTTCCACCATGCTATTAATTGATATTCTTTAATTCTCTGCTCCTTTCCAACTCTGCAAAGTTCTGTTATGCCAAGTCTGTCTTTTAATATGTTTATCGGCCATTCTTCTATTTTTCGGAACAACCAGCGGAATGAATCGCTGTGCTTCCAAGAGTCCAAATTAACAGCTGTGAACGGTTTGTCCTCGTCTCCAGCTTTCAGCGCTATGAATCGATACAATTTCATTTTCAGTATGTTGTTTCAAGATTCCGAAAATAAACTATTTCCGGACTTCTTAGTGGTTTATCTTCCAAGTCTCTTCTCCCACCTCTGCGATTCTCAAAAATAAGCTATCTCCAGCTTTTAACCCCGCGAAGCTCTCTAACAACTTTGTCGACCTTCTTTCCGTATTGGGATTTTATTTAAACTTTCTTTCATGTTGATGTAACCTTCTTTTTTTTTTGCAGACCTACCTTTGAGGAGTCAGTAGACGGGGGCCTTTTAAACCCTCCGCCCACTCGCTCCTCGAAACGCTGCACCAGGAAGCTGGGGAATCTGAAAAGTGTCGACGCTGGACAGAATAGCTTTTTTACAGCCCTCCGTCCCGGGGCACCGCAGCTGAGCTGCTGCCAGCTAAATCTGTGTTTTTTTAAAAAAAACTAAATGAAAGGATTTAAAAATTGGAAATTGTTAAAGACAAATAAATTATAGTTGACAAGTTTGACATTAGGTTAGCAATAAATCAAAGTATTTTGACAGTTAACCTTTAAAATCAATATTGAACATAATATGTAGAGTGGTAACAAATAATTGACTGTTTGTAACCCACAGAAGGAAGAACAGTACTAAGTAAAGATATAATTCAAATACTTCAAGCTATGGCAATAAGAAATTGTATTAGTCCAGAAAACTGCCATGGAACTTATCATCTTCAATCGGGAATCACTCCTGCAACAAGACCGAAAACATTAACATTTACTCACTTTATAAAGTTTTGCTGTATATACAATAAAAATAAAATCTACTAAATTAACATGCATAGAATCAATTAGTCTAAACAAATGGGAGAGTACAAAATTATAAAATGTCTCTTCAAAAGAAAACCATATCTAGCAGAGCTGGATCACAGTGGAAATCTAGATCAGTCAGTAATAACAGAAGAGGTGGAGGATGATCAAGAGTTGGGAGAATAAATTTGATAGGGCGTTGACAGACCTGAGTAATTTTGGTAGGAAATTATGGTGAGTAAACGAGCATTATTTTTTGAAGAAAATGGCCAGAAATCGCTGTTTTTAGAACGGAAAAACATAAATAAATTGTAAGAAATCACTAATTTTGAAGATATACGGACTTGAAAATTATCGTAAATTGACCATTTGGAGGCAGTGTGACGTCAGTGTTGCCAACCTCAGCATTTACCCCCCCCCCACCGACGCGTTGCCAACTTTAGCATTTCCACACTAAGACGAAAAAACAAGTAACTGACACCTTTACTTACCCAAACAGTTTCCTGTGTTCGGATCGGGTGAGGAATAATCCCAAGGCAAATAATAATACGCACTTTTTTGATTTTAAACTATTAATTTCCTAGTAAACATAGTAATAAATTATGTAGCGGGTTTATCTGTAACCAAATTCAAGAAAATTCCCATATTCCAACCAAATTCACTTGCGATTTTTATAAAAATGGACCTGTACTATCAATAATAGATTTCCACTGCATTTTCTTCTTTCTTATTCTTCGTTGGTTGATTCGCACCAAAACATCCAGCTAGCTATATATTTCTCATTATTTGCGAGTTTTAAAGATCCATCACATTTATTGCACTTACAATTCGGTTCTTCATGTCATAGTCCTATTACCACTGTAACACCGACTGACGAAAGTGGCAGTTCACAATATCAACCCCCAACAATAAAAACATAATTTAAGAACGTCATTTAATGGTAAGAAATGATTGTTGATTTTGTAACATAAATCATTATTCAAATACCGTTAAATAATTCTGTAATATATATGGTATTTACCAAATGTTAAATATAATATCCTAGTAATCTACCTTTGGTTATAAGAGATGTCGCCACTTTATGAGAGTGACTTTCCCGTAATACGTTATGTATATTTACGATATTAAAATTGAATGAAGGCCAATTTACAGCAGTGGAATAATTAATACACGACCGACTTATCTAAATATTATCAGTCTTAATATTTGTACACCCTTATATATTTATTTTATATATACGTATATGTATATATAAAAGGTTCTGCCAACATTGGAGCGGCAGTTTAAATATTCCGTGCTTTTGGTTAGTTGGATAGCATATTTGCATATATTTCCTGAAATTTAATCGATTGATTGAGAAGAAACAATAAATTATTAAAAATATCCTCCAAATATAACATTTTTTTTGTTTATACGTATCTTACTCCTGCCAAAAAACAGCGGAGACATATAAACTTGTACCAGAGTTCACTGCCCGTTCTATGACGAGGACAACACTTTCACAAAGTTGTCAGTGAAAAGTAGGCAGTTGTATGCTCACTATGTAAACGGCTGGCAGTGCACAGTCATCCGAACTTCACCACCTGTGTAAACCTACCTTTAATTGAATTAATCAAAAGCATTTTCTTTGCGCTTTAGTGATATATAAAATTGTGTACGGCGTCGTCTAGAATTTGCTTAGGAGAAAATAGAGGTTTATTAGTTAATCTCCGCTTTTTTAGCTATAAGTATGAAGTCGATGCAAGCCAAATGGTCCAGCAGCACGATCTCAGAAAAATAATATTTGTGCATCACTCATGTTTCGGCAGTTCACTACTAATTTTGTTTCATTTATATTCTGTTCGGTTCAAAAAATGGCAGTCGCTTTTGTTGTCGCCGTTTTTAGCGTTTGCAAGTATCTACGAATTTCTAAATTATCCAATACGACCGTGTTGAAATAAACTCCATCGCGTTCAGTACACTGAGGCCTACAAGGTAAACCCATACTTACTAACTCATATTATGTTTTCATGTGCTCTGTGCACCACCAAGTTGTAGATTCCGAATGAAGAAAATCCCATTTTCGTACGCTAATTTGCACAAGAAGAAGTAGTTTGCGAACCTCTATATTTTATTTGCTTTTAAACATAATAGCGCAGTTACACTATATAAATTGTCAATGGTAACTGATGTTCCTTTTCCAAATTACACCCCTTTAAAATTGGGATTTTTCCATTTTTTTCAATGTTTGAGACGCTATATCTCTGTTGGGTATGAAAATGGAAGATTAATATTGTCATCATTTCTCTAATCACCATTATGTTATCATCATAACCGATCTCTCTCCTTATATGAATTAATTATTACAGATAGTTTTAAGACATTTATACTCATTTGATGTAAATAGCAATTTTTTGTTCGATCTTGTAATTGTATTTTTTTGTCATTTCATGTAATCTTGCATTTAATCGAGGGCTAATGGATTGAAAGATTGAAAAGAAATTAATTGTATCAGTAAATTCTTATATTAGACAAGGAAACTGTTGCGACAGCAAGCAACTCGTCTCCTGTTCCATAACAGATATTACACGTTTTGTAAATTTGTTTGGAAGTTTTTATCGATCCGAAAATATTTCTATTTTTCCAAATATCCCTCGATCTGATTATGTTGGCTCACAATTTTAATTTAACTACAAAATATTGACGTTATTTGTGCGAGAAGCTGTTAAGCTACCACCTGAAGAAGGTGTGAACACCACGCTGGCAAACATTTTAGGGAAGCTTTTCATGAAAAATATTATGAAGACGGTGGCCAAGGCGGAGAGCTAGCTGGACGCGCACGAGCACCTGTCGGCCCCGAGTCCGCAGCACCGCGGCCGAGGCATGCGACAACCTTATAAAATCGGAGAGATTAAGAGGTATCCCCAAAGGTAAGCCCGGAAATGAATCCGGGAGAGAAGTGTGACACAGGCATCGAGCCTTTATGTTCAATATTATCGGCGGTCTGAATACTTTCTGATTCTAAATTATTTCGCCTACTTTTTCTTGATAAGTAAATCAAGTTTTGAATATAAATAAATTATTTTAAGAATCAGCCTACTTGCAAATTAATGTTAACGGAGGCCATGTCACCGGGTATCGGCAGAATCATATGAATTCTATTAGAAAGGGATACAACAAGAAAAGTAAACACGTGTTTATTAAATAACAAAGTAAAGTGTACATCGTGGACTTATTTGAGTAATAGATTGCAGGTACTAGGACGCAAAATGATGCAAACGCGAGACTAGAGCTGGGCGTTCTCGTCTCACGTGAAGGGTGCGCAGGCTGCCACGGCTGCCGCGACTGCCACCACCAACGCCGTCTGCTTGGCGCGTCCGCCGCCGGACCTGGACGCCGAGAAGCGATCAGGCTGCCGCCCCGATAAGCTGATTTTCCTCCACGAACCCACTGCAACATCTCATTAAGCATCTTTACATTGCTAGATAATAATATGAGAACGAGCAAAAAGAAACAAATAAAAGTTAGGATGAACAGTGAGGTCGTGTCGGCGGGGCGACGAGAGAATGACCACGCACTGCAGATATAATTTTTTCTCATGCTCCGATTGGAATTAAAACTATTGAAATAAATATTTGGTATTTTTATGAAAAATACCTGGCGCCCTAAAGGAATTAAGAAATCATCGAATACGGAGGAACGAAGGATCCGCTACAGTACTTAGAATAAATATATCTCGGTAGTAATATAAGAATTAATTTGACGGAACTCGTCCTGACGAAACCATTGTCATGACAATGATAAATGTCTGAGTCTCACCTCCGCTGCCTGGCAGTCGTATAGAATATCCAGGTGCGTGGCTGGAAGTCGGCGTCACGACTGACGTTTTCTCTGGTTCGCCTACTGCAAAACAAATCATTCACAACTTAAATAGTTAACATTTGTCACTTTCTCAGTTGTCGTCGCGTCATAAATGAATCTAATATGTGATTGACGCTCGCGTTTGACCGAGTTGTTGGCGCCATCAAGTGCTATTTCCGCGCGACTTCGACTTACGACGGATACCTTTCTGGTGGCGTGTCTCCAAGCGACAGACAACAAACTAGTCGAAACACGGACTACTTACAATAAACTATATAAATTAAATTTGTTCTACTTACAGACAGTCTGATTTATTGTTTTTATGTTCGTTAATACGACTTATTTCGGCTGCAATATTTTATGAATTGTAAGTATTGTTCAGAAGTTTGCATTTAATTGTTTCAAAAATGTCATGTTTGTAAACGTGAAGTGCACAGGGTGATTTTTTAAAAATTGCATCATATTTATCTGTATGTAGCAATTGTATTTACAAGTATATTTCATAAAAGTCTTAATTATGGTCATAATTTCTGACACCGTTTTGGGTATTTTTATTTAATTTTCATGCTGACCCAACTGGTTTTTGCAATCGGTCCCGGCAGCATGTTAGACGGTGCACTAAATTTAATTGAATATTCAAAAGCAGTTTCTTTAGCGATCTTTAATCTTCTGGCCCACAGAATCGTAACAATAATAATGCCAAAATACGAGCCAGCCATCCAAACCATGTTTACAAATAAAATTGCTGACATTTAAGGAAATACAAATCTCACGATACCTTATATGAAGTTTTTGACTATATTTCATGAAAACAAAATTAATTTATTATTATTGTATACATTTCAATGTTTAATACGGAATTAAACGTTTTCACATATCTTTAAGACGAGATATATAAAGCCATTAAATTTTTGGATTTTTTTAAAGGTCGAGTGCTTGTCGTTGGGATGTCGCGAGAGAGCGAGCTAATGAATTATTTTCGCAAGAGCAGACAAAGACTTACTGAAAGCGTGGACAGCAGCGAAATGCGAAATTCTTGTTGCAGCTGCTTTCCCTTCCTTGTTCACTCATTACGATGCCACTCGAGCGTGTAAATCTATTATATGTGAATTGGACCGCACGGCAGGGGATGAGCTAACCATCCTGTCCTACGTTCGTCTCGAAGGCCACAGAGCCACTGAGACAACAGTGATTTAAATTTTCGAATTATTTCGTACGCTGAAATATCCAATACAAACATCATATGAAATGTAGAAAATTCAATGATGAAATCGAGAATAATAGAAAATAAGCATTCAATAATGATTATTTAAAACGTATAAGAAAATAACGAACGATTATTAATTCGTACAGGCGCTTCATATGACTAGACGTTTATGCTTGAGGCGGTTTAATTATTCCGGTTTACTTTTTTCCGGGTAAGGAGACCGTCATTTATATTGGCTTTTCGTTTAAATTGCTAATATGCACCGTTTATCGCAAGCTGCGTTAATTATTGTAAATTCGGACATGTAAGCAAGCCAATTTTTTAAATTGAAACTTGCTAGTTGGCAACCCATTCTTCAAGACTAAATATCTTCCTTTTACCCGACGGATTAACATAGAAAATGATACAGTTTGTTAATAATGTGCGGCGTTAACTAATTTTCAGACGCTCAAATCGCTGCTGTTTGAGATTGCTCTATGTGAAGCCATTTACTCCCGTTTAATTTACTGTCCGATGACAGTCCGCGCACCTTTGATCATTTAACTTCACGAATTTTATACTACTCTACCTTTATTACAACCTTTTAACAACGTTAAGTATATTATTCGTCACTCCTTTTAAGGTGTAGTGAGAAAATTCCATCGTCATTTGAGATGTTTCCTAAAATAGGGTTGCGGCATTCGTAATCATATTGAAAAGAAATTGGTCAAAATAGGAAACCTTCGATGTTAACCTCCGTTTCCGTTGTTTTCCCCTTGAGTTAGCATAAAATTGGAGTTGAAGGATAGGCTAACAGAAAAAATCCTCGGTTAGTCGAAACTCGGATTATATATACTTCAGCTTGAAAGAGAAAACTATAGCGAAAAATTCTGAGCGTAAGAAAATATAAAAATATAAAATTATGATTTTTGTTTGTAAACATACGTTCATTTCATCCCAAACAATCATGAGAAGTCATGATTAATAAATTGTCTCTGTAAGACGTTTACTTCTTAGCACCAAGAAATTGGAAGAATAAATGTGAGAGAAAAGGAGGGAAGAGTTGTCAGCAGTGAAACTCGTTCAGTGGAAAGTTAGGAAAACTCAGCCACGCCACTCCTTGGCTTTCCAAGACAGGACTAGCTCAGTTCCATTCTTGTCAATTAAGTAAAATGCTTTACCTAAGCTTCAGAGGAAGAATTTCTACTTCCTTCGACTTCAATTAATATTTTAAAATTGTACCCATTATTCCGTTGTATTCCAACTAGTACTTTATGTGGCCTTTGAGTTTGCAGAAAAGATTCTTTTGGGAAACGGAAACGGAAGGGTAGATGCGGAAAGGAGAGGAAGGTAGGCGAGGTATTCACCGGAATGAGATGCAGGGAAAACCGGATGGAACCTGCATGGTTATGGGGACAGGAGTCAACTTTAGGAAGCTGCTGGCCGACTGATGCAATAGGATAAGTCCCCGAAACATACACCTCTAAAAATGACTGAGAGAGAGACACGGGGTTAAAAGGATCGAATACTCTTCACTCGATTTTTAAATTGTGCGAACTGCATCATCGATTACGTGAAGCATATTCCTGAGGGAACATTTTGGCAGCAGACCCATGCCAAATTTCACAACACTGAAAATTAATTTGTTAATTCCTGTGGTCCACTTACAATTTTGTATTGACGATCCTCCTTACAGGATTCTACTTAGTACAATAATTAGGAATCAATTACATTGTTCTAACTGACACTGAAAATTAATAATATATAATGGCCAAGAAGACAGTTTAATTAATTACGAAGAAAAATTATTTTTCGGTTATTAAAAGATTTTCGGTTTCTCAAATCAGTTTATCAATACAATAGGTTTTATCATTACTTTCGCATTCTGGGTACCCGACGTTGGCAGGGAATTTATTTTTATATCAGTCCGGTACAATATTTAATTATTGGCCAAAACTTTTAAGTTTTACGCCCCAAACTCTGACAAAAAGCCTGTGAGATGAGTCACAGGACCATAATAGAGTCAAGAACTTGCTTAGTGTAATAAGCCAGTAGATTTTATTCTCCGTTACGTTGATAGATTTATTTTAACCAAGAATTAAATTCTTATACCCGAACATAAATAAATACGATTGTACGTGATGATGATGACACTATTGTACTGCAACATGAAGTTCGCATAACATTTGGATTTCCGATTGCATTACAGAGAAACAAGAGCCTGAGGTAATGGAGAAGCAGGTTTGTAATTCCAGCTCGTCGACTGGAAGATCTGCGGGGAAAGTCCGACAGCGACCCACATAGACGCCGCCCACTTGTCCGGGTCCGGGTCAAGGACATACTCCTTCCTTCCTCCTTCCTTCCTTTCCAATCTCCCCTCAGATGACACTACTTTTCTTTTTCCAGCTCTCAACATGCTTTTGTTACAATTCTTTCACTTATTGGCGTAGGCATGTCTCAACTAGGCAACAACAAAAAATTACACGTAATACCTGAATGTACATTTTGTATTGCATTTACTTTTTAATCTACAATTGAGCGTAAGCCCGGTGGCAGATAAATAATTAAATTTACTTATTCAACCTAAAAGAAACCATTATTTTTACAAGTCTAAACCGCGAAGGAATGAAAAAACTCTGCAAGAAATACATCACTTCATTTTGACGGCAACATTTGAATTTGACTACGCATTAATATTAATTTATATTATTGAGGATAGTCACTTCACATGTTTTCTGAGAGTTATCCAAAATTGATTTTCGTGAAGAGGATTTCCTTCCCCCAAACACTTCCACAGGTAAATTATTCTACTTTCGATGGTCCTATTTAGGAATGAGAATTTGCTAAAATCTTTAAATGGGTTTTCTTGATATATTTAATTTATCTCAAAGTTAACTGGTTGAAAATGATATAAAAATTTATGACATTCAACAAATAATATGAGCACGTAAAAACAAACTTTATAAAGCTATGTAAGATAGTATTAAAAACATGAGACTGACCCGGGCTTGTGGGGAAAAGCTAATAACCGAAAGGAACGGTGGATGACAAGCGCCAGTCCAATCCTTTCCTGAATTCTTTTCTCCTCCTTTGTTGTCCTTCCTAACAAGATTCAAGTTCCCCTTTTATTTCTCTTCTGCTAGATTGTTTTTTACGCTCCGATTGGCCATTTCATGTAAAATCGGGAATTAAGAAAAGCCCACATTCTCGTTTGCATTTAGGTAGACCCTTGTAATTACAATAAATGAAAAGATCATTGCAATCTGTTTTATGTTTTGTACATTTTACTTTGAATTGATGATCCCATCTACCTATATAATTGGACTTTTTCATTTTGGAGCTAATTCGAATCCGTATGAGCTTTGAATATCAAATGCAGCTTTGCTTTGTCCTATGTCTTGGCCTCTTCTCAACTTTATCCGATAATTCTGTATGATCCCTACAAGTCATTGTCGCCCCGTATTCTAAAATTGTTCTAACTACGGTTAAACATGCCACCTCCTTTGATTTTGAACTTCCCGTCTTTAAGTTCAATGATGAAATGCTATGGTTTCAGGTTTTCTTGAATACAAATGGAAATAATTCATGCTACGAACATAAAACGTACTAATGTCAAATTGGACTATAATGTTAATTATGGAGTTGTTGTTAAACATGAGACACGATAGAGTTATACAATTATTTATATTAGTAACAACTCTTTTTAATGATCCAATTAATGTATTTTCTGACATGCACTTTTGCAATTCTTTGTATTAACAATTACGTATTGTCGTAAAGATCAATTGATAGGGAAAGTTGGTAACTAGGAGTAGAAATCTCGGCAGACGACTTGGCCAACTTCTGACTCCACCTTGTGAATCGTAAACAGGCGACTCCCCTTTAATAGCATAGGAAGGGAATTGAAAAGGAGGTCTTACATCTGTAAATATTTCATTTTTTAAGCATTTCGACAGAAGGTAATCTCGCTTTTAACTCTTTAATGGTATATATTCGTAAATTGGTGTCTTAAGCTGCATATGACGTTTAAATTTCCTTGTATGAAGGCTCGGTGAAAAACCATCATGTTTAACGAAATATAGCAAATGATGGTCATCACCCCATGACTCCTTCGAAGGCTGATTCAATTTATTCAACCTACACATAATGGTGAAGCACCTTCATCGCGTCTGTTCATAAATAGACTGCTTTACGTTGGTGTGATCTATCCACATTGCGAACGTATGCAATCAACTTTTAAATTACTAATGAGCAATAAAGTTGATTTTAAATACGGGGACATTTGAGTATGGTGTATGTGTGATTCATATTCTGACTTGTGCACAAATTCTTTCTCAGTTCGGATATATTAACTTCAATAAAACACGTTCGTGGAGTCTCTGAAGTCGCAATTTTTTAATCTCAAAAACTTCATAATGGATAATAAACAGTAAAATATAACGTACCACAATAAATTTAAAAAAATGTATTCTTATACAGCGTACGTTCGCGTTCTCACGATATACGTGCTAGCCTAAAAATAGGCAAAATCCAACAAAATTACATGATTTCCAAATATATATTTTCACTTTTAATTTATTATTTTTCAGAAATGTAGTACGTAGATACTACATAAATTTCTGGGTTTATTTCTAAAAATACTACAATTCATTGTAAATTAAGAAAAATAAAAAATAATTTTGTTACCATTTTCTTTTTATTAATGAAATGAAAAAGAATGAAGAAATTGATGTGCTCGAATAAACAAACTTTATTGTCTTCATTATATTATATCTATTTAAATAGTATGAAACAGTGTAAATGTAATACCTCAAAATAAATTGTGTCGCAAAAGATTTATGCCGATTTAATAAATTAACAGTTTTCCTTGTGTGGAGTGATTTTAATTTATCTAAGATTCATGCAGTAGGCGATCCGAAATTCCTGTTTATCGCGCCGATTTTATTCGTCATTCAAACAAACCCGATTTTTTTCACTTTGTTTATAGAGCCGCAGGAAGATTTTCAGGCAATCAAACTGGTCATTTTAACGATTTGGCAGAACGGGTTTTCTCTCAAGTACAAAATGTGGATTTTTGAATTGTAGCTTGGAACGACGTCAGTTCGTAACAAATATGGAGGGATATTTGATGTGCCTCACAAATCGATGTCAGAAACGTGGAAATGAAATCATTTTCATAGCAATTTCTAATAATTAAACTCAAAACCGTGGTTCAAATCAGACGCAAAATAAATGTTATTTCCTTCTTTCCCTCTAATTGAACAAATCGAATCCAAGTGATTATTTAGATTTGTTGTTCAATAGGTTTCGGTAATTATAGTTATATGCATATATTTTCTTCAATATTAACTACAAAAATAAATGTACTAATTTAATCATTATAATATTAAAAAAATCAAAATTTGTAATTAAAAACCTATGGTAATATTGCCAACAATATATTGTAAATGATAAATGGTGATGGAAGACGGACGCAAGCAACTAAGCTTATTACTAACGATAAACAAGTTGAGAAAAGTGTAAGATGAATGAGACTCACGTGAGAAGGCGACGAGGAGAGCGAGCAGCAGCGTCCGCAGGGCCATGTCAGGAGACTCAACTGATCTCTCTCTCTTAGTGCCTGATCCTGATCTCTCCTTGTTCTTCTCCTTCTCCTTCTCCCTCTCCTTCTCCCTCTCCCTCTCCCTCTCCCTCAACTCTCCCTCTAACTCTCACTCTACGGCTCAGGGAAAGCAGCAGGCTTCAACACCGCCATTATCCGTATTTTTCTGCCAATCCTATAACGTATACCATGAGTGAATAACGCTTAACATCTTCCCCCGATATGTTATTTACCGAGCTTTTTTGGCACTTCGTCATTTAGAAATGTCTCCATTTCTAAATTGACAGACTTGCCCTACACTTGTTACTAAATTTTCTGTAGATCAAACTTTTTCATTATTGAAAACTGTTCTTGATGTTATTGTTTTTTAGTTTATGTACAATTAAAGTAAAATTTATATTATGATTACCTTACAGCAGCTTTGATGAAAACTTTGTCTCTGGAAATGCTAAAACAAAGAATTTTAAACTTGTGGTATAATTTAGAAAAAGGGGATTCTCACTGGATTCTTTACAGGGAAGTAAGTACTTTTCAATAATAAATTAATAATCTGACCATAAATTTAAACAAATAAAAAAAATTCAGCCAATTTGTTAGCGAACCATTTTAATTAACATTTATTTAATACATTTCATCCATATCTGTTGACTTCATCAGATAACAAGGCAAAAGTTTACAGAAAGCAATTTTCAATTAAATAAATACAATGGAGTTTCATTTTAAGCCTTCGAGGAATAATTATTTTCTTCATCCAAAACTTCGAAATTGTAATTATAATAATAATTATAATTATAAGCGGGATCTGCTACAATACGAAAAAATTTTCCTATAAATGAATAGGAAGGAATTTTAAATAAAAAGAAATTACACACATGTAAAAGATCTTCGACTTGCAACTAATTCCTCAAAAATAAACGCAGAATACGGTTGTGGCAGGGGAAAAAAGAAAACAGTTTAAGTCAAAACTTGAAATAAAGAGTTACGTCTAGAGTAGCTCAATGTTGAAGGTAATAAGGGGTTCACGTAAAGATTTTTTATAAAAAGAAACGATAAGGCGAAAGTGTCGGAAAAGAAGAAGAAATCAACAACAACTTTGGGGCTTGACACACACGAACGCGCACTCCAGAGCACTGACTGCGCAAGGTTCACCAACAGAACAAAACCAAATACCCCAACATTTCACTCCAATATCAACACTAAAAATTAGACACGCGATTTTAGAAATATTCACTTTTTTCCGGGGGAAGACCGCGAGGGAGGAATTGTGATTAGACTCGTTGCCCAAACAAATACACATATAATTTTCCAGATGAAACACACGTCGTGTAGCCTGTAAAAATACTAAAGGGAAAACAGTCCATAACTTTTATAAAATAAAATGTAACCCGTGTAGATTCCACGTCAGCTTCGTAAATATCCAGAAAACAATATATCAGAACTTTCAAATAAAGCGCCGCGTCCTAACGGGCAAAAAATAAAATAGTCCGTAACGGGTGGAGTAATACACGAAGCAAATGGCGCATTATTTAAACGTTCAGTTGCCTGTTTGAGGATCACCCTAATTGTAGCCTGTTAACAAAAAACAGCAAACTTCCTAATGCCATCAATGCTACGGATCGTCTTTTACGGTTAAAGAATCATCAGCCGCCATTAACGTGCACTAGAGAGATGTGAAGACACGTACCTGATTCACGGGAAGCCTGCAACAACCGTTGTTTACTACGACAAAACATCTTCGCCTCGTGAATATGCACAAGGAAACAACAGCAACAGCAACATCCTCCTCCTTGTCTCACGCAGCGACTGTTCAAATGTAGCGGCGGCGCAAAGACATGGCTGCCTTGTATCAATGCGCGGCTCCGTGTTAATCATTTTAACCGTCGATTAATATCTACTCAATTCTCTTCACGAAATTTAGTATTTTATTTATTTAAGAATAAAAAACCGTAATAGGTAAAACTTGAACAGCCTTCGGAGTTCAATACGTGACACGAATCGTGAGAACTATATTTACTTTCGGATTCAAAGGTGGCGAGTGGTGGGGAGGGGGAAATCAGTGCGCCTTCTCCTGCAACAATGAAAATTAAATATTTATTTTTTTAAAAAATAACTCTTTCATAATTAGGCGTTGATATAAATTCGTGTCACGAATTGCAATATTTATTTTAAAATAATGCCAATTATTATTTGTTGATCTTGCGTATAAATTTATATTTTTACGTTGCATATTTTGAAATAAAAGTTGGACCTCAAAGAGCACAGGGAATTAACTAAGGCGGCCATTCACTAAACTCAAAGGGAAAAGGTGGAGAAAAGAAATCAGATATGCAATATTACAACGGCAAGTTTGTTCAAACTTGCCGTTGTAATATTGCATACCTGGCTTATCATGACGTAAACTATTGGTTGGACATAACTTTTCTGTGAAATGCCGCTGTAGGGTGACCACCGTGGCGAGTGACTTAGGGGGTCTGCGCTCCGTCCCTGCTACTGGAGGAGGCCGAAGATGGTTCCACTTCCAAATATGTGCTTATTGGCCGAGCAGTGACGTACAAGTCCAACACTTTTGAGCTCCAATATTAATTTACATTCCGTATTAGTCGTCGACGACCCACAATTACAACATAATGATTCTTTACATAATTTTTTGGTCTCTTACCTTTTGTTAACTGAAGATGTTGCACAGTTTTGAAGTAGTCTTTTTACCTCACTACGGTCCCTGAAAAGTAACGAGGGTTTCGGCCCTTTCTATATTTTAAATTTGGCAAAAGTAAAGTGGTCAACATTGTGGGTTTCCTTTTAACAAGGTTTTTTTTCAGCAAATTTGGCATTGAACCTACCTTTTTTTTATTTTACGAATGAAAACGACACAATTTTCATTTCACAGGATTTATGGATTTGGGAGCCGTTGAAGCACAACAGTCACACGAGGTGGTCCTCATCTCATTTTGTGCCTCCGTTAAACAGAGGTTATGGAAATATTGACGTCCATCCATCACTTACCAGTCACGACGCTGCAATTCCTTGGTTAATCCAGCTAATATGTTTAGCACGGGAGGGGAACAAACAACACGTGTCGGTGGGCCGCCGAAATCATCAGTCAGCGACTCTAAATGTTTAAATGCGTCCGTTGACGACACAGGCGTCCTACGTCACCACGTGACTTGACGTTGGGACCAGCAAAGACATTTCAAAGGTCTTCTTCCAATAGTCAAAGATAATGGGGAAATTAATTTCTCGCCCCCCCCCCTTTTCGAATGTATGGGACATCTTGCTGACTGAACCTCTAATGTAATGTTTTTTTTGTTGAAATTATTATAATTTTTGATTTATTTTAACAACAAAACAAGAATACAAATCTAGTTAAAATGAGAGGGAAGTGAACAGATGAGGGGAGGCCCAGGATGGAATACAAATCTAATGAGAGGGAAGTGAACAAAAGAGGGGAGGCCAAGGATGGAATACAAACCTAAAAACAATTAGAGGGAAGTGGGCCAAGGATGGAAAACAAATCTATTTAAAATTAGAGGGAAGTGAACAGATGAGGGAGGCCAAGGATGGAATGCTAAGTCTAATTAAAATTAGAGGGAAGTGAACAGAAGAGGGGAGGCCAAGGATGCAATTAAAATGGGAGGGAAGTGAAGAGAAGAGGGAGATCAGATGAAGGGTGTGGTATCTTATCCAACATGTAGGCTTTGCTGTTTAATGTGTGGTGACGTCACGCAGGTGACGCAACAAGCCGGGCACCAGCATGAGGTACCTCCTGACGAACAAGTAGATGAACTCGTAGATTCTCCTGAGGATGTGAAACAGACGGAAAGACTTCCGCTGGTCCATTTCCAGTCTCCCGGTGGTTCCTCCTCCTCCTTCCTCTGGCTTCTCCAGGTCCACGACGGGCGGCGGAGGAACCTGGGAAAAGGGGGTAGGGGAAAAGCAACGGTCACTTCACATTACTCCACGGGATAGAGCAGTGGTGCCACTACATCACCTGGAGTTGGTCCAAATTTTTCACCTTCCAGGCTGAGTGAATTGGGTGTTTTGCTAAATTTAGAAGGTTATAACCATTTTTTATATTAAAAACATTGTCACCTTGAACTTATATTTAATTTATTGTTAAGGCAACATCACGTGGTTCGGAGCCCAGCCAGGTTCCTGTGTTTCCTCCAGGCAACTACCCTGAGGCCATCTGTCTGCCAGCTCCAGCACCACGGTCCCTCCACGTCATAACTTTTCTTATTTCAAAGCCCCGATTCCTGACTCTTCTTCTCTGTAATTAAGAGTCCGACGAACTCTTAGCCGAGACTGTTGAGATAGGACCTTTGCTTCTTTCCTTGGGTTCGGAACCTGACCATGCATTATTTTTTTTCATTAATATCTGCTGCTGCATAATTCTCGATATTTCAAGACAACAGAAATACACGTGGCCCTCATTATTTTAATGATAGAGGCCATTACATGTCGGTAACAACCTGGTTCATGATTCCATTTCCCGTCAAGTCTCGTGGCTGAGGCTGTTGGGGCGTCGTGTATGGTTTCCCCGATCACGGGTTCGGATGCTGACCAGGTTATCATTTTTTTCCCTCCAGCGAAGCTGCAGCGACGCCATCTATCCGCCTCTGTCGATATCCATGAGAGAGAAAACTTTCTCCACGTTTTTCCCTTTCAAAGTCCGAATTCTCTACCCTTCTTCAGGTATATTAATGGAACCAGTTGGCAAGCACCGCCGTGGCCGAGTTGTCAGGGTCACGGTCACCGTCTGGTGACGGTTCCAACTCAACCTTCGTCAGCAGTTTTTATCTTTTAATGTTGGAACTGGATATCCACAATACAAGAGGAGGAGATCTCAATTTTCTTTAAATTTTACCATAGTTGTTCCCATATAACCGAGATTCAAGGGCCTGGACTGCGTGGAGCCTCGTGGCTCAGGACGTAAAGGCACCAACACGGTGAGGACTTCAACTAGCAGCGGTCAGGGGTTCGGAAATCGCCTCGGTATAAATTTTTAACTGGAGTAAAGAACCCTGAAGAACAACGCCATCTGTCTCCTAGGTCACCAAGTTCCGCAGTGGCTAAGAAGTTAATTTAATTCACAAGTGTGTAAAATAAAGGCTCTTGATGTAGATTAAAGGTTGTTCCCTCAACACGAGCTGGTGGCTGAGGTCGTTGAGGCTTGAGTCTGCGGTGGTATTCAGTCACGGTTCGGATCCCGCCTGGAACTACATTTTGAGGAATATCATCAGGTGGAGTCACTTCAAGGATGAGAGAGGAAAGAAATCACGGTTTAGTTTTTCGTCCAAGTCCGAATTCCTTCCATTCTTCAGGTCATCTGATGGAGCTTCAAGACAAGCAGCACCGTGGCCGAGTGGTCAGGGTCAGGGTCAGGGTCTGGTGAACACTAGGCTCTGGGTTCAAATCTGTCCTTTATCGTGTATTTTTACATTTGCGGTAAAAACGTCAACGTGCAGCTTATAAGGGATATTAAGAGGCGAAACTCGGAGTCCGCTCGTGGCTCAATGGCTAGAGCGCAGGCATGTCGGGGAGAGCATGTCTGCAAGTCTCTGGCAACGAGTCCGAGCGGTTCCTACCCAGCGCCTTATGCCATCCCTGTTCTCCTTTCCACCCCTCTCTTCGCCTCCCCTCTCCCCGTTCGGGGGGGTTGGGGGGGGTGAAAGGGAGAGGGGTGGCTTGGCCTGGGTAGGAACGATAGACTCTTTTAGGTCGGTCGTTCTGGTCACGTGATGTCGACGTCATCCAACCGCCAAATTCAAAATCCACAAGGACCTTCAAGATCAGACGTCCAAATCGAAAGTCCACCCGGACGACCAAAAGACTATAGGGAATTAGGAGAACAAGACTGAAAGACACGTGATGTGACGTCATCCTAACCGCCAAATTCAAAAGTCCACCTCGGAACATCGAAGACACCGGAAGAACGAGACAGACACGTGACGACTACGTCATAACAACCGCCAAATTCAAACCCCACCTGGACTATCAAGAAACTAGAGGAAAAAATCGAAGAAAATTTACAGCCCGATGACGTCATGATGACGTAGAGGTCACGTGATGATGCGTGCGTATATATATATATAAACCATCCTACCACCGACCCCCTTTCCCAGGTGTCTTAAAAAGCAAAACGGTGCTGCGCGGCCTCTGTGCCACGCTCCTCCTCTCTCTCTCTCTCTCTCTCTCTCTCTCTCTCCTTCCCTTCCTTCCTGACCTTCAATCCTCGGCGTGGTGATTAGCTGGACTCCACCTGGTGTTGTTTTTCAAAACTTAACTCCTGTCAGGACCCGAACCCGTGGCTGAAGCGCGTTCCACCGCAGGCTCACGCCTTAACGCCCTCAGCCACCAGCTCCTGGTGTTTGGAACATCATTTAATCTGACTGAAGAACCGTTGTTTTCCACACTTGATGAAGTAAATACAGCCAGCGACTTTCTCACGGTGGTTAAAAATGTTAACCTTGCCGGGTTCCGAAACCGTGGCTGAGCCTCGTTCCACCCAGCGCAGGCTCAGGTCACGCCTTAACGACCTCAGCCACCTGCTCCGGTCCTTGGAAATGCATTTAATCCAACTGAAGAATGTTCACTATGTCAAGGTTTGTGATTTAAAGTGAACTTCCACCACTGAGGGACAGATGGCGTTGGACGTGCACCTGCCAGTTCCACAGGGTGTAATTTACTCCAATTAAAAATGTTGACGTGGCTGGGTTCCGAACCCCTGACCACTGCTGCTACGTCCTGGTGCCTTTACAGCCTCAGCCACAAGGACTTCACGTGCAACAGAGTCTTAAATGTCAGCTACATGTGAATAGTGTGGGGACTGTAAATTTTAATACTGAGATCTCCTTCTCTCGTCTTCCAACTCGTGTTCCAACTTTTAATTTCCGTTATAAGCTGCACACTAGGATTTTAGCTGAAATATAAAAATTCTTCCTCCTTTGGTCAGACTTGAACACGGAACGTTGAGGTCTGCAGACGATCACCCTGACCTCTCAGGCACCGTGCCGTACGCTTCATGACTCCATTAGAATACCTTTAATATATACGAGTGCGGACTTGTATAAATTAAAATATGAATTCTGCGACTTAGTATTGGAGCCCTCCCCGTGGCTGCTGGACAACTTTACACCTGGAGGCTGTCATGGCGAGTCCAGGGAAACAGCATCTGGCCTCTGAAAATATTTTGGAGGGGTCAGGGACGGAGCCCACAGCTCGAGGACTTGCTGGGTCCTGAGACCAAGTTGGACGCCATGAGCCACGGGGCTGCTGTGACGTCACGAGCCCTGGACAGGGGTTCACAAGCCCCTCATGAGGAATCCACCGAGAGAGAAAAGTTGGGATGCGCGCGCAGCTTATTTCAATTTTTTCGTTTTTACCGTAGAAAACATAAATTTAGGACTTTGTACGCTGACCTTTCTCATAACCATGGTCGTCACCGTCAAAGTCCACGTTACTCTCAATAATAAACAACATTTATAATCAGGCAGATGAAACAGCAATGGCGGCCAGAGTCGCTCCTCATTTATCACCTGGTGGGATTTTAAAACTCTTGAACGTGTTTATCACGTGACAGCGTCTTTCAAGCGAGAAATAAAATATTTAACAGTTCCAATTAATTGAGAAGGATATTATTAAGAAAGTCTCGCTCTGACCACCGTACCATTTACGTACTTTAAATTGTGAAATAAATTATTGACAAAATTTCATTCTGTTCACGAGCAAAATGAAAGTATGAATTTTCACTCAGACCAACGTAGTATGTGTCCTTCTTTCGACAACTTAACTTGTGTCATGTCTCGACCTGGTCCACTTTCTAATTCCCAAACTCCTAATATCACTTCTCGTCTCTCCATCAGTCTGCCTCGTCATTTTGTATTTCTGTGTCGACGTCGAAACCAACTTCATTTGAGGGATTTCAGTATGTTTCTATATTGAATTATTTTCATCTAATTCATAATTTGTTAGCTTCATCCTCCAGTTTCCACGTGACAGTTTAACTCCACCATAAATCGTTCCTTTTGAAAATATCTGCGGTCTTTGGATGTCCAAGTCTCGACTGTTGCTCTTATAAATATGGAGGAAGGAGGCTTAAGACTGACAGAATAGAAGATCAAGGAAAGAAAGGAGTAAGATAAGGAAGATGCCCCATAGAACAAGCGATGGAGGAGGTTAAAACTGGAATATAGAAAAGGAATCATACTGCAAGGACAAGAAATAAAAACCTTACTCTTAGCAGTTGATATTGTAGTATTAAGGGAGTCAGAAGAAGACATGGCATGAACGCGAAGGAATTCCGCTATTAGAGTAGGATAGCACAGGCGGGGAAGGATGAGGAATTTTACTTGCGGGTGATAAAAGTGTGAATACTAGGAAATCGTTCCTAAAAATGTTGGGCGTTATATGGATGGGAAATGTGGACGATAGGAGGAGTTGCTATAAGAGAAAAAGATGGATAGTGGATAGAATAAGTAACGGGGAAGAGCGAACAATATGAAGGATAGATGAATAAGTCAAGTTTTAAGACGTGAGGGTGTTGTAAAATTAGCATTAGAGGGAAGTGTGTGGGGTAAGGATGGAATGGGCTATACAGTTAGGGGTTATGCGGAAATGAAAATGCTTTCGCACGAAATTTAATATTGGAGAATTGATATCCAGTATTTACGTACAATAAATTGAGGTTAAATTTGTAAAGTAAATTTTACTCTTATCGTCATAGCTATTTACGTTCAATAAATTGGGAACGATATTATTAACAAAGTTTGATTCTGAGCACCGTACTATTTACGTAGCTTAAATTGTGAAAAACTTTCACTCATATCACCGTAACTAGTTTACTCGCCATTAATTGAGGAAAAATTTAGTAAGAAAGTTTCACTCTCATCACCGTAGTTATTTACTGTGAATATATTTGTTAAAAAACTTTTGTTCACTGAAGCTGATTTCATGCAATGAAAGGAAAGTTTCATTTTCGTTTCCATTAAATTGTTCTAAAATTAACTTATGTATGGTTTGGAAACTGAATTAAAATGAAAGTAAAATAAAATATACCTGCGGACCAACTGGTTATTACTCACCTTGTCACGCATCTCGGGAAGGAATACTTTGGCTTTGAAATAATGATAATAATATACGACTCAACAAGTCATGCAACACCTTCAGGACAACAGCTGTTGGTGACGTAGGCTGTAAGTGAGATGTTATATTAAATACACAGAGAAGGTATTATAAAATGTTTTATTTAAACTTTGGGTGTGTCCACTCCATGGCAATACCAGCGATATCGTAATAGTTGGTCTCTGTGGCTCTCTCCGGTATGCGAGTTGTGTACTGTTTAACCTGTTGTTCCCTGTTGGATCTGCATGTGACGTTGATTGCAAGCTCATGCAGGACAGAGACGTTTCTTAAATGTTTTTTCGTGACAATCCTCTTTGTTGTTGAAAATCTGGGAATTTTAGTGTTATTTCTGAAGTTTATATTTAATGTACAATAACAACTTTCACAGGGTTTCTTATCTTAATCCGTAGAAAATTCTCTTCCATTAACACACAAAGTAATTGTTCACATTATGAAAATATTGTCTCAATAATCACATTTTATTTTTCTTCTACATTTGAAAATACATTCGTAATTTTATTGATACATTTTTAAGTAACCTCGATTTGAATTCCACCTCATGATAAGAAATCCATCGTAAAAAGTAATGTAGTGGTGAAGTGCCTAATATTAGATTTGGTATTAATGAAATCACTGCAAACATCAGCGTTCCTATTCCTGAAATTGAATCTGTGAACGCCAACATGTCCCTGTACGCTTTTCGCCTTTAAATTTTTAAGAATTGATGTGTAACATCATTTACTATTAATTTGTGTCCTAATTCTTGTATCGCAAGATAGTGTTTGTTGTGGCTCTTTGTTTTTAAACCCTTAGTTAAAAAAGATTGGCCCACCAATCTCTTGCTGACGTATTTTCCAATGTTACTCCTATTAATTTAACTAATTTTGTGGATCCTTTAAACACCGAAAAACCAACGAATCAAAGGCCTTCGCGTAGTCGATGAACGTCCTCCATAATTGTTGGATTCCATAGATGTGTCTGATGGTAAAGATGTTATCGATAATGGAGTTAAAGCCACGACGTTTCGATGGCGTCCTCTGCCGTCCTTGTCAAGTGACAGTTGTTTATTCACAATGTACACCGAGAAAACCTTGGATCTTTCGTAATGTTATAGATAGTTGACCCGCTTGTTGTTTAATTAGGTTACTGGTCCGTGGCAGAGATTGTGGTTCAGGATAATGTCAGGGGAAATTATTACTTTCAAAGTGAAACACGTAAAAACCTTTATTGTATGTATATTATACATGTGTCACACGTTGTTGGCGACGAAGTCGAGGTCGGGCCATGACGGGCGTCGTGGCGCTGTTGAGATGCTCGTACAGCGTCTCGTAGGCCGACGCCTGAGGATGGGCGGCGGGGGCAGCGCGACGCCCTTCACGTCATCGTCGTCGTCATCTTGGTCGACGGCCATCTTGAGCGAGTCGGGGCCGCAGAGCGTCTCCGAGAAGAGGCTCCAGGTGGCGGGGACGTCGTCGTCGATCAGAGGCCCGCCTTCTTGACGTCCTGCTGCACGAGGTAGGCCGGGAGTTCCTCCAGCTACGAGGGCGCCCCCGGCGTCGCTCCACAGCGTCCCGAGGCAGCAGGCGCGCAGCTCCAGCTCCCGCAGGTTGGACGTCCTCTGGAAGGTGGCGGCGTCGACGGTTGCTTGGAGTCCCGAGGGAACATCTCCGGCGCCGGCGCCACGCGGGAGAAACGGTTGTCCGAGAGATCCAGAGACACGACGCCGGGGGCAGCGTCGCCAGGAGTGGAGTCTATTCTTTAATCTCAAAAACTTCATAATGGATAATAAATAGTAAAATATAACATGCCACAATAAATTTAAAAAAATTTTTTTTACATTATTTCCGATTTTATTAAACAGAAAATTCATCGTTCTATATGTAAGACTGGCATTCTTCAGAGAAAGGAATATTCTACATATACATATTCTTGTCGTAATTGACCAATGACGATAATGAGAATATTTGAGACGTCCAATCGTGATGAAGCCTGAATTGACTTTGACCCCACAGCGTACGTTCGCGTTCTCACGATATACGTGCTAGCCTAAAAATAGGCAAAATCCAACAAAATTACATGATTTCCAAATATATATTTTCACTTTTAATTTATTATTTTTCAGAAATGTAGTACGTAGATACTACATAAATTTCTGGGTTTATTTCTAAAAATACTACAATTCATTGTAAATTAAGAAAAATAAAAAATAATTTTGTTACCATTTTCTTTTTATTAATGAAATGAAAAAGAATGAAGAAATTGATGTGCTCGAATAAACAAACTTTATTGTCTTCATTATATTATATCTATTTAAATAGTATGAAACAGTGTAAATGTAATACCTCAAAATAAATTGTGTCGCAAAAGATTTATGCCGATTTAATAAATTAACAGTTTTCCTTGTGTGGAGTGATTTTAATTTATCTAAGATTCATGCAGTAGGCGATCCGAAATTCCTGTTTATCGCGCCGATTTTATTCGTCATTCAAACAAACCCGATTTTTTTCACTTTGTTTATAGAGCCGCAGGAAGATTTTCAGGCAATCAAACTGGTCATTTTAACGATTTGGCAGAACGGGTTTTCTCTCAAGTACAAAATGTGGATTTTTGAATTGTAGCTTGGAACGACGTCAGTTCGTAACAAATATGGAGGGATATTTGATGTGCCTCACAAATCGATGTCAGAAACGTGGAAATGAAATCATTTTCATAGCAATTTCTAATAATTAAACTCAAAACCGTGGTTCAAATCAGACGCAAAATAAATGTTATTTCCTTCTTTCCCTCTAATTGAACAAATCGAATCCAAGTGATTATTTAGATTTGTTGTTCAATAGGTTTCGGTAATTATAGTTATATGCATATATTTTCTTCAATATTAACTACAAAAATAAATGTACTAATTTAATCATTATAATATTAAAAAAATCAAAATTTGTAATTAAAAACCTATGGTAATATTGCCAACAATATATTGTAAATGATAAATGGTGATGGAAGACGGACGCAAGCAACTAAGCTTATTACTAACGATAAACAAGTTGAGAAAAGTGTAAGATGAATGAGACTCACGTGAGAAGGCGACGAGGAGAGCGAGCAGCAGCGTCCGCAGGGCCATGTCAGGAGACTCAACTGATCTCTCTCTCTTAGTGCCTGATCCTGATCTCTCCTTGTTCTTCTCCTTCTCCTTCTCCCTCTCCTTCTCCCTCTCCCTCTCCCTCAACTCTCCCTCTAACTCTCACTCTACGGCTCAGGGAAAGCAGCAGGCTTCAACACCGCCATTATCCGTATTTTTCTGCCAATCCTATAACGTATACCATGAGTGAATAACGCTTAACATCTTCCCCCGATATGTTATTTACCGAGCTTTTTTGGCACTTCGTCATTTAGAAATGTCTCCATTTCTAAATTGACAGACTTGCCCTACACTTGTTACTAAATTTTCTGTAGATCAAACTTTTTCATTATTGAAAACTGTTCTTGATGTTATTGTTTTTTAGTTTATGTACAATTAAAGTAAAATTTATATTATGATTACCTTACAGCAGCTTTGATGAAAACTTTGTCTCTGGAAATGCTAAAACAAAGAATTTTAAACTTGTGGTCATTTAGAAAAAACCGCCCGCCGCAGACAGGTCGAGAAAACAACTGAAAATCGGTAACCGGTGTACTTAATAAGATTTCAGCTACATTTTTAATACTCCACGACCCGTAATATGCTACATTTCTACACAACGTGTAATAGGGATGAAGTTCTAAAATGTAACAATATTAAATTAAATTGTCACAAATTCCTAACACGAAAGTAATATTTTGAAATAAAGAAAGTTAATTCGAGTTAGGAAAAGATCAATTTCGTTTCAGGAAGAATGTAGGGACGGGACAAGAGAAGAAATATTGACTTTGCGACTAATTTTAGAAGACAGGATAAGAAAAAACATTCCAACGTACTTGGCATTTGTAGGTTTAGAAAAGGTGTTTGATAACGTTAATCGGAACACACTATTAAGGATTTTGAAGAACACTAGAATAAAATATCGAAAAAGGAGGCTCTACAGGCAGCAGTAATTAGAATTGAAGATCAATAAAATAAATCCGTAATCAGTAAAGGAGTAAGACAAGGATGCAGCAGTCTGTCGCCCGTGCTCTTTAACTTATATATAGAACAGACGATGAAGAAAGCTAAAACGGAATATGGAAAAGGAATCATACTTCAAGGAGAAGAAATAAAAACCTTACGCTATGCAGAAGATGTTGTAGTATTAGGGGAGTCCGAAGAACCGTAACCGTGGAGAAAGAGTTCAATATGAGGATTAATAGAGGAAAAACAAATGTAATGGAGTGTAGCATGGGAAATAATGGAGTAACAAAGGCTGTTAGATTGGGAAGGGATGTTTTGAAGGAAGTTAAGGAATTCTGCTACTAGAGTAGGATAGCACAAGCAAGGAAGGAATATAGATGTGAGTATTAAGAAATCGTTGCTAAAAATGTCGGTATGGAGCGTGGCGTTATATGGGTGCGAAACGTTCCCGGAAAGAAAAGAATAGAAGGCTTTGAAATGTGGTGCTATAGGAGAATGAGGTGGGTGGATAGAGTAACTAAGCAGGAAGTTCTAAACAGAATAGGGGAAGAGCCAACAATATGGAGGACGTTGAAGCGATAGATTAATAGGTCACGTTTTAAGACATGAGGGTCTTGTAAAATTGGCATTAGAGGGTAAGAAGAGAAGAGAAGAGAGAGGCGAAGGATGGAATGCGCTAAGCAGCAGATTAGGGGTGTGCTTTCGCAGGGTAGGTTAACATGGAGGGTTGTATAAGACCATTCTTAGGACTGAACACCACAACAAGAACAATTTTAGGAATAAGCCACATATTATGCATCACATTAAAAAGTTATGAAATAAACACTGTATTGATTTTGTTCATGAAACTTGCCCCAAAAATATTTTACATTGGAAAAGCAGCACAATATATCTCAATTTGCATCACTCCCAATTTGTTCCCAGAATCTATAATCCGTTTGACCAGTGACACTTGATAACTATTTTAATTATAGAACCGTAATATTACAGATTCAATAATTCTTTAAAATATTATTATCGCTATAAATATGCATAATAATGCATTATTTCATACTAGAAAATTATAAAGAACATATATATACGTATAATTTATTGATATGTTCGTTAACTTTTTACAAACTGACATATTGTTTGTTGTCATAGTTGGGTTCCTTTTTCATCAATACCAAACTGCTTCGTCTTATCTGATTTGACAAATATATAATCCCTATTACTATTATTAGAAACAACAATACTGATCTCATGTTTGTTAATAAATCCGTAAAAATTTGTGTTAAAAATATTTCAATATTTCTAAGAATTATAAATAAAAATTAAATTCATTGTTAAAACACTATCGTTTCCCCTAACATGGAGGAGAGGCCGGGGGTTCTTCTGTATTCTCGTATATATAGACCATCTTATTTATCCGATTCCGTTCTATTACAAATCCCTCAGCCGTACACATTCAGTCATATAGTAAAAAAGGTACCAGAGAAATGGTGAAAATTAATTTCCGCGGCTGTACTTGAAACTGTGAATATACTTTTGTGTTATTCATGCAGAATAAACGATTTGAATTATTAGTTATTGATAAAAAGTCTGAAATGTTTGATAGAAAACAATCTTGATAAATAAATTAATAATTAAAATTGTTATAATATAAATTATTTATACTGGTTCCACACACATCCCATACGGTCAAAAATAAGCTGTGAAAATTTCAGCGCCGTACCTATAAAAGTTTCCGAGGAAAAGGTACCTATATTACGAAATTGACGAAGTGAGCAATGATATTCCAAGTAGATTATTTGGTTGAAAATCGCTCTACTGTCGCATCTAATTTAGAACGATGCTAGATGCTTTCCTCGTAAATGCGGTTGAAAGTTGATCATTACATTTTTCCATGAAAAATGTATCGGAAAAGACTACCGGAATTTTTGTAAACTTTGTCGTTGGAACGGAAAACAAGAAACTGTGCATTTCCAAATTTCAATAATATTGGTATTGAGATTGAAGCAAGTCAAGGAGAAAGAAGAAACCCCTTTCCTTCCATTACTGATTTACTACTGTTTATAAGAAGTCCCCTGTAAACGTTTCATTAGCTTCGTCATGATTTATAGAAATGGTTTTGGTTTACATCCTTTTTGTGTACACGTCCTAGCAACCTCTCAAATGTAGCCAGCTTTCAGACCATACAATAACACTGCCTTTATTACATTCTTATACATTTTTCACTTAGAACTACGTACGACCAGTGTAAGGTGATGTTAGCATCCATTCGCTGTTAATAGTCTATGACTTAAATTCCATCACATTTCCAAATTTTTAGCCACCAATCTGAAGACATTTCAGTTTTGATGGATTTCCTTGCCTCCATATATTTATTATTTTTCTCGTTTATGGTGAGTCCCATCCATATTGATTTTGCATCTGTACAGTGTCGCCGTCATCAGCACATGCTAATATCTGCACCTTTCAATTGCCGAGTCTCGAATGACATTTTCGAGCTCAATATTAAACAGCGAACATGCCGATGCATTTCCCTTTCTAAGGCCTTTTTGTGCACAGAATGCTTCTGATAGCTTAACTCTACATCTGACTGTACTGAGGAATGCTGCCAAATACTGATTTAAAATCAATAAATAGGTGGTCAAGATCTGTGGTCGACTTCCCTTCTCGGAAAGCACACAGATAGCTTGATCAACATGATAATTTGAGCAGTCCATTCGCTAGGTAAGCAATCTATGAAGCCCGTCCATTTTAATGAGCTCTGCCGAGTCTATCTTTCGAAAGCCTCTTCTGAATTGCCCATCGACTCTCCATTACTTTTCCTGCAATTAAATATTCTTGGTGTGAATTCTTTTCTCATATTTTTAATTAAGTGGTAGTACTTTCGCGGCTCATTCAGAGTATTTCCTTGAGCCTAGCTTCTTGATACTTTGTTTCATTTTTGTGTGCCACTTTCTCATTTCTTCTCAATTCTCTGTAAGTTTTGAAAGTATTTCTTGATAACATTGAATTAAATCAAATGATTTTCAATTTAATTAAGTAGCATTAAAGCGAGGAAGAATCATATGATCAAAAAAAAATTGTAATGAAACTGAACAAACAAGTGATCTTTTCAATTATAGAAGAATTTAGGAAACAGTTCCGTTTGGCCCAAGAAAAATTTATTTGTTTACGTCCTGATTATCAACAATTACACTGGTCTCAATTTATCATTCTAATTGTTTTGGCATTAAAAGTAAGTACACAGGATATAAGAAACCAATTTTTAGCTTGTAATTAAAATGAATATAGTACACTTTTGTGATAAATGCATGTTTTAATTTCTTGAATATATTTACAGATATTAGATGACAAATTGTAGAAATATGACATGTTGAATTTATGCTAAATACTGGTTGCCCAATAATATAGGGTAATTAATATAAGCCGAAAGGCATTATGACAGTAACATCCCACCAGTATCACCGTGGAAAAATTTCATGAAATGAGATAAATTTTCAGTGATAAAATCTATAAATATTAAATGATAGTGATATATATTTCAACACTGGTTTCACTCACATTAATAACAAGATCAACAAATAAATCAACACAGCCAGGTGCAATCCACTGACTGATGTCCATAATTTTTTTCTGCTATAAATTGAAACACGTGGAAATGAACTTATTATTTTGTAGCGGTCATAATTAACACCCACTAAATAAATAATGCATTTGGCAACAATGTGGCTGCTACTAGTTTATGAATATGAACAACAGCCAGTAGAATTTTTATGAACACTGAAAAATTGATTGTTTCAGTAGGGAACTGGTATGCAATATTGCTAAAAATAAACCAATTTATTAATATATCTATTTCTCAATTCATTTTTTTTATTATGAGCATATATACCATTTCCTTAGTATCTAATGAAAAGCCATCGAAGTACCATCACATTTGTAACTTCTTTTTTTATTTGTATCCAAAATCACACACTTCAACGTAAATTCATTTCAACAGTTCTAAACTATAATTGAAATTTGGTACACAAATTCGTCAGTGGTATCAATGGTCAGTTTGCTAATTAATACCTTGGATCACAAACGACAGTAAAATGAATCACTTAAATAACTTTCCATAAACAATACACTGACAATATTTGTGATACCTATGAATTCACTCAATGAGCAATAGGTCTATAAACTGTGCAATTTCAGTTACTTCTATAATTCTAAAGATATATTATATATGACACAATGGATAACTAAAGCAATAGATGTCTGTTTATGTATATTAGTAATAACGTCATGATAAATAATAATACTGCACCAAAGTTTCTAGAAATAACTTCCATATGTTTACCACATGTTGAAATAAATTACCTATCATATATCCTATACTTCTAAAATACTTCTTCGCTAACATGAGCCATTACAAATCCTACACACCACAAATTCATTGGTACTTTTATTAGTTCATACGTATTCTTACTTTCTGATGAAAATAAATTTAAATGTGTTAAAACAATTGTTTTGACGTATAATTAAACTGGGCCAAGAAGAAATTACTTACAGTAATGTTAGTATGTTACAAATAAAGTGTTTAATTGTAGTGGGCATCTGTCTTCAATTAGTCACGTTCAGATGATTTTGGTAATACTTCAAGACTTGGCTGTAAAGATATATTAATTTTGTTTTATTATAAAATATGACTATAAGTACCATAACACAGGAATAGTCTTCTTTGTGATTTGTCTTATTGGCCCATAGTATTCAAATAACATTTTAGAAATTTATTCATTAAATATATCACAACAATCAAAATCCATCAAAGTGATCCTGGAATAGCAACTTAGGATTAAAATATGGAAAATAGAATGTCTGATTACGTTCAAATAATTGTGAAATTATTATGATCTGAAGAATCCTCCCTCCTGGAACGAGTATTTTTCAAACTTGGCAGTCATCTTTAATCTCTGATTGTCTACCACCTTCACTATTTATTACATTAATTTGTTCACGCTACAACTACGTATGCAGCAATTGCCGAGGTTGTAATTTAAATAAATTCTCGTATATGTCGAACTATTTGAAATTTTTCCAACCAACATTCAATAATGTATTAGCATATTCAGCAACGGCACATCTTTTTTTCGATTCTGGAATATACTGTTCAATTAACCGATACTTTCATTGCGTACTATGTAATACATTAAGATACTGAACTAAGAAACCAAAGTAGCAACGAGTCTCAAACTATAATTCACACCAAAACTCAGTATTATTATTTTTATACTCACGTGCATAGTGGCGTGAAAAAATTACCTGCCTTTTATTACTGAATTGACGAAATTTTCTACCAAAAATTAAACGGAGTTCCAGAAAAATGACAATATGTTCGGTTGTGTGGGAGATATTTTTTACTACCGCACTGCGTTTAACCTTATTATACAGATTGTGTGGACTGTAAACTATTAACGCTGTAGTGCAAATTTTGACTAAAAATTATTTTAATTTTGGATTTTGGGAGATAACATTGTCTATCATGCTCAAAAAGGATTCACGATAGGCCCTATAATTTAATAAAACAACGGTAAATTACATTAACTACCAGAAGACAAGAAACAAACTATTAGAGAAATGAATCAATACTTAAGACTGCAGCTATTCATTAAACTTTCAAGTTACTGAAATCAACTTTTAAATTAAAGTAAGACAACTTGGAGTTTCGTTTGAAATGAAAAAATAGCCCGCATAGAAGTTTCGTCATGAGGTATGTGTTACATATTGTGGATTTTCCAGAAACTACTTGGGATAGTTAAAAACGTTGCAGAACAACAAATACAGTAAGTCGAATGTTAACTTGTAGAAAGCACTTGCACTTATTGAAGACATAGAAAGCCGTAGTTTTGCTAAACGTTATTTAGGTTGCATTTAATTTTTGTGCACGACCTATGCACGTGGTTATCTTTTTGAATGCGTACTCTTTGTCAGTGGACTCCATAATTACAAATATTGCTAGATATTATTAAAGGAATGTTGCCCTTCCTGGCTATATTTAATATTATAAAAAGAAAAATTATCCAGGTAAAATGTAATTCCATAATAATTTTATATCAACGACTTGAAGTAAACACTAAGAAGCAAACGTAGAAACAAATAATGTTCGTAATTATAACGTATCAAATGAATTCTTTTTTGACTCGATCTATTTCTTTTTCGCTATTGATACTTTGGAGTACATTTTCTTAAAATTTAACGAAATTTCAAGTATTACACGTTTCCTTATAAGAATTAAAGAATGTAGCAAAGGTCATCTATGATTCATAATCGTACAATATTGATTAGTTTCGTGATTATGAGATTAAAGATAACAGTAAAATATTTATTCTCCACCGTAGAATCTAAAATGCTTTAAGTGGTTATTCCTGACGAATTTATTTATGCCTTTCTCTCTCACTTCTGAAATCTAGTGTAACATATTTGTATCAGTCTTCAATTACCACGTTCTTTAAAATTAAGTTTAGGAGGCATGCTCGACTTTCATAATTTAAAATCGTTTTTATTTATGATATTTAAACAATGATTTGATTTACCGTGACACTATTGGAGAATTCGTGTCACAAAACACACATAACGACGATTGCTTAAAATTACCCTCTGCATTACACGAAACATGAAAGAATTGTCACAACATTAAAATTTGATAACTTTTACGAAACTGCCATTTTATCTAAATGTTCTATATAATACATTTAAATTGATTCTGCACAAGAGAGAGATTGAATAACAAGAATACCCTAACGCTAAAATATGAAAAAAGGCATTTTACTATCTAGGATCGTATGAAAGGCAACCAGCGTGCTTTCTTATGTATGTCAAAAGTGCAAAAGAAAACTTTAACAAAACGATATTTTAAAAATATATTATTTATTTGTATTTCCTAATGTTATTTTAAAAATTATGATAGAAGGCTGAGGCCTTTAAAACACATGACACCGTAGATATTTACACTTTAAAATGAATTAATTATCCATTATCAATTCTCCTAAGGAAATTTCTGTTTGGAATATGTGTACACAGGTTAAAAATATAGATTCAATACTTTTCAAGTATTTTGCAACGATAAGGTATTGCCGATTTGTTTTGCGTACCAGTTAATATTTTCGCAAAGTATATGAAAGATTAATTACGAAAAATCACACCGTTTCTAAGAATAAGTTTTATACTATAAATTCACTCTTATGGTGTCAACGTTATTCTCGTTTGGACTAGTCAGTCAGTTCACTTTCATATTTAGACGCACGTCAGATTTAATTCAATCGGAATCAGATTCACCAACAATATTTAAACAGCTAAGTGTTATTGAAAGCCCATTTTAAGTTGTTTGAAATTACAATAATTAAATATATACAATAACTACGATTTAGAATCTATTTTCATATAAAAGTAATTCTGCATATCATGCTTGTTTATTTATACAATATTGCCGTCATAATTGTATTACGTTAAGTTAAAACGATACTCACGGAACCGAAATTCACAACGCCGCCGTCGATATAATATGTTCGGTCCGATGACAATGTCACATGTAAAGATGCATAGAATTCAGTTCTACCTCAGTGGAAGCTCTATGAACGCTCGAATTATTTTCACGCTGTAAGAATTTATAACCGACGGCGTTACCTTTACATTATAAACAACTAAATAGAGGAACTGCACGCTGGTTTCTCACTGTCTACGAGTACTTTGGAGTGCAACGGATCAGAGGAAAGTATTCCCGTGCTCTAAAAACTGTACGATACGGAAATCATCTCTTATAAAAAGATTTTCACGTTTTCACAGAGTCGAAACCGTCGAGAGACGAGACGAGACGAGACGAGACGCGACGAGACGCGACGACAAATAATGTATCACCGAAAATTAGACTATGAAATAAGAATAACATACAACAACAGACATATAAAGTTATCTAACGCGCGCCGGAAGTTCACTACCTCTTAAAAAATAATAATAAAAAAAATACGCGCACATTTTGAAAGTCATCGTTTTTCGTCACTTGCGATTAAACAAAGTCGCTTTCTTTCGAATCGAGTCGAATCGAATCGAATTGAACGACGCAGCGAATTTCTCCGTCCTTTGCTTGGTCGTATTAAAATTAGAATCGTTTCTCACAGAGTTAGCGAAGACGTCAACAAATCGGCGAGACGCACACATCGTCAGATCCTTTGAAATTGGGCTTCGCAGAGAGCTTCACAGGCTCGAGATGCGCACTTCCGGCTGCTGTCCCGTGGGCGACGTCGCCGGAGACGCGCTGGGCGACGCGGTGCCCGAGCCCGAGCCCGGGTACGACGCGGGCAGGTTGACGACGACGGAGGCCGTCATGGTCGACGACGTGGTGGAGTTGGGCTTGCTGACGGACGCGGACGCGCCGACCGGCTGCTGATGCTGCTGCTGCTGCTGCGGCTGGTTCAGGCTGGCCCGCGACGACAGCCGGTCCGGCGTAGGCTCGCTCGGGGGCGACCGGTTCGGCTGCGCGCGGATCTGGATGTCGTTCAGCTCCTCCTCGTGCGCCGTCGACTCGGGCGTCGTTCCGCGCTGGTGCTTCTGCATAACAAACTCGTCTGACTATTAAACCGGCCGGGAGTGCAGGGTCCGACTAGGAAAAATCCTTACATCTACTAACAAAAAAGAAATACATACGTTGCGCTGATCGGAAGGATCTATGGTGCACGACACCGCTTACGCCATGACCATGAGTGGCACGTGACAGTAACTTTTATTCACTTCAAAAGATTAAGCTAGGTGTTAATAAAAACTAATATTCTACCCTCAAATATTAAAATAAAGCATAACATTACCGTTAAGCGCTAACTACAACGTGCAACACTATTCCTGGTAAGAAACGCAAATGGATTTAGATAAGAACGAATGTGCAGTTAAGACGTAACTGCTGATATGCCGTCCGTTATTTTCAGACGATTGAGACAGAGGTTTACGAATAACTCACAAGCGAAACTAAGCTTCGACCTTTAGAAATGTGTCGCTACGGAATAACCAGTAAAGCAAGCTACACGACTGTAACAACTTGATGGAGATCGATGATAATTTTAAAAGAAAATAATTGAAGACGTCGAATATAAGAAGATAAAACGTTGCCTCTGGGAACAATAAGTCGCATGGCTGATTTATCCATGTAGCATCGAAATCTTTAAATGAATCGAGCTGGTAAGTAAAATATTTCGCAAAATTGGGACCAGCTTCTCGTTTCGTTATTCGATGAAGGTCTTTTAAAAATAAGTCAAATTGAAGTGTATGAAAACGAAGATTAAATACTGAAGATGTTAAAATTCGTTGGGAGTGTGCATCGAGCGAACTCGTCCGATAATCAATACGAGCGAGGAAAACAAGTTGAAAATGCAGAGACTATCTGGATCTCTCCGAATCTTCAGGTCATTCCCCCTTTTCAATAGTTTTCTGTGCTTTATGACTTCAGACCTAAGATAAATTTTTTGCAGGAGTTTTTACGAACCTTCGGGACGCTCACAGATTTGTCACGTGATCACGTCATTGAATTCCTCTTTACTCACGACCGACTATAATTTAAATACGGAACATTTGAGCTATTAACCCTCAAAACGGCTGTGTAACGTTAAAAAAGGAAGATTGTTTATGCCGAAACTTTGATCTTGCAAGTACTGTTGTAAAGAGAGAATACAGTCAGCTCTTTCAGTTTCGATAGCCTTTATTTAACTAAATTTATTTCTCTTCACAGATTTCCAAGCGAGTTCTTGTAGATCGACTGTTAATAATCGAATTTATTTTCTTGCAGCACAGCACCAAAAACCACAAAAGGAAACACTTTCCGAGTGCAAAATAAAGAGACGCTGAAAATTGAGGACGAATATTTAACAGCATAGGAAGGGAATTGAAAAAAGGGATGTGGAAGGGAAAGTAAGGCAGCAAAGGGTTCGATTTTCAAACGGGCAACTCCCCTTTAATAGCATAGGAAGGTAAAGGGGGGATGTGGAAGGTAGAGAAAGGTAGCCTGGCAAGGTAAAAGGGGGGATGTGGAAGGTAGAGAAAGGTAGCCTAGCAAGGGTAACGTTGAGCGAAGTGAAATTCTGCATCCAGCCGGCCGGAATATTAGCTACCGAGGAAGATTGTTCTTCGATGTTATATTCTATTTCTCGATCACACAATAAATAAAATATTCTCACAAAAAAAAACATGTCACGCGCCAAACATGTTTCATGTAATTCTTTCCGTGAAAATAATGTTGCTCTTAAGAACATAATCGCATAGCCTCGTAGGCTATTTCGGTGTCGTTTTGAAAAGTTTACACTTCGCCCTTGAACTGTCCACATTGGAAATTAAATAAATCTCATGAGAATTACTAGAGGGAATATTCAGGAATTTCGTTTTCTGCAGACTTGGTCTAATTGAGAGGAAAAGTTTCTACCTGAGAAGAAACTGCCTTTTGTTAAGTTTCGAATGACTTAAAAAGTCTTGCGTTAGCGTGCCTCGGTCCAAGTGTTTAATATTCCGCCTCACGAAAAGTTTCTCTCAGAAAAGGAATATTTTAAGAAACTAACATAATACGAGTAGACTCGTTTTTGATATTCACGTAAATTAAAATTTTTCTGTAAAGTTTGATCGCAATAATATGATACTCATAGAAGCAAACGGATTTATGGTTTAAATGAAAATACATATTTTCCTGTCGGACCCATAGAAGTATTCTTACACACTTATAATATGAAAAATAAAAACATTCTTCAATTAACTGCAAAAAACACGCAAGACGAATTGTTTGAAGTGAGTACCTCATCGATAGTAAAAAATATAATTAAAAATTTTAAAAGCGTGCCGTTGAGCAGGCAGAAATATGAATTTAATATGCACGATGCGGATAGTTACTCTGCAATGTGCGTTTCGGTAGTTTATCCAACTATCTTCATGCTCCATACAGACAGAGTGAGTGAGAATTTTAAACTTGACGTAGTTGGCATGTTTCCTTCAGATAACGATGAAACAAATAAACATCCTCATATAGAACGGAGTAATATATTAAATTGTGGTAAATTTTAAACTATGGACGGTACAAAACTAAAAGAAAATGTCCTTTAAGGCGTGATGGAAAGGAATCTGAACTTTACCGCACGAATCTGATATTAGTTGAGTATACAATCACTCCTATATAGTATATGAAATAACGTACCGTGGCATGGTAAGTAATTATCACGATGGCTAATTTGGAGAAATGTCTTCCTAAGTTAACATGAGGAGATCCTGCCTCTGGTAATTGTTGAATGTAACGGAGATATTCATGTTTAAACGTTACAGTATGCGTTCTATGGTTTTTGTTGAGCTTCTGCATTCCTTAATTTTGTGAGTGCAGAATGCAAATATAGATGCTGGAGAAATGCTGTTTGTGTCGTTGGATTAAGGACTATTCAGAGGATTTCAAGCAAAACATTTTAATGTTCGTAATAGCTGTGATTTGTATCAGAATCGTGCCTGACGTATAGAAATGCTCTCACTTTATAACTTTTATCTAAAACAGATTTTTTAATATTCCGGAATACATTGTAATGTTAATAGATTGCAACAGTTGACACGCACTACAGTAAATGTGCCTCGAATAAATTATTTTAAGGAATACAATTTTAAAGTAATAATTGTCGTCACTCCATAAACAAGCGGTTTCTATCACCCATTTAGTCATTTAAAATTTTTAATTATCGGTAATACATAGGAGGCTGAGAAAAATATTCGGAGCTCAAAATAAACTGGACTCGGCAAGGTTGGGTTATTAAGCGAGTTTTATTTCCATACTGGATTGTAAATAAAAAATTATTTGTGATAATAAATTATCAAAGTTCATTTGCAAAATGATCTTCTATCGACGTAGTCAAATATTAACACAATTATGAAAATGTAAGATGAGAGAAGTCAACAAGTAATTAAATAAAATTTAAATTGTTTACATACGGTACTTAAATTAACGACATTTGACAGCTTTATTATATTTCTGATATGCCACTCTGTAATGAAACTATATATTTTACCAACCATCATTTTGGAATGTATGAGTCTGTAACTGGTTTAATGATTCAACATGCCCGTTAAAAACACAGTTTATCAGGATCAGGCTCAATTACAAAAATGTATTCAAAGCATGTGACAATAAATATTTTCAGTCACAAATAATCATAGATTAGCAACAATCGGTATGTGACGTTTTCTAAGATCTATTAAAAATTGGCTACGACAAGAGTTTATCGGTACAGTTAAATTAATGTTTAAATATAATAGATAAATAAAATTTCCTGTAATACATTTATCATCTTGTCATATTGGTATAATTAAACTGAATAAATTCTGAAATAAGGATTAAAAATAAAGAAAAACACATTACAGACATAAATTGTGTAACTGATATAGAACCAAACAAATAAGGGCAGTAAGACTTGCATTTGTGACAAAAATCCATTGTGATTAAAACATATACTGAAAATAAAAGAAATTATTTATTTTTCTATGATCTTGAATAAGTACATAAATTGTGTCAAAATCTGTTAAAATAAAAGAGAAATATTATACATACTGAATTGCAACTTAAAAATAAAGGAAGTCCACTATATTAAACAGAAAATTTCCCCCTCTACTCTCTTGATTCTCTGTATTACTTTATGATATAATTAATAAGTTATATATTATAAATAGAGCAAATTAATTATTATTAGTTGATTAAAAACTAATGTTTGACAATGTTTAGTGGTAGACGTCCTATTTTCTGAAACCTACAAATTGTGTGACTGAAATGATTTCCTATATTTTTAGATTATTTCACATTGAAGTTTTGTAGTATAAACTAAAAGAAAGTGAAATAATTAATTACCATATCTGTTAATCATAAATAAACAAGACAATAAATATTAAAGCAAGATGTTTGTAAATATTTCATACAATGTAAATTGAAATTTTTAATTCTTAAAATAACAGTAATAACATTTTAAAATAAAGAATGTAATGTAAAATTTAATGAATCACTAATGTAAATGATATTACTACACGTGTTCCAAGGACACAAGAATGTTTTCAAAAGTCCCAATTGATGGCATTGTCTTCTAATGAAGTTTCTTTCACCTTGAAAAGGGAATATCTCATTCTAATGTAACTAAAATAAATTGACACAAGTGGCAAAATATCAGTCATAATAAAGATAATATAACCAGAATAATAAATTTAATTTAAAAGTAACAAAAGAGTACTTCGGATTTATTGGACCAAAATGTAAAAAAAATTGTTAACTTTTATAACTCTACATAAACCACTATTTTTCACACACACACAACCAATATATATATTGTTTTCAGGTTCTGTAAATCCAAATATATATTTCGATTTATTGAACCTGAAAACATATATACATAATAAAATTTTGTGAGGAGCTAAGTCTACTGTCTTTTCCACTCAGAATTTTCTAAAATATTAGTGAAAATAGTGTTCAGTTGTGTTTATAAAACAGGTTTTATAATTTCACTCTGTACTAATGATTTACATACTTCATAATAATCACTTTGTGATCTAACAGTATGCTATTAATATCTAAGAATTTTTATACTATTTATTTCTTGTTTCTTCAAACTAATTCTGTAATTTCAAGCATATTACATTAAACCATATTATTAATGTTGATATTTGGGCAACAACGAAAACAGACACCCATTCTTTGAAATATTCAAAAGTTTAGTTTGTTGTAAAGTGCAGTATCCAATCATTCCAAATTTATTATGTATAACTTTAGGTATGATGTTATATAAAAATATTTAATTGTTTAATAAATAAATAATGTGTTGAAAAATAATTCCATTTTGCAAATTAGATTAAGAAACATTTATCCTCATAATATATTACATTTACCCCCCTCATCTACTTCAATCATACATTACAGCAAAAAGCTAATAGAATTCCTCACTTAGTCACTGCTCAGCACTGTTAAATGGTATTCAAAACATGTTGAATGCACATGGGTCTTGCATGTTAATAATACTTGCTGTTTCTAAGAAAAATGTCATTAATAACAATCAAATACAGGACATGCCATGCTACTGTGAATAGAAGAAAGAAGAAGATAATGAAAGTGAAAGAAGATAGATGATGAAATGCAAATATATTTATTAAGTCATATAAATGGATGGTCTAATTTAAATTTATTTTTCAATAAGTTATAAAATCAATATTTTCTTCTCATAATTTTTACAGTGAACATTTTTATACTACAAAAATTAAAAATAGTGCTAAATTCAATGAAAATTTGTCAGCCATTAGACAAATATTAATCAATGCATGCATTTTATCAGAATTTAAAGTGACCATTTGATTTATAATTGATGCTTTATAATTACCACGATTTATTAAAACTTCTGAATTAGGGTAATCTACATGTTATCAGAGTTTAACTTATGAAGGAAATAGCCATGCCTGAATCTGTGGCATATTTTAATTAAATGAAACAAAATTATAAAATAATACAGGGAGAAATTATTTTCAAGTTGTGTAGAATTCAGATTCTAAAACTGGAGATAATATAGGCCTATAGATATTCAAGGAAGTTAATATTGGATTTATTTATATATATACACATACATTAAGCAGAACTTTCTGCCATTAAGATTACAACACAAGGAGAAAGATATTTTACATGCATTGTGAGCAGACATCAATTGACAAATTATGAGTAGTGTGAGGATTTACCTTAGTCCGTACTTCAATCTTGTCGCTATAGACAAGGACTACGCGATCCTTGCCCGGGCTGGTCGCCAAGAAGGGGATGCTCTGCGCACGTCATGCACGAGGGTTGAGGGCCATGCAGCATGCAGGCAGCGCCAGCAGGAGGAAGAGAAGAAGAGTGGGGCAAATCAGAACGAGGCCTCAACAAGACAAGTGGCGTCCATTGGCCCTCCTGCCGTGGGCTTGGCAGGGACATACTGGTTGCTGGCCCGCTGAAATACAGGGGAGGCTGTGTTGAGACAGGCCGGCCGCCCCTAACTAAAGACACCATGCCACGAACAGCCACCTGACACCACCTGTTACTAACCTGCAAATGTTAGGGATATTATTATATGGCCATGTTAATGGCATGAATCTTGCTTCCGTAGCTCCAGAAATGACTATGGAATTGGACTGGATCCAATACGTACCAAAGGTTTCTTGACTGATCTCTTTTAACCGTAGGTAAAATAATGTTGAGCAGTAGAAGATGAAGAAATTTTTAGGATGATAATAAAACTTTTGATTTGTCTAAAACATTTGGAATGTATGAAAATAATGTGATAAGAATTATGGTGCTAAAGCATTATGGAACATGAACACTTGAGGCTGTTAGTTAAAACCATTAAAATATTTGTTTATTTTTTCTCTTACATACATAAATGATGTATTATAAGCTTTATTATTGGTTAATAGCTTCAGTGGTACACTACAAATAAAATTAATTTTCAGTTGCTAATTTCTACAAGGTTCATGTGACATTAAATAAATCAAATAAAAATAATTACTATAGAACAGTATTAAATTTCTGCATGTTAATGAAATCCTTGCCTTTTTCCAAAGGAAAACTATATCGAATGATTATTTACTAAATACAATTTAGGTCTTTTGAATTATTACTAAAAATTAAAAAAATGGATATATAAATTAAACAGGATTATATATTTTACTTCATAACTATATTTTGAATAATAAGTACGAATATATTTATTAATTTTCCTAAATGAAAAAATTTATTACAATTTCTAAATTCTTAAACATTGCATGTGATTAGTGAATTTAGCCAAAGAACTTGTATGATTTTATACCAACCACTATGTATTTTTATAATCACTAGAACATTAGCATAAAAAATAGATGAAAGTGTATTTTTTTAAATGATTTAAATTGTCTGATTCCAGTATTTTAGTTGTCTACTGTGCAGTACCTATTAGTACTGACTGCAACCAAAACAAACACCAATTCTACAATATAATAGGAGAAATGTATTCTCAATAAAGCAAGTCATGTTTATGTTGAAATTGAAATGGACACAAAAGTCCTGATATTTAGAGATCAATTTGTAAAGAAAAATTGCACGATTTGGAATTCTGAGGATTCAAAGGCTTGATAATCAATTTAAAAAATGTATTAAAACAAATAAATTGATTACATATTTATTTAAATTTTATTTTATATTTGTACCCACTGCTAAGTTCATTACCTACTGCAAACCATTAAGGGGACTTATATCTATGCAAGGGCATTACAGTATGGTTACTTAAGCCAATGCCAGGATTTGAACCTGGGACCTCTGTAGTGTGAGACAGTAATGCTACATCACTGGAGGTGGTGATTATTTACTTTTAATTATGAAAATAATATTTTGTCATTATAAAAATATTTCTTAGGATTGAAAACGATATTTTCTATATAGTAAAAAATTATGAAAATGCCTTCAATTTTTGGACTACTACTAACACTGTACCTATGTCTGAAAATAGTAATTTATTTAATTTTGTCATATTTTTAATTCACTGTTTTTTTGTGTGTTTTGAATTTTAAATCCATTTGAATGACAATAGAGAAATTTTATTAAACATTGTATGTTTCGGTTTTCAGGAATATGTTAAAAACATATCTATCGAATTTGAAATTTAGTCACAATATTGGGATGATATTTGTAATGTGTTGTATTATTTTATTTGGGAGATGATGTAGTGAACTGCTGAGGGAAGTAGAGAGAGTGAAAGTTTAGGAGAAGTGAAGAAGAAAGAAATTGTAATCGATTGTTCATAACTTTTAATAGTGGTTTGGTAATAGAAATTGTGTGCCCGAGATTTATTTAATCACATGTAGGCAAATCAATTATTGTCAATACCAGTAAAAGGGCAACTGCAAATATAAATAAATACCTGGTCAACTCTGGGCACCAAGCTAATACAAGGTATTTTCGATCTTTTGTTTTGCATTTTTATTTAAAACTTTTGAAATCTGGTACATGTGCTGCATATAGTGCTATGTTAATAGAAAGTAATTTTGAAATTTTGTCTTCTGTGCTTCTGTCAGCTCTGTCTGAACACCTGATTTTTATTGCCTTTTAATAAAAATATGTACACAGATTTTATAAAATACTAATTCTCTTTCCCCTATTCTAGTGCCTATTCATGATGTTTACTGTTGCATATTTCTTAAAAGCTCTGTATATATAAATTTTTTAATTCCTGTGGTCTTAGAGCCCCAATTCCTGGAATTTTTCCCCTGTGAAAATATTCTAGTATGTCCTCTATTTCGACTGATTTATTTTCAGCCATTTTATTTAATCCAGTCTTAAAATATTTCACATTCATGTTTCTTTTCAAAGTTTCCCCACTGATGCTGTCCATTTAACTCTTGAATAGCTTGGTGTTATTCCATGTTCTTCCTTTACATCCATCATTGGGTTAATTATTTTGAGATCTTACAGGTACCTGTAGTTACAGCCACTACAACTGTCAATATGAGTTTCTTATTCATAAATTCCTTTCCATTAATTATTTTAATACAGGAAATTCAGTTAGTAGATAATTAACTAAAGCTCTAGGCTATAGGGCAGAGATGACACAGTTAAACCTAATTGAACGTATTCCACAAAAACTATATTAAATAATGATTTCTCATAAGGATATATATTTATCATGAGTACAGCAATGTGATTAATAAGCTATAAAGAAAAGATTGTCTTGTTAAATCTGAAATGAAGGTTGACACATAGATTAAATTTAATAATTTGTATGAGCTAATTTGAAAAAATTTTCATGAAATATTTGTGAAAAGCTTTGATTTTGAAAAGCGTTCAGTGTGTGATGATGATAATAAAAATAATGCACGTAAGTGGTTTTTAAGAAATTATTAATCTCATAAAGGTAATTCCTTAAGTTCATAGCTATCTTCAGAAAATTGTTTTAGTGATTTGTTAACATTGTTGTAACATAATACTGCTTTTATATGGACATTTTAAGCCCTGATTACTTTTCTTCTATACCACTAAATAGGGAATATTACAGGATTCATCTCAAGGTTCTTAATCAGTAGCAAGAATAAAATAATAGGGTAAAAAGTTAGCACATTGTACAACTGCTCTAATTTCTCATAACTATCTAATGAATTCCGAGTGAGCAATTTCTCAGTTTAGTTTTCCTACCTCCAGTCTAAAATGGGGAAAAAAAGCCACGCGATAACATAAGATTTTTGAAAAAAAGAGTGAATAGTTGTGAAGTAAACATGTTGGTGTAAAATATATATGTTCCATTAATTAAACAAGAAATCTGCAAAAAATTATGTATTAGAATTTGTTTTATTTGAAATTAATTGTTATTGAAATTATTTCATAACACAATAACGTTTCAAAGAGAGAATTTATAAATTCCTACTAAACAAGATTTTTTAAATGAACCTTAGGAACAGAGATATTGCTTTTAATATGTATAAAATGGGGACAGTTACAAGAAAGATGAAGTGTGAGAATATGTGTTTCTAGAAAGAAAGGAATGATAAAGAACTCTGAAGTGATGAAAAATTTAATAATTTTGGATTTAAAAGCTACACAAATATATTTTATTTTGCTGCTTACATATTATATATACACAGATACATAGAGCCTGAAAGTATGAGTTTGTACAGCAAAAGAAAGTTGAGGGTAAGAATTAAATATAAATTTTCACATGAACATACTCATGCGTATTTCTTGAATATTACACTCATCCATGCTTGTAGTATGTATGACCAAAGTATACCCATGCATAAAGATTTTACATTACAAGCTGGAATAAATAATAAGTCGCACAAAATTGGAAATATTGTGTTTTAATCTGATAGTGTAATGCTTCATAACAGATAACTCTTTATTATTTAATATATATATATATATATATATATATGAAGTATTGATTTATATTTTATTTCAAAAGATACAGCCTCAAGTGTCCTACTCATGATCAGAAATTGTATCAGATATCTGACAATAAAAGGAGAAATATCTTTTATATTAATGTCTCCTGTGCACCATAAATCAAAAGTTGTATAAGTTAATGGAAAATTAGGTCATATTATTTATATCAAAAGATTATTATTATTAAGATGGCAAGTACAGTAGAAAGCATAATGCATACACTTAATTTTACTCTTTGCTTATAGTAAAACAACCACATCATGGTATGCTGAATATTGGGATACTAATGCAGGGCAGAGAGAAAACTTTCTGTAAGGGCAACGGTTTAAAACCTTAGATTTTAAAATCATTAATGTTCAAGGTGAATAAATGTTTTCCCCTATCCAATAAACCCCCAGTGTGACCAAGTTGTGTTGTAGTCCAGCAAAGTTAAGAGGAGAATAGAGCCATGTTTATGTAGGTCAGGAAAATAGGAGGTGGCCGGAGTTATATTAAATCTGGTGGGTTGGTCAGGTGTTGCTCCTTCAGATTATAGAGATCTATTTGTGGAGCAGATTTATATCATAAATTTGATCTGTGAAATTGTAGTAATTCAATGCTATGTTAGGTTAAACTCTATCGGATATCACAATGTAACAATTGGTGAACTGCAGATACTGTTGTAGATAGTTAATCGTGTTTATGTCGACTTCATATGCAAGAACCCCTGACTTAAGTTTTTTTCCAAATAAATAAAATAATGTTAATTAGTGAGTAGTTTCTTAAACATTTGGAATTGTGGTTATTGATACATGGGGACAGAATGAATATGCCATCTACAAACTTGAAGCAAGATGAATATGTTATGGGAGAGCAAACAAATCAGTCTTGCTCTAATTGTCCGGTAAAAGGTTTATGATTTGGATGCCTGTGGTGTTACATCTTATTTTTTGACAAATTTGTCACACATGGAGAAACTTTTAGTCAAAAAAAATTAATGTGGTAAAAATAAAAGTAAAAGGTGGGAAAGAAAATTGGGAGTCTGTGCAATAAGAAATATTCTTGAACAAATACTCATGGTGAAAGGAATTTTGGTATGTATACAATGAGTCCAGGTGGGAGCTATTTAGGAATATCATAGATGTGGCAGAGGAATTGTTTTCTATTCTTGATGAAGGAAGGAAAGTCCTGAAATAGAGATTTAAGAATTTCATCCAACATTCAAATATCTTTTCATTGGCAAGGTGTGACAAGGTACTTGGGAAACTCTGTTCGTCGATTTCTGGTAGTTTGCAGAAGGAGGTTAGTGTGAGTGGCAGAGATGTTGCTACTAATATTTATAATATGGGGGACATAATCACTAGAATTATGAGGTGTGAGAAGGGAATGTATGTTTCTAGAAAGAGAGAAAAGATAAAGAACTCAGAATTGATGAAAAAATTAATGAAGGTAAATTCTCAATAATTTTGGATTTAAAAGCTAGACAATTATTTTATTTTGCTGCTTACATATTACATACAGACTGGCTTCTTTTGGAGAAGTTGGGAATAGTTTTTGATGTGAACTATGAGTTATCGGAGACATTGACTTTAGTGACTCTTTGGATGCAACCGGTTTCTCACTTTATCATCATTCAATTGTCAAAGTGTCTCTACTACACATTTCTTCAGACTCATTACTATGGTAATGGAGCATATGTGTCAGCTGTATAAATGGCAATTCTAATGTTAATTTGGTGGTGCTGGTGGATTTTTTGGTGGTTACAGTCTAGGTTCAGTTGGTTCGTTTGGAAACTTGTGAAGAAGGTTGGGGCTAAAACTAAAATGTGAGTGATGGTTTGCAGAGGGTAGTTAAGCAATTTTAGTAAAGTGTTTAATTGATTAATATGCATAATTGTATCATCACTATTGTGTGGATACATTTGCACAGAGACTAGGATAACTTTATATGTGCATGACTTGAAATAGTGTGTATGTAGGTGTATCCTATTTTAAGGAGGAAGATGATTAAATCTCAAAGATGTGCAATAACCACACATTTATAAAGTAAAGTATTATCATGAAACAAAAAGAATATATCGATTAAAAACCTAGAATACACAAACATGCAAAATGTGCTATCATAATAACTTTTTAGTTTAATTAAAAGTTCTCATGATCCATAAGCAAGAAGACTTCAATGTTTTGACAATAATTAATGTTAAGTGCTTCATTTGGATGATACTAAGAATATAATTATGGAAGATTTTAGAAAATGGAATTGAAAACTCTTATAATTTTGTTTAAGCAATTTTTCAGTTTCTTGAACTTTATTATGTTATATGTATTATGGGCTGCCTTTAGGAGGATATCAAAACCTATCTTTTGGTTACATTTACAATCCACTAATTGGATGAAAAGTTCTCATGATTCCAATCGGGTGGTGAAGTTCGTTGTACACGACGATTCAATGGCTGAAACCGCCATCTTCTTCACGTAAAGTGCCGTCAATTTACGGATGGTGGTATATATAATCACAATCGGTATATCATGTCCAATCAAGGGAATTATGTCTTGTCCTTGTCTGGAACGTTGGTGGTTACGGTGGGGTCCTCCCTTCCATTTCCTGTTCTTGGTGCATCCTGGCCGAGTCGGACCCTGCCTCGTCTCCGTTGGCGAGCTCAGCTTCTCGGGTATCATTACTCGTATTTGTATCATTACTTAACTGACCACGCTTGTCAATGGATTTTTACAGGACATGCTCTGCGATCCGGACGTAACGGAGAAGAAGAGGATCGACGTGCCGCATACCCAAGCCCAACTAATAACAATATCCAAGCTCATGTTGCTGTCGCACAGAAGCAGTATCCTAGTTTATTGTGCCCTTCAACCCATCTAACAATCGCTGAAGATTCTTTTCCAATAAAGAAATACTTCCAGCTCGAATTGTCGGCACTTTCTTCCTTCAACCCTACGCTCTTGTTAGTTTACTAACAGCACATGCAGAGGGGTTGGTGCGTGCTTTCTCGGGCGCACCGCCTTCGTGGCCTTTGGCCTATTCAAATAAAATAAATTGACGGCACTTCACCTGAAGAAGTGACGGTGTCAGCCATTGAAACGTCGTGCACAACAAAATTCGCCACCAGACTGGAATCCCGACAACTCTTCGTCCATCATCTTCGTCGGAAAAATCTACGTTCACTGTTAATCTACTAATTATCAACATATTTTCAATAATTTTTGTTCAATTCATTACTTTTGAATATGAATCAGGCAATTTGTTACAGGGACAAATCAAAATAAAATATAGAGGATTGTTGCGTTCCATATCTTATAATGTTCTTGGGTCAGTCATTTCAGATTTCATATATTTTTAGTATTAACAAATGTTTATCATTGGTACACTTAAAATGCATTTAGAAAATGTTTTAATTGTGGAAATGAAAGTGGTCTATGGTAGTTGAAATGTGCAGACAATTAAAACGACACCATATTGAAATAATAAATAAGTAATTTATTTGAAAGCTAAATCAAGTTTCTAGATTGTTCTTATAAACAAAGAGTAAATTTTAAATGTTCATATATGTCAGACATTCACTTTTTTAGAATATCTAAGATATTTCTATAGCTTTCAAAAAATATCAATTAAAGTCTTTTCTAATCTCTTCATTCATCAAAGCCGTATGGCAAAATTTGGAAATGAATATAAACAGAAAGAGAATTATTTTGTAATAAATGCTTATTTTGTTTTCCAGATGTGGAATATAATTAACTGTAATAACTAATCTGTGGAGCCTTTCCCATTCAGATGTTGGTAAATAGTAAAAGAATTACCTATTCATTTACTGATTTTCTAAAATGTTCACAAATAATCATATTCACTTGCATGATTCACACCTCTACAGTGTATTACAGTTTTAACACAAACTACAGATACAGTATTTTATATTTATTTTTGCAGTAACTGTCAGAATATTGGTGATATTGTTTCATAATGAAGATGCCTACTATGATAGTTTAAAAAAAATTAAAATACATGATTTATGCTTAAATGTAGTCAGTTATATTATTGATAGTCTATCTTATAACTATGAGTTGGTGCTGTCTTTTACAAACTAGTAGTGATGTATAAATAAAGTTTTGAAATATTTTCTCTCTACTAAATATTTTGGAAATAATTTTTGTCAAAGTAATTAATAAATAACACAAGACATCTTCAATGTGTGTATGGGCTATTAATATCCATACAATAACTTTATTTTTACCATCAGGCCTCATTTGTTGATAGAACTCTGCCTGATGTTTAAGATGTTTAGTGAGCATCTATTGGATAGAAAAATAATGCAACAATGAGTATATTACATCAGAGTTTAACAGATGAAAAGGAACCAATTAATATTGGTAGTCTTATATTATATTCCATTTATCTTATTCAGAAACTGTTGTCAATTATGTGAAATGGGTCACATATAAATAAGATTAAGTGGAACTTTTTAGACTGAACTCTTAGTACTTCTGTATAATTTATTCTTAGACTGCGTCATCATTAGATCTTTTTAATGCAAGGAATTAATAATGGATACTTTAAATAACATTAAAAGATAAATCATACACTAATATTTAGGCATTATTAAAATATAATCTTTTAATTTCTTATGAAATAACCTATTGATACATTGTAATAGTTTTCCAAATCATTACTCATCTATTGGTTTTCTTTTAACTTCTCTGCCATTTGTCCTAGGAGTTATAACATTTTTGTAACTTCTATACATTCTATGTGTTAAGACCAAAGGGGATTTGCTACTCTTCAGAAAATATGGAATGTGCCATGGAGAAAGAGTTTGGCCGTTGTCCTTGTCGACCAAGACCCTAAACAGGACTGTAGCACCAATAAAGAAGAACACTAGTTATATGTTGAAGCAAAGTGATTTCTGAGGTCTTTTATTAAGCTCAAATATGATTTTCTATTGTTCTATCATTCATTTATGTAATAATGAGTTCATTTTGGACCATAAGTTGTTTAAAAATTCAGGATCATTTTGGTAAAACTTGTTCAAATGTTAAAAAGGATTTTATATAACAGCTACATGGGTTCCTATGGATTGTTCTAATCTGTGCATTCTTGGATTAATAAGATTTTATTCAATAGTTTTAAATGTGAAGCATTAACATTTCAAACTGTC